>CM069916.1:28753572-28899211 GCA_036172215.1 Camellia granthamiana
AATGATAGTCCCAAGGCGTTACTAGAGTACCGGTTAGAAACAGCATTGATCAAGTGCCTTTCCAACAAGACTCCCAGAAACCCAAAGATCCAATCAACATCCTAGAAACCAAATCCCATACCCAAATAATCACATAAACGTGTTATCATACAAACATATAACAGTACACCTAAGTCTCTATCAAGCGAGACAAACCCATTGTGATCCTAATCACTTCCCACGTACCCAAAGTATTCGAACCTGGTACGCTCTGATACCAAGTTGTAACGCCCTCAAAATAATGACATTAATCCCAATAATATAAACATGCTATGATATATAAAAGATCCACATCTTTCCATTTCTAAGAGTTTAATTACAAAAGGTATTACATGTTAATCAACAAAAGCAAATGCCCTAAGGGCTTACAGCTTTCCAAGTTAACACTTGGTTACACAAAAGTAGAGTGCTAACTCTTTTACACATTAAGCCCTTGGCTTGAGTTTACATGTAATACAAATAAAGGAAAGACAACCAAAAACGTCTGTCCGCCACTAGCCTCCCAAGCTAAGTCCTTGGAGGTGGCATGCTGCCAGTACCTGAAAATGATGTTCCCATATAGGGTGAGCCACAGCCCAGTAGAAATATACTAAACCAGTTATGAATAATGACTAAAAGATTAACAGTTGATAGATGGTCAACTCTTTTACATTCTTTCATAACATAATACAATTCCAAGACACTTAAGTCTATGTTTCCTTTCGTTTCCATTTCCATTCCTTTTTACTTGCCATTTCAGAACCTTGGCTCAGAACCTGGCCAAACATCTCACATGAAACAAACATTCATGCCAACACTTCCATTTCGACAACGATAAACATAACAGTTATATCAACACTTCCAAAGACAAGCATATACGCTCTGTCAATACAATTCTAGATAAGCATACACGCACTATCTACGGAGTTCATCCCCTATCTCCTCCCGACAACATCCGGCTTAGAGGTCCATCCCCTATCTTCCCCTAAACCGTGGAGTACATCCCCTATCTTCTCTAACACAACACAATGCATATAAACAACAATTATATACATCACAAATCAACACAATTAATTATCCAAATTAATTAATCAATGTAATTAGGACATTCTCCATAATTAACATCACAACCCTTAGGTTCCAATTTCATTAATGTTTCAACATTAATTCCATGTTTTATTACTAAACATGCTTCTAGGTTTATTATAGACAAAACCCCAAACTTTTGTAAAATTACACAATGGCCCAAAGTTTTCCAAAATTACACAACAACTACCAACATATCAAAATGCTAAAATTCAAAGACAAAACTCATAAAGAGGAGTAGGATATCCCTACCTCAAAGATTTAGCTCAAAAGGAGATGATGCCCAACACCCAACTTGCTCCAAAATCAAAGATTTTCCGATTAAAACGAAGCCCTCGACAATCTCTATCTTTTTAACAAAGGCCCTTGGCTAGGAAATCACCCTAGGTAGATCAAATCTTAGAGAGAATGTAATTTTAGAGTGAGAGGCTCTCAAAAATTGGGTTTGAAGAAGATAGAGTTTGTAAAAAGTGATGTTTAGTTCGGTGCTGTCTTGCTGATATAAACAGGCTCGTTCGAGCGAAGACCCCATCGCTCGAGCGACCAGACACAAAAACTGGCCTCGCTCGAGCGACCAAACACGCTCGCTCGAGCCAACAGTGCAAATTTTCCGATTTGCAATACGATGCTCGCTCGAGCGAAGAAAAAGGCTCGCTCGAGCGAAGAAACACAACCTTCAGGTCTGGGCCAGACGCAGCCTGCGCTCGAGCGAAGCCATCCTGGCTCGAGCGACAAGACACAAAAACTACCCTCGCTCGAGCGACCAAACCCTCGCTCGAGCGACCAGCCAAAATTCTGGGCAGCAACACTTGGCTCCCAAACTCAACCAACCTGTAACAAACCTGCCCAACACATCCTATAACTCAAATACAAAGCAAGAAAGGATGTAAACAAGACAACACTCAACTACCAACATCCACGGACACATGTCCGGATCACTGTACAACAAGGGGTAATCCCGGGACCGCTATAGAACACATCCGAGTGTTTTCATCATCTTCTTTGAGTCTCTTCATTTGAGGTAGGGATTTCCTACTCCATCTTATGAGTTTTGTTCTAAGTTTTGGTACTTTAATATGGTGGGGGTATTTTGGTAATTTTGGGAAAAACCCTAGTTGTTTTAATAAATTGATTTGTACAATTAATTTGAGGAAAATTGGGAATATTAGTTGAATTCATGGAATTGGGGATTTATAAGTTTAAATGGTATAGTTGGATTATTTAATCACTCTCCTATTTAAATGTTGAGATTATTATTGTTATTATATTTATTTCTTGTTTAGAAATAATTGTTTTGGGCTATCGGTGGAGAATAGTCATGATTGTTGTAGACATTGCATGTGGATTAGGGCAAACTGGAACTAATCACATTGGCTAAGTCATTAATTTTGACTATTGAATTAATACAGAAAAATACATGTATTGGTTGAGCATTGCATATGCATATTGTGTGGGAGGAGATAGGGGATGTACTCCACGGTTTAGGGGAAGATAGGGGATGGACCTCTAAACCGGATTTTGTTTGGGAGGAGATAGGGGATGGACTCCATTAGCATCACTTTTATGTGTGCTTATTTATATTGAAGTGTTTTATTGATACAGCACTAAAATATGTATCAATCTGGAAGTATGAAGTGTTTTGATATGGGCCTGAGTCTCATTTGTGTTGTTGATATTGGAAGTAATGTGAATATGCTATATAGTTCATAGTTGTAAGTTTGGCCAGGTTCTGAGCCATATTGATAATAATGGAAAGTGAAACGTGTCATAGACATTAGTGTCATGAGACTGTATAATGATGTAATTGATTATCTTGGTTAACCATCTATTGAATGCTATTGCTTTATTCAATGCTTATATTTGGTTTAGTATATTTCTACTGGGCTGTGGCTCACCCTATATGGGAACATCATTTTCAGGTCCAGGTGATGTGCTACCTCCAAGGAATTAGCTTGGAAGGATTTAGAGTTGAAGACTCTGTTTAGATTAGTTGTTATTTCAGTTTATTTGATATTATATGTAAACTCAAGCCAAGGGCTTAATTTGTAGTTGAGTTAGTACTCACATTTTTTGTCCAAGTGTTGGCTTGGAAAGTTGTAAGCCCATAGGGCATTTATTTTGATGTTACATGTGATATCCTTCAATAATGATACTCTGATGAATGAGATAATGATTGGTTCTGTTTTATCAATGCATGCTACTGTTATATATTACGGGTTTATTTTGAGGGCGTTACAATATCAAATCAGTGATTGTTACATTACAGCTTTTGAAAGTTGGAGTAGTCATTTTGTTTTCTTTGGTGCTGAAGTTGAAATAGACAAAATGCAAATAGTAGATATCAGTAGAGGAAGTTTCAAAGGACCTTGTTTAAAGCCAAGAACGAAGTCAATAGATTCAAGCTCTTTACAAAATTTACACTTAAAAATTTTAAGTGCAAAATTTACAAAATAAAATTTTACACTTACAAATTTTAAAAATAATTTTTACAAATTTAAAATAAAACTTTAAAATCTAAATTTACATAAAATTTTATTATAATTTTGTCAAAAATAATACATTTTACTAAAACAATCAAAATTTTCTAATTATTTTTGAATACACTCATGTTTCCAAATTATTTTTGAAAACACTCTCTCTCACAAGTTAATAGAGGATTTTTTTTTCTAATTTTTTTAAGATTGAGTTATTGGAGGATAATAGTGAACTTTTTATCCACTTGTATGTAACATGTTTGACCTCCTTTCCATGGAGTTTTGTACCAATTCCTCTTTCTAATGATAATGTTATTCCAATTATAATATTTTTTACAAATAAAGTTATATTAAATGATGTGGTAAATTGAGATTCCTTTTTTTTCAAATATAAAATTCATTACTTAATCTCATAAAATTCATACTAACGATAATGGACTGTCAATAAATAGAAGAAAAACATTGCAAGAAGAGCAATCTTGCATTTTCACTGCTTTCTGTATGAATTCCTCAAACACCAAAGTCACTGGATGAAAACTTTCTTTCTGTTCTTTTCTTTTTTAAAATTTTCCATAATTTATTTAATCTGGTATTTAGTAAAACTGATTGTATATGAATTTCTGACTTTCGACTGGTGAAAATAAAAGGGACCATGTTCGCATAGGTAACTCGATGCTTAATTAATCTCCAGACACAGCCCTAAACCTAGAAGGAACAAAAAAAAAAAAAAAGAACTATATACTGGCAGCAATTATGGTCATCACATCCTAAAGGTTCCTCACAAACTATAAGAATTTACATGAATACATAACAAAAAATAATAAGTTGAAGTTAGTCTTACACAACTTCAACAGAGGCAACTGATCTCATAGAAAATGATCTGTTGGCACCCTCATTTTCTATGGAATAAACGATTAAGGCCTTCACAATCTGCCTACATCTCCTCCTGTAAGTTGGAAACTTTGATACACTTCGAATCATTCCCATCATCCTGACCCAAAAGACTATATATCAGTAGTGTTCAGAGAAAATTTAGCCTTTTACAATGTAATAAAAAAGAAAGCAACAAAAAAACATATATGGGAATATCATATTATCTATGACATGAACCCAACTTCTCAGAAAGGAAATCAATCACACTCAATTGAATATGACTCCAACGTCAATTCCCCTTATCCATGGCTTTAATTTGGCTTTTCCTATTGTCCCTAACACCCATGTTAACCCCTACCCAATTCTCAATTCATGGACCTTTCAAAGAGTAAAATTCTTGAAATTTAGAGTTGCTAAATTTCTCAAAATTTGAGTGGGGCCACAGACCCCATTGGTCTATATAGCGACCCCGGTCTTTTCCCATTTGATTATTGTATCTGGACTTATGTTCCGTGGATTCCATTGTCATATTATTGTTGTTGTTATCCTTTAACGTCATTGTTTGAGTCTTAGGATGTGTTAGACTTGTTTCGAGTGGGTGGTTTGAGTCTGGGTTCAAACCCCAGATTTTTGAAGTTTCGGCCGTTCCGCTCGAGCGGACCTTCTTGCGCTCGAGCAGAGATTGCACACTTCCAGTATTTTTGAACCCTGCAAAACTTCTGCAGGTGTGATATCTACGCTCGAGCGGTCGTGTTGAAGCTCGAGCGGACAGTGCTTTTTGGTGATGAGTTCTGGAGGTTGGAAAAGTGAGCTCGAACGGACCTTCTTGCGCTCGAGCGGGCGAACTTTATTTTGTGTCTTGGAGCTCGAGCGGACATTATTGCGCTCGAGCGGAACATGTTTTCTCTTTGCGCTCGAGCGGTGTGTTCTACGCTCGAGCGAACCTGTCCAGTATATAAACTCAGCAGCGGGTTTTTAATGAGTTTTTCAGCCCCTTTCAGATTCCAAACCCTAGTTTACGAGTTCTCTCTCTCCTAACTCACCTTCTCTCCTAAGATTGATCTATCTAGAGTGTGTTCCTACCCTAATTCCTTCATTAAAAAGGTAGGGTGAGTCGAGGGCTTTCATTTAACCTGAACAGTTTTGGATTTGGAGCACTTTGGAGTTTGGGCATCACCTTCATCTTCTTCTTTTTGAGTTGTTTCTTCGAGGTAGGGATTTCCTACTCCATTTATACGTTTTAATCCTAAGTGGTGGTATGTCGGTATGTGGGGGTAGTTTGGTAATTTTGGGAGAAACCTTAGGGTTTGTCATAGATTAATTGATATAATTAATTTAAGGGAATATTGTGATATTGGGTTTAAATTCATGAGATTGGGGAATTTAGTGATTTAACTGTGTAATTGGGTAGTTTAAATACTTACCTATGAGAATGATGAAATTTCATTGTATTGTTATATTTATTTCTTGTTTAGAAATAATTGTTTTGGGCTATCGGTGGAGGATAGCCATTGATTGTTGTAGACCTTGCATGCGGCTTAGGTATAACTGAAATTGAGTCATTTATTTGACTGTTGAGTTAATACAGAACATTCGTGTGTTGACTATGTGTTGTATATGGCAAGTATAGATTATGTTGCATATGCATTTGGTTTTGGAGGAGATAGGGGATGAACTCCACGGTTTAGGGGAAGATAGGGGATGGACCTCTAAACCGGATTTGTTGGGAGGAGATAGGGGATGGACTCCAGTAGCATCACATATGTGTGTGCTTGTTGATAATAGAAATATTTCTATTTGTTGTTGATATGATACATCACCACCATGTGTATCAGTTGGGAAGTGTGGAAGTGGATTTGATTGAGATTGTTATAACACCAGCATGTGTGTTTATTTTGTTATAAGAAAGGTTTAACCTGATTTGTTATCCTTGTTGGGTTGTTTGGCCAGGTTCTGAGCCATGTCTGTATAAATGGAAAGTGTATTATGTCATAGACCATGTGTCATAGACATTATAGACATTCGTGTCATAAAATTGTAAATTGATTATTTTGTGTTAACCATGTATCGGGTGCTACTGCTTTAGTTAATTCTTATGCTTGGTTTAGTATTTCTCTACTGGGTTGTGGCTCATCCTATATGGGAACTTCATTTTCAGGTTCAGGTGGTTCACTACCTCCAAAGACTTAGCTTGTGAGGATTTAGACTTGAAGACTTGCTTTATTTGTTTTATTTGTTTTATTTGAACTATGTAAACATTCAAGCCTAGGGCTTTATTTGATTTGAGTTAGAACTCATGGAATTGTGTCCAAGTGTTGGCTTGGCAAGATGTAAGCCCGTAGGGCATTTATTTTAATGTTTTATTTCGTAATACTCTGATGATGGAAATAATATAATGTTTTCTTTTAATGATGCATGTTAAATATATATATTATGGGCTTATTTTTTGAGGGCGTTACAACTTGGTATCAGAGCGTACCGGGTTCGAATACTTTGGGTTCATGGGAAGTGATTAGAATCACAATGGGTTCGTCTCGTTTGATAGAGACTTAGTGTAATGATTATATGCTTATATGATAACATGTTTATGTGACTATGTGGGTATGGAATGTAGTTTCTAGGATGTTGATTAGACCCTTGAGTCTCTGAAAGTCTTGTTGGAAAGGCACTTGATCAATGTTGTTTCCAACCGGAACTTTAGTGACGCCTCGGGACTGTCATTATCCAGGAATGAAATTCGTAGGTGCTTATATGATTATGTGCTTACATGGTGTGATTTATTGTTGTCCAATGTATTAGGACGCGAGTGTTATAGTTGTGGCACATTATTTAGAGTGCTAACGTCTTTGTTTCCTTTATTAGGATGTCAGGACGAGGACGAGGACGTGGTAGGCGTGGTAGGCAGGTTAGGTAGGAAGTGCCTATACCGGAGGATGTTCCGGCAGTGCAGGAGGATGTTGGCCAGGCCAATGTGGCCGAGCCAGTGGGACAGCAGGTTATGGGCGCTTTGGCCCAAGAGATAGCAGGAGCTTTTAGGGAGTCAGTGGGCATTCTTAGGGCTCAGAATCAGGCTCAGGTTGTTGTGGCAGATACAGGACCTTCTTTTCTGAAGAGGGAGTTCTTCCGGTCTCACCCGGACGAGTTTTTAGGTGATCCTAGCGAGCCGCTTAAGGCAGACGAATGGCTCGAACAGACAACGAAAACGTTTGAGATGCTAGGCATCGAAGACGAGGTATTGAAGGTGACCTTGGCATCTTTCCAGCTGAAGGGGGATGCGGGTCAGTGGTGGAAGTTCATCAAGGGTCGTATTGGAGGTACCTGGAAGGCTTTTGTTGATGCTTTTCAGGAGAAGTACTTGTCTCCAGCTGTTCAGGAGAAGTTGAGAGATCAGTTCCGCCATCTTGAGCAGAACAGTTTATCCGTGGCCGAGTTTGAGGCGGCATTCACTAGTTTGTCCAGGTTTGCACCTGAGTTGGTGGCGACTGAGGAACGTCGTTGCATTGAGTTTGAGAAGAAGTTGAGGTGTGGCCTCATGCTGAGAGTTGTCGGGTCTATGATTCGGGATTTTGGGCGTTTGGTTGATGCAGCAGCCCATACTGAGACTATGATGCAGGAAGAGGGGGAAAGGCAGAAAGGCTCCAAGAGGAGTCAAGATGGCCAGAGTGATGGCAGGAGGCAGAGAGGTTTCACTCCTCAGCAGCCTCAGAGTAGTTTTTCTAGATCCACTTTTCCAGTGCCGAGTGCTAGTTCTGGGAAAGGCAGTCAGGGAGACATTACCTGTTTCAAGTGTGGCCAGCTGGGCCACAAGTCTCCAGTTTGTCCTCAGAGGGGAGGAGTGCAGAGAGCAGCATCTTCTTCGGCTCGATCTCAGAGCCAGAGTCAGGGTAGAGGCCAACCGCTCTCTTGTTTTCAGTGTGGTTAGCCAGGGCACATGAAGAGGTTTTGCCCACAGTTGGGTGGCACTTTTGGTGCATCTGGTTCGAGGCAGACTCAGAGTCAGCTGCCTGCTCAGTCGGTTCAGGCCTCGAGGGCCAGTCAGGGGGCTTCTTCGTCCCAGTCTGTGCAGCAATCTTATGCTCCGAGGGGTGAGCAGGTTGATCAGAGGTCGTCTGGGCGCGTGTATGCTGTTACCGCGCAGGATCTTGTACCGGCTCCGTCGGTTGTGAGAGGTACCTTCTTGTTTTGCAATTCAGTTGCTAGTGTTTTGATTGATACGGGTGCATCTCATTCCTTTGTGTCTGCTGCATTTGCATCTATTTTGGAGTTGGAGTTAGCACAGTTAGCATCTCCTATTTGTGTAGTGTCACCTCTTGGGGGTGAATTGATCTTGAAACAAGGTGTTAGGGGTTGTGATATAGAGGTCGATGATCATAGAATCCCTTTTTCTTTTGTGGTTATGCCCATGAAGGGCTTCGATGTTATTTTGGGTATGGACTGGTTATCGTCATACCGGGCATTTATTGATTGCTACCGTCAGAGGGTCACTTGTTGTACCGTTAGCGGAGAACGTTTTCATTTTCTGGGGGACCGGGTTGGTAGTGTGTTACCACCGGGGTATGATCCGCGAGGGCGGAGTGAGCTTAGTGGTCTACTTGCTAGCCTTGAGGGTAGTGAGTGTGATGAGACCCAGATTGTGTTGCCGAGGGTGGTTTGTGAGTACTCGGACGTCTTTCCCGAGGATCTTGTTAGTTTGCCACCTCATCGAGAGATTGAGTTCTCTATTGATTTAGTGCCCGGCACAGCGCCGATTTCTATGGCACCTTATCATTTTGCCCCAGCCGAGTTAGTTGAGTTGAAGGTTCAACTCCAGGAGTTGCTAGATAAGGGCTATATTCGTCCTAGTGTTTCGCCGTGGGGAGCACCGGCCCTCTTTGCTAAGAAGAAATGTGGTGCTTTGAGACTGTGTATTGATTACCGGAAATTGAATCGGGCTACGGTTAAGAATAAGTATCCTATGCCCCGTATAGATGATTTGTTTGACCAATTGAAGGGTTCCCGTTGTTTCTCTAAGATAGACTTGAGATCGGGCTATCATCAGTTGAGAGTCAGGGAGGAGGATATTCCGAAGACGGCATTCCGTACACGGTATGGCCACTATGAGTTTCTGGTGATGCCGTTTGGGCTCACTAATGCACCGGCGGTGTTTATGGATTTGATGAACCGGATCTTCCGGAAATTCTTAGATAGTTTTGTGGTCGTCTTCGTGGACGACATTCTGATTTACTCACCTTCAGAGGAGGAGCACGAGGAACACTTGAGAGTGGTGCTTGAGTTACTTAGAGCCCATAAGCTGTATGCTAAGTTCGGAAAGTGTGAGTTCTGGCTAGAAGAGGTGAAGTTCTTAGGCCATGTAGTTTCTGGGGAAGGGGTGTCTGTTGACACGTCCAAGACAGAGGCAGTGCAAGATTGGGCACAGCCTAAGAGTGTGTTTGAGATCCGCAGTTTTCTGGGATTAGCTGGGTATTACCGTCGGTTTGTGAAAGATTTCTCCAGGTTAGCTTCACCTTTGACTAGACTGACTCGGAAGGGAGTCAAATTTGTTTGGAGTGAGACTTGTGAAAAGTCGTTTCAGGAGCTGAAGGTTAGATTGACCACCGCTCCGGTCTTGATTATTCCGGAGAGAGGGTTGGGTTATGCAGTCTATTGTGACGCCTCACGAGAGGGTCTGGGTTGTGTGTTGATGCAAGAGGGGAAAGTGGTTGCCTATGGCTCGCGTCAATTGAAAATTCATGAGAAGAATTACCCTACGCATGATCTAGAGTTAGCAGCTGTGATATTTGCCTTGAAGATATGCAGGCATTATCTTTATGGTGAGAGATTCGAGGTGTTCTCGGATCATAAGAGTCTGAAATATCTGTTTACACAGAAAGACTTGAATTTGAGGCAGAGGAGGTGGATGGAATTTATTGAGGATTATGATTTCGAGTTGCACTATCATCCGGGGAAGGCCAATGTTGTGGCCGATGCCCTTAGCAGGAAATCTGTTGGTGACATAGCTAGTATAGCCATCCGAGAGTGGGAGATGTTGGGTGCACTTGGGGAGTTTGATTTGCTTTTGGGTGAATCCGTTGAGGCTGCGGCGTTGTTTTCTGTTGTTGCACAGCCTACACTTGTGACTCGAGTGTTAGAGGCGCAGAGGGGTGATCTTGAGGTAGAATCTCTCCGAGAAAAGATTTCCAGTGGGAAGGTTGAGAAGGGTTTGACGGTGTATCCCGACCTGAGTGTGAGATACCGAGACCGTTTGTTTGTGCCGGAGTCTTGCCGAGAGGAGGTACTTCGAGAGTTTCATCATTCGCGCCTTGCGGTGCATCCGGGAGGCACTAAAATGTATCGGGATTTGGGTCGCCAATTTTGGTGGCGAGGTATGAAGAGAGATGTGGCAGCTTTCGTGTCTAAGTGCCTTACTTGTCAGCAAGTGAAGGCCGAGCATCAGAGGCCAGCGGGTTTGTTGCAACCCTTGCCTATTGCCGAGTGGAAGTGGGAACATGTCACTATGGACTTCGTTGTGGGTCTTCCGAGAACTCAACGGGGTAGTGATGCTATTTGGGTGGTTGTAGACCGGTTGACTAAGTCGGCGCACTTCATTCCTATGCGCGTTAGAGATTCAGTAGATCATCTGGCCGACTTATATATTCGGGACATAGTGAGGTTGCACGGGGTCCCAGTGACGATCGTCTCAGATAGAGATCCTCGTTTCACTGCCAGGTTATGGTAGAGTTTGCAGAGTGCTTTAGGCACTAAGTTGACTTTTAGCACGGCTTATCATCCTCAGACTGACGGACAGTCCGAACGTACTATTCAGATCCTTGAGGATATGCTTCGGGGTTGTGTTCTCGACTTTAGTGGGTCGTGGGAGAGGCACTTGTCTTTAGTGGAGTTTGCCTACAACAACAGTTTTCAGTCTAGTATCGGTATGGCACCATTTGAGGCCTTGTATGGCCGACCGTGTAGGTCTCCAGTTTGTTGGGCCGAGGTGGGTGATGCACCTTTGTTGGGTCCGGATTTAGTGAGGGAAACGACGGAGAAGGTTGAGCTTATCCGTAAGAGGCTTGTTACAGCCCAGAGTCGTCAGAAATCTTATGCCGACCGTAGAAGGAGACCTTTGGTGTTTGAGGTAGGTGATCATGTCTTTCTGAAGATATCACCTAGGAGAGGTTTGATGAGGTTTGGGAAGAGCGGGAAGTTGTCCCCTCGATTCATTGGTCCTTTTGAGATCCTTGAGAGGATTGGCGAGGCTGCTTATCGTTTAGCTTTGCCACCGCAGTTATCCGGAGTTCATGACGTGTTTCATGTGAGTATGCTTCGGAAGTATGAGCCGGATACATCGCATGTATTGGATTGGACCGACTTAGTTGTTGATGAGGATGTCTCATATGAGGAGAGACCAATTTGGGTCTTGGATAGGCGGGATCAAGTTTTACGAGGCAAAACCATCCCTTTGGTGAAAGTTCTGTGGAAGCATCACGGAGTGGAGGAAGCCACTTGGGAACGTGAGTTGGAAGTCCGTGAGAAATATCCGGATATGTTTATTGATTTGTAATTCTTGTATTTAGATTATATAATATTGTGGAACTTGAGAATTTTATATATGTCTTAAGTTGGAAAACATTGAGAATGTTTTGGTTTAATGTTAACATTTTGAAACTTGCCTTTTATGGAAGTGGAATATAACATTTATATATTGAATGTGTTGTTTATATCATGAGATTGAATATGATATGGAAATTGTTAACATTGAAAGGAGTAATGCATAATATTGATGCAGGTTGAAATATATGTTGATTTATACATATTGTGAGATGCCTCTTGATAAGAGATGAAGTGACCGGGATTGAGTCAAGTTATTGTTTATTGTTTTATAATATCATTGGGAATTGAGAAAACTTGTTTTTGAAAACTTATGCTTAATTTCGGGGACGAAATTCTTTTAAGGGGGGGAGGTTATAGCGACCCCGGTCTTTTCCCATTTGATTATTGTATCTGGACTTATGTTCCGTGGATTCCGTTGTCATATTATTGTTGTTGTCATCCTTTAACGTCATTGTTTGAGTCTTAGGATGTGTTAGACTTGTTTCGAGTGGGTGGTTTGAGTCTGGGTTCAAACCCCAGATTTTTGAAGTTTCGGCCGTTCCGCTCGAGCAGACCTTCTTGCGCTCGAGCGGAGATTGCACACTTCCAGTATTTTTGAACCCTGCAAAACTTCTGCAGGTGTGATATCTACGCTCGAGCGGGCTTTCTGAGCTCGAGCGGGTTGAGCTCGAGCGATCGTGTTGGAGCTCGAGCGGACAGTGCTTTTTGGTGATGAGTTCTGGAGGTTGGAAAAGTAAGCTCGAGCGGACCTTCTTGCGCTCGAGCGGGCGAACTTTATTTTGTGTCTTGGAGCTCGAGCGGACATTATTGCGCTCGAGCGGAACATGTTTTCTCTTTGCGCTCGAGCGGTGTGTTCTACGCTCGAGCGAACCTGTCCAGTATATAAACTCAGCAGCGGGTTTTTAATGAGTTTTTCAGCCCCTTTCAGATTCCAAACCCTAGTTTACGAGTTCTCTCTCTCCCAACTCACCTTCTCTCCTAAGATTGATCTATCTAGAGTGTGTTCCTACCCTAATTCCTTCATTAAAAAGGTAGGGTGAGTCGAGGGCTTTCATTTAACCTGAACAGTTTTGGATTTGGAGCACTTTGGAGTTTGGGCATCACCTTCATCTTCTTCTTTTTGAGTTGTTTCTTCGAGGTAGGGATTTCCTACTCCATTTATACGTTTTAATCCTAAGTGGTGGTATGTCGGTATGTGGAGGTAGTTTGGTAATTTTGGGAGAAACCTTAGGGTTTGTCATAGATTAATTGATATAATTAATTTAAGGGAATATTGTGATATTGGGTTTAAATTCATGAGATTGGGGAATTTAGTGATTTAACTGTGTAATTGGGTAGTTTAAATACTTACCTATGAGAATGAAGAAATTTCATTGTATTGTTATATTTATTTCTTGTTTAGAAATAATTGTTTTGGGCTATCGGTGGAGGATAGCCATTGATTGTTGTAGACCTTGCATGCGGCTTAGGTATAACTGAAATTGAGTCATTTATTTGACTGTTGAGTTAATACAGAACATTCGTGTGTTGACTATGTGTTGTATATGGCAAGTATAGATTATGTTGCATATGCATTTGGTTTTGGAGGAGATAGGGGATGAACTCCACGGTTTAGGGGAAGATAGGGGATGGACCTCTAAACCGGATTTGTTGGGAGGAGATAGGGGATGGACTCCAGTAGCATCACATATGTGTGTGCTTGTTGATAATAGAAATATTTCTATTTGTTGTTGATATGATACATCACCACCATGTGTATCAGTTGGGAAGTGTGGAAGTGGATTTGATTGAGATTGTTATAACACCAGCATGTGTGTTTATTTTGTTATAAGAAAGGTTTAACCTGATTTGTTATCCTTGTTGGGTTGTTTGGCCAGGTTCTGAGCCATGTCTGTATAAATGGAAAGTGTATTATGTCATAGACCATGTGTCATAGATAATATAGACATTCGTGTCATAAAATTGTAAATTGATTATTTTGTGTTAACCATGTATCGGGTGCTACTGCTTTAGTTAATTCTTATGCTTGGTTTAGTATTTCTCTACTGGGCTGTGGCTCACCCTATATGGGAACTTCATTTTCAGGTTCAGGTGGTTCACTACCTCCAAAGACTTAGCTTGTGAGGATTTGGACTTGAAGACTTGCTTTATTTGTTTTATTTGTTTTATTTGAACTATGTAAACATTCAAGCCTAGGGCTTTATTTGATTTGAGTTAGAACTCATGGAATTGTGTCCAAGTGTTGGCTTGGCAAGATGTAAGGCCGTAGGGCATTTATTTTGATGTTTTATTTCGTAATACTTTGATGATGGAAATAATATAATGTTTTCTTTTAATGATGCATGTTAAATATATATATTATGGGCTTATTTTTTGAGGGCGTTACAGTCTATGCTTAGGCTCATGTCCTATAGCTTTCAAAGAGTTATGGGCTAATGTCCAAACATCAAATGCCAGCAAATGTGGTCACTACCAATTTCTGGTTGATTTTCAAAATCATAAAAAACCATGTTTTTGAAAATCAACACTCATTAAACCCATTTCATAAATCAAAATCATGTTAGAAATCAAAACTCATTTCAAATCCAAAACTGAAAGCTGCATAAGAAAAATAAAAAAACAGACAGAACACCACAAAAACAAAAAAAAAAAAAACAAAAACAACAACAACAAAAACAAAAACAAACACAAACCCAACACAAACATATCAGTTTTAATATTTAGAAAAAACAAATTCAAATTCAAACTCAAATCTTAGAAACACAAACCCAAATTCCAAATTGATGTATATAGTGTCTTTGTATGCCCTGCTTCAACTTTTTCTGGGTTTAGTGTGATTCCATTTAATACATGGATTAAGATTTAGAAAACACAAACCCAAACACTCTTGACGGTGGATGGAGGCACCGTGGTGGCTTAAGAGAAGATCCGAGAGGGAGAAGAGATGAAGAGATGAAGAGTTGATGTCGGTGGAGATCGGAGGCGACGTAGCAGTGGAAGCGGCGCGGCTGTGGAGAGTTGTTGTCGGTGGTAGAGATGTTGCCGAGGGAGAGAGAGATCTCTGAGAAGTTTGAAGAGAGAGAGAGAGAGAGAGAGAGAGAGAGAGAGAGAGAGGAAAAATGGTGCAAATTTGAAAAGGCATGTCTTGGGTGCAAAGTTTTAGGGTTAAGTGGGCGGGAAGTTAAAGTAGAGTGGGAGAGAGAGTCTCATCTCTATCGTCCATTCTTTGGCAGAATGAATTCTAACCATTGAAATGTTCTAGTAGGACAATTGTCTCTAACATATTTTCAAAAATCTTTGTGCCTTATTATATAAATTATATATATATATAATATATTGGTATATATATGTGTTAAAATTGTTCATTCTCGAAGTTTGAATACTCTATCTCACTCTATTGAGCACCCAACTTACTTGGTTAAGCACCAATTCCACTCCATTGAACACCCAACTCATAACCAATTCCACTCCATTGGTAACCCAACTCATAACCCTTGAGAACTCGTAAAACAAAATTGATGGAATTACTATTTTTTTTCTTACCATAATTTGTTTATTAGCTTATGTGTCAATATCATATTAGTTTAATGAGTATCACAACTTATGTTTGTTGCATATAAGATGATAAATAAAATATGATAAGAAAATGTGGTCATTAATGCTCTTAATATATATATATACTGACATCATAATTGTTTAATTAATTTTAACTCCGTGTTAATATATTTTATTTTGCTTCTACTTGCGCGACTTAATTTGTTAAAATTAAGATTAATTAGCAAATTGCGATTCCAGCCCTAAACACCCGGGATTGGGTCGTGACATATACTAACTAGGGGTGTTTTCCCAACTGATGATTGTGCTATTAAATTTGAAAAATATAAATTTTAATTTTGAATTGCAATCACACATATTATGTACCACTCAATTGGTCAGTGTCTTGTCTATCAGACCAATGTTTTGGTTTTGAGTCCTAAATTCCTCTCTATATAATTTTGTATTTTAAATAGGTTAGAAAGACATTTTTGAAAATCGATATTTTGTGTCAATACTTTTGTATTTTAAAAAGGCTAGAAGGGAATTGTTGAAAATTAACATCAACATTTTTGTGTCGACACCACCTCAAAGCTTTTCTTTATATAAAGATTCGTCTTTGTTTTTTTTTTCTTTTTTAAAGCTTTTAATTATTGTCTCTAGTATATATAATTTTTTAAACAATAATCCAATGTAAAATATATATCCGTAAATTTTATTTATTGTCTCAAATCTGATACCTATTTTGTTCACAATTTATTAACAAATCAAAAAAATATTTTACAACTTATTGCACAAATTAACCATAGAGAAACCAGACTTTGCCCCCCCCCCAAAAAAAGGGTCTCATTCATGATAAATACAAAATATATTTATATAAAAGTTTTCTTATCCAGATTTTAATTTTTGTGATTTGATAAGTCTAAATTAATAGATTCATAAAGTTTAAATTTTTAAATGTCTCCTAAAAAAAATTCTGGAGTCAAATAAATAAGTAAAATAGAGTGCAATCAATTACTCTTATCAATTATCATCTAGACCAAAAATAAAACAAATCATCTACAGAATATGTAATAAAATTGAGAAAAAGGGAAAAGGAATAATTACTTATTATGATACTGATCCAATCTAGAGAGAGCTCCTCTCTTTCCTTCTTTCTCTCTTCATAGGAACTTCATTTTCCTTTGACCATGTTCGAAGTACCCAATTTGAACTTCAGGGATGTGCGCTATTTTACAATAATCCCCATCTTGTACATCTCGATCCAATTTTGAAATTAGTTTCTGAGACATTGCAAAAAGCCCAAATGTTTGAAGGTTGGTCAGATGTTTAATGCCTGGAGGGACCTCCTCCATCAATTCACTATTCACGATAATTAGAGTTTCAAGGTGGGGCATTGCTCCCTCCTCCACTCTCACCCATCTCAATCCTTTTAATTTGCAAAGAAATAAATCTTTAAGCCTCTGAAACCCTCCTGCCTTGAAACACAGTCCCTCTCCCTCGTATGCCTGTAAAAGTACAAGCTTAGCCAAATTGGGTAATTCTTGTAGGGATTGCAAAGGATCATCCCTTAACTTGGTCAACCCTAAAGTTAAAGTGACAAGGCCATGGAGAGAAGGTATCCAGTGCGGAAACTTCTCCAAACGTCCAGTCAAGTATAACTGCTGAAGAAATCGGGGAACTGGAGATAGAGATTGCAGATCAAGGATCTCATCCTCTTTGGTTGAAATTATATCTAATCTGCGAAGATTGCTGAGCTTTTCAATGGAAGAGCACAGAGTCACCCCATCTTCTCTCCTTAAATTCCAAATGGCCAACTCCCTTAGTTGGGTTAGCCTCCCCAGGTCTTTTACTACACTAATCCCACATCCACTTCTTTGGTCTGCCTCTATCAGGGATAGCACTTGTAGCGATTGCAAGCTTCCTATTTGAGATGGAGCTTTAAAGCCACTCACGTCTCCAAATTCAAAATAAATGCTTCCTGATTTAAAATGATATGATAGGAGAGTGCGCAATCTCTGAAGGCGTAGGATTTCATCAGGAAGCTTAGTCACGTAGGTTCCTTGTAGATCTAAGGTCTCCAAGTTCTCAAGCTTCCCAATCAACTTTGGGACCATCTTCACTTTTGTATTCCTCAGACCTAGGTACCTGAGATGGATTAGTTTAAAAACTTCATCTGGTATAGTCTCCAATGGAGTACCTCCCAAATCTAACACATTTAGCAGCCTCGAACCACTTCTAAACAACTCACGCAAGGATGCAATAGGCAATGAATCCATCGACCCCCACACAAACAAAGAACGAAGTCGAGAAGAACGCTCACTATATTCCATATTATCCAAGGTGCTTCGGATCAATAGGCGGCGGACCTTCTCCGGCCACCTTGAGCCCTGTCTGCAAATTGTTGTTACAATGTTTTGCTCTCTCGCCTTTGAAACAATAATTTCACGCATCAGATCGTGAATATGAAATTTAGAAGGCCTTCCATTTGGATGTCTATTTGCCACTTGAATCAGGCTCCTATTGAATAGCTCGTCGAGGTAACCATTTGCAACTTCTTCTATTGTCTTCCCCTCAATACCATTCACAAACCCTTCTGCTGTCCAAAGTTGAATTACTCTTTGGCACGATGTCTGTTGATCCTCCGGGAAAATGCTCAAGTATAAGAAACAAATCTTTAGATAATAAGGCCGATCATTATAGCTGAGAAAGAGTGCTTTTTTCATACTCTCTAGTTTGTCATTGCCCTCTAATTCAGCACCAAGGCTGCGATAAAGCATTTCCCATTCATCTATTCTGCTTTTGTCCTTTGTGGCCAAAACACCACTTATCGCTACAATTGCAAGTGGCAATCCCTCGCATCTTTTTAAGAATCGATGAGAAATTTGCTTCAAGTTTGGAGGGCATAAGCTCCCCCGAAAAGTCTTGTTGCAAAACAGCATCCAAGACTCCTCTTGGGACAACGGCATCAAGGTATAAACATGACCATCAGTTTCTTCGCTACAGGTAGAAGCTATATGGGCGAAACGAGTTGTGAGAATGACACGGCTACCACAATTGTTGTCAGGCAGCACATGTTTGATAGCCTCCCAAGCATTGACATTCCAAACATCATCGAAAACAACCACGTATCTCCTTTGCTGCAGAAAATCATTAGCCAGACATTTTAGCCTATTGATGCTCATAGTTTCAACTCCAACAAGGACTGGTTGCATGATTTCACGGAACAATTGTTGAATCATGTCCTTCAGGAGATCCTCAACCCCGAATGACTCCGAAACAGTGAGCCAAGCATGGCTATTAAAATGCTTCTTCACGGCTGCAGCATCGTAGACTTTTTTAACCAGAGTTGTTTTGCCTAATCCGCCCATTCCCACCACAGAAATCGCTTTCAACCCCGAACCTCCTTGGACAAGCCACTCCATCAGTTGTCTTTTGGGCATTTCAATGCCCACTAGCTTTGCTTCTTGGATTAGAAGTGCATCGCCACGACAATCAGACCATGAATTGTTAACAACAGTGGACCTTGAGCCTTGCTCTAGTATACCATATTTATCATGGTATCTTTTATGTCCCTCGGAAATATTGATGACCCTGGACTTGATTCTTTGTATTTCAGAAGCAATTTGGTGGCGAGCTTTTAAAGTCTTGGCAAAGTAGAAAACCTTACGAAGAAAACCACCGAATCCATTGCCGCGATGATGTACAAGGTGAAGCTTGAATTTGTCAAGAACATCTTCAGTGTCATAAGCAGCATCTCGGACTTGTTTGATCCAAACTTTGAGTTCAGGATCACTTTCTTCCTTAGCATCAGCAACTTTGAGGAAAGCTGACATGCGCTCGAATTCATCTCTAATGTCTTCCATCTCTTCCCGAACTCTGCTCAGCAAACTGACCTCTCCCTGAAGGAAGGGTGCAAAGTTGGCTAGTAGATGGAGCACCGCAATTTCGGCCATTTTCTTGTTTGAAGTGTTTCTGTGCAGTAGTAGGCTTTGTTTTTGACGGGATAATTAAGAAGAAATGGTGAGCTGAACTAACATTTAAAACTGGGAATTTGTAATACTCTAAGTCAACTGGGGTTTTGTGGCAATTCAAGAGTATATGCTTGATATAAAATTTGTTATATATATTTGAAACAATTATTAGGCAAATTGCTTTTGCTATGCTACAGTGTGAATGCTACAGTGTGAATGCTACAGGTGGTGACATTTGTTATTCAAGACTTTGTTTGGATGCCCTGTAAGTCTTTTTTTCAAGTGTGAATGCTCCAGGTGATGACGTTTGTTGTTTAAGACTTTGTTTGTTTTAATGTCAATATATGAATTGTTTTATTATTAGTTATTTCTCTTTTTGTTGCATTCACTTAGGGCACTACTCTCATTGTCAATAGGTGATAAAAAAAATTGTCTGTCTATAATCTCATTCTTCTTGTTTAAATCAGGGCCGGCTTAAAGCCTAAGCGAGTGAAGCTTCCCCTTTAGGCCCCCACTTGAAGATCCCATTTTCTCAAAATTACACAAGACGTCCATTGAGAAGTAATAAGATAATTTTATTTTTTAAATTTTATTGAAGACTGCTCTAAATTCATTTATTAACTCTTTTGAAATGGTCATCTATTTTTTTAAAACGCATGTGTTATAAAAAATAACAATTATTTTAAATTGAGAAAAATTATATGTTATTGGATTTTTTTCACTGGATTGCATCACCACTTACATGGACATTTATGATTGATTTTCTTATTCAGAGATATAATAATTAAGGAATTAATAAAAATAATATACCGAGTGATATAATAGTGACAAAATAATGTGATATATAGGCATTGGTGACTCGAGGAATTTTTTTCAAAGTGTTCACAGTGGGTAGTCCACAAATTTTTTTCAGGGTAGACATTCAAAAATTTAATTTTTTTAGACTTTTCAAATCATGAACAAATAAATAAATAAAATAAAATTCTAATATATTGATATCATTGTTTCAAAAAATAAAATGTAGATTCAAAAATTTACATAAATATATTTTATTTTTATCACTCACATGACCAAAAAAAAAAATGAAGAAAGCTCCTTTAATACAAATTGAGATCAGCTATAAAACTACTTATCAACATTAACATTCAAGTGATACACTTGTTGAGGGTTGCAAAATCACACAATTTTGGGTTGGTTGTATAAGAAAGTGGGCTGGGATGGATATTGAACTGAGTTGGGTGTTTAGAAAGGTGGATTAAAGTGTTTCACATAAAGCTTTGGGTTGAATTACACACATATATAAATAAATAAATTCTAGGGTGTTCAATTGAACACCCACCCTTAGATGTAGAGTTGCCCCTATATATAGGGGTCTTGTTTTAAATTTTCTTAACTAATGTTATTAAGACACTCATTAATAAGACCTTTTTATTTTTTATGAAAAAGACATCCACACAACAACAAAAAAATGTAAATAAATTCTACTCATAAGCATAATACAAGTTCCACAGATTTAGAAAATGCCTATGTGGATTAGTTTTTATACGAAAGTACCTATTCTATTTTTTAAAAGTTCACATTATTAAAAAAAAAAATCCACATATTTTAAAAAATATCCCGTCTAATTTTAAAAGGATTCACTTTCATATTAAAAAGAAAAAAACTCCACCAATTTAGAATAGGTTGAGATGAGATTTATGGTCTTCAATTTTTTTTCTCCCTAGCATAGACTTCATTTTAAATGTGTAAAGCTCTAATTACATGATAACTTATAGCAATTTTCATTTCTTTTTGTTTTATAACCCTTACAAAAAAATTTAAAAAAAGAAAAGAAAAAAGAACTTCAAGATTAATAATATTATTTGAATTTATATTTATATATTAAAAGCTTCCTAAGAACATTTCACTTTAGGCCACATTGAGCGGTAATTTAAGTGATTCTTTATAATCCCTTCTTTTTATGAGATCCGTAAATGCAATATTATATAAATTATTTTTTTTTTTAATTTTTCTTACTCAATCGATGATGTAAAATTATTATATTATGAAATACATACCGCTTCTCATTTTTACTCTGAGTTATGTATTGCATCCCTAGTAACCATGGAGGAAGTTTCTAGTCTGTTTCATGTGTGTCCCTTTTTTTTCTCTTTCATTTTTCTACCATGAATTATATGTTTTTGGCACATGTATTTTTGAGAATTGTTGAAAAACAACATGTTATATTATTAAAATAGTTAAGAATAGTCTCTTGGTTGAAAAAAAACATATTGGAAAGATGGCCACTTCGGTTGCAGAAGGCAAGGCCTTAAAAGACAGGGCATCATACAAAATTCAATTAAGTTGAAGGAGATATTAAAGTAATTGTCAACACTTTCTTTTTTAATACAACTAGGAGCATTAGATACATCTCGGGGTAATCCAAACTTATCAGCCAAATTTATTTGTGCTAAAAAGTTTAGTATTATGTTTACTTTTTTAGCTAATATATTGATTTTTTTTAGTTGATTTAGAGCATCTACATCAGCCTCTTCAAATTTTTAATCAACTTATAACCCAAAATTCACTTTTGCTATTTTAACTAGTCACTTTTTTAGTATTCACTGCATCAAATTCTCTATTCTAACTCAATCTTATTAAAATATTAATTTCTTATTGTATTTGTTATTCTTTCCTTTTTTTTTATTAAATTAATGAGGTGCCACCCAAACAATTCTTAAAAAAAGCAAAAAAAAAAAAAAATTGCCATTGACCGACCGGTCGACCGGTTAGGCTAATTTTGGGCATTTTTCTTCTTCTACTACAGGCATTCACAGGACATCCAATAGGATATCCGGGAGGGCATCCGGGTGGACGACTGATTTAAAGATTTTGGCCGAGTTTTGATCTAGAAAATATAATAAAAAATCATGTAGCTAATGAACAGTCCCTCAACAAAGTTGTTGAGGTACTGTAGCAAATTTAACAAAAAATTAATTTAGAAAAAATTTGTTGAGACTAATGGAGGAACAATTTTGTGATTTACTAGCTATATTTTACCTTTTTATTATTTTGGCTATGCTGATGCGGATGTTCAGGCTTATGTATAGAATGGAACAAATTTGAGAAAAAAGAAGATAACTAAGAATAATTGTGCTCTAGGACATTGGCCCTGTTTGGTAGAGCTGTGGGAAAGTGCTTATAGCTTATGCCTAAACAGCTTATAGCTTATAACTATGAACATAAGCTGATTTCCAGCTTATTCTTAAAGCATCTCCTGCCCCACTTAAAGAATAAGCTGATTTCTAACTTCCAAAAAGCTATAAGCTATAAGCTATAAGCTAAACCAAACACATCAAAATAGCTTAAATTAAGCTGAAAGCTGAAATAAGCTGATTATAATTTCTGCCAAACAGGCACATTGAAAATTTTCAGATGAGACACATATGAGACAAATAAGTGTTTCCCATTTTGTGAAATTCTTCTATGTATTTTGGTTGTCTCAGGTTAGTAACATGTAGGGTCAAGAATTAGAGGAGGAAAAAATAAAAATAAAAGGGAAAGATGAGAAAGAGAAGAGGATAGACAGAAGAGAAAGAAGAGACAGTTGCCGATGAGAGGATGAATGGGAACACCACTACAATATATAAAAGTTTTAGGGACTAAATTTGTGTCCCCGAAAGTGAATTTTATTACAAAAAAACATTTTCTGGTCAACTTCTATCATCGCGAGCGTAGTCGTTAAAAGATCGTTTTGAAAAGTCAAAAAAAGAGTTTTTAGCAATAAAAAATTGAAAATGTCGCTAACAAATGAGGGACAAAATAATTTGGTCAAAAAAAGGTTTATATTTCGAAATAAAAAATTTTAATCCCAAAAAAATAATAATTCATCATAAAATTTTTCGAAATAAAAATATTTCGTACTTAAAAAATAATTTTGCCTTAAATTTAGCTTTCTAAATTCTTAATTTGTTGTAATGATAACGGTTGCAAGATTACCAGAAGAGCTTTCAACAACGGGACTGCAAACGAGAGAAGTTTTAGTATGTTTGGACTTGCTTATTAAGATTTTAATGAGTTCAAATTCGAGCTCAATAAAAATTTAACGAACCGAGCTCAAGCCAAGTTTGGCTTAAGTTTGACTCGAGCTCGAGCCTGTTTATGAGCTTTAACAAGCCAAAAAAATTATAAATTAATACTTGCATATAAGATTAAAGTTACAATTAAAATTTTGATTATACAATTATATATACAATATATATAAACATACTAAAAAAAATTAATATTTTATCAAAATAATAATATCTACCACCACTATTATATAAATGTATTATCTATAGTTAGCTATTATTTACATTTATATTTTTAAATATATAAATAATATATTTATCTTATATTTTATACGTATTTTTATATTATTTAATATATAAATAATAAATGTTAAACGAGCCAGCTAACAAGCCGAACCTTAATATATTTGGATTTGTTTATTAATATTTTAACAAGCTCAACCTCGAGTTCGAACTAAAAAAAAAAATTAACGAATTGAGTTTGAACAAGCTCTTATCAAATTGAGTTTAAACCTATTTACAAGCGATTTTGTTTATTTGCAAGCCTGAGCGAAACCAAGAAGGGGAAGAGCTGGACGGCAATAAAGACAGAAGAAGACATGGGTTGCTATGGACAATAGCAAAGGAGTTTCTTTACTTGCTCGAATCTAGTACCGGCCTCTCTCTTCTCTTTGTTATTTTCTTCTATATTTTTCTTTTTCTTTTTTATAGGAAAAAATAACAGTTAGGTGGTAAATTCCAAAAGTAATTTTAAATACATTATAAAGTTTATAAAATTATTTTTTAATATTATAAAATTTATGGTGATGATAGACCAATAGTGTCTCTCTCTTCTCTATATCATTTTTTTCTACATTTTTCTTTTTTTTTTTATAGGAGAAAATAACAGTTAAAGTGGTAAATTTCAAAAGTAATTTTAAATACATGATAAAATTTATAAAATTATTTTTTAATATTACAAAATTTATTATTAATGTGTAAATATTTTTTTTTAAAATACACTAAAACAAAATTCTCCCTTTTTATCACTTCTTTACTTTTCTCTCTCCTCTCTCTTTTGTTCTCTTTCTTACATTTGTTACTCTTTATCATTCTTATAAAGGCCCTTAAGAGTTTGTTTGAAAATTGACTATTTTACCTAACTTTTTAATTTTTTTTTTTTTTAAAAATAATGTGATAGTGTTTTTTAGCCAAAAAACTAGCTTCTCAAACAACTCTAAGAATGTGGTTAGTCTTTTTTTTTAATTTTTCTATCTCTTCTTTCTTACTTTTTTTTTTTTTTTCCTCACATTTTCCTAAGCTTAGGGCATCCCAACAGATACCCTATAATTAATTTTTAACTATTTTAGGGCATGAAAACTCTAAAAATCATCCTCAACAGACTCCTTAACAAATTCTTTAATTTAACAAATGTTACAGTGACTCCTTATATGTTGGGAGTCACTGTTCATCCCCTACTCGCCTAAATATATAATATTAATTTCTCTCTCCTACTTTTTTCTTTTTACTTTCTCTAATTTAATTGTCACATTAACTTTTTAAAAAAAATAAGTTTAGTTAAAAGAGAATAATAAAATAATATTTAAATAAAGTACAAAAAGAATAAAGAGTATTATTGGAAAAAGTAATTAAAAAAGTAATCCCCTAAAATAGAGAATGCACAATTTAAAGAAAATAAGTAACACTGTTAGGGATACTCTTACAAGTTACGAATACTCTTAAAATTGTGATTAGTCTTATCGTGGTTAGCTTTTTCGAACACACAAAATAAAAATAAAAAAACTAATCGCAAAATAAGAAACAAAGAACAGCAAAAGCAAAAGATTCTTCCAACGTAGAAAGTGAAAGTTGTGATGAGAAAATAAAGATGTTGAAGGGAAAAAAAAAAAAAAAAAAAAAGTGTAAAAGGAGTGGAAACAAAATGAAAGTGATTGATGGATCAACAGGTATGATGAGTTTTTTTTGGAAGAGTGAAAAATCAAAATCCCAAAATCAATTTTCCTTGCTAGATGGAAAGAAAAACATGAAGGATTGTGTGTTCCTATTAAATTTATGGAGGAAAAAAAAAGGGATTAATTTTATTGGTAAGCAGGGTTAATTTTAATCGCAAGTAAATTTTAAATTTTGGTTACATTATGAGGCAAGTATGATTAGTTCAATAATAAGTATGATCACATTATGTGTTAAGTATGATTAATTTCTTTAGTAAATTAGATCCTGAAACCTACTTTGTTTTCTTAAAAACTAACCTATTTTTGTATATATGATTTTGGGGCATTAACAATTGAATTTTTTCTTTATTAGACGACTAAAATTACTAGCTTGGTATTGTAAAAAAAAATGCACTAGAAATTCTTAACTCTTCAACTATCACGGATTAGCCCATTAACCAAAGATTGGAAATAGGAAGGGAAAATCCCTGGATTTCTTGATGTAAAAGTAGCAGTATTTTTTGATTGAATTCTTACTATCGTCATTAGTATAAAAAGAAAAAGATTAATTTCAGATATTTAGTTAAAAAAATAAATGGTATATTTTCAAAATCATCTTGTTATTTATTTCTTATAAACAAATACGTGGAAATTATGTCTACGATTATCGGATAAATATAATTTTTTAAACAATAATCTAAATATAAGTAGATACTTAAAAAATGAACGATTTATATTATCAAATTAGAGCTCGTGATGGGCTTACAAACCAAAATTAGATTGGAGACAAGCCAACATCTTTAGAACAAAAACACCCATCTATGAATTGAACACACAATTTCCTTGTTGTGGGCTCACTTCAGACGTGTTTCAGTAATTTAAACATTTCAATTTGTAAGATCTTTAAAAAAATTTATCCTTACAAAAATTATATTAATCGACACTCGATAATCACATAGTTGGTGTTGTTCATATTGTGAAATTAAATAAATAGATTTATGAAGAAATCAAATTATATATATACTAAGAACACATGATGATAATTACAACTAAATTTCAACAGAAATACACAAAACAATAAAAGGGTAAAGAGACGAAACCGAAGCCTGCACGGAAGCAGTTTCCTTAAAACAGATTTCGCCGCCTCACGGGTCGAGTGCTTGAGGAATCCCGGCGTCTGTCTCCCAGGATACGACGGTCAAAACCAGCTATGGCAGAAGCACTCTCTGTCTAGCTTAGCGAACAAAACCGTGGCAGCACTCTCTCACTATAGGAACTTTCAGGCAAACTGACTTGTGACATGGAAGTAAAAATTTATGTGTTTGAGACTTGACAGGAGGGTCTCAATTTATACATGTATAGGGAAGAGAGGAAGAGCCTCCAGCCTTTATGGCTGATCACTAATGCACCATTAACCTCTGCAATAAAGGCAGGAGTTACAAACCCCATTAATGCGGGAGTTACAAACCCCATTAATGCAGGAGTTACAAACCCCATTAATGCTCTATTAAACTCTGTAATAAAGGCAGGAGTTACAAACCTCATTACCTTTTTTCCATGAAGCTAACTTCATGAGGCAATTTCTCATTAAAATCTCAATGGTTTTTGACCATTCTATCTGTGGTGTAAAGATCTCAATGCAAAGTATCTAGACCCACTTGGACCCAATAGATGGTTGGGACCCACTTTAATATTTAATTAAAGTCACCAAAAAACTATTTTTTCCAACAATCCCCCACATGAATAAAATTGACCGAATGACTCAACAAACGGACACCGTTCAACAATAATGACTCGGAGAGAGAGTACAATGGACTAACCCCGACATCAGAGAATGTAGCTTTTGGCTTTGAACCTCTCCCAGTGAAAACCTATCGAGTTTACTGGCTGATCAGTGAATATGACATCTTGAACTGCTCTGCTGTTTATGTAAACTGAGACAATAGATCTCACACGGGAATTACTCCTACCACCATTCTGTTCTCACTGGTGTGCCCTGTGTGGCCCTGGACACTAGCCTGGTTCAGCGAGTGGTTTTAAAGAATCTTGGCCTCCCAATTCTTCTAGAAGCGGCCCCACTTCACACTCACATAGGTGACTCTACTTGAGTATCCTGCTATACTCAGCTCAACAGCTTAACACACTAGAGTCATTAAAAGCTCAGCTTAACCTCTACACTTGCAGGTATCACTGATAGAAGGAATGGCTGGAGGTTTAACCTCCTCAGTGACATACCACCGTTACACGCAATTGGGTTGTCCCATTGAACCTAGATCTTGGGATCTCCAGTCAGCTAGGTTGGGTTTCCATTCCGGTAACTTCCAAAGGCCTCAACCCCATTCCTTTTGACGACGTTTCGACTAACACTTGATTTAACCCTTTGGTTAGCAGATCCGCAATGTTGTCCTTAGACTTTACATAGTCTATAGAGACAACTCCATTCGAGAGTAGTTGTCGTATGGAATTATGTCTACGACAGATATGTCTAGACTTTCCATTATACATATTACTCTGTGCCCTACCAATTGCAGATTGACTATCACCATGAATACAAATAGCAGGCACAGGTTTAGACCAACGTGGAATATCTTCAAGGAAATGGCAAAGCCATTCAGCTTCTTCCATTGCTTTATCCAAAGCAATAAACTCTGATTCCATCGTTGATCTAGATATACACGTTTGCTTGGAAGATTTCCAAGACACGGCTGCTCCACTAAGAGTGAACACATATCCACTAGTGGACTTTGAGTCTTTTATATCTGATATCCAATTTGCGTCACTATAGCCTTCAAGCACCGCTGGATATCGAGTATAATGCAGCCCATAATCCCGAGTATAGCGTAAATACCTTAACACCCGCACAATGCCCTTCCAATGAGAAGCATCGGGATTACTTGTGTATCTACTAAGCCTGCAAACCGAGTAAGCTATATCCGGCCTAGTACAACTCATCAGATACATTAAACTTCCAATTACCCGAGAATATTCTAACTGTGAGACACTTTCATTATTATTCTTGGTAAAATGTAGACTTAAGTCTACAGGTGTCGATGACACACTCGTATATGATCCACTAAACTTCTCAAGTATCTTATCAACATAATGAGACTGAGATAGTACAATTCCGTTAGAGATTCTGGTAATCTTAATTCCCAGAATAACATCTGCAATGCCCATATCCTTCATGTCAAACTTAGAGTTTAACAACTTCTTGGTAGTTTTGATCATTTCATCGTTACTACCTATAATGAGTATATCATCAACATATAGACACAAAATGACATAACCTCTGTCAGTGTCTTTGACATAAACACACTTGTCACATTCGTTGATTCTAAACCCATTTGACAACATTGCGTTGTCAAACTTCTCATGCCATTGTTTAGGCGCTTGCTTCAAACCATACAAAGATTTGACAAGTTTACAAACTTTCCTGCTTTGCCCTGGAGCTGAAAATCCTTCAGGTTGCTCCATGTAGATTTCTTCATTCAAATCTCCATTTAAGAAAGCTGTCTTTACATCCATCTGATGAATTTCTAGGTTGCGCAAAGCAACAATCACAATCACCATCCGAATGGATGTTATCCTAGTAACAGGTGAGTACGTATCAAAGTAATCCAGACCTTCTCGTTGCCTGTACCCTTTGATAACGAGCCTCACTTTATAGTTGTCAATTGACCCATCGGCCTTCATCTTTCTTTTAAAATTCCATTTGTAGCCTAAAGGCTTGCAACCTGGAAGTAAATCTACCAACTCCCAGGTATGGTTTTGTAAGATGGAGTCAATCTCACTTTTGATCGCTTCTTTCCATAATGGACTCTCAGGAGAAGTCACAGCTTCGTGGAAAGTTTGAGGTTCGTTCTCAACCATATAAGTTAAGAAGTCTGGACCAAAAGATTTGGATATCCTAGCCCTTTTACTCCTTCTGGGCTCATCTAAAACCTCAATTTGATCATCACCTGAATCATCAATATGATCATCCTCACTAGCAAGCTCATCAAATTGCTCCAAAGACCTTGGAACCCTTTCATGGGTTCGGCAAGGAAAAATGTCTTCAAAGAAACATGCATTCCTTGACTCCATAATGGTATTCCTGTGTATGTCTGGAATTTCAGACTTATGTACAAGAAACCGATATGCACTACTATTATATGCATAACTAATGAATATACAATCCACGGATTTCGGGCCTATCCTAACTCATTTGGGTGTAGGAATTGCCACTTTTGCAAGACACCCCCACATTCGTAAGAATTTATACGAAGGCTTAATGCCTTTCCATAACTCATATGGCGTCTTGTCCACCTTCTTCCGGGGTACTTTATTCAGAATGTAATTTGCAGAGAGAATTGCTTCCCCCCACATGTTCTGTGGCAATCCAGAACTTATCAACATTGCATTCATCATTTCCTTTAGCGTCCTATTCTTCCGCTCAGCAACCCTATTTGATTGAGGAGAATAAGGCGCCGTGGTTTGGTGGATAATCCCGGATTGAGCACAAATCTCAATAAACGGTGATTCATACTCACCACCACGATCACTTCTTAAAGCCTTAATCTTGCGGCCTAATTGATTCTCAACTTCATTCTTATAAAGAATAAACTTGTCAATAGCCTCATCTTTGCTTTTGAGCAAATAGACATAACAATACTTAGTGCAATCATCAACCAAGGTGATGAAGTATTTATTGCCACCACGTGATTGTATAAACTTTAAGTCACACACATCACTATGCACTAAGTCCAATGGCTCTGAACTTCTTTCAATAGAATGAAACGAAGATCTTGTCAACTTCGCTTCAACACAAGTCTCACACTTGTGTTTTGGATTAATCTTAAAAGATGGTATGTGATATAACTTGATTAATCTACGTAAAGATTCAAAGTTCACATGTCCTAGTCTACCATGCCAAAAATTGGAAGACTCAAGCATGTAAGCAGAAGAAGATGCATCTTTATTCATCTTTGGGATAATAGTCATTACATTGAGTTTAAACATACCCCCCAACATATAACCCTTACCCACATACACTCCGTTCTTGGTCAAAACGACCTTGTCGAACTCAAAAACAATGCGAAAACCATGTTTGCTGAGAAGAGACCCTGAGACAAGATTCTTACGAATGTCCGGAACATACAGGACTTCGTTCAAGGTCAGCTCCTTTCCTGACGTCAACTTCAGGACCACCTTTCCTTTCCCCTCAACAATCGAGGTAGTAGAGTTTCCCATAAACAATTTCTCACCGGTTGTAACCGGTTCGAAAGTTGTAGACAGCTTTTTCTCGGAGCAGATGTGGCGTATAGCCCCAGTATCAATCCACCATTCTCTTGGGTTTGAACCTACCAGATTCACTTCAGAAACAACGGCAGACAAGTGCATATCATCCTCCTCATGGGAGTGCTCTTGTAAATCTACCATATGAGCACGAGGTTTAGTCTTGTATGACTTCTTCTGCTTGTGGCAGTCACTAGCCCGATGCCCATTGCTACCACAGTTATAGCACTTCCCAAAGAACCGATTACTTGGTTCCGGTGGCTTGTAAGCCGGCTTCTTTGCAACACCACCTCTAGGCCCCAACTTAGAGGGCTTCTTTCTTATTCCAGAAGATTTGCCATGCTCAATGACATTGGCTTTTACTGAGGAGGTACTCCCTCCTTTCTTTCTATTATCCTCCTCAATCCGGAGTCGGACAACCAGCTCTTCAACTGACATTTCCTTGCGCTTGTGCTTCAAGTAGTTCTTGAAATCCTTCCAACCATTGGGAAGTTTCTCAATGATCACAGCAACTTAGAATGACTCGTTCAAAGGCATTCCTTCAGCATGAATTTCATGCAAGATCACTTGAAACTCCTGGACTTGGCTTATCACAGTTTAAGAATCTACCATTTTAAAATCAAGGAACCGGCCAACCACAAATTTCTTTGCCCCGGCATCCTCAGTCTTGTATTTTTTTTCCAGAGATTCCCATAACTCTTTTGCTGAGCTCTTGGAACAAAACACACTATAGAGTGAGTCTGCCAAGCTGTTGAACACATAGTTCTGGCAAAGATAGTCTGTCTGCTTCCATGTGTCAAGCGCCATGACTTTCTGCCTATCAGGCTCATTCTCTGCCACGGCTGGAGGATCCTCACTCAGAACCTTTGCAAGGTTTAGCGTGGTCAAGTAGAACAGCATCTTTTGCTGCCATCTCTTGAAGTTCACCCCAGCAAATTTCTCTGGGCGCTCATGATGACTGAGCGGTCCTCCCGGAACAGCTAGAGTAATGCCATGGTTGACCACAGAGGTCACAACAGTAGGGGTTGGCAACCCAGTTGCCCCGGGGTTCAGATCCCCACCAACATTAGCAGTAGCAGCAGCATTAGTGATAGTTGCCATTTCTGAACAAATAAAAACTCCTTTTTAGCCAAGGCTAAACACTTTGGTTTCTATTCTAGAAAACCAAACCAAATTCCAAACTTACAAGCAATTTAAACTTGCAAACAATTTAAAAATTGCTACAACCAAATACATGCATATAAAATGCGTCTAATGAGCAAATAAAACTTGCTACTACAAATTGGTAAACAAACCAACTAAATCTCAAGCAAAAAATTTCTTCAAACATAAAGGAAAAATAACGAATCCAATTGAGAATTATAAGTAGTCCATACAATTCCTTTCTACGCTTAGGTATGCCTACAAAGAGAGTTAGTAGAAAACGACAACATAATATAAAGCAATTGTACATACAATCAAATATTATTTAACCTTCTAGCAAATCATAGAATAGCAAAATAACTAAGGAATTAAGATACTATACAAGTTACACAAATTTTATAACTCCAAAGAACTACATTTAATTCACGCTTTAATTCATCCAATTAAATCACACACTATTCATGGAAATAACTTATGTTTATAACTCTAGAAAACTAGAAGCAATTTCACATGCAAATTAGATAGTAAAACTAGAAGCATGCAAAATCAAAATATACATATGCAACATTAGACAAATAGGATGAAACCAAATGCATAAAATAAGATCAGAGTAATACAATTAAGTATAAATTATGATAGAGCATTCTAATTAAACTAAGCAATTAGAGAATCACATTGCATAATTTACAATCATTGAAATAGGGAGCAATTCCGCAACAGTTCCTAGTAACATTATACAAATGTCTATATAAATCTATTCGATCAATTTCATAGGAAAACCATTTATGAGAAATCTGTTTTAAGCTTGTTGTTCATATTGTGAAATTAAATAAATAGATTTATGAAGAAATCAAATTATATATATACTAAGAACACATGATGATAATTACAACTAAATTTCAACAGAAATACACAAAACAATAAAAGGGTAAAGAAACGAAACCGAAGCCTGCACGGAAGCAGTTTCCTTAAAACAGATTTCGCCGCCTTACGGGTCGAGTGCTTGAGGAATCCCGGCGTCTGTCTCCCAGGATACGACGGTCAAAACCAGCTACGGTAGAAGCACTCTCTGTCTAGCTTAGCGAACAAAACAGTGGCAGCACTCTCTCACTATAGGAACTTTCAGGCAAACTGACTTGTGACATGGAAGTAAAAATTTCTGTGTTTGAGACTTGACAGGAGGGTCTCAATTTATACATGTATAGGGGAGAGAGGAAGAGCCTCCAGCCTTTATGGCTGATCACTAATGCACCATTAACCTCTGCAATAAAGGCAGAAGTTACAAACCCCATTAATGCAGGAGTTACAAACCCCATTAATGCTCTATTAAACTCTGTAATAAAGGCAGGAGTTACAAACCTCATTACCTTTTTTCCATGAAGCTAACTTCATGAGGCAATTTCTCATTCAAATCTCAATGGTTTTTGACCATTCTATCTGTGGTGTAAAGATCTCAATGCAAAGTATCTAGACCCACTTGGACCTAACACAATAGATGGTTGGGACCCACTTTAATATTTAATTAAAGTCACCAAAAAACCATTTTTTCTAACAGTTGGATTACAAAATAATATATAAAAAAGAGAACAAATAGTCTCTTCTTAAAATCAAGCTTTGTGGTCCATTTTATTCGTGCATTATTGTTTAATTTGATCACATGATTACTGGTATTTTTATTAATTTTATTTTGGGAGACTTGGTGATAGACCCTTCACTGTCTAATTTGTCTTTCAAAAGGATAAGAATTATATAGGTACTTTCAAAATCCCCTAATATTTTAAAACTTATTTCTTTTACTATATTACCCTCATATGTATCAGCTCTCCTATTAAGCCATCTTCACAGTGTATTTCAGAGTAAAATTTTACTTTAAATCATAGTAAACTTTACTCTAATTCAGAGTAAAAGCAAATTAACATGTTTTTACTCTGAATCAGAGTAAAGTTTACTATGATTCAAAGTAAAATTTTATATCATTAAGCAAATCAACATGTTTTTAACCAGAGTAAAATTTTACTTTGAATCATAGTAAACTTTACTCTGATTCAGATTCAAAGTAAAATTTTGCTTTGAAAGTACAATTTTACTTTGAATCAGAGTAAAGTTTACTATGATTCAAAGTAAAATTTTATATTGTTAAGCAAATCAAAATGTTTTTAAACTAGAGTAAAATTTTACTGTTATAAAAAATAAAATACATACTACATGAATGAACTAAAGTCAAATTTCACTCTAAGATCTATTAACAAAGAACAAAAAAAGGCCAATTGGAAACAAAGAATCAACGACGACATTTAGATTCACAATACAATATACATACATACATATATATAAATATTGAAGATGAACTAGAGAAAAAGAGTGATCGAGAGAGAGATCTGATGACTGAAGGAAGAGCCAAAGAGTGAGAGAGGCAGAGAGTGAGAGAGACTGAAATTTGAGATGCTAGTAGAGAACGATTACACAAAGAATCAAAGACGACATTTAGATTCACAATACAATATACATACATACATACATATATATATAGAAGACGAACTAGAGAAGGAGAGTGATCGAGAGAGAAATCTGAGGACTGAAGGAAGAGGAAGAACCTTTGTTAGAATTTCAGTCCAGTAAACAAATGAATGGAGTATGGTAGAGGTGCATGAAGCCTCTCGTTTCTTCAATTCTAGGGTTTCCAAAAGAGAAATGGAAGGCTTGACTGACATTGGATGCGGAGGAAGGGGTGGCGCCGGGAATCATGGCGGTTGGTGGCCAGAATACATTGGCGGACGGTGCTCCGGCAGCTGAGGTGGCCTCTGACATGGCTATGAAGAGAAGCTGTGTTTAGAGGGGGAGGAGAGAGAGACGACGAAGGTGGAAAGAGAGTGGAGGGAGAAGGTGAAAAGATTTAGTTGAGAGTATAATAGTCTGATAAAATATTTAAATAATAAATTTTGTCATTTATACAAGACTTTATAATTATGAGGGGGTTTAAAAAGTATAATTTTTTTCTTAGTCTTTTTAACAATGAAAGGAAGGTAAGGGGAGTTTATAGCCAAATTTCCCTTTTATTTTTTATATTGATGAACTAACAAATAGGCCTTATAAAATGAGCAATTCAAATTATCAAACCAAGCCCACGTCAACGGGTGATTCTATTTACACCAAAAAAATCATTCAGTATGCCCAATTTCTTAGTACTCCCTATTAAATTATTTAGAATTATAATTTACTCTCAATACATTCTCTATTTTTTTTATTTTTTTTTCACAAATTTCCCTTCCACATAAAATCATAACGGTTCCGCTATATAACTCGAAATCTTGCCTCCCCCCATGGCCCGAATGTGTTCCATCCCATTTTTTTACTTTTGACTCAGTTACCTCAAACATGTGTGAAACTCACGCATTTTCAAAATAAAGAAAGAGAAGAGAAATGAGAGAGGGAGAGAGAGAGAGAGAACCACCATCTCTGTTTGCTCAAAATCCACCATTAATCCCAACCTTAAAAGCTCTCTTCATCTTCCATTGTTCTTTCACCAACATAATTTTTTCAACCCATCACATAAAGAGAGAAAGAAAAAAAGAGATCATATAAACCCAAAATAGAGAGAATCAATATTCAATTTTGATCGGTCTTTGTTTTTAGTCTCACTATGAAAGTTTTGTATACCCATCAAGCTTTGTTCTTTCTGCTATGAATCTAAAATAAAAAAAAATCTTTCTTTTCACATATATATCCATCAAGCTCTGTTCTTTGTGCAATGAATCAAGAAAAAAAATCATTTTTTTTTTTTTTATCCTTCGAATTCAAATCCAAACCCAAGACCCCTTTGTCTTCTTCTCCTCTCTTGCACTCATCATTCATACACATAAATAGCTATATATATATATAGATATAGAGAGAGAAGATGAGAGGCAAATTTGCAAGGGTACAAATCCAAATGTATTTGCAACTTTTCATCAAACCCAGAAATTCCAACAACCACTGCATTCTCACACCACTTCCTCAACCACTGCCGTGAAAGAACCCAACAGAGACGGAAGAGATAAGGGCTTCGACGGCTCCGGCGTCGATTTGATAAAGACAAAGCTATTTGAGAGGAGGAGAGAGAGAGTGTGTGTGTTTTGAGGCAGTGTCTACGTTTGAAAGGAGATCGATTTTAGGGACTTTGGTCTAATAGAGAGAGATGGAAATAGAGAGGAGAGACAAAATGGAGAGAGAGGGTGCCAACACATTCAGGCCATTCAGGGGTAACAATTTCGAGCTATAAATCATTTTTCAAATCATAATTTATGGTACATCCAAATAATCAATTCAAAAAAATTTCTCCATCTCTTCTCAGCTATGGGTACCTCTCTCTCTCTCCCTCTCCCTCTCTCTCTCTCTATATATATATACATATTTGTATGTATATGTATATATGATATATATCATATACGGATTTCATTTGGGTCTCTTGAACTTTGTTGAGTAAGCTTTGTTTTTCATCAAAGACTATGCTCACTCTCCACAGTTGGATACTTCTTTATTTTTTTCTTCTCTCTAGTTGGTTTTCTTGGTTTTTCCCCTCATGATGATTCTAATGCTTTCTATAGTTTCATCATTTTTAGATTGTTGTTTTGTGAAGTGGTTTTCCCATTGAGAGCTCAACATGTTTCATTCTTTTTTGAAAATCTCATCATAAAGATTAGAGGATAACTCACGAGATTGTTCTAGGGTTCTTTTTTTGGATGATAATGGTAAGTTTTGGTGGGATAAATTGGAGTTTTGGTAAGAGGAAGAAGATGAAGTGAAAATAATTAAAATTTGGAGAAGAAGATGAAGAGATTTGAATATAGGGTGTTCCATGAAAGGAAAAAAAATATATATTTTAGGATTTAATGTGCTTTGTCCTTATTAGTAAATTTACATTAAGATATAATAAGAATTAAATTTTTAAAATTCTAATTAGGCGTATTCAGTTCTATTTGGGTGCAAATAGAATGCCCCCAAAGTGTACTACTCTCCACATGTCTTAAAAAATAAGTTAATTAAATTACCAACATAAATGAGGCCACAACGATCGAATTGCACCAAACAATTTAAATAGATAGGAGTCATTTGGCAACTTTTCAAAAAATCGTTTTTTTGACTAAAAAAACTAAAAAATCATAAAGTCATTAAGTTCATTTGCCATCAATTAAAAAAAAAAAAAAATTTGAATCACAGCAACTTCTCAAAGACATGTTAATAATTTTTTTAATTCTTATAATAATAATAAAAATAAAAAGAGAAAATTACCATTCAAACCAAATTTTAAAAATTTATGATTTTAATTATTAATGTTTATAATAATTATTATTTGTTTATAATTTTTTTCTGACACCATGTATAATTTCCCCAAATAATAAAGCAATCAAAAAAAAAAAAAAAAAAGTTATGCTGTAAAATTTTCTGTGTGTCTTCTCTGTACCTAAACTCGTAAGGGAAAGGCTGACTACAAAGATGCAACCACACAGAGCCACCTTAACACCCATCCACACAGACACACTCTGATCTCACAAAAAAACATGTCCACTGCGAGTTCGAGTTCCAATTCCAATTCCAATGGTAGAGATAAAAGCTCCAAACTCACCGAGAAGAACTTCGATTTGGAGGATGTCCTAAAGCAAGAGTATGTTCGAATCAAGTCCTACACTGATCAAACACTTGTCCTACAAGATTGGAAGAAAGTCCAACAATCTATAAAGGAAGGTATATCGGAAGAATCCCTCTATCTACTCATGTCTATGGCTTGTCATTTGCCGAACCCTGAAGATGGTTTGCCATTATTGGCTGACCATTATCCCAATTCCACACTCTCTTCCCAATCAAAGCTCCGATCGACCAATCCCATCAGGAAGGTACCCAGAATTCAGCCCAGTCGCGAAGCAAAATCAAGGTTGAGAGGACGATGATGATAATGTGGGTGCAAAAGCAGCTTGTTATCTCTCTGCCAATCTGATGAAATTGATAACCAAGTCTGTAGACAACTACATGAGATCAATGGATCGTATTGCAAAGGGGTTTTTCTCTTTTTACAAAACTAGCTCTTTCACTGTTGAGTCTTTCAAACCCTCAATTCGTGAGCTTTCAGTGATCAAACATGGACTCTCTTCGTGTGTTGACATTAAAAACACTTTGGTTAATCATGTTGCATATGCAGACAATCGATATCAATATGATTCGGACCGAACCAAGTTGGGACTTTTAAGGTTTGTGATTGTACAGCACATAGAGCTCACTGGGATGAGTGCATACCGGATGTTTGTTGAAGTGATTCATAAATTGCCTCTGATGACAACAGGACCGTTTTTGGCACGGTTGTGAATACCTGAAACTGAAGATTGTATTGATGAGATAGGTAGAATATGCATGAGTTTTGACAGGCCAAGCCACAAACAAGGCTCTATTCCATCAAGATTTTGGAGATATGCTCGGATAGTAGATCCGGGTTATTTCCTAAAATTGCAATCTAAAAGCAACATACTGGCTGTGGCCATTTTATCTGAGTTGTGTTGTAGATATTGTTGTACTGCCAATCGTAACATGGTTGTCCTGGCTAACCAAGATCAGATTAAGAAAGATGCAGCTAAATTTGTTGACAATTTCCAATTCGATTATGATATGCTGCGACTCAAATCAGCTAACACCAGCCCTATCTGGAAGATGGTGATCCAGAAAAAGATTGCAGCCCGGAAAAGGCAGAGGACAGAAGCAAGTACAGACACTGTGGATGAGGCAATGGATGCACAGGCAGAACAGGTTCTCCTTGCGCCCGAAGAGAAGGACTTTCCTCATATTGGCGTATAACTATGTTAATCGTTGTAAGGTACCTGGCTTTTTAGTTCTAGTATTAATGTGTAGTGGTTGTGTATTTTCAGTATTGGAGATGTGATGTTTACTTCTTGTTGATTAATATGTATGTATTGGCTGTGTGTTGTCAGGTATTGTAGATGTGATGTTACTTATTGTTTATTAATAATATGAATGTATGTATTGGTTGTGTGTTTTCAGTAGACCTGAACCTTTTGTTATATTAGACACATCTTCAAAGTAATTCTATTTTGGTTTTTTAATAAATTCAATGTTAAATCAGAAACCAAATTTGTAAGACACCATTACATGAATACTATCAAGACCGCTGAGGATCTCAAGTGGCATCTATCAAAATGAGGTTTTAGAAAGCTAACACTTCGATAAGCAAAAAAATCATGTTGAAGGGGATTCTGTTAGAAATAAACTTGGCCACACAACAATCACTTACACAAATTTGAAAGAGAATTGGAGAAGGAAAAATACAACTCTTGTATTTCACTCATATCATTATCATTGCATACTCATTCTTATTCTTCTACTCATTCCGATCTCTCATTACATAGATTGCATGACTATATATTAGATTCTAACATGTAACTCACACACTTTCATTAAGACCCACTAATTATATTAATCTTTGTAACCACTAACACATTAACATACTACTAATGTCCCTTAACACACCATTATGCACCATAACATGCATGCCATTATTCCTCCATAATTAGCATAACTAAATATAGGAAACTCCTAAAATATTAAAACACAAGTTTACTTTTCAACAGATTTTAAATTGATTATTGATATTTTAAATGCTAAAATTGGATCTTTTACTTGATGAAATTCTAACCCAAAAATGTGGAACTTTGAGGCCTTCCGTATGCAAATCTTTGTGCCACTTGAAGCAGGCTCCTATTGAATAGCTCATTGAGGTGATTGTTTGCAACTTCTTCTGTAGTCATACTCTCGGTAGCATTCACAAATCCTTCTGCTATCCAAAGTCTAATTACTTTACTGCACATTATCTGTTGACCCTCAGGGAAAATGCTCAAGTTCAAGAAACAAGTCTTCAGATAATCAGGCAGATAGTTGTAACTAAGAGATAGTGCTTTTTGCATGCTCTCTAGTCTGTCATTGCCCTCTAAATCTAATTCAGCACCAAGGTTGCGATAAATCATTTCCCATTCGTCTATTCTGCTCTGGTCCTTTATAGCCAAAGCACCACTTATTGCGACAATTGCAAGCGGCAATCCATTAAAAATTTTAAAGAATTTATGGGAAATTTCCTTCAAGTGTGGAGGGCATAAGTTCCCTCGAAAAGTCAATTTGCAAAAAAGCATCCAAGACTCCTCTGCGGACAAGGGTACCATCAGTTTCATTGCAATAGGTACTAGAAGCTATATCAGATAAACAAGTTAAAAGAATGACACGACTGCCACAATTGTTGTCAGGCATTACGGATTTGACAGCATCCCAAACATCAACTTTCCAAACATCATCGAAAACAACCACGTACCTCCTTTGTTGCAGAAAATCTTTAACCATTCCTTTCAACCTGTTAATGCTCATTGTTTCAATGTCAGAAGGGACTGGTTGCAGGATTTCAGTGAAGAGTTGTTGAATTATGTCCTTCATGAGATCCTCAATGTTGATTGACTCGGAAACAGTGAGCCAAGCATGGCTGTTAAAATGTTTCTTCACTGTTTCATCATCCTAGACTTTTTTAAGCAGGGTTGTTTTACCTAATCCTGCATTCCCACCACAGAAACTGCTTTCAGCCTAGTACCTCCCTCGGTGACCCAATCAGTCGTCTTTTGGGCTTTTCGATCCCCACCAGCTTTGTTTCTTCAAGTCGAAGCGCATCGCCACGACAATCATACCATGAATTATTAACAATAGTGGACCTTGAGCCTTCTGGTATACCATATCTATCTTGGTATCTCTGACGTCCTTGGGAAATATTGACGACCCTGAACTTGATCCTTAGTACCTCAGAAGCAATTTGGTGGTGAGCTTTTAAAGTCTTGATGAAGCGGGGAATCTTACGAAGAAATCCACGGAATCCATTGCCATGATGATGTGCAAGGAGAAACTTGAATTTGTCAATAACATCTTCAGTGCCATAAGCAACATCACGGACTAGTTTGACCCAAACTTTGAGTTCTTGGACATTTTCTTCCTTAGCATCAGCAACACTGAGGAAAGTGGACATGCGCTCGAAGTCATCTCTGATGTATTCAATCTCTCCCCGAACTCCGCTCAATAAATTCACCTCTTGTTGGAGGAAGTGTGCAACAAAGTTGGCTAGTAGATGGAACACCTCATTTTCAGCCATGTTCTGTTTTTGAGTGTTTGTTGCACTAGTAGCCTCTGTGTTTGAAGGCATAATTAGGATGAAATGGTGATCTAAGGACTAAACTGAGTTTCAAAACTGGGAATTTGTAATGCTCAAACTCAAACATAGGACTCTTTTCATTCTGTGATGATAATGTATTATTGGTTATATGTTTTCAGTAGACCTGAACCTTGTTTTATATCAGACAAATCTTCAAAATAATTCTATTTAGATTATTAATAAATTCAATGTTAAATGATGAACCAAATTTGCAGGACACCATTACAGGAATACTATTAAGATTGCTATTTCAAGTGGCATCTATCAAATTGAGGTTTTAGAAAGCTATCACTTTGATGAATCTATTAGGCTAAAAAATCAAGTTGAAGGAGATTCTAAATTGATTATTGATACTTTCGATGCTAATATTAGACCTTTTGCTTGATGAAATTCAAACCAAAAAATGTGGAACTTCCAAAACAATTTACAGTCTTAACAGACACACCAAAGGCAAATCAATATCAAAAGAGACCTAGAACTAATTCCATTGTTAGTTTCCAGCAAGCTTCATTGACGAGTTTAACCATTTGGTTGCAGTGAGTGAGATCATATTATGCTTATTTTCGATTCATTTGATTCAATAAATGGTTACCCAATAAAGTAGATGAGGCTTCCACACACATAGGAAAGATGGTAATACTAACAAATTATAACATGATGAACTACAACAGCTTAATTACCTAGATATGTGGAAACGGTGATTCCTATGAAAAAGGTTAACATACAACAACAAAAAAAAAATGCATTTTGTCAATATCTATTTTTTTAAGAAAAACGTAATAAAATAATATATATATAATTATTGGATCGACTTAATTTTTTTTACTGATAATACGCACGGAGAGTTCTACAAGGTGAACAAAGCCTGAGGTGAGGCGACTAAGGCGGTCGTCTTGGGCCCCCAATTTTGAACAAAATTTAGGGCTCCCAACTAGGGGAGTGTATCATGTCGTGTTATTTTATAATTACTTCAATATTAGCTCAATTCATTTATTTTCATGTTGTTGTATGGTGTTATTTTGATTCATGTCTGATTGATGTTTAATGTGAAAACTTTCACTTTTAATTAAAAATAACTTAGCTAGTGTATGGAGAGATTAAAATTTTTCCCATAATTTGAATTTTATAAACTTTATTTCTACTATATGAAATTCTTCATAGAATGTTTGATTTTAATGCAATTACATTTTTCTAATTAAAAAAATTGTAACTTATTACTATATATGTTTTTGCTAGGTTGACTCTAAAATAGGTAACAAAAAAATACATATCTTAAATGAAAAAAATATATTAGCCTTAATTATTATTTTACATACTTTTTTATTCAGTTAGATGGAGTTAAATAAAAGATTAAAAAAATGTCATTGCATCCCTTAGTAAATATTAAAATATATATACACTACAAGAAATAAGCTTTTTAGGGACAAATTTATTCCGTCCCTAAAAGTATAATATTTGTTGGGAAAAACTTAAGTCAACCAATTTTCTCCGTTGCGAGTCGCGAAATTTGTCCCAAATGGCCCGTCCGGAAAAGTCAAAAAATGACTTTTAGAGACAAAATTTTGCATTTGTCACTATAAATAGAGTTTTAGAGACAAAAAGATGTGGTTGTAAAAACTTTTGATTTTGAGACAACCAAAATTTGTCTCTAAAAGTCTAATTATAGTCCAATAGGCAGAGTAGTTATGGAGACAAAAATTAATTCAAATGTGAATTTGGAACAATAGTGATCCCCTTTTCCCAAAACATTAAAAAAAAGAAAGAAAAGAAAATGGAAAAATAGCTATTTCTTTAATTCTTTTGGGAAGGAAATTGGTCTCTAAACTTTTAGAGACCAATTTCTATTGTCTCAAAAATTAATTTTTGTCTCCATAACCACTCTGCCTGCTGGACTAAATTAGATTTTTAGAGATAAATTTTAGTTGTCTCAAAATCAAAAGTTTTTGCAACCACATATTTTTGTCTCTAAAAGTCTATTTATAGTGACAAATGCAAAATTTTGTCTCTAAAAGTCATTTTTTGACTTTTCCGGACGGGCCATTTGGGACAAATTTCGCGACTCGCAACGGAGAAAATTGGTTGACTTAAGTTTTTCCCAACAAATATTATACTTTTAGAGACGGAATAAATTTGTCCCTAAAAAGTTGATTTCTTGTAGTGATAACTAATAATTTATGTTATTGAGTCATATCATATTTGAATTCATGTTGAAAAATAGTCAACCCTAACTTGCTAATTTTATATATTGCTTGAGTTGTGTCGAAAATATCCATCCTTACCCCCAATTAATTTTAGTTATCATAGCATTAGTAAGCTAAAAAACAAAGATTCGATTCAACTAATTGAAGTTCAACTATTATATATATATACATATATATATACTTGTTATCTAAATTTTGTTAAATTGTAATGCAATAGAAATAAATTTTTATCTTTTTTGTTTTATCCAAACAAATTTTTTGTTTTTTTTGGGTAATGATATATGAAGGCCTAATTTAAAAAATTCACCTTAGGCCCCTAATAACTCAGGGCCGGTCCTCAAGGTGAACAGTTTGAATCATTGAAATAGGATTCATGGTCAGCCCCATTGAGCCCTTATGAATTCGAAATAAGTTTAATCTAATTTATTTCTCTCAAATGGGTAATGCTTGGTTTAGTTTTTAAAATATATTTTTAAAAAAAATTAAAAATAAATTTTGTGAAAAAAAAAACAAAAAAATTATTTTCTTATAGATTTTTTTTTAAAGGATAAAATTTATTTAGCTTGCAATATTTTAAAAAAAAAATTAAAAATTTTGAAAAATGAACAGACTTCTTGTTAGCATTTTCTTAACATAAAACAATTGTCGGCCAACGGGATAAACATACTATAACTCGAAAACGACACGGTTAGGTTATTTTAACTACTTTCTCCTCTTTCTCTCTATCTCTCACACACACACAAGCCAGAGAGAGGCGCAACAAAATTCAACCCGTGAGTCCACAAGTCTTGTTACTCCTCTGTCTCCTGTTGTTGTGTTCTTATTCATGTTGTTGCATCAATACCTCTCGGAATTTTTGTTTGTAAATTTGTAGCGAAAAGAAAACCCATGTTATATTTTGGTAAAGATTTTGCTGTGATTTGGGAAACAGTGACCACCATCACAATTTCTTTAAATCATGGCCTGCTGTCCCTATTAATGGATGGAATTCCCATAACAAAAATTACAATTTTGAATAAACACTTTAAAAATCCACATATCCTTTTTATTAATTTTGTTGACACTTCACTAAAAGCATTCAGCTTTGGTCATTGAACTTAATCAGAATCAGTCAATTTTCTTAGTTATTTGGTTGGCATATGGTATATAGTGTTTGTTCCAGCCCATATGAAGGAGTAGTTGGAGGTTGGAGGAAAGATGGTAGGTGGCAGCCAGCCCAATAACTCCTCTTCCTCAACTTTGTTTCCCTCTCTTTTTTTGTATAAATTGAGGTGAGGAGGAAGGAATGAAAACAACATAACACAGACAAGGCAACAGAGAGTGTGTTTGTATAATCTGAGTAAGTGAGAGTGCTATAGAGAGAGAGTGAGGTATGAGTGTTATAAACTCCCTCCGGGATAATTCTATAGTGGATATCTCTCCCTGTGGACGTAAGCTAATGCCGAATTACGTAAATCTCTTGTGTTATTGTTTGTGATTGCTTATTGGTGTGCCAAATAGGTTACTGGATCCTAACAAGTAGTATCAAAGCTTGGTTGGAGAAAAACAATATGGTTTTCAAAAATTGTCAAATTTTGAAGTTTCTCGAAATCAAATTTTGAGCACACCAAGAGGTGCATCTCTTCAAGACGATTCCGACGATATAAAATTCGTCAAAATCGAAGCTAAAACGATTGTCGTAGAGCTTGTCGAGGATTCGCCAGAATTTCGCCTGAAATTTCAATTCGGCCAATGTAGGTGAAGAAGAAGGCTAATGTCACTGTGACATTGCATCAGCAGAATTTCTGAAATTGCAATTTAGCCTCTAAAGTTGTGGTAAATTGCAGTTCAATCCCTGAAGTTTCTGAAATTGCAATTCAGCCCCTGAAGTTTCTAAAATTTCAATTTGGCCCCTTGAGTTTGGAGAAATTTCACTGAGGTTCCTGAAAAAGTGGGGGAAGTTTTTTCTAGCTAATTTGACCATTTTGGACTCAACGGTGTGGTCCATTTGTCCAAATTCAAATTTTTTGTACAAGTAAGAAGATGATGGAGGAATCCACATCAACTTCAAGATCGATAATAAAGTTTAATACTTCCAATTATGGAATTTGGGTAAAGTTCATCATTTGGTACGAATACTCCTACCCCGGCCTTGGCAGGCTCTTACCAGACCCAAGCCTGTATCTTAGGCAAGTTGGACTAGCCCGAATGAGGATTGGGGTGGTTCTACGTGTTGAAATTTGGCCTGGCCCCTTGGTCCAAAAGAGGCAACCCGTCAGCCAACAAACCCAACAAAAAATTGAAAAAAAATAACGTGAAAAAAGGCATTTAAAAATAAAAATTAAGTCTGTTTCTCAACCTGTTGGTTAATGATTAGAAAAGACATGAGATAGAGTATTACTTTAAAAATCCTAATTGATTACCACATCATTAGATTTGAAAATTGGTTCTAACATTTTATCTTGAATAACAATGCTCTTTGGTAGAAACATACATTTGAACATTGAAGCTCCAGCATCTGAAATAGAATTCTAATTGGTACACCTGGATTTGGTCAATTATTAATCCAACATCGGTAATCACATGATTGGGTCACAAAATAATACAAAAAAAAAAAAAAAAGAAGAAGAAGAAGAGAAGGAACAAATAGTCTTTTTCTTAAAATCAAGTATTGCGATCCATTTTGTCCATGCATTATTTTATAATTTGATTACATGGTTACCAATATTTAATTAATTTTACTTTTTGCATTGATGAACTTTCAAATAGGTCTTATAAAATGAGTAGTAGTTCAAATTATCGAAACAAGTCCACATCAAACAAACTGTACTCCTCTCAACATGTTTTAAAAAATAAATTGTTCAAATTATTAACATGAATAAGGCCACAACAATCAAATTGCACCAAACAATCTAAATACATAGGGGTCATTTGAAAATTTCCCAAAAAACCAATTTTTTTTTTTTTTTTTGGGACTTAAAAAGGCCAAAAAAATCATTAATTCATTAGGTTAGTTTGCCATCAATTTAAAAAACTTGAAGTCACAGTAACTTTCCAAACAGGTGTGTTTGGTAACGTTTACGTTTTCAGTTTATATTTACAAAAATTTTATAAATTGGTTTTTGTTTATTTTTAGAAAAATATAAACTACAAACGCGTTTGGTAATTGACAAAATGTTTAAAACTATAAAAAAGAGTAAGAAATGGCAAGTGGCGGCAAGTGGCGGCGAAAGATGGTGGTGGAAAGTGGTGACGGTGGGTGGTGGGTAGCTGGTGGTGGTGGGTGGTTGCGGGTGGGTAGGTGGTGGTGGTGGGTGGGCGGGTGACGGTGACGGGTGGTAGCGAGTGGGTGGTGGTGGTGGCGGGTGGTGGTGGCAGGTGGGTGGCAGATGGCGGGTGGTGGCGGTGGCGGGTAGCGGGTGGGTGGCGGTGGCGGGTAGGTGGTGGTGGTGGTGGTAGTGGGTGGGTGGGTGGATGACGGTGACGAGTGGTGGGTGGTAGCGAGTGGGTGGTGGTGGTGGTGGCAGGTGGGTGGCGGATGGCGGGCGGGTGGGTGGTGGGTGGTGATGGTGGGTGACGGTGGCGGGTGGTGGGTGGTAGCGAGCGGGTGGTGGTGGTGGCAGGTGGGTGGCGGATGGTGGGTGGTGGTGGGTGGTGATGGTGGGTGACGGTAGCGGGTGGTGGGTGGTGGTGGCAGGTGGGTGGCGGGTAGGTGACGGGTGGTAGTGGTGGTGGGTGGGTACGGTGGCGGGTGGTAGGTGGTAGCAAGTGGGTGGTGGGAGGTGGGTGATGGTGGTGGTAGTGGTGGGTGGTGGGTGGTGGTGGCTAGTGGTGGTGGGTGGCTGGTGGTGGCAGGTGATGGATGGTGGTGGCAGGTGGGTGATGAGTGGTGGTGGCAAGTAGGTGGCGGGTGGTGGTGGCGGGCAGTGGATGGTAGTGGCGGGTGATGGGTGGTGGCGGGTGGATGGCAAGTGGGTGGTGGGTGGTGGTGGTGGTGGTGGCGGCGAGGGGTGGGTGGTGGTGGCCAGTGGGTGGCAAGTGAGTAGTGGCGAGTGGGTGGCAGGTGAGTGGTGGCTGGTAGGTGGCTAGTGGGTGGTGGTGGCAGGTGGTCGGTGGTGGTGGTGGCAGGTGGTGGTGGTGGGGGTGGGTGGTGGGTGATGGTGGCAGAAGACGGTGGTGGAAAATGGTGGTAAGTGGTGGCTAATGTTGGTTAGTAAAAAAAAAAACTAAAAACTCAAAATGGAAACATATTTTGTGTGTTTTTATTTTTTGGCCAAATTTATAAACTGAGACTACTGATTTATAAATAAAAAATTTTATCAAACAAGTTTTTATTTGAGTTTTTTAAATTTTTATAAATATAAATAAAAAATTAAAAACGTAAGTGTTACCAAACGGCACCATATTAATGACTTTTTTTATCAAAAAAAAAAAAAAAGTTGTGCACTTTAAAAAGAGAAAAGATTTGTGACTCGAATTAGGCGGGCTCGAATGCCCCGAAAGAGAGAGAGAGAGAGAGAGAGAGAGAGAGAGAGAAGCCGATCGGAGAGGGAGATCGGAGAGGGAGATCGTCGCTGATCGTCGCCCGCCGTCGCTCGTCGCAGCCGTCCGATCGTCGCCCAGCTCCAGCTCGTCGCTCGTTGCAGCTCCGCCGCTGCCTCGCCGCAGCTCCGCCTCTGATCGCCGCCCCCGCCTCCGCCCCCGCCTCAGCCCCGAGTTTGTTGGCCCCCTCCCCTCCCCCTCCTTCTCTTCCTCTCCTCTCCTCCCCTCCCCTCCCCTCCCCCTCCTCTTCGTCTTCTTCTTCCATGTTCTGCTGAAAAAAAAAAAAAAAAAAAATACAAAACGGGGTCGTTTTTGGAATTAGGGGCATTCGAGCCCGCCTAATTCGAGCTCTCAATCGGAGCTCCTTTAAAAAATTGTTGTTTTCTCGGTACCTAAACTTCGAAAAGCATAAACTCTGATCTCACAAAAAACATGTCCACTGCGAATTCCAATTCCAATTCGAATACTAGAGATAAAAACTCCAAACTCACCGAGAAGAACTTCGATTTGGAGGATATCCTAAAGAAAGAGTATGTTCGAATCAAGTCTTACACTGATCAAACACTTGCCCTACAAGATTGGAAGAAAGTCCAACAATCTATCAAGGAAGGTATACTGAAGAATCCCTCCATCTACTCATGTCTATGGCTTGTCATTTGCCGAACCCTGAAGATGGTTTGCCATTCATGGCTGACCATTATCCCAATTCCACTCTCTTCCCAATCAAAGCTCCGATCGACCAATCCCATCACGAAGGTACCTAGAATTCAGCCCAGTCGCCAAGAAAGTCAAGGTCGAGAGAACGATGATGATAATTTGGGAGCAAAAGCAGCTTGTTACCTCTCTGCCAATCTGATGAAATTGATAACCAAGTCTGTAGACAACTACATGAGATCAATGGATCGTATTGCAAAGGAGTTTTTGTCTTTTTACAAAACTAGCTCTTTCACTGTTGAGTCTTTCAAACCCTCAATTCGTGAGCTTTCAGTGATCAAACATGGACTCTCTTTGTGTGTTGACGTTAAAAACACTTTAGTTAATCATGTTGCATGTGCAGACACTCGATGTCAAGATGATTCGGACCGAACCAAGTTGGGACTTTTAAGGTTTGTGATTGTACAACACCTAGATCTCACTAGGATGAGTGCATACCAGATGTTTGTTGAATTGATTCATAAATTGACTCTGATGACACCAGCACAGATTTTGACACGGTTGCGAATACCCGAAACTAAAGATTGTAGTGATGAGATAGGTAGAATATGCATAAGTTTTGACTGGCCAAGCCACAAACAAGGCTCTATTCCATCAAGATTTTGGAGATATGCTCGGATAGTAGATCTGGGTTATTTCCTAAAACTGCAATCTAAAAGCAACATACTGGCTGTGGCCATTTTATCTGAGTCGTGTTATAAATATTGTTATACTGACCATTGTAACATGGTTGTCCTGGCTAACCAAGATCAGATTAAGAAATGCAGCTAAATTTGTTGACGATTTCGAATTTGATTATGATATGCTGGAACTCGAATCAGATCACACCGGCCCTATATGGAAGATGGTGATCCAGACAAAAGATTGCAGCCCGGAAATGGCAGAGGACAGCAGCGAGTACAAACACCGTGGATGAGGCAATGGATGCACAGACAGAACAGGTTCCTATTGCGCCCGAAGAGGACTTTCCTGACATTGCCATATAACTATGTTAATCGTTGTAAGGTACCTGGTTTTATAGTTCTAGTATTAATATGCAGTATTGGTTTTATGATGTATACTTATTGTTGATTAATATGTATGCATTGGCTGTGTGTTTTCAGGTATTTTAGATATGATGTGACTTATTGTTAATTAAGGGGCATGTATTTGTTGTGTTTTCAGGTATTGTTGATATGATGTTTGTTATTGTTAATTAATATGTATGGATTATTGGTTGTGTGTTTTCAGTAGACCTGAACCTTGTTTCGTATCAGACAGATCTTTAAATAATTCTATTTAGGTTTTTTAATAAATTCAATGTTAAATCAGAAACCAAATTTGTAAGACACCATAACGTGAATACTATCAAGATTGCTAAGGATATCAAGTGGCATCTATCAAATTGAGGTTTTAGAAAGCTAACACTTTGATGAATCTATTGAAGGAGATTCTAAATTGATTATTAATACTTTAAATGCTAGAATTGGATCTTTACTTGATGAAATTCTAAACCAAAAGCCTTGCGACTTCCATAACAATTAACAGTCTTGCAATCAATTACTGTTATCATTTATTATCCAGACAAAAGAAAACAATCATCATCAAAATTTGTAAAAATGAAAAAAGGGAAAAGAAATGTGGTGTTTCTAATTATGAGACTGATCCAATCTAGAGAGAGCTTTTCTCCTTCGTCTTCCTCTTTCTTCATAGAAACTTTTCTTGCCTTTGACCATGTTTTGTGTCCCAAATCACAACTTCAAGGATGTGCGCTATTTTCCAATAATTCCCATCTTGTACTTCTTGATCCAACTCTGAAATCAATTTCTTAGACATGTCACAAAGCCCAAACTTTTGGAGGTTGGTTAGATGTTCGATGCTTGCGGGGACCTCCTCCACCAATTCACTATCCATGATAACTAGAGTTTCAAGGTGGGGCATTGGTCGCTCCTCCACTTTCACCCATCTCAATCCTTTTAATCTACAAAGATGTAAAGTATTGAGCCTTTGAAACTCTCCTAACACAATACCTCCCCTTCATATGCCTGATCAAGTACAAGCACAGCCAGATTGGGTAATTCTTGTAGGGATTGTAAGGGATCATTCCTTAACTTGCTCCAGCCTAAATGTAAAGTGACCAGGCCATGGAGAGAGAGTATCCAGTTCGGAAACTTCTCCAAACGTCCAATCAAGTATAATGGTCGAAGAAATGGAGGAACTGGAGACAAAGATTGTAGATCAAGGATCTCATTGTCTTTTGTGGTAGCTACAAATAATTTGCGAAGATTGCTAAGCTTTTCAATGGAGGAGAGCAGAGTTGCCCCATCTTCTCTTCTTAAATTCTCGATGGTTAATGAGTTGGGTCAGCCTCCCCAGCTCTTTCACTATCCTAATGCCACCTCCACTTCTCTAGTCTACATCTATCTTGGACAACGCTTGTAGGGATTGCAAGCTTCCTATCTGAGATGGAGCTTTGAAGACATGGAAGTCTCTAAATTCAATGTAAAAGCTTCTAGATTTATAAGAAAATGATAAGAGATGGCGCAATTTTTAAGCCTTAGAATTTCATCGGGCAACTCAGTCACATAGGTGTTTTCTAGATCTAAGGTCTCAAGGTTCTCAAGCTTCCCAATCAACTTTGGGACCATCTTCACTTTTGTTCCCCTCAAGCTTAGGTACTTGAGATGGATCAATTTAAAAACTTCATCTGGTATAGTCTCCAATGGAGTACCTCCCAAATCTAACACCTTTAGTAGTCTTGAAACACGTCTAAACAACTCACCCAAGGATGCATTAGGCAGTCGATCCACTGCCCCCAACACAAACAAAGAACGAAGTCGGGAAAAACGCTCGCTATATTCTACATTTCCTGATGTGCTTTGGATCAATAGGCGGCGAACTTTTTCCGGCCACCTTGAGCCTTGGTCTGCAAACTATTGTTACAATGTTTTCCTCTATCGCCGTTGAAAGAATAATTTCATGCATCAGGTCGTGAATATGGAAACTATAAGGCTTTCGATTGAAACCTCTCTGTGTCACTTGAACCAGGCTCCTATTGAATAGCTCATTGAGGTAACCCTCTGCAACTTCTTCTATTGTCTTTCCGTCAGTAGCATTCACAAATCCTTCTGCTGTCCAAAGTCGAATTAGTGTATTGCGTATTATCTGTTAATTCTTAGGGAAAATGCTCAAGTACAAGAGACAAATCTTCAGATAATAAGGCAGATCATTGTAACTGAGAGAGAGTGCTTTTTTCATACTCTCTAGTTTGTCATTGCCCTCGAATTCAGCACCAAAGCTACGATAAAGCATTTCCGATTCATCTATTCTGCTCCAATCCTTTGTAGTTAAAACACCACTTATCGCTACAATTGCAAGTGGCAATCCCTCTCATCTTTTTAAGATTCGAAGAGAAATTTCCTTCAATTGTGGAGGGCATAAGTTCCGCCGAAAAGTCTTGTTGCAAAACAGCATCCAAGACTCCTTTGGGGACAAGGGCATCAAGTTATAGACATTACCTTCAGTTTCTTCAAAACAGGTAGACGCAATATATGCAAAACAAGTTGTGAGAATGACATGGCTACCACTATTGTTGTCAGGCAGCACATATTTGATAACCTCCCAAGCGTTAACATTCCATACGTTATCAAACACTACCACATATCTTCTTTGTCCAAAAAATCTTGAACCAGGCATTTCAGCCTGTTGATACTCATAGTTTCAACTGTGAAAGGGACTGGTTGCATGATTTCGCTGAAGAGTTGTTGAATCATGTCCTTCAGGAGATCCTCAACCTTGATTGACTCAGAAACAGTGAGCCAAGCGTGGCTGTTAAAATGATTCTTCACCATTGCATCATCGTAGACTTGTTTTACAAGGGTTGTTTTGCCTAAGCCTCCTATTCCCACCACGGAAACTGCTTTCAGCCCAGGACCTTCTTTGACTAGCCACCCAATCAGTTGTCTTTTGGGTTTTTCGATACCCACTAGCTTCGTTTCTTTGAGTAACAGTGCGTTGCCATGATAATCATACCATGCATTGTTAACATCAGCGGACGGAAAAGGCAGAGGACAGCAGCAAGTACAGACACCGCGGATGAGGCAATGGATGCACAGACAGAACAGGTTCTCCTTGCGCCCGAAGAGAAGGACTTCCCTCACATTGGCGTATAACTATGTTAATCATTGTAAGATACCTGGTTTTATAGTTCTAGTATTAGTATATGTAGTGGTTGTGTGTTTCAGTATTGGAGATATGATGTTTACTTCTTCTTGATTAATATGTATGTATTGGCTGTGTGCTTTCAGCTATTGTAGATATGATGTTACTTGTTATTAATTAAGCAGCATGTATTTGTTATGTTTTCAGGTATTGTTGATATGATGTTAGTTATTGTTGATTAGTATGTATGGATTATTGGTTGTGTGTTTTCAGTAGACCTGAACCTTGTTTCATATCAGAGAAATCTTCAAAATAATTCTATTTAGGTTTTTTAATAAATTCAATGTTAAATCAAAAACCAAATTTGTAAGACACCATGACATGAATACTATCGAGACCGCTGAGGATATCAAGTGGGCATCTAACAACTTTAATAGTCTCGAACCACGTCTAAACAAACTCACCCAAGGATGCATTAAGGAGTGGATCCACTGCCCCCAACACAAACAGAGAACAAAGTCGGGAAAAACACTCTATATTCTATATTTTTCGATGTTCTTTCGATCAATAGGCAGCGAACTTTCTCTGGCCACCTTGAGCCCTTGTTACAATGTTTTCCCTATCGCCTTTGAAAGAATAATTTCACGCATCAGGTCATGAATATGGAAACTGTAAGGCTTTCCATTGAAACCTTTCTGTGTCTCTTAAACCAGGCTCCTATTGAATAGCTCATTGAGGTGACCCTCTGCAACTTCTTCTATTGTCTTTCTGTTAGTAGCTTTCACAAATCCTTCTGCTGTCCAAAGTCAAATCAGTCTATTGCATATTATCTGTTGATCCTCAGGGAAAATGCTGACAAATCTTCAGATAATAAGGCATATCATTGTAACTGAGAGAGAGTGCTTTTTTCATACTCTCTAGCTTGTCATTTCCTTCGAACCCTGCACCAAAGCTGCAATAGAGCATTTCCCATTCGTTTATTCTGCTCCAATACTTTGTAGCTAAGACACCACTTATCGCTACAATTGCAAGTGGCAATGCCTCGCATTTTTTTAAGATTCAAAGAGAAATTTCCTTCAAGTGTGGAGGGCATAAGTTCCCTCGAAAGGTCTTGTTGCAAAACAACTTCCAAGACTCTTTTGGGGACAAGGGCATCAAGTTATAGACATTACCTTTATTTTCTTCGCAACAGGTAGAGGAAATATGTGCAAAACGAATTGTGAGAATGACATGGCTGCCACTATTGTTGTCAGGCAGTACATATTTGATAGCCTCCCAAGCGTTAACATTCCATATGTCATCAAAAACTACCACGTATCTCCTTTGTTGTAGAAAATCTTTACCCAAGCATTTCAACCTGTTGATGCTCATAGTTTCAACTCCAAAAGGGACTGGTTACATGATTTCACTGAAGAGTTGTTGAATCATGTCCTTAAGGAGATCCTCAACCCTGATTGACTCAGAAACAGTGAGCCAAGCATGGCTGTTAAAATGATTCTTCACCATTGCATTATCGTAGACTTGTTTTACAAGGGTTGTTTTGCCTAAGCCTCTCATTCCCACCACGGAAACGGCTTTCAGCCAAGGACCTTCTTTGACTAGCCACCCAATCAGCGATTAAATTAAAATTAGGTGTATAATAGAAGAGATAAAAATGAAAAATGGTTATTTTCATGGAAGGGTAAAATAGTCTTTTGACTACTAACAGTAACAGAGGTTAGATTGCAATTTAGTCCAAAACTATAAGGGGGCAATATGTCTATATTTGAATCATAAAGGAGTAAACTGTTCCAGGCTCAAATCACAATAAATTGAATTTTATCCTTTTTTATTTTTAGATTTTTAAGTAAGTCTTAGACAATGACTCGAGTGACTTAAAAGTTAAGTTGTCTCTGGAATAAATTAATTGTTGACACTACTATATTTTTTTTTAAATCAACTTCTCTCCAATCATTCATCAAATGGGAGAGGTCCAATCCGGTCTATTGTGAGCCTATCTTAGGCCCACCTTTGATTTTTAGTATAAATAATGTGCTCAACAAGCTCTATAAGATGAACGATTTGATTCATTAAGATAGGTTCGAGATAGATTCATAGTGAACCAAATTGAACCTTTCCAGTCCAATGTCAAACCAGAGAAAAACTACTTCCTTTTAAATACATCTAAAAACATTATATAAATCTCATAGCATGAGCAGAAGGTTGTTGGGTTCGAACTTAGCTCATGATTGTGATCATCTAAGTCTTTATCCACTGAAACAACTGTAACGCTTTAATTCTTGATATTTAAGGTTGTGTTTGAATTAAGAATTTGAAAGAAATTTGCAGGGATAAAGGAAAACAAAAGAAAAATATGGAGGAAAAAAAGAAGCTTCTATTTCATTTATTTTTCTTTTCTTTTTTTTTTTCTCTTGTCTCTTCAAATCAACACAACTAAATGCTAAAATCGAATTTACCTTGGAGATAATTTAAGACCAAGTTGTTTTTAAACTTTAGTAAATGTTGGATATAATAGTCATAATTCCATTTGTTATTCATGTAAGATGGTATGGCTGTTATCCTCAATATTTTTTTCCCTTCTTTCTAAAATTGATACTTCATGCCATCACAAAAAATTTAAGACCAAAGCAATTTTGTTTTGATATAAGACATCTTTGAGAGTTAGCTAAAAAATATTAGTTTACTGGTTAAAAATTAAAAAATTATTTTATTTGATATATATATATTAATAACTGTTTAGCATAAGAAAATTTGACTCCAGTTTTTTTGGCACCTTTATAAATTTGCTTATAAGGCTATTTTCTTAAAGAAAAAAAAAATAGAGATTATTTTAATACAGTGATTTTTCGTCAAAAAGATCAACTTTAATCACTTATAAAAACTAGAAAAACTAACAAATTTAAGAATATACTAAATGGATCAATTTTTGGGCCCTTTGTTTTAATCATTTTTTTTGGAGTTCCAAAGCAACGACATTGCCGGCTGTCCTGCCAAAGTTGGCTCTGTCGACAGCAAGGATCCTCTGTTCTCAAATAATCTTATCTTGCAATCCTAAATCACTCACAACCATTGAATATGTCTTGAGATTTTCAAATCTTAGAATTCTCATATGATCCAATGGTTTGAGTGATTTGGAACAAATGGACAGAATTATTTAAAAACAGATGATCCTTGGGCCTATGTCGAACACCCACTTCAATCTACTTCATTGAACATTCAATCCATAACCCAAGAATTCTTAAAACAATAATGGTATGGTTACCATTTTTTTCTTACAATAATTTATTTATTACCTTGTTTGTAAATACTAATTACATCTCTTAATTAAGATTTTTCAAGTTCACCCTTTAATGATGTGGCTAAAATTTATATGGAGTGATCTCACATTCTTCTCTCTAATCTTTAACACCCTCCCCCCCCCCCCCCCCCCAAAAAAAAATTTTTGCATTATTGATGGTAGAATTGTAGGGGCAAAATTAGGGGAATGAATAATTTCTTACTAATATAGTGTTGATACATGAGAATATAAATAAAATATAATAAGAAAATGTGGCCATTAATGCTCTTAATATATAAGTAAATTACACTTTGCCGTCTTTATGTTTGATTATTTTTTCATTTTGGACCCTTAAAATTTATTTATTTTTCAGTTTGACTCTTTATGTTTTAAATTTTTTCTAATTTACTCTAAAAACTAACTTGTGTCCAAAAAAATGACATATTGATAGTCACGGAATATAAAAATATTTTATTATAAAAAACTCACCTTTGACACAAACTCAAATATTAATATAATAATATATTTTTATGTTATGTGGCAGTTAATGTGATATTTTATATCTAGTTTTGAACAGAAATTAGCTTTAGAAGTAAACTGAGAAAATTTTGAAATATGAAGGGCCAAAGTGGAAAAAATCAAACTTCAAGGGCTAAAGTGAGAAAATAACCAAATATAAAAAGGGAAAAGTGTAATTTATACTAATATATATATGGTTTAAGTTTATATATACAGATTCTTCTTTTGTTTTTGTTTATTTTCTCTAGTATATATAAATTTTTAAACAATAATTCAATATAAAATATGAGATTAATTACACTTTTTACCCCTATAGTTTGGCTTAAATTTCACTTTAGTACCTATAATTTCAATTTGCACAATTTGACCCATACACTTTAAGCCTAGTTTCATTTGGTTATTTCATCTAAATTGGATGTTAAAATTTATAATTTTGAGAGATTTGTCAATATTTTAAGGTTTTCCTTCTGTTCTTCCATCTAAAGTAGAGCTTAAAATAATAATTTTGAGATACTTGTTAATTTTCTAAGGTGTACACATAAACAAAATAAATTAACAATTTTGGACCCTTGTTAATTTTCCAAGGTTTCAATTTAGTTCTTTCGTCCAAATTGAAGATTAAAACTAATAATTTTTAGACACTTGTTAATTTTCTAACATGTACACGTAGATAAAATTAACAAAAATGCAGACAGAAGAACCAAACTAGAACTAGACTTAAAGTATAAGGATTAAATTGTTCAAATTAAAATTATAGAGACTAAAGTAAATTTTGGATCAACCTAGAGAGGTGAAGAATGTAATTAATATGGATTTTATTTCTTATCTCAAATCTTATGCGTATTTTTCTTCCCAATTTATTGACCATTCAAAAATTTATTTTATAACTTATTGTACAAATTAACTAAAAAGAAATTAGACTTTTTTTTTTTTTTTGGAGAGAAGAAATTAGACTTTACAAGAAAAAAAAATGTTTCATTTTATCATACTAGTGATAAACACAAAATATATTTATATTAAAGTTTTTGTATCCACATTTTAATTTTGGAAACAATTATATCAATTAATTAGATTTTTTTGTGTGTGATTTGAAAAGTCTAAATTAGTAGATTTATAAAATTTAAATTTTTGAATGTCTATCTTAAAAAAAAAAAAATCTTAGAATCGCCACAGCAAACAAATAGAAGCTAAATAAGTAAAAATAAAGTGCAATCAATTACTCTTACCAATTATCATCTACATCAAGAAAAAAATAAATCATCGTTATAACTTCAGGAAAAAAGGGAGAAAAAAATGGTTATTTACTATGATATTGATCCAATCTAGAGAGAGCTCTTCTCCTTTCTCTTCCTGTCTCTTCATAGAAACTTTACTTTCCATTGATCATGTTCCCGGTACCAAATTCTAACTTCAGGAATGTGCGATATGCTTCTGTAATCCTCATCTTGTACTTCTCGATCTAACTTTGTAATCAATTTCTCAGGCATTTCACAAAGCTCAAGCATTTGGAGGTTGGTTAGATGTTCGATGCCTGATGGGACCTCCTCCATCAATTCATTATTTCTGATACTTAGAGTTTCAAGGTGGGGCATTGCTCCCTCCTCCACTCTCACCCATCTCAATCCCTTTAATTTACTTAGATGTAATTCTTTAAGCCTCTGAAACCCCTCCTGCCTTGAAACACAGTCCCTCCCCTTCGTATGCCTGTTCAAGTACAAGCTCAACCAAATTGGGTAATTCTTGTAGGGATTGCAAAGGATCATCCCTTAACTTGCTCCACCGCAAACATAAAGAGACAAGGCCATGGAGAGAAGGTATCCAGTGCAGAAACTTCTCCAAATGTCCAGCCAAGTCTAACAGTTGAAGAAATCGAGGAACTGGAGACAAAGATTGCAGATCAAGGATCTCATTCTCTTTTGTTGACATTACCTGTAACATGCGAAGATTGCTGAGCTTCTCAATGGAAGAGCACAGAGTCACCCCATCTTCTCTTCTTAAATTCCCAACGCGTAACTCCCTTAGTTGGGTTAGCCTCCCCAGCTCTTTCACTATACTAACCCCACATTCACTTCTTTGGTCTGCCTCTATCATCGACAGCACTTGTAGTGATTGCAAGCTTCCTATCTGAGATGGAGCTTTAAAGCCACGCATATCTCCAAATTCAAAATAAGTGATTCTTGATTTCCTATGATATGATATGAGATTGCGCAATTTCTGAAGGTGTAGGATTTCATCAGGCAACTCAGTCACATAGGTTCCTACTAGATCTAAGGTCTCCAATTTCTCAAGCTTCCCAATCAACTTTGGGACCATCTTCACTTTTGTTTTCCTCAAGCCAAGGTACCTGAGATGGATCAGTTTAAAAACTTCATCTGGTATAGTATCTAATGGAGTACCTTCAAAATCTAACACGTTTAGCAGCCTCGAACTACGTCTAAACAACTCACGCAAGGATGCAATAGGCAATGAATCCATTGGCCCCCACACAAACAGAGAACGAAGTCGAGAAGAACGCTCACTATATTCCACATTATCTAAGGTGCTTCGGATCAATAGGCGGCGGACCTTCTCCGGCCTCCTTGAGCCCTGTCTGCAAATTGTTGTTACAATGTTTTGCTCTCTCGCCTTTGAAACAATAATTTCACGTATCAGGTCGTGAATACAGAAATATAAAGGCCTTCCATCTGGATATCTCTGTGCCACTTGAATCAAGCTCCTATTGAATAGCTCATCGAGGTAGCCATTTGCAACTTCTTCTATTGTCTTCCCCTCAATACCATTCACAAATCCTTCTGCTGTCCAACGTGGAATTACTGTTTTGCACAATATCCGTTGATCCTCCGAGAAAATGCTCAAGTACAAGAAACAAATCTTTAGATAATGAGGCAGATCATTGTAACTGAAAGAGAGCGCTTTTTTCATACTCTCTAGTTTGTCATTGCCCTCTAATTCAGCACCAAGGCTGCGATAAAGCATTTCCCATTCGTCTATTCTACTCCTGTCCTTTGTAACCAAAACACCACTTATCGCTACAATTGCAAGCGGTAATCCCTCGCATCTTTTTAAGATTCGAAGAGAAATTTGCTTCAAGTTTGGAGGGCATAAGTTCCCCTGAAAAGTCTTGTTGCAAAACAGCGTCCAAGACTCCTCTTGGGACAACGGCATCAAGTCATAAACATGACCATTAGTTTCTTCGCAACAGGTAGAAGCTATATGGGTGAAACGAGTTGTGAGAATGACACGGCTACCACAATTGTTGTCAGGCAGCACATGTTTGATAGCCTCCCAAGCATTGACATTCCAAACATCATCAAAAACAACCACGTACCTCCTTTGCTGCAGAAAATCATTAGCCAGACATTTTAGCCTATTGATGCTCATAGTTTCAACTCCAACAGGGACTGGTTGCATGATTTCTTTAAAGAGTTGTTGAATCATGTCCTTCAGGAGATCCTCAGTCCTTAATGACTCAGAAACAGTGAGCCAAGCGTGGTTGTCAAAATGTTTCTTCGTCGTTGCATCATTGTAGACTTTTTTAACCAAGGTGGTTTTGCCTAATCCCCCCATTCCCACCACAGAAACCGCTTTCAACCCAGAATCTCCCTCGACTAGCCACTCCATCAATTGTCTTTTGGGCATTTCGATGCCCACTAGCTTTGCTTCTTCGAGTAGAAGTGCATCGCCACGATAATCATACCATGAATTGTTAACAACATTGGACCTTGAGCCTTGCTCTAGTATACCATATTTATCATGGTATCTTTTATGTCCCTCGGAAATATTGATGACCCTGGACTTGATTCTTTGAATTTCAGAAGCAATTTGGTGGCGAGCTTTTAAAGTCTTGGCAAGGTAGAAAACCTTACGAAGAAAACCACCGAATCCATCGCCGTGATGATGTGCAAGGTGAAGCTTGAATTTGTCAAGAACATCATCAATGTCATAAGCAGCATCTCGAACTTGTTTGACCCAAACTTTGAGTTGAGGGTCACTTTCTTCCTTAGCATCAGCAACTCTAAGGAAAGCCGACATGCGCTCGAATTCATCTCTGATGTCTTCCATTGCTTCCCGAACTCCACTCAACAAATTCACCTCTCCCTGAAGGAAGGGTGCAAGTTTGGCTAGAAGATGGAACACTGCAGTTTCAGCCATTTTCTGTTTTGTGTGTGTTTGTTAGAAGTAGTAGGCTTTTGTGTTTGAGGGGATAATTAGGAGAAAATGGTGATCTGAATTGAGTTTCAAAACCGGGAATTTGTCATGCTCAAAAACTCAACTGAGGTTTGAGTGATATGTGTGGCAATACAGGAGTAAATTTATGGTAGCTGTGAAATCTGTTTTTTTTTTTTTTTTATTTGAAACTTTGATGGCAACTTCAGCACTCTTTCTAGGAAGTAACCACTGTTCTGTTGTGATAATATTGATAGTCCTAAAGTTTTTGGTGGAAGTCACTGCAGGGTGCTTATTTCTTTTTTTTTTGGAGTGTGAATGTTACACGAGGTGATGTTTGTGGTTTAAGTGGTTCCCTTGGTCTTGTTTGGTGTAATTTATGAGTGTCATTTATTATTTATATAAAAAAAAAAATTTGTGTTAAATTTTGATAATTTGTCAGTATATAATTTATAAAATTAAAATAACTTAAATAAATTAAAAGAACTAATTATTGAAAAGTTGAGAAACAATATTTTAATTTCCATTCCCTCTTCTTCTAATGGGGATTCATGTAAGTCTTAAAAGCAATATTGTACATACTAATAAATTTAATAATTTTTAGTGACAAATATGATAAAATTAAAGTTTATGATTATTAGATTCACCTAATGTTTTTTAGAAATGATATATATAACGGATCTTTAAAATGAACAATTCAAATTATCGAAAAAAAAGTGGTGATGAAGTTTACGGACCTGAACAACTCCCTTTAATCCTGAGGAAAATCCAACTCTAAAAAATTTATAAAAATAAAAAAAGACAATTTTCCTCTTGTCTTGTGATTCACGAGGGACTATTTTAAGTCAGTCTAAATAATTTGAAATTTCATCGAAATAAACTTGAAATAGGCGCGTAAGTAAAAAAAAGCCGGACCCATGCCATACCTATCCACTGAGAAACTGACTAAATAAAGGTGGGATAGTGGTGAGAAAAGTAGGATGAAAGTAGCATGGCAACTTCAGCATTCTTTCTAGGAAGTAACCACCGTTCTGTTGTGATAATATTGACAGTCCTAAAGTTTTTTTTTTTAACAAGTAAATTATAAGTTATATATCAAAAAAATAAATATTACAATGAAATTTATTATATGTCCAGAGACAACACACCTTCGACACACCCTTCGATTCCTAAAGTCTTCGTTTGCGTGTAACCTTTGTTGTTTTTGGTGGAAGTCACTGCAGGATGCTTAAGTCTTTGTTTGGAATGTGAATGTTTCATGAGATGATGTTTGTGACTCAAGTGGTTCCTTGGTTTCGTTTTGTGTAATTTATGAGTGTCATTTATAATTTTTTCCTTTTTTATGTTAAATTTTGATAATCTGTGTTGATATATAATTTATGAAATTAAAATAACTTAAATAAATTAAAAGAACTAAATATTGAAAAGTTGAGACAAAATACTTTTAATTTCTATTCTCTCTTTTTCTAATGGGATTCATGTAAGTCTTAAAAGCAATCACTCTATTTATTTTTTTGTTTTTCTTATTTTTTGTTTTCACTGAAATTTTTTAAATATTTTAAGCATTTTTTTTTTATTTTTAAACACACCTATCATAAATACACTTAAAAAGTATAATATTTGTTGAAAAAAATCTTTAACAAATTCACTAAACACCAAAAATAAAATAAAATAAAAAATATATATATGAAAATTCAGTATATTTTCATATTTTTGTGTATTTATTAATTTTTAAAAATATTTTTTCACAAATATTTTACTTTCTAGATACATCTAAGTAAGGTGCATCAAAAAAAAGTAAAAAACATTACTTAAAATTTTAAAAAAATTCATTAAAAACAAAAAAATACGAAAAATAAAAAATTTAATTTTTAGAAAACTGGAACTAAGTACACTGAATGATGTACAAACTAATAAATTTAATAATATTTAGTGACAAATATGATAAAATTAAAAATTTATAATTATTGAATTCACTTAATATTTTTTAAGAATGATATATATAAAGGGTCTTTAAAATGAATAATTTGAATAATTAAAACGAAACTGGTGATAAATCCTGCGGACTGAACAACTCCCTTTAATCTTGAGAAAAATCCAACTCTAAAAAATTAAAAAAAGACAATTTTCCTCATGTTTTGTGATTCACGAGGGACAATTTTAAGTCGGTCTAGATAGCCTTCATTTGGGATGTGGGTTAATTTTTTTAATTTTTTGATTTTTAGTTATTTTAGTTTGAGGTAAAAAAATCTCGTTTGGAGTGAATTTTTTGACTTTTTAAACTTTTGTGAAAAAAAATTAAATGATTATGATTTAGATGTGATATTTTATCTTATTAAGCTAAAAAACCTATTTTATCTTTTTGTGACTAAAATAGCCCTAACTCAACCCAACCCTTCATGCAACACGAACCCATAATGTGAAACTTCATCGAAATAAACTTGAAATAGACACGTAAGAAAAAAGCAGGACCCATGCCATACCTATCCACTGAAAAAGTGAATATTTAAAGGTGAGTTCGTTTGGAAAGCAGGTTAGATTTTTTGACTTTTTAATTATTTTAGTCAAGTTAAAAAATCTCGTTTAAGATAGATTTTTTTATTTTTTGTGAGAGAAATAATGTAATAATTATGGATTGAATGTAATATTTTATTTTATTAGATTAAAAAGTCTATTTTATCTTTTTGTGATTAAAATAACCCCAAACTCAACTCAACCTAACCTAACCCAATCCAACCCAACCCAACCCAACCCAACCAAAGTTGCCAAACGAAGACAGTGGTGAGAAAAGTAGGATGAAAGTTAAAAGGAGTGATAAACCAAATAAGTGTCATTGACTAATTAATTTAAAGAACGACAAATAATACTTCCTCCGTTCCAAAATAATGGTCCCTTTTGGGGAATTCAACTTTTTTTGATAGTACAATTATTGCATTTGAAAAAAGTTGATTTTCCAAAACTATCCTTTTGATAGTACATTTTTTGATAATATCAATGTCATAATTGTACTTTTTATATTGTTTATTAATTTAAAAGAAGGGCAAAATAGGAAATTTATATTATTTTTGTACTTAATTTTTAAAGAGGGACTAATATTTTGGGACAACGAAAAATGGAATAAGGGACTAATATTTTGGGACGGAGGGAGTATATTATTTTAAAAATAAATTATATATTGTTTTAAGTTAAATATAATGTGATTAATTTGATTTTTTTTTTCTTTATGAATCATCTTCTTTACACACTATACACCGTTTGAATCATAAAAAGAGAGTTCACAGTTGGCGCACATCGTGGCGCACATCACTCCCAATTGCACCTTGACCCCATCTTGTGAAAAATATATCAGTTTTGAGCCAGGATTTGGTCATAAAATTTTCGTGTCAAAATATTAAAATATTATATTTAACATTTATTTTTATTTATTTATCCTTATCTTACCTTTTAGAATTCTTATAATTTGTAAATTATTATTCATAATATATCATATTATGAATAAATTTTATTAGTATTCTCGTTCTTAAAATTACAAAATAAACAGATTTCCTACTCTGCTCCTACCACCTCCTAATGTGCCATGCCCCCGATATGATACGCGGTGGAGGTGTGTGTCATCCCTAATACTGTGCAATGCACACGTAGTTTATAATTCCTTCACAAAAATGTCAAATTTTGATTTTCAACTTTAATATCTCATAACATTTGATGTATTTATGGACTTTATATGAACTTTTTGATATAATTAGTATTTTTAGATCTACTTGTTACATGTTCGCTATGAAATTCTAAAGAGGGGGAAAAAGAGAGAGAGAGAGAGAGAGAGAGAGAGAGAGAGAGAGAGAGAGAGAAATTTCACTATTTAACACAGTAAAATATCACTATGTTAACTTAGATAATATAATGTTAATGTTTGAATTTAGTATTTGAACCACTACACATATGTTGTCATCACTATCACAAACCACCACGTTATGACAGTAATTACTATTACTAGAAAAAAGTTAAATAAATTTTTCAAGAGTTTATATCAAACTGTTTGATGTAGTTTATACTTACAGCTTATTAGATAAGAACAATTTAAATATGCTTAAAAAAATAATGATTATCTAAAGCTAAAAAAATTACTAATTTTTGAATTTTATTTTTGATTTTCAACTTTCAAATTATGATAAGCTGCACCAAATAGGCCAATAATATGAACAAATATTTAGGATGGAGAAAATGCTAAATAAAATAATAAAGTTAAAAAATGTTATACAAACAAATTTCATTTACAAATTTTTCTCATAACATTTATCATATTAATAAATTAGGTCCTATTTTATATTCCAAAACTACATGACATTTCATATACAAAACTCCATCATATTAATAAATTAGGTCTCATTTCATGCTCCAAAGCTAGATCATATTTCATATTCCAATTTTTTTTTTTTTTTTTAGGTAAGATCTTCAGATAGTAAGGCAGGTCGTTGTAACTGAGAGAGATTGCTTTTTTCATACTATCTAGGTTGTCATTGCCCTTTAATTCAGCATCAAGATTGCAATAAAGCATTTTCTATTCGTCTATTCTGCTTATGTCCTTTGTAGCCAAAACACCATTTATCGTTACAATGCAAGCAGCAATCCCTTGCATATTTTTAAGATTCGAAGAGAGATTTGCTTCAAGTGTGGAGGGCATAAGTCTGCCAAAAAAGTCTTGTTTGCAGCAGTAGGCTTTGTGTTTGAAGGGAAAATTAAGAGGAAATGGTGAGGTGAACTGTCATGACCCAAACATGCCCCTATGAGTTTAGCGTCGTAACCGGCCAGTAATCCTTGGATTACCAAAGGCCTCTTAACATAATAATATATAATTAGGGGTTACGGAAGCAAATACATAAATATACATAGTCCATCGAGCTGTGAAGACATACATGGGACAGATAATCTTAAACTTTCATAAACTTACAAGTGACGTCAAAAGATACAGTATTTACACGTCACTTCATGTACATAAAAACAGAAAAACTTGTTTGTGGAGCAAAAGAAACAAAGTCTCATACATTCATAATAACATAGCCACTAGACTTGACTTAATCCGAAATCTCCTCGGGAGGCCCAAAGGTTGGCTGACAAAAACTGAGACACTAGGTCATCAACTCTGAGCTTGGTCACGTGCCTGATCACCTACATACATAATATAAATAGTGAGCGAGAACCCAGTGAATAATAACAGAGTAAAGGGTTAAATGAATGATGTCCCATAATTAATTCAGAAATTAGAGTTTCATATCGAAACAGATTCACATCAAATTCTTGTTCTGAGCATATACAGAAACCAGAGTTCATGGTTAATTTTACATGGCTTATCCGTTAGTGCTAACAGATCATTTACAAAGCATCTTAGATCATACTTATCAGTTCTATAGAGGAATCTCCGGCTGGGTACAGATAACTTGTCAGTTCTATAAAGGAATCTCCGGACTGTGGATGAATAACTTGTCAATTCCATAAGGAACCTCCAGCCGGGTACAGATAACTTATCAGTTCCATAAGGAACCTCCGGTCCGGGTACAGATAGCATACTTGAATCATAGCATAAATACCACAAACATTTGTCAGAGTTGGATAATCATTCATAGTATAAAACATGGCATTTCACAGAACAGATCTTATTCCATATACAGAAAGTAATTTAACATGAACATAGCTTTACTAAGTTATTATTCACAGCAAACAGATAGCTCCAAGTAAACGGACAGAGTAGGCAATTCAGATATCTTGTGGTACGTGACCTACACAAATACAGAACAAATATGTACTGAATTACACACCTGGAATCATTAACTTGGTTCTTTCTTGTTTCGGTGTGTTTCTACTTTTTTATCCCCATTATGATGCCTTAATCTTAGCCTAAGATTGCCTAGGATACAATGAGGATGCAAAAATGCATTTGAAAACACTTAACAAAAATTGCTGAAAACAGGATCCTCGCTCAAGCATAACTTCTTACGCTCGAGCGGACATGCAAAACGTAAGTGGTCGCTCGAGCGCATGATCTATCGCTTGAGCGACCTGCAAACTTTTGCAAAAGTGCTGGTTGCTTGATTTTTCTGCTCGATGCTCGCTCGACGCTCGCTCGAGCATGAGAGACATGCCCTCGCTCGAGCGCAACTTTTGTCGCTAGAGCAATCTGTAAAACACAAGAACTTTGGAGAGCATGCATTTCACGCTTGAGCGGACTTCTGGTCGCTCGAGCGAAAGTGCACGCACTCAGAGTGGTCACTCGAGCGTGGATTCCTTCGCTCGAGCATAAGAGTAGAATTCTGGAATTTTCAGATTTGCTCCCAAGCTCAAAACTCAAATTCAAAGCCATTAGACTCAACCTTTGGATCCCAAAACTTGAGAAAACATGTCCAACCTTGGAAAACACAAAGAATTGAAGATTATTTCATGAAATCAAGGCCCAAAAGCATGCCAATTGTGCAAAATACAAATGAAATGTAAGAACGTAATGTGAACATGTCATGCATGTGTTTATTTGAGTTCATAACTTCCAAAACATGATCAAGTAAGATATTCTACTCAAAAACATGGTGAATTCTTAGACTACAACCAAAATATGAACATGCATGGGGAAAATTCTTAAACAACATGCTCTAAATGCAATGTGATGCACATGCAAGAATGTACTCTTCTCTTTTACTTCATTAAGTTTAATTCTTACTTCAACTCACTTAATTCCTTTGAATACATATGATAAGTACCCTAATTACACAACTAAAGACTTGATTTCTTACCATAGGCTCTCAACTCCTTTAATTCTAGTGAGTTCTTGTTCAATTTCTTCAATTCTCCTTAATTCTCTAGCAAATTCCTTGTTAGAGACTTCTCCTTGGTCTCTCACTCTCTCTCTCTACACGTTTGTGTGTGTGAGCTCGCGATGTGTTGGAGTGGAAGAAAAGAATAAGTGGGAGCACTTAAGAAGCCTTATATAGGCTTGCCTAATGATAGTTAATTAAGACTAATGAAATGAGCCATTAAATTAATCTAATTTAATCATTCCGAACCGAATTTTAATTAAACCTATCATAAAATTCTAAAAATTCTAATTAACACAAAAATCAAGTCAATATTTCCGAATCGGATGTCGATAAGGCCTTCAATTCGCAAACCGAAACGAAAACATGAACAAATCTTTCTACGTTAAACAGATACAAACACACATAAAGCAACATATGATGCAAAATTTCTCTTTAATTACTTATTAGGCATAATTAAGCATGGATTAACGTTAATCATGGGTTGGGGTTGTTATATGAACTGAGTCTTAAAACTGAGAATTTGTAATGTTCCAAGTCAACTAAGGTTTCAGTGATCTATGGCAATGCAAGAGTATATGCTTACTATGAAATCTGTTTTTTTTTTTTTTTTTTTTTAATATTTGAAAACAATTATTAGGCAAATTGCCCTTGTTTATTTCTTTGATGGCAACTATAGAACTCTTTCCAAGAAGTAACCAACCACCATACTGTGGTGATTTTGATATTGAATTATTGATAGTCCTATAAGTCTTTGTTTGCGCGTTGCAAATTATTATTATTATTATTTTTTTTTTGTGAAAGTCATTGTAGGATGCCCTATAAGTCTTCGTTTCAAGTGTTAATCCTCCAGGTGGTGACGTTTGTTGTTTAAGACTTTGTTCATTTTAATGTCAATGTATTAATTGTTGCATTAGTAGTTATTTTCGAGTCTTTTCGTTGCATTTACTTACGCTGTATTTGGTTAAGAAATTTGAGGAGGGATTTAGAAACGAAGAGAGAAAAGGTATGTAAATATATTTTATTCATATTTCACCTGTTATTTTCATTTCTCTTTCTAAATCCCTTCTCAAATCCTCCAACCAAACACAATATAGGCCCTACTCTCATTGGCAATATGCGATAAAAAATTATTTGTTCATAATTTTATTCTTTTCTTAAAGTTAGGCCCGACTTAAAAGCCGAAGCGAGTGAAACTTACGTTTTAAGCCCCACTTGATTAAAGACCCCATTTTCTCAAAATTTCTCAAGGCCTCATTGAAAAGTTACAAGATAATTTTTTTTTTAAATTTTATTAAAGAGTGCTCTAAATTCATTTATTAACTCTTTTGAAATGGTTGTCTAGTTTCTTAACAAGTATTTGTCATAAAAAATTTATAATTATTTTAAATTGAGAAAGATTATATGTTATTGGATTTTTTTCACTTGATTGTCTAACCACTTTATATGGACATTTATGATTGATATTCTTATTTAGAGATATAATTATTAAGGAATTAATAAAAATAATAATATCTTCCCATATACCCAGTAGTGATATAATGGTGACAAAATACATGATATATACCAGTCTTCTTTTAAATTTTCTTGACTAAAGTTATTAAGCACTTGTTAACAAGATTGTTTTCATTTTTTAGAAGGCCTACTTTTAAAAAAGCCTTCACACAATAAATAAATGAAATGTATCTACTCACAAGCATAATATCCACAGATTTAGAAAATGCATCTGTCAATGAGTTTATAAAAAAGTATCTAAATAAAATGTATCTACTCACTATAGCGATCCCGGTTTTCCCTTTTCTGTTTAGTTGTATTTCGGACTCGGTTCCGTGGAGTTGGTTGTTGTGTATGTCTTGTTGTCATCCTTTAATTCCATATGTTTGAGTTTTAGGATGTGTTGGGCAGAGTTGTTACAGGTTGGTTGCGTTTAAGTCTCAAATCTTGTTGCCCAGTTTTCAGGTGATCCGCTCGAGCGGGGTTTACACACTTTCAGCATTTTGTGCCTCTGCAAAACTTCTGTAGATGTGTTTTTTACGCTCGAGCAGATTTCCTTACGCTCGAGCGGGTCGCGCTCGAGCGGGTGTTCATGTCTGTAAAAAAATACTGGAGGAGCGTAATCTACGCTCGAGCGGGCTTTCCTTTGCGCTCGAGCGGGTGTATTTTGCTTTTGTGTCTTGGCGCTCGAGCGGTACTTTTCGCGCTCAAGCGAGTTCAGTTTTTGTGCTTGACACTCGAGCGTCCTATCCTCCACTCGAACGGGTCATGCGTATATCATATGGCAGCTGGGCATTTTTGAATCACTTTTCACATTTCATTTCTCTCTCTTACTTTCTAGAAACCCTTTTTGAGAGCCTCTCTCACTACATTTCACCTTCTCTCTAGGGATTGATCTAGCTTGAGTGATCTACTCCCTTAGTGTCTTTGCAAAAAGTGTAGAGCTTGGCTTGGGCTTCCTATCAATTTGAAAATCTTGGATTTTGGAGCATTTAGAGATTTCTTCATCATCTCCTTTTGGTGTCATCTCTTGAGGTAGGGATTCCTATTCATCTTTATGAGCTTTAACATAAATGTTGAGCTTTTTGTATAAATGGTTTGATTTGGGGAAGTTAGGGTTTAAGATGTATTATGTTAAAAAGAGGGGTTTTGTCCTTTGACTCAAATATGTATGTTTTGGGTCTTAAAAGGTGATTATTGATGTTTGTTGTTAAAATTTGGGCCTTGGGTCAATATTGAGAAAAAAGGAAAAAATGCCATGTTTGGGCATGTTTGGGTCATTAGTGTAATTAATGACAACTATTGTGGAAATATGAAATTGAGTTAGAAATAATGAAATTGGCTCATTATGAGATAGAGTGGTGGAGTTAGATTCATTAATCACTCACCTTTGAAAATGTTGGTAATTTATCTGTTGATGCACTTATTATCCGTTTAGAAATAACTGCTTTGGGCTACCGGTGGAGGATAGTCTTGATTATTGTAGACAATGCATGATGATTAGGCGAACTAAAACTAATCAATTGAACATGTCATCAAATATGACGGTTGGAATAATATATCAAATTTGTGTATTGGTTGATGATGTATATGATATGCGTTTATATATATTGTATTGTGTGGGAGGAGATAGGAGATGTACTCTACGGTTTAGAGGAAGATAGGGGATGGACTCCTAAACTGGATGTTATTTGGGAGGAGATAGGGGATGGACTCCATTGATACAGCAAATATGTGTATCTATTGAAGTGTTGATACAGCGATTCTATGTATCATTTGTGAAGTATGGAAGTGTTTTATGTGATTTTGATACAACAAATATGTGTATCTATTGGGAAGTATGGAAGTATTGTTGATATGAGTTGTTATCTCATTTGAATTGCTGAAATGGAAGAACTATTGATATGAGATGTAATCTCATTTAAATTGTTTGGCCAGGTTCTGAGCCATAGTTATGAATTGAGAAAATTGGATAAGAAATGGAAAATGGAATGAAACATGGACACATTTGTCATGTAATTGAATTGGGTTGTTAATTGATTTATGTGAGCTAAACATTTATCAATTGCTAATGTTTTAGTTATTGCTCATATTATGTTTAGCATATCTCTACTGGGCGTGGGCTCACCCTAGATGGGACATCATTTTCAGGTACAGGTAGCATGCCACCTCCAAGGACGTAGCTTGAGAGGCTTAGTGGCTGGGACATCTTTTGTGATGACTTTTTGTATTACATGTATATCAAGCCAAGGGCTTATTTTGTGTGGAGTTAGTACTCTCTTTTTGTAACCAAGTGTTGGCTTGAAAAGTTGTAAGCCCGTAGGGCATTTACTTTTGTTGTCAACATGTAATACCTTCTGGAAGAATATTCTGATGAATGGAAAAGTACTTTATTTCTCTTAAACTATGGATGTTAAGAATGTATGACTTATGTATTTTTTTGAGGGCCTTACAACTTGGTATCAGAGCGTACCGGGTTTGAATACTTTGGGTACGTGGGAAGTGATTAGTATCACAATGGGTTTGTCTCGCTTGTTAGAGACTTAGATGTAATGTTATGTGCCTATGTGATAACATGTTTACGTGACTACTTGGGTATGGGATTTAGTTTCTAGGATGTTGATTGGATCCTTGGGTTTCTGTGAGTCTTGTTAGAAAAGCACTTGATCAATGTTGTTTCTAACCGGAACTCTAATAACGCCTCGGGACTATCATTATCCGGAAATGAAATTCGTAAGTGCTTATGTGATTGTGTGCTTATGTGGAATGAGTTACTGTTGTCCAATGTCTTAGGACGCGAGTGTTATAGCTTCGACACATTTGTGAATGTGCTAATGTCTTCGTTACTTTTATTAGGATGTCAGGATGAGGACGAGGACGAGGACGTGGAGATAGACGTGGTAGGCATGGTAGGCAGGAGATGCCTTTACCGGATGATATTTCGGCGTAGCAGGAGGGGGTTGGTCAGGCCAATGTGGCCGAGCCAGCAGGTCAGCAGGCTATGGGCATCTTAGCCCGTGAGATAGCAGGAGCTTTGAGGGAGTCTATGGGCATTCTCAAAGCTGAGAATCAGGTGCAGGCCCAGGTTGTCGATGCAGGGCCTTCCTTTCTGAAGAGGGAGTTCTTCCGGTCTAATCCGGATGAGTTTGTTGGGGATCCGAAGGAGCCACTTAAGGCGGATGAGTGGTTGGAACAAATGACGAAGACGTTTGAGATGCTTGGCATCGAAGACGAGGCACTGAAAGTGACCTTGGCATCTTTCCAGCTTAAGGGAGATGCAGGTCAGTGGTGGAAATTCATGAGGGGTCATATCGGTGGCACATGGAAGGCCTTTGTAGATGCTTTCCTGGAGAAGTTCTTATCTCCAACTGTCTAGGAGAAACTAAGGGACTAGTTTTGCCAGCTTAAGTAGATGAGTTTGTCAGTGGCCGAGTTTGAGACCGCTTTTACTAGTTTGTCCAGGTTTGCACCTGAGCTTGTGGCGTCTGAGGAACGTCGTTGTCTCGAGTTTGAGAAGAAGATGAGGCACGGCCTCAAGATGAGAGTTGGGGGTTCTATGACTTGGGACTTTGGGCGCCTTGTGGATGCGGCAGCCTATATGGAGATTATGATGCAGGAGGAGGATGAGAGGCAGAGAGGCTCCAAGAGGAGTCAGGATGGTCAGGGGGACGGTAGGAGGCAGAGGGGTCCTAACCCTCAGCAGTCGCAGGGAGCTTTTGCTAGATCGACATTTCCAGTGTCGAGTGCAGGCTCTGGGAGAGGCAATCAGGGAGACATCACCTGTTACAAATGTGGTCTGCTGGGCCACAAGTCTCCAGCTTGCCCGCAGAGGGGAGGAAAGCAGAGAGCAGCTTCATCATCGGCTCGACCTCAAAGCCAAGGTCAGGGCAGAGGCCAGCCGCTGTCTTGTTATCAGTGTGGTCAGGCGGGGCACCTGAAGAGGTACTGCCCGCAGTTGGGTGCCACATCGGGTGCGTCTGGTTCTAGGTAGACGCAGGGTTTCTAGTCAGCACAGTCAGTTCAGGCCTCGAGGGCCAATCAGGGAGCTTCGTCGTCCTAGTCTGTGCAACAGTCCTTTGCTCCGAGAGGTGAGCAGATAGATCAGGGGCCTACAGGGCGTGTGTATGCTGTTACCGCGCAGGATCTAGTACCGGCTCCATCTGTTGTGAGAGGTACCTTTTGTTTGGCAACTCGGTTGCCAATGTGTTGATTAATACGAGTGCATCCCATTCTTTTATATCTACTGCATTTGCACCTGTTTTGGGGTTGGAGTTAGCGCAATTAGCATCTCCTATTTGTGTTGTATCACCTGTTGGGGGTGATTTGATTTTGAAACAAGGGTGTAGAGGATGTGATATAGAGGTAGCTGATCGCCAACTTCCATTTTCTTTTGTAGTTATGGCTATGTCGGGTTTTGATGTGATTTTGGGTATGGACTGGTTATCATCATACCGGGCTGTTATCGATTGTTACCGCTAGAGGGTCACTGTTTGTACTTTGAGCAGGGATTATTTCCATTTCTTGGGGGATAGGGTTGGTAGTGTGTTGCCACCGGTGTATGATCCGCGAGGGCGGAGTGAACTTAGTGGTCTGCTTGCTAGCTTTATGAGTGGTGAGTGTGATGAGACCCAGACAGTATTGCCGAGAGTGGTTTGTGAGTATTCAGATGTTTTTCCCGAGGATTTTGTTAGTTTACCACCCCACCGAGAGATCGAGTTCTCTATCGATTTAGTGTCCGGCACGACGCCGATTTCTATGGCACCTTATCGTTTTGCCCCAGCCGAGTTGAGTGAGTTGAAGATTTAACTCCAGGAGTTGCTGGATAAGGGCTTTATCCGCCCAAGTGTTTCACCGTGGGAAGCACCGGCCCTCTTTGCTAAAAAGAAAGATGGTGCCTTGAGACTTTGCACCGATTACCGAAAATTAAATCGGGCTACGGTTAAGAATAAGTACCCTATGCCCTGTATAGATGACCTGTTTGACCAGTTGAAGGGGTCCCGTTGTTTCTCTAAGATAGACTTGAGATCGAGTTACCACCAGTTGAGGGTCAGGGAGGAGGATATTCTGAAGATGGCATTCCGTACGCAGTATGGCCATTACGAGTTTCTGGTGATACCATTTGGGCTCACCAATGCACCGGCAGTCTTTATGGATTTGATGAACCAGATATTCCAGAAATTCTTAGACCGTTTTGTAGTCGTTTTCGTAGACGACATTCTGATTTATTCACCTTCTGAGGAGGAGCACGAGGAACACTTGAGAGTGGTGCTGGAGTTGCTTAGAGCCCATAGGCTGTATGCCAAATTTGGGAAGTGTGAGTTCTGGCTAAGAGAGGTCAAATTCTTAGGCCATGTGGTTTCCGGGGAAGGGGTGTCTGTTGATACATCCAAGATAGAGGCAGTGCAAGATTGGGCACAGCCTAAGAGCGTATTTGAGATCCGCAGTTTTCTGGGATTAGCTGGGTATTACCGCCGATTTGTAAAAGATTTCTCCAGGCTAGCTTCGCCGTTGACTAGGTTGACGCGGAAAGGGGTCAAATTTGTATGGAGTGAGACTTGTGAAAAGTCGTTCCAAGAGTTGAAAGTTAGACTTACCACCGCTCCAGTCTTGATTATTCCGGAGAGAGGTTTGGGTTATGCGGTTTATTGTGATGCCTCACGAGAGGGTTTGGGTTGTGTGTTGATGCAAGAGGGGAAAGTGGTTGCCTATGGCTCACGTTAGTTGAAAATACATGAGAGGAATTACCCTACGCATGACCTAGAACTAGCAGCTGTGATCTTTGCCTTGAAAATTTGGAGGCACTACCTTTATGGTGAGAGGTTCGAGGTGTTCTCGGACCATAAGAGTTTGAAGTGTCTGTTCACACAAAAAGACTTGAATTTGAGGCAGAGGAGATGGATGGAGTTCATTGAGAATTATGACTTTGAGTTGCACTATCACCCGGGAAAGGCCAATGTTGTGGCCGATGCCTTTAGTAGGAAATCCATTAGTGATGTAGCTTGTATAGCCCTCCGGGAGTGGGAGATGTTGGGTGCACTTGGCGATTTTGATTTGCTTCTAGGCGAATCCGTTGAGGCTGCGGCCTTGTTTTCTGTGGTTGCGCAGCCTACACTTGTGACTCGAGTGTTAGAGGCACAGAGAGGTGACCTTAAGGTAGAATCCCTCCGAGAGAAGATCTCCAGTGGAAAGGTTGAGAAGGGTTTGACGGTGTATCCCGACCTAAGTGTGAGATACCGAGACCGTTTGTTTGTGCCGGAGTCTTGCCGAGAGGAAGTACTCCGAGAGTTTCACCATTCACGCCTTACGGTGCATCCGGGAGGCACTAAGATGTATCGTGATTTGGGTCGCCAGTTTTGGTGGCGGGGTATGAAGAGAGATGTGGCAGTTTTCGTGTCTAAGTGCCTTACTTGTCAGCAAGTGAAGGCCGAGTATCAGAGGCCAGCGGGTTTGTTGCAACCCTTGCCTATTGCCAAGTGGAAGTGGGAGCATGTCACTATGAACTTCGTTGTAGGTCTTCCGAGGACTCAGCGGGGGTAGTGATACTATTTGGGTGGTTGTAGACGGGTTAACTAAGTCGGCGCACTTTATGCCTATGCATGTGAGAGATTCGGTAGATCATCTTGCCGACTTGTGTATTTGGGACATAGTGAGGTTGCACGGGGTCCCAGTGTTGATCGTCTCTGATAGAGATCCACGTTTTACTGCTAGGTTGTGGCAGGGTTTGCAGAGTGCCTTGACCTTTAGCACGGCTTATCATCCTCAGACTGACGGGCAGTCCGAGCGTACCATTCAGATCCTTGAGGATATACTTCGAGGTTGTGTTGTTGACTTTAGTGGGTCGTGGGAGAGGCACTTGCCCTTGGTGGAGTTTGCCTACAACAACAATTTTCAGTCGAGTATCGGTATGGCGCCGTTTGAGGCCTTGTATGGCCGACCTTGTAGGTCTCCAGTGTGTTGGGCCGAGGTGGGTGATGCACCTTTGTTGGGCCCGGAGTTGGTGAGGGAAACGACGGGAAAAGTTGCGCTTATCCGTAGAAGGCTTGTTACAGCCCAGAGTCGCCAAAAGAGTTATGCCGACCGTAGGAGGAGGCCTTTAGTATTTGAGGTGGGTGATCACGTCTTCTTGAAAATATCACCTAGGCGAGGTTTGATGAGGTTTGGAAAGAGTGGGAAGTTATCCCCTCGATTTATCGGTCCCTTTGAGATCCTTGAGAGGATTGGGGAGGTTGCATACCGTTTAGCTTTGCCGCCGTAGTTGTCCGGAGTTCATGACGTGTTTCATGTTAGTATGCTTCGGAAGTACGAGCCGGATCCATCGCATGTATTGGATTGGACCGACTTAGAGGTAGATGAGGATGCCTCGTATGAGGAGAGACTGGTTCGAGTCCTGGATAGGCGGGATCAAGTCTTGCGAGGCAAGACCATTCCCTTGGTAAAGGTTTTGTGGAAACATCACGGAGTGGAAGAAGCCACTTGGGAACGTGAGTTGGATGTGCGTGAGAAATATCCGGACTTGTTTGTTGATGTGTAATCATGTATTGGGAATTTTGTAATATTGTTGAACTTTAAGAGCATTGAATATGTCTTAAGTTGTAAAACATTGTATATGTTGTGATTTATGGAAGCATTATAGAACTTGCCTTGAAATGGAAGTTTATTTTAACATTGTATATGTTAATGATATTTTAGAAATGCAAATGTATTGTTAGCATTGAATATATTTTGTGATGCATGTTAATAATGCATGTTGGAGATTATGTTGTAATTTGCCTCTTGAATAGAGGGGATGGCCGGTAATGGGTCAGGTTATGAGATGTTGAATCATAATATTATTGATAATTGAAAAATCACGATTTTAAAACTTATGTTACTAATTTCGGGGACGAAATTCCTTAAGGGGGAGAGGTTATAGCGATCTTGGTTTTCCCTTTTCTGTTTAGTTGTATTTCGGACTCGGTTCCGTGGAGTTGGTTGTTGTGTATGTCTTGTTGTCATCCTTTAATTCCATATGTTTGAGTTTTAGGATGTGTTGGGCAGAGTTGTTACGGGTTGGTTGAGTTTAAGTCTCAAATCTTGTTGCCCAGTTTTTAAGTGATCCGCTCGAGCGAGTCTTCTTGCGCTCGAGCGGGGTTTACACACTTTCAGCATTTTGTGCCTCTGCAAAACTTCTGCAGATGTGTTTTTCACGCTCGAGCAGATTTCCTCACGCTCAAGCGGGTCGCGCTCGAGCGGGTGTTCATGTCCGTAAAAAAATACTAGAGGAGCGTAATCTACGCTCGAGCGGGCTTTCCTTTGCACTCGAGCGGGTGTATTTTGCTTTTGTGTTTTGGCGCTTGAGCGGTACTTTTCGCGCTCGAGAGGGTTCGATTTTTGTGCTTGACACTCGAGCGTCCTATCCTCCACTCAAGCGGGTCATGCGTATATCAGATGGCAGCTAGGCATTTTTGAATCACTTTTCACATTTCATTTCTCTCTCTTACTTTCTAGAAACCCTTTTTGAGAGCCTCTCTCACTACATTTCACCTTCTCTTTAGGGATTGATCTAGCTTGAGTGATCTACTCCCTTAGTGTCTTTGCAAAAAGTGTAGAGCTTGGCTTGGGCTTCCTATCAATTCGAAAATCTTGGATTTTGGAGCATTTCGAGATTTCTTCATCATCTTCTTTTGGTGTCATCTCTTGAGGTAGGGATTCCTACTCATCTTTATGAGTTTTAACATAAATGTTGAGCTTTTTGTATAAATGGTTTGATTTGGGGAAGTTAGGGTTTGAGATGTATTATGTTAAAAAGAGGGGTTTTGTCCTTTGACTCAAATATGTATGTTTTGGGTCTTAAAAGGTGATTATTGATGTTTGTTGTTAAAATTTGGGCCTTAGGTCAATATTGAGAAAAAAGGAAAAAATGCCATGTTTGGGTATGTTTGGGTCATTAGTGTAATTAATGACAACTATTGTGGAAATATGAAATTGAGTTAGAAATAATGAAATTGGCTCATTATGAGATAGAATGGTGGAGTTGGATTCATTAATCACTCACCTTTGAAAATGTTGGTAATTTATCTGTTGATGCACTTATTATCCGTTTAGAAATAATTGCTTTGGGCTACCGGTGGAGGATAGTCTTGATTGTTGTAGACAATGCATGATAATTAGGCGAACTAAAACTAATCAATTGGACATGTCATCGAATATGACGGTTGGAATAATACATCAAATTTTGTGTATTGGTTGATGATGTATATGATATGTGTTTATATACATTGTATTGTGTGGGAGGAGATAGGGGATGTACTCTACGGTTTAGGGGAAGATAGGGGATGGACTCTTAAATTGGATGTTATTTGGGAGGAGATAGGGGATGGACTCCATTGATACAACAAATATGTGTATCTATTGAAGTGTTGATACAGCGATTCTGTGTATCATTTGTGAAGTATGGAAGTGTTTTATGTGATTTTGATACAGCACATATGTGTATCTATTGTGAAGTATGGAAGTATTGTTGATATGAGTTGTTATCTCATTTGAATTACTGAAATGGAAGAACTATTGATATGAGATGTAATCTCATTTAAATTGTTTGGCCAGGTTCTGAGCCATAGTTATGAATTGAGAAAATTGGATAAGAAATGGAAAATGGAATGAAACATGGACACATTTGTCATGTAATTGAATTGGGTTGTTAATTGATTTATGTGAGCTAAACATCTATCAATTGCTAATGTTTTATTTATTGCTCATATTATGTTTAGCATATCTCTACTGGGCGTGGGCTCACCCTAGATGGGACATCATTTTCAGGTATAGGTAGCATGCCACCTCCAAGGACGTAGCTTGAGAGGCTTAGTGGCTGGGACATCTTTTGTGATGACTTTTTGTATTACATGTATATCAAGCCAAGGGCTTATTTTGTGTAGAGTTAGTACTCTCTTTTTGTAACCAAGTGTTGGCTTGGAAAGTTGTAAGCCCGTAGGGCATTTACTTTTGTTGTCAACATGTAATACCTTCTGTAAGAATACTCTGATGAATGGAAAAGTACTTTATTTCTCTTAAACTATGGATGTTAAGAATGTATGACTTATGTATTTTTTTTGAGGGTGTTACAATTACCAACTTCAATTAATCATGCCCTTTGATCTATTGAAACACAACCATCATCATCAACTTAGGCTATTATAATAGCATTGTTGCCACTACTAGTGTCATGTTGTCATTATATCCAAATGATGACGTCGGGTATAAATGACTTTGACACATTTATAACTGTAGCAAATACCAATATTAGCCCTTGCCTATTATGTCGTAGTCGGTCACTACCTTTTTACCATCACTCCTTTTATTCTTAGATATATATTGTTTGTCATTGTACCCACCTTAGTCCCTATATTATTTGTCTTTTCTTATTTTTTGGTCCGATTTGCTAACTTCTGAAGATAACTGTAGAATTAAAAAAATAACTTTCCTACTTTGATCACTTAGAAAACTTTGTTTTCCCACTTCAAAATAGATAGGTCATGGCAAATGGTAAATGAAAGTGTTCTACGATGGAGGATTTCATGTTGAGGTGGTCTATAGCGGAGGTTTTCATACAAATGATGGTCAACTTGACCCATCCCGCATTTTCCGTCACAAAAGTATAACATTTGTTACAATTTGGACCAAGTTGAAAAGAATATAATAGTTTGGTCATTTTCGTACAAATGTAGGTGAACTTGACCCATGCCGCATTTTCCGTCACAAAAGTATAACATCTCTTACAATTTGGACCAAAGTGAAAAGAATATAATAGTTTGAAGACCAAAGTGAGAAAGTATTCATAGGTAAGCAAGGTGAAGGCGTAATTTACCATTTTACAAAATGTAAACCATGCCTTAATCTGTGAAGAAATTGTTGATTTAATTAATATCATAATAATTAATATTTATTATTAGAAAATATGCTAACATAATTAAATATGAAGATTTAATAATTTTAATAAAGGTAAAAAAAGAAATATCATTTTGCCTCTCATATTATCACTGAAAATTAAGTTAACATCTATTATTTTAGTAATATTAATTTTACACTTAGTTTATTTGATTTTGGATTAATTTTACCCACGCTGTTAGCTTCTGTTTGTAATCCAACGAAAGTTGATGACATGGCAATGAAATTTGAAATTTCATTTTACCGTCCAAACTATCTATAAAATATCAATTAGACCTCTAAACTTCATTTTATTTAGAGAACTAATTGATATTTTGGATGCCACATGAGCAACTTTTATTTTATTATAGACTATAATTGATGGTGGATTAATATTGATGCAAAATCGAATAGTTTAGATATAAAGTAGATATTATTAAGAGAACAATGGTTGGATTGTTTTTTGAGTCATAGATTGAGAGAAAAATGATATTTTGTAAAAGTAAGATTTCAATAAAAAAATTTGTAAAAAAAATAGTCTGTGGAAAATAGAAAATAAAAAAAAAATTAATAAATTTGCATAATTATTTGACCTCACCAAATTTAAAAAGGAGGATTACCTCGACCTCCCATAATTTGGATTTGAGGGCACTCTTTGGGCCTGTGAGGCCCATCACGGGTTCTATCTCGAATCCAAACCATTAATTTTGTTGCGTATTTTTTGTATTTCATTAACACAAAAAGATAGAGCAATTTGTGGTTGTCACCAAAAAATGTACAAATTGGTGTTTTTAAAATTTAATCATCACTTTTTGTAATGACAAATGCGATAATTTGATAAGATTATGATCATTCGAGCGACCTAATTTTTTTTTGTAAATAAAATACACCAAATTTTTTTTTTCCTGATTATCAAAACGGGATCAATGGTGCCCCAAAAAGTCCAAACAATACGATCCAGTCCAGATTGTGGACTGGAGACACTCCACCTCCATTAAAATAGTCATATTTTGTTTCCAAAAAAATAATTTAAGACTTCTTAAAACTCAACACAGTCATATAGTGTTTCCAAAAAAAAAAAAATTTAAAACTTCCTAAAAACTCAACACATGCTTAATTTGGCCACCCAAAAACTCCCACAGAAATGCATGTTTTGGAGTTTTGGCATATCAGTCTTGTCTCTCACGTTGCTGGTCTCAGATTCTCTCACCCCGCCAGTCTGATATTGTCTTTATATCAGCCATTGTTTGATCCCACGACAAAGCTGTTGCTGCCACCACAACTATTAGCCAACACCTTCATGCTGTGGAGACCTACGGTATGCTTGTTTTTATTGTTGATATTGTTTGAGTCTAGGATTTGATGGTTTTTTTGGAGACTTAGTTGTTTTTAATGAGTTAAATATGATGAAATACTCATGTTTTTGTTCATATTGCATATACAATACCCATTCGAATAAGAAAATTTTGAATTTCAAAATCTTCTACTGTCCCTTTCTTTCTTTTCTCAATAATAGGTAAGTTAGAGTTTTAAATTTCTCTGTCATTGATAAGTGAAAGGAATTTCAGATTGTGCAGTAAAAAAAACAGGGAAAAAAAAAAAAAAAAAAAAAAAAACTCAACACAAAAGACAGGGGAAAACAGAGGAAACAAAATAAGCCTAATTTTTCTACGATAGTCATTGATTATAGTCTTACCCCATATTGTCAAATCTATCACAGTATAACTACAAACTCTCAACTCAAGAAATAGTTAAACCACAAAAAATTAAAAAAAGGTACGAAGGGAGAGACTAATTTATAGCGCAACAAAACCAAAAATTGAGGCCTCATTGTCGCTGGAATAGTTATTTTTTAAATTTAAATAAGACATAATTAAAGAATTCATAAATTATAATTAAAATAATATTATAATTAAATAAGAAAATTAATCATAATTTATGAAGTATGGGTACGGGTACGGGTACAAGTACTGATACTTGTACGATACGGTAAAATTCAAAAAAAAAAATAGAGTACGAGTATGACTTGATACGCTTGTAAAAAAAATATTTATTTTTAATTTAGAGTAATGCAAAAATTAATTAAATGTTTAATTTGTTAAGAACCAACCTATAATTAACATTTAATGCCAAAAATAAATGTATAAATCAAAATTAATTGTCAATATATTAAATAACTTACAAATCATAGTTTAATTTTAAAATCATACAAAACATAAAACTAAAAATAAAAAAGATGTCTAGTGAAAGGAGTTTTGTCTCTGTAGTAGAAGAAAATATTTTTTCAACTGAGGCATGATACGGCCACTGCTGGAAAATTGACTTTTAACGGTGTTTTAAAAATGCCGCTATAGGTACTAAAAACGTCGCTAATTCTTTTTATGAGGTTTAATACCAAACGCCGACAACGCGGCCGTCGCTATAGCTTCATGGCATTTGAAAAACGTCATCACATTAGTATAGGCAGCGTTTTTAAAAAAGCCGCCAAATGTCCTACCCAAACGATACTATGACGTCACTGACATTTAGCGACGTTTTGGAAATGTCGTCATAGACATTTATACATTTTTCAAATCTAGCCGTTGGGGTAGGGATATAGTGACGTTTAAAAAACGCTGCCATAGCCTTTTTCCCCAGTGTACCTGTCAATCTAGCACAGTTCACCTTTCATTGACAAAAGGTTCTACCACACATCTCTGCATCTCATAGAACATTAGAGAAAATTGGCTTCCCAGTTTCCAAACTGATTTTTCTGCATATACGAAGCTAATATTCAACTGGCACTAGAATTTCTATGAAGTGTCCTAACATGGACATGAAAGAGTTGAAATTTAGCAGGCGTCCTCAAATCTTAATTGCTTTTCAATCAGCAAGAAATCACTCTAAAAGTAAAATGATTTATAAAAGCAATTGTAAGTGAATTGATCCTTGCAGCATAGTTGGTACAGTACTTTAATGAATGTAAATGACAATCATTTCAGATTCTTCTGAGACACATTTATTAATATCAATAAGATGTGATACATGTACAATTCCAGAATATATCTAGACACAATATATTGGAAATCAGTGAGGATTTATTTACAAAGTCAGCAGGCTTGAAAACTCATGCAAAAAGCAGAGAAGACATCCATATTCCTAATGACACAATACCGATAGTAGCAAAAGCTTGGTCCAGTTCATAAACAAAATTTTCTTTCTAACGAGGCAAACTTTGCCAATCTGTCCTCTTGCAAAAAGTCACAGCCAGGACCAAATTAGAAAGGTTAATATCAGTACAATAGACTAACACATTAGATTAGAATGGAAAACATTAGATTAAATTAACTTAATGCATACAAGTGCATACCCCAAATCAGCAATGACGATGCTGACATTATCTTGTAAACTTCGGTCCTGTAATATACACAAATCACAATTTAATTTTAAGTTACTAATTCTCCGTCCAGTTTAATTATTATTTCTACTATCAAACAAAGTACTTATTTTGCTATTTTATAATTTAATATCATATAGAATTGTCAGTTTATCCCACTTTTACATTAGGCCAAGGGTATTATATCCCATAATGATGAGTCTTTGATCTAATTTGGATTTTGATGAGTCTTCAATCCATCTTATCAGTCTGATTGGTCACTGCCTTGATGATGATGATAAAAGACCCATTGCAGATTTATCACATTTTCACCTTACTTTTGCTAAAAAAATAATGAGCATCATGCCCCTCAATGATGAATTTAAACATTAAATTCAATAAACTTAAAGTTGATACCAAAAAGCTTCAATGTGCAAACAAAAGAAAACATAACATCATAAAAAAAATTCCCTCCATAGAACCCAACTGAACTTTTTAAATAACAGAAAGCATACCAACTGATCCTCTTCCTGGAGTTCGTGCTGCTATATATGCAAAGCCCACATCTGGAAACAAGCCAATCCGATTTTCTGGCATAGCAAGCACAGTCCTCTGAAAGAAACTCAAACAAGTAAAAATTAATAACTTAAATAGTGTTTTTTATCTATAAAAAATATATATGTGCTAGAAAAGGCAACCATACCTCAGTGATAAGCCGGTAGTGACCACAACCAGATAGGCCAATTCCAAATCCCATTGTTATGCTGTCCATGAAGCTTATATATGGCTTTTGTACTCAGAAATTTTACATATTAAAGAATATTCTGCAGTAAATACGTGCAAAAGGTTGGCATGATAAGCACTTATATTTTTTTTCCTAATATAATAGACATATAAATCCTACTAACTGTAGAAGCAATATTGCACAATGTGTGATGCAGATGAAATCTAAGTTAAAATTGTTATTTAATCAATCCAATGAACAAGGATGTTGACTACCATAAAGGCCGCTGAATCACACATGAGCAACAAGCTACTGTAAACTGATATGACAAAATTTAGTGTTCCACTTCCAAACTAACATGCAAATGGATGTCTTGACAAGGGAAAACAATATTGACAAACAAAGAAAATGCACAGCACAAGAACCATAAAAATTTTCTACTCAACATATTCTTGCAAGTAATTGAGCCAATCAAAACAAAAACAAACAATGTGCACATGCATGCATGTGTTTCTACAAACAGAAATACACGATATAACCTGTGCCTAAGAGAATTTCATATTCCTCTGAAGGTCAGCATAATCTCAATTATTTTTTAGCTGTTTTAGAAAGTTATAAGTTGAAACACTACAAATCATAGACGAAAATAACTAACCAGTATCAACTAGAGAAATGCCTACCATCATTTGGAAGGCAGCCATCACCCCATTTACATCCTGAGAGCAGGGGCTTTATAGCAAGGCAATAGTGCTTGGATTAAAAATTACAACAGCTTAAGTATGGTGCATTCACAGCATAAACACCCGATATCATATGTTCTTTGTACAGATTGATGATAATATCAATGATATACAAAATACCACATCCCATAGTGATAAGCATGTCTGTCACTTGTTGGTTTAAGCCCTATGTCCACTGTAGTCTGTATGAGACATTATTTGAACACTTGACAGATGATTCATATTTATTACTTCAAGGTGGTGTATAAAACAAGAAAATTTTAAATTTTGTTAAACAAATAGTTTAAGTGGCCACTTTGCGCACAATTCCTTTCTACCATCAAACCATATGATTGCTCCAATTGCTACAAAGTTACAAGCATACTAAACAAGAACAGATATGTAGCTGGTGTCCAGTGTCTAGAATTTGGTTTGTTTTGGTTCTTTTGATAAGTGAATTTGGGGTAATGTCCTTCACCATGACACACTAAAGTGCAATGACATCAATTATTCGCAAGAGAAACCAAATATGATTAGTGAAAACTGTTATTCCTAAACACCAAATACCCAATACCCAACCTTAAGTACTCAGTAATTGTAATAACATGATACCTGTTATTCCTAAACACTGACACCACTTCTGGCATCTCTGTTTCCATTTTTTCAATACAAAATCAATTTGAGAGTCATGAAAATGAATTAATCACTTGATATATATATATATCCAATGCAACAAGTGGGGTATGAATCCAACCAACAACCTTAAAAAACAATTTAGTTTTCTTTATCCATGCTATATCTAATTTCTAGTATTAAAAAATTAAAAATTTTAAAAATAAATTAAAAAAATAGGAGAAATAAACATGATGGTACTAGGATTCTAGGGCATTTAACATTAAATAAACCAAGGCTAACTCATTTGTTGCTTAGAGTCAATATAAGAGTAAAAGAGCAGATAACTAACTAAATTAGATATCCACTACAGAAGTATATAGAACAAAAACTTTAATTGCATTAATCAGTTGCTTAGTAAAAGAGAAAAGAGAAACATACACTACCAATGTCACTATCATAATATGCCTCCACATCTACTTCCAATCACACTCTAGCCAAGTATAGAAGTTAAAAATATCTTGGCCATCATCAAGACAAAAACAGTTAATAGAAACAATGATAGACAACATATTTTACACATACATTGGACATGCTACCTATCATTATTCCTAGTTTAAGCTTTTTTAAAGAATCTGTTAGAGATGCTCTTATGCTATTTTTAATAACTACCATAATTTTTTTGTAAATTTAAATAAAATCATAATTTCATAAATGAACAAGATTAGTAATAGAATGAGACTACTCATACTATGTTAATTAGAAAAATATAACATGAGATAAAGTGAGAATCATTTTTTAACTCCCATGAAATTGTTCATACTCCTCAAAAACCAATTAAACAATGTCAAAACAATTTGAAGAGGACATGTGGCCTGCATTTCTCCTCTAATCCAACCAAAGGGATAACTCTACATCCAAGTTAAATATCATACATGATGAAACAGATCCATTTCACATTCAGATTCTCTCCATTACATAGTTGAATGAAGATTATCCATTTCAATATATAAGGTTATAACACATCAATAGTTTGTAACCCTCTCACAAAATTTAAACTAGATACTCAATTGAATTAGAGAGAATACTATCCTTTATATACCAAGTCCTTGCATGTAGGCTCCAAAATTCTGGCTAGCTGTAGGCAGCTTTTCTCTCTTATGTTTTGATCATCTTCCATCTGCTTTCTAGCATCAAACGACCTGCAAAAGAAAGCAATGACAAATTGACAATGATAACTGATAAGCATCATATAAATTGACTTAAAACTCACTATCCCATTAATTATCCTTAGTGGTTCATCTTACCAAAATCCACCAAGTCAGAAAAGTTTTACAATTTGTTTTCTAGTGATTTGTTCTTTTGATGATTAATATTCCAAAACAAGAAGTGTACAAAACAAATCATAAATATTAACCCAAGCAATTTGATTTCCCCAAACATTTAAACTTCACTGTCCTCTATTTGCTAATTCTTGTCCAGAGGTCATCCAATAACAATAAAGATTGACATTATTATGGCAAGACAACCTTTTCAATGTAACAATAGGTGAATTTCTTGGGAAACTTGAATCTGACCTGTTTGGCAAAAGCTTTTAAGATTGATTTTTTTATAAAAATTAGCGTCTATTTCATTCACTTTTCCTTCCCATTTTCTATTTCCCTCCACAAATCTCTCTATAAATCCAAGGACCAAACACAGTCTAAAAAATTCTCTTGATTAGAATTTCATTTGAATGTTCTCATTGTTCCCACGCAACATAAGGCTGCTCACCTGGCCAATTAAAGAAATATGGAACCTAGTTTGTGTTTCTCTTTTAAACTTTCTTCAATAGGCTCTTTTTCAGAGTCTTTAATGGTAGTCTTAAAGTACATCCCACCTAGGCAGTTGAAGATGAAACCTACTCACTTAATTAGATGAGGGCTTCATTCAACAAAACAACCCCTACATAAATTCATTCAACATCACTACATCTCCTTAGAAATATAATCAGAAAGGAACATAGGTGCACATACATGTTGCTAGTTTAAGAGAATGAAACAAGAAATCAGTACTTTGATTTTGTTAGATGCTCAAATCCATCCAGTTGACTGAGAAGCTCCAGCATCGTCCCCTGCACTTCACTATCACCATTACCAGATCCAGATTCCATTCAAGCAGATCCAATGCTGTTGATTTCATCCACAAAGATGATTGATGGAGCATGCTCCCTGTGCAACATAAACAAAAATAAATCACACATAAAACATGTAAGAGGAACTATATAACACTTCTGTAGACTAAAAAGATTTATTAACCTGATATACAAGATATTATAATTTTTTGGCAATAACAATGTTATCAATGAAGTCGGACAAACCTGGCCATAACAAAAAGTTCTCTAACCATTCGAGAGCCCTCACCAATATACTTCTGAACCAACTCAGAACCAGAAACACTTATAAAGGTACAATCAGTTTGGGATCTAGAGAGAGAGAGAGACGGTGGAGCTCGCTACCTCGCCGGTGCAGAAGACGGTAGCGACGGAGCTTCGAAATCGCTCTGAATCTCGAAATCGATCTGAATCTTCGAAATCACTCTGAACAGCCGATTGATATCGATCTGAATCTTCGAAATCGCTCTGAACAGCCTATGGAGCTTGTGTTCTTTGAAGCTCTCTTCAAGAACAGCCGATTGATCTTTCGAGAGACGAAGCTTCTTCCTAGAGTTATCTCCTCCGTTTTCGTCATCGCTGAGAGAGAGAGATGTCTGCGTATAGATAAGAGAGATGCGTGCGTATAAGAGAGTGGGCTCAGATTAAAAAATAAGGGTTTCAAAAAAAGGGGTGCGTGTATCTACTGCATTTGGAGGCGTTTTTAAACGCCTTCAATGAGAAAACGGTGCCGTTTTGGTTGAAAAAATATTTAGCGGTTAAAAAATGCCGTTGAAAATTAAAAAACGTGACGTTTAATAAAACGCCATTAAATCCCTGATTGTACTAGGTACGACTGGGTACGTAAAAAATTAACAAAAAAAATTTGAATACGTATTTCGTGTACCTGATACGTGTGCAGAAGTACCATACGAAGTACCATATGCCAGTAAGTATCCGATACGGATACGACATATTTTTTGAAGTATCCATACTTCATAAATTATAATTAAAGAAAATAATAATTTAATTAAAAATATATATGGTACATTTTTTTTTAAAAGAGCGTATATTAAAATTTCACCTCATTGCAGGATGCTAGGGGCTGTTTGGAAAGTGTTAGATTACAATACTTTTTGACTTTTTATAAAAAAATATGAAATATAAATTAGATTTGAAGTGATGCGATAGAGAAGTAATGTGATTCAAATAAAATAATTATAATTCAAATAAAATAATATATTAAAATAGCATGTACTATTTTTACATATGTCAAACAAGTCTTTGTTTGGTGTGGGAATACTCCATGAGGTGATGCTTGTGGTTGAAGTAGTTTCCTTGGTCTTGTTTGGTGCACTTTACGAGTGTTATTTATAATTTTTTTTTCTTTTTTATTTTAAATTTTGATAATTTTGTTTAGTGAATAATTTATGAAATTCTCTCTTCATCTGCTGAGATTCATGTAAGTCTTAAATGCAATGTTACACAGATTAATAAATTTAGCTTTCGTTTGGTTTTCATTTTAGGACTAAAAAAACATAAAAGTTGAAAATAAATTATATAAGTCTATAAGATAAAATGTCACATCTAAGTTATAATTATTATATTTTTTCTCTTATAAAAGTCAAATAAGCCAAAAAAATTCAAACCAAACGAGGCTAAAAAAGCCAAGCCAAAAAAGTCTCAACACAAAAAAATTAACTATATTAATCAATGTCAAAACGAAACTTTAGGGTTGGTTTGGGATATTCTAAAAAAAATGTACTTTTTGACTTATTGGCTTATATGGGTTGGGTTTGGGTTGGGTTTGATGTGATGTGTTAAAGAGGTGATGTGATTTAAATAAGATGATGTGACTTAAATAGAATAGTGACTTTTTGATTTTTTGTATTATTTAGCAGATATCAAACTTGACCTTAATATTTTTTAGTGACAAATATAATAAAATTAAAATTTTATAATTATTAGATTTACCTGATATTTTTTATTTATAAAGAATCTTTAAAATAGACGATTTAAATAGTTGAAATCTTACGAACTGAGCAACTCCTTGTAATCCTGAGGAAAAACTAACTCTAGAAAGTTAAGGAAAGACAATTTTCCTCTTGTTTTGTGATTCACGAGGGATTATTTGAAGTCAGTCTAGATAATCTGAAACTTCATCGAAATAAACTTGAAATAGACGCGTAAGAAAAAAGCTGGACCATGCCATACCTATCTTTTCCACTGAAAAAGTGGAATATGTAAAGTGGATAGTGGTGAGAAAAGTAGGATATGAAAGTAAAAAAGAGTGATAATCCCAATATTAAAGAATGACCAAATTTGTCGTGGATTAGTGATAGTCCCAACCTAAGTCTTTGTTTGGGCGTACCAATAATGTTGTTTTTTTTTCCTGGAAATCACTGGGATGTGTCCACCTGGGGTATGTGGTTTAAGTGATTCCTTTGTCCTGTTTTGGTGCAGACTCACTTATAACTTTTTTTTTTTTTCGGTGGTAATATTTTCTTTTTGTTATTGAGAATAGGTGTTATTTGGTGTTGTTTCTACTTTATAGTTTATGAGTTAAATAAATTTAAATAAATTTTTAAATGTTTTTTAAAAACAAAATTAGCCGAAAAGTTTTGAAAAAATGTTTTTAACTTTTATTTTTATTATTAATTTTCAACCTACAGATATAGCACCAAACATGTTTTCTTCTTCTTCTAATGGGATCGATATAAGCCATAAGCCTAATGCTACAAGCTAATAAATTACATATATATATATAAAGTATAGTTCAATGATGTGATACTTATCATATTTTTGAAATGTATCTTGTTTTAAATTAAAAATTTGATTATTATAAATCACATTAGTCACCAAAAAAAAATACATAATTTATTAATTCATATAACAACTAATGTTTGTCCATCACTGAAAAAAAAAAAAGAAAAAAGAAAAAAAAAGGCCACTGAAGACTTTTTGTTAAACTTTCAGAACATAAAACCTTATGCTTTGGATCATCTATCATGTGTATCATCAAGAAATTAAGACAAAAATGCGTACCCAAATCCATTGTTATAGTTGAACGGAAGCGTGATTGTCAATAAATCCTTTGATATTGCCTTTGTTATTGCCTTCCAATCCTTTCCTTATTAGTGCCTTAAGTTTCTCCTTGAGAGGATATAGAAGAAATTGGCAATTCTTTCTATCAGGCAGGATTAGGGACCATAACAACTTAAGGTTAAATAGGTTTTCAAAAACAAAAACCGTGTGGCAGTTTCTTAAGAGAATGAAAACCAACTTAACCAATTTTGTTTTAATTTCTATTTCTGCCCCTCATAGAAATAGAAATAGAAATTTCTCAACTAGTATCTACACATTAGATCCATGACACATATACCCTTAAGTCTATTAACTAAATTGAATCACTTAAATTGTAGGCTTCTTATAAATGATAACACCACATTTAAATATGTGGTCCCATTGAGACATTATCTAACAATCTCCCACTGGACCACATATGTAACCTGACAAATGTGTTTAACTTTAGTGAGCTCAGAAATTTGTTATCATGACCTGAGGGTATCCAAACAATCTTGTCCATTAACTATATTGATATAGGATCAAAGCGGTCTTCGTTACATTAATCGTAACTCGACCCACCAATGGTCACGTATACCAATACAGCTAAATGACATAGATCAAGCATGGATGCGTAGCATGGAAATTACATGTAATGTGATCCATACATGCCTATTTCCAACTGGTCCTACTTAACTTTATTGAGATCAATACTTCACAATACGTAACAGAGTGTAATAAACTGAATACTACATTTATGCAGAAATTAATCTAATTACATAGATAAAACTCAAGGCTGACATAAAGCAGTAATATAAATACAAACTCCCACTAAACCAAAATGTTCTCAAATAGAACAACACCCATATGAGCAGTGTGCTCATGAAAGACCTTGGGTGGTAGTCCCTTCGTAAGTGGATCCGCTATCATGGAGTTTGTCCCAATGTGCTCTATAGAAATCTGTCTACTCTGCACTCTTTCTTTTACAACTAGGAACTTGATATCAATATGCTTTGATTTTGTCAAGCTCCTGTTGTTATTGGAATATAAAACTGCAGACTTATTGTCACAGTATAACTTAAGTGGTCTTTCAATGCCTTCCAAAATACGCAACCCAGTGACAAAATTCCGCAACCATATCCCTTGGTTTGATGCCTCATAACATGCTACAAACTCTGCGGCCATGGTGGATGAAGCTATAAGCGTCTGCTTTGCAGACCTCCAAGAAATTGCTCCGCCAGCTAACAGATAAATATAGCCTGATGTGGATTTCCTACTGTCTTGGCATCCAGCAAAATCAGAGTCGGAATACCCAATGATCTCTAACTTATCTGACCTCCTATATGTGAGCATATATTCCTTTGTTCTCTGTAAATACCGCATTACTCGCTTGGCTGCTTTCCAATGATCCATGCCAGGACTACTTAAATATCTGCCTAACATGCCAACTATGAACGCAATATCTGGACGCGTACATACTTGGGCATACATTTGACTCCCTACAGCCGAGGCATAAGGAATCTTCTGTATTTCTTGAATTTCAAGACTGTTCTTCGGGCATTGGCTGAGACTAAACTTGTCTCCCTTAGTAACCGGGGTTTCACCTGATTTACAATTTTGCATGCCAAATCTATTGAGTACTTTTTCGATATAGCTCCTTTGTGATAATCCCAGAATACCCCGAGAACAATCTCGGTGTATTTCGATTCCTAATACAAAGGAAGCATCACCAAGATCTTTCATTTCAAAATTCTTAGATAGAAATCTCTTGGTGTCATGCAATAAGTTTATATCGTTTGTGGCAAGCAATATATCATCAACATATAAAACCAAAAATATGTGTTTACTCCCACTGAACTTGTGATACACACATTCATCAACAACATTAGTTTCAAAACCATACAAAGTGAGAACTTGATGAAATTTGAAGTACCACTGACGAGAAGCTTGTTTGAGTCCATAGATGGATTTAGTCAATTTGCAAACCATATTCTTTGGGTCTCCCGACACAAAGTTTTCTGGCTGCACCATATAAATTGTTTCTTCAATGTCACCATTAAGAAAAACTGTTTTGACATCCATCTGATGCAACTCAAGATCAAAATATGCAACAAGCACCATAATTGTTCTAAAAGAATCTTTCGTAGAAACTGGAGAGAAAGTTTCTTTAAAGTCAATTCCTTCCTTTTGAGTAAAGCCTTTGGCTACAAGACGTGCCTTATACCTCTCCACATTACCATTTGAATCCCTTTTGGTTTTAAATATCCATTTACAACCTACGGGCTTCGCACCAACTGGTAATGGAACAAGTTTCCAAACTTTATTGTCTTGCATAGACTTATATTCTTCATTCATGGCTTCTATCCATTTATGAGAGTTGGAACTTTCCATGGCTTGACGAAAGTTGATTGGATCATCTTTCGACATTCCATTTTCTACCTCATGTTCCTGGAGATATACAATATAATCATCCGAAATTGCAAATCTCCTTTCTCTCATGGATCGCCTTAATGGCACAGGTTCTTGAGGTTGAGGTTGTAGAGTTTGTTCCTCAGGAACAATTACCTTATCTTGAATGAGGGGTTGAACTATATTGTCTTGAACAACATTGTCTGGTTGAGGATCCGAAGTTATTTCTCAAGCAATGACAGGTATAGGAACCTGTAATTGGTCAAAAGTAGTAGTAGGAAGTGGGATTACTCCTGCTTCCTCCTCAAAGACAATGTCTCTAACTGGATTTCTCCCCCTAAACTCAACATCCTCAAAAAATGTTGCAATTCCCGTCTCAAATATTGACCTATTTGTGGGATCATAAAACTTGTAACCCCGTGATCGTTCGGCATAGCCAATAAAGTAGCTGCTGATGGTTTTGGAGTCCAATTTTCTTTCATGAGGTTTATAAGGCCTCGCCTCAGCAGGACACCCCCACACATGCAAGTGTTTTAGACTAGGCTTTCGCCCAACCCAAAGCTCTAAGGTGTTTTTGAAGCTGCTTTAGTTGGCACCCGATTTAAGATATAAGTTGCTGTCTTTAGAGCTTCACCCCAGGGGGACTTTGGTAAAGTAGAATGACTAATCATACTTCTTACCATATCCTTAAGAGTCCAGTTTCGTCTCTCAGATACACCATTCATGCTAGGTGATCCTGGCATGGTGTATTGTGGGACGATTCCACATTCCTCCAGGTATTTTGCAAACGGTCCTGGACGTTGTTCACCTGATCCATCATATCTGCCATAGTATTCACCACCACGGTCAGACCTGACACTTTTTATCCGTTTGTTGAGTTGTAACTCAACTTCGGCCTTAAATTTTTTGAATACGTCCAAAGACTGTGATTTCTCATGGATAAGAAATAGATACCCATATCTGGAATAGTCGTCTATGAATGTAATAAAATACTATTGACCATTCCAAGACGCCATAGGGAATGGCCCACAGATGTCCGTATGAATTAATTCTAAGACATCTGTAGTCCTATGGGCACCAAATTTCTTCATTTTGGTATGTTTTCCCTTGATACATTGAACACAGACATCAAATTCTGAAAAATCAAGAGAGTCCAAAATTCCATCAGACACAAGGCGCTCAACTCTAGATTTAGAGATGTGACCTAGGCGTTTGTGCCATAATGAGGCTGAATTTTCCTTAGTTAATTTACGCTTTGTACCTCGTGATTCCACGTGCAAGGTTTCATTATAAAATGCAATAGTTTCTAGCAAATATAGATTATCAAACGCATTAAGTAAACCAGTACCTACAACATTTGAATTAATAGACATACTAAACTTCATATTTCCAAAAGAACAACAATATCCAAATTTGTCCAATACAGAAATAGAAATTAAATTCCGTCTAAAGGACGGTACAACAAAAGTGTCTATCAAATAATAACCAGTTTTCAGCAATAATCTAAAGTGCCCTATTGCCTGCACTTCTACTGACTTGCCATCACCCACAAAGATGTATTTTTCAGCATCAGTTGGCTTTCGGTAGTTTAGGCAACCTTGCATAGAAACACATATGTGAGTAGTAGCACCAAAATCTACCCACCAAGTGTTTCTTGGTACTGAAGCTAAATTTATTTCAGAACAGACCAAAACATAATATGTACCTTTCTTTACACGCCAGGCGACGTATTTGGCATAATCCTTCTTTCTGTGTCCAGGCTTGCCACAAAAGAAACAACCATCCTGCACTTTCTATTTCTTTGGTTCCGGACCCTTAGGAGCAGCAACTTCCTTTCCCTTATGCTTTCTTTTGCTCGTATGCTTGGAGGTGCTTGCCAGATGAGCACTTTCAGCCCTTTCTTGCTTCAATCTCTCTTCCTCTTGCACACAAAATGAAATGAGCTCATTGAGAGTCCATTTCTCCTTCTGGCAGTTATAACTGACCTTAAATTGGTTAAATTGTGCAGGAAGAGAGATGAGAACTAAATGCACGAGCAAATCATCAGATAGGTCGAGCTTTAGTGCCTTAAGTTTTGAAGCAAGATGAGACATTTCCATGATGTACTCGCGAACATTACCCTTGCCTTTATACTTCATTGAAATCAAGCTTGCTAAAAGCGTGCTTGTTTCAGCCTTATCATTTTTAGCAAAACGCTTTTGAATTTCTGAAAGAAATTCACCGGCAACGGTAACATCCTCTGTTATTGCACCCCGAAAGACTTCTGGAATCCCACGCTTCATGATCATAAGACTTAGCCTGTTAGAACGATCCCACTTTTCAAAGTACACAATTTCCTCAGGAGTACTTTGTTCAGTGAGATCATTCGGTTTTGGCATTCTTAATGCCAAGTCTATGTCCATGCAGCCGAGAACAAACAATATGTTCTCTTTCCAGTCCTTAAAGTTTGTTCCATTTAACATTGGAACATTGTTCATGTTGGCAGAGATTGAAGTAGTCGACATTAAAGCTGAATAGAAAATAAAATAAAACGAATAAACAATTATGCTCACTTTAAGTAACCAAACAGATAATCTCTAAATAAATTAATTTAATGACAACATCTCAAGATACCTAGCACAACATTAATACCAAGCCTTTGGGTAGTGATATTAACAGTAAGTGGTATTCTTGTTGTAATGATCAAACATTGACAATAAGTTAGGTCAAATAACAAATCTATCTTTTGATGGATTTATTATTCACATTAGGTTTCCTTGACAATTGGCACATGTTTATCACCACAAAATGTGTGTGCAATTCTGCCAAGTATTAATCATGTCTTTGGACCGATAAATACCCGCATGATGTACACATACATGAACATCAAAACATTCCATATAAAACAATCTAGACAAGAGAGATCACTTTTGTGACATCTTGTTTTAATTGACTTATATTTAGAACGTTAGAAAATTAAATTTCACCTGTAGACGTTGTATGAAATTACTTTAAATTTAAAGATTTCTTAATGCGTTACCCCGTATATATTATATAATTTGCAGCAATCAATTATATACATATATATATATATAATTGACGGTTCCAAAAAAAAGTTTTTTTTTTTTTTTTTTGTTAAGCCACAAATCACATGCATGAATAGATTATTAAATGCCAAAGACCAAGCCACTTCTTTATTGTGAAAATAATAACACAATGGTGCTCTGTTTCAAACACCCAGAAAAAACAACGCAGACGGAAATTTTTTTTTTTTTTTAAGCCACAAATCACATGCATGAATAGATTATTAAATGCCAAAGACCAAGCCACAAATCACATGCATGAACAAAGACCAAGCCACTTCTTTATTGTGAAAATAATAACACAATGGTGCTCTGTTTCAAACACCCAGGAAAAACAACGCAGACGGAATTTTTTTTTTTTTTTATATATGATGTTCAAAATCAAACCGCATGAAATATATATATACAATGTAGAATCCAAATGCAAACTGATGCATTAGAAGGATTTATAAACACATGCATTTATTATATATATAACTGCGGAAGCCCACTGCGCATTTCAACATAATAGTGCACTGTTTCATACATACAATCATCCATATATATATATATAAACACATGCACTTATCCATTAGAAGGATTTATATCCACTGCCCATCTCAATTATTTTAACATTTCCAGAAACCAGATTATCATTTCCAAAAAACCAAAAAATACAGAATTTGCAACAGTAAGAAAATTCAGAATCTGCAAACCAGGTAACTAAATTGCATGAATAATAGCATATCAATTTCTGATAATACACATGATATAACTGCGTTGATACCACTTGTTAAACTTTCATAACATAAAACCTTATGCTTTGGATCATCTATCATGTGTATCATCAAGAAATTAAGACAAAAATGCGTACCCTAATCCATTGTTATAGTTGAACGGAAGCGTGATTGTCAATAAATCCTTTGATATTGCCTTTGTTATTGCCTTCCAATCCTTTCCTTATTAGTGCCTTAAGTTTCTCCTTGAGAGGATATAGAAGAAATTGGCAGTTCTTTTTATCAGGCAGGATTAGGGACCATAACAACTTAAGGTTAAATAGGTTTTCAAAAACAAAAACCGTGTGGCAGTTTCTTAAGAGAATGAAAACCAACTTAACCAATTTTGTTTTAATTTCTATTTCTGCCCCTCATAGAAATAGAAATAGAAATTTCTCAACTAGTATCTACACATTAGATCCATGACACATATACCCTTAAGCCTATTAACTAAATTGAATCACTTAAATTGTAGGCTTCTTATAAATGATAACACCACATTTAAATATGTGGTCCCATTGAGACATTATCTAACACTTTTGACTTCTTGTGTGGATGTGTTTCCCTGTGCTCAAAAGGATTGTTAAAAATTCTCACATGGTGGGATCTTTTTGTTTTTTGTTTTTTTTTTTTTTTTGGGTGCAATGGAAATTAAACAGCTTGCAAAGAGGTCTTCCGGTTGATCGGCACCAAATTTTGCCATGGCATCGACGCACGCATTCCCCTTGAATGTATGGATTTTACTTTATATGATTAGGTCGTGTCAAATTTTTTATATCCAAGTTACAAGCAGAAGAATATTAAGTTACTACAATTCATCCAAATTAATAGCTTTCTGTTGATCTTTTACCTAAATGATTTAGTGAAACACTTCACATTCTGAGAGGCCTCATCACAAAATATACACAAAAGTAAAATGAATCTGAAGTTCCGGACAAGTTTAACTTTGCGATCATCCAATAAACATGTTCGCTGGTGGCCCGACATAATCGACTTGTGTTCAGATTTAAGATTATGTATCATCAAGCTTCGGGAAATTATACATCAAACACCACAGACACTTTAAAGAACCCTCCTGCTACCTCCCTCCCTCTATAATCCTATAATAAAAATAAATAAATAAAAAATAAGTAGAAAAGAAATAAAGAAAAGAAAAAGCACACTATCATTTTTTCCCCCCCCTTGAAATGAGTAACAAAGTTTACAAGGGCAGTAGGAAGGGAAAAATTTCTTAGCTTCTGTAAGAACATTTACCAGCTCTCGCAGCTACTCCCTGCAATAAAATCAATTGTTCCTTCTCATCAGAGAAGACAATAAAAATAAAAAATGCATCAATTAACCTTGTTCCATTCAAGAAATCAAAAAACAGTATATCAATTACACATAAGCTCAAAGTCACGGAAATATTATAATATATGGCATCTATCTTCATGCCAAAAAAATAAAAAATAAAAAGAAGACAAACTAGATATAAGTGTTGTGAGTTGCAAAATACCAGACAAATTTAATCACAACATTCCCCTGTAGATAGTCAAAATAGCCAACACAAGAAAATCACCAGTTTATTGAGGGAGAGAATTTTGAATGGGGAAAGTTTTGAAGAATAAGATGTAAGAAATTTGCATAATAATTATATCAAATAAATAACAGTAGATTACTCAATAGATTAATAAATAATGAAATTCTTTCTCTCCATGGAATAGCTGGACATCCAATAATAGTGGATTACCTCCTCTTTGTAAGAGACCAGCTGGACGTCCAATAACAGAGAGAATACCTTCTAAGGGAGAAATCAAGAGAATTAAGTGCAATAGGTGTAGAAAGATGGGAACTCATAATCGGAAGACATGTAAACAAGCTTTGGTTTAGTTGTATTGATTTCAATTCAATTACTTTGTTGAGAGTTGAAAGGTGTTAGTTGGATTAAATGATTGAGTATTTTTTAAAAGATTTATCATTTGGTAGTTGCATTGGATGATTAAGGAATTTTTTGAATGGAAATTATATTTTTTGCTCATATTTTTACGGGATTAGGTTTCACAGATTTATATTCGTTGATTTTGGTTAAATGTAGTTATTGTTTTTGGTTTTTTCTATAGTGGTAAATTTATCACTGGTTGGTTAGGATGAATTGGTGGATTATTTTTTTTAAGAGTGATAAATTTATCACTGTCTAAAATGAAGAAATCAAGCATTAATGGGATTGCTGAATTTTGTTATTTTCAAGAATGATAAATTTATTACTGACTATATGAGAAGAGTTGATAGTTTCTTACATTTATGTCAGTGACTGATAAATTTATCACTGTTATATCCAACCAAATGTTTTTTCTATAGTGATAAATTTATCACTGCCTTAAACCCAACACAAATCAATTGTAGGCAACTTGAGGCTAGGTTTCTCAATCTGTCCTACATAACTGCCACTATGCCATTAATTATAAGTGGGATTCTTGAAGCAAAATATTTCGAATTTGCAATTCATTTTCACTTTAAATTGTTCAAGATTTCAATCTAGGAAATGCCTTAGCCTTGTCATGTTCAGATGCAACAGTTTAAGCCAGTGATAAATTTATTCCCAAACTAGGAAATATCTGCAAACTGTAACAGTGTTTTAATTTCCAATTTGAAAAATGTAACAGTGTTTGTGTTTTAATTTTCAATTTAGGTAAATTTTTTATTATTTTTTATGGTGTTTTGTTTACTTGAATTGGGAAAAAAGAATGAAAGAGAGAGAGTTACTGGTTTTTGTTAGTTTGAATAGTGACGCTACTGGTTTTTGTTAGTTTGAACAGTGATAAATTTATCAATGTAAAAAAAAAAGTGTCTTGTTAATAATCAAGGGATCCGAACATGTTATTAACCTTTAAATTTGACACAAATAATCAGATTATAATCAATATTTTGAATGCTTTATTCAAGCATGAATAATAAATCAGAGAGTAAGAGAATTGAAGCAAAGTAATATTCATTCAAGCATGAATAGTAAATTTGATATTGTAACAACCAAGTATTGTAATATTCATTGAAGCAAAATAAGAACAAAATATAGGTAACACTGTAACTCCCAAACAAGAAAAATATGTGAACTATTCACATTGTAACAACCAAATTAATCAATGTTTTCTTCTGTTTTCTTCTCTTCCAGATTTGTTGATTATTGTGGAGTCAATTCATCAATATTTTCTTTTGTTTTGTCTTCCACATCTGCTAATTCTTGTGGAGGCAAGTCATCAATGTTTTCATCAACTATTTGTTGTAGAGCAATTTATTTGTCAGTCAAGAAGATAGTTAATATATCGGCTCTCAATTGATTACATTCTTCATCAAAAAAAGTAGGCATTTGTTGTTGTTGGAAACATACACTACAAGAAAAAGCATCTTTGGCGACTAAAAAAGCACCTTTGGTCGCTAAAAATATTGGTTTTGGCGACTAAAAAATCATTAGTAGCCAAAAGTAAAGATTTTTGGCAACTAAAAAAATTGAGTAGCCAAAAGTATAGGTTTTGGCGAATAAAAATTTGTTTGGTCGCCGATATATGGCTTTTACCGACTAAAAAAATTTTAGTAACCAAATGTAAGGCTTTTTGGAGACTAAAAAAAATTTAGTAGCCAAAAAGTGAGGCATTGGGCGACTAAAAAGATGTTTGGTCACCAAAAGTGAGGTTTTTACCGACTAAAAAAATTTTAGTAGCCAAAAGTGAGGCTTTTTGGCGACTAAAAATAATTTAGTAGCCAAAAGTGAGGCATTGGGCGACTAAAAAAAATGTTTAGTAGCCAAAAGTGAGGCTTTTTGGCGACTAAAAAGAAATTTAGTCGCCAAAAGTGGTAATTTTAGCACGGGAATTAAATTTTTTAATGACTAAAAAATAATTAGTAGCCAAAAGTATAGAATTGGCGACTAAAATTATGTCCAAAAGTGGTCTCTTTTTTTTTTCTAGTAAATAATTTATTTTTACATAAATTATGTTCAATAAAAAATAATTATCTTTATATATACTTTTATATTAATACGGGTCTATGTACTATTTAAATAATATATGTTGCATATATAATCATATGGTGTTATAAAGGCGTAATGGAAAAAGTGTTTTGTATAAGGTTTATGGTGTTGGAGGTCAATGGTTCAAATCTCCACAAGAACAGATGAGAAGCTAGTGATTGTAATTTTTTTTTTTTCACGAATGAGCTTTTGGTGACTAAAAGGTTTGGTCGCCGATTTCTTGAGTATTGGCAACTAAAACACTGGTCAGTAAATGTATAATTTAAAAATATTATTGACTATTGGCAACTAAAACATTGGTCGGTAAATGTATAATTTAAAAAATATAATTGACTATTGGCGACCAAAGTTTTGGTCGCTAATGACTTGCTTTTTGGCGACCAAAATTTTTTTAGTCGCCAATACCTTTCCCGACTGTCTTCCGGCGACCAAACCGGCGACTAAAAAATTTAGTTAAGGAAACTAAAAAACCGACTTTTGGTGACTAAAAATTTAGTCGCCAAATGTGTTTTTTCTTGTAGTGATATTGCCTCCTGATATACCAAACAATGATTCCACAATCAAGCCTGCAAAAACATTTTAAGAACAAAATATTAACATTTGGTTTCATTGCATTTTTTTTATAAGAGTGTTTTGTTATTAATAAACTTACGAACTGCCTTCCTGTTGTGGGCTATTTATGACACTCTCTGCCTGTTGTTGACATTTATCAGGGGCGATAAGAGTAGGTTGCTCATCCTTTATGTACTTGTCAATAATTTTTATCACTGAATTAGGCAAACTATGATGAATTTATCACTCAATTAGCCAAATTAAGCTAATGTATCACTATATAGCAAATTTTTCATTTCAAATGAAAATGAACATGAAGATATCATAATGAGAATGAATATGACTGGTAATTTTAAATTTATAAAAGTAAACCTGTTTATTCCACACACATCTTTAGGAAGAAGATTATACATCTCAAGATTCACCCACTCAAAATGATTTTGAAATAGTTCCTCCTGTTAATCCATAATTATTAACTCTTAGTAACCTTTTACTCCAAATCTTAATAAACTTCATTCTGAATTTAAATCTAAAAATAATAAATTAAAATGATAGATTTATCGAAATACTTATGGTAAACAACAACAATCCAAAAATAATCAAGAAATGGTATAAATTTATGAATCAGATTGATACTGAAAGCTATTTCTTTGATTATCTTAAAAATTATTATCAAAAATTAAATACTATTACAAACTATGTTATAATTTAAAATTTAAAATTTATATGTTATAAATTTAAACAACGTAGAAAATATGCTTTTAACTTAAACCTATTCACATTTTATGAATGTTAGAAATGCACATCAAATGAGTGTCCCCTGCCATCTTTTTAGGCTCTTAAGGTAACTAAGACTAATATCACTTATTCTCCAAAAAGTAAACAAAATTTAAAATCAATTTGCATTAAAACTTACTGAATTGATTTGAAACCACAAAATGCTAACCGCATTCAATTTACTAACAATCAACTCTGAAAAATCTAGAAACCTCCTAGATGTTGATTTGTGATTATGTACCAATTTTAAACAGAATATAAAAACAATCCCAATCAAACAATCAAAAGAAAGAGACACAAAGATTTTACGTGGAAAAACCACAATTGGACACCTTCCAATTGTGATAAAAAAACCACGGGCCACAGCCACCAGAACAATCCACTAAGAAGATATAAAGGAATTACACAGGTATCACTCTCAATTATCTAGCGAATCCACAACGCCTAATTGAACCAACCTCTATGTGCCTCTTCCAACCCCATCTTCACCACGGAATTATCTTTCTGATGAGCCACTCCGGATTCCACCACCGAAGCTTCAGACTGAATTCTTCAGAATCCACAATTGAAGAACAACTTTGATGAGCCACTCCAGAATTCACAACTGAAGCTTCAGGCTCGAATTCTTCAGAATCCACAACTGAAGAACAACTCTCTCTTTTGTGTAACAAACAAAACCTTTGATGTAGCCTTTTCAGATCATGAGTTGAATACTCAATAAGACATCAAAGAAAAATAAAATATCCCCAGATATAAACCTTTAAGAACCAAAAAGAAAGATCTGGAGGATTCAATGAATGAATCAATGAATGATCTAAATTTGGGAGAAACCCAACTATTTATAGAAAAAACCAAAAGCAATCCTAGTTGGGAAAGAAAACCAACTTCTTGTAGAAAACCAACTTCACCAACTTCTTGTAGAAAACCAACTTCTTGTAAAACTCCCAAGTAATCCTGTTTTTGAAGGAAATCAACTTCTTAAAGAACTCTTGTTACAACCTTGGTTTTGATCCATGGAATTTGACAACAAAAAGTCCTAACAATCTCCCCCTTTGTCAAATCCTGGATAAAACCAATCTAAAACAAATTTCCTAACAAAATCACTAAAACAAATTTCCAATCAAAACAAGAACAACATCACCAACTAGGAACCAGCACTTATAACCAAATCTCTTTCCAAACTTATTTTTCAAGGTCATGATCTGCAAAACAACTATTAGTGCCACCATCTCCAAAACAACTATTAGTCCCACAAGAATATATGAAAAAGCAATAAACATATGACACGATTATCTTGAAGTATGAGATGGAAAACATAAATAGATGCAACTTGGAGATTTTAAGAACATGTAGTATGAATAGATGAAAACTAAGACACATGCACCTGACACAAAATAATAAATAAGCAATACAAGGCATCAAGCAAACCAACTAAAGCCAATCTCCCTTACCAAACAAAACAAAGTGTTCATGTTAACAAACTCTTGAATGATAAACCACACTCCCCCTCACTAAACAAGTAAAACAAAATATAATATGGTTGAGCAAGTAAGGAATTTCAGATTTGTACCTTAAAACACACAAGATTATCCAAGAAGCACAATTACTTGAAAATACAATGTGCACAGTTTATAGAAGATTCCTCATGAAAAAAAGTGATGCATTATGTGAAAAGCATAGATCTCATGATAAAAGTGTGTGTGTGACTCTTGGAGTTCGACAAACACAAGATTCAAATCCTAGTAGTGATATGAAAGCTGGACCTCCAACGAGAATCTAAGCATAACTAAGGAAAGTCAAACCACTAGGAATCAAGGGGTATTTGGTGAGTAAAGGCGGAGGCTCCCCCTCAATCAATGAATCCTTTATTTTCTTTTTTTCATATCTTTTTCTTTTCTTTCTTTTGCACATTTTTTTTCTTTTCTTTTGCACTTTTTTTTCTTTCTTTCTTTTGCACATTTTTCTTTCTTTTGCACACTCATTGGCGGCTGACACGCTCAAGAGTATGGAAACCGAACCAGAGAAGCATGGATATATTAAGGATGGCCTGGTTGGTGACTCTGAGGTAGCCTTTTCCTCATGGCTGGACTACAAAGAATAGAGGGGAAAGCCATGGAGATGCAAAAAGATGGAAGATGGTTAAGAGACTCAACATCACCCATGATATGCTAGTATAGGTCAATTCCTCTAGAAAAGCAAAAGATATCATGCCAGAAGTCTATAGAAAAAATAACCACTAAGGCAAAAGACTCCAATATTTGCTAATCCAAGAGTGTGTACAGAATGAGACATACTAATCAAAGAACACACACTCCAAAATGAGTAATGACCAGAGAAAGCACACACATATTAACATGTAATGGATATTCTCATCAATTCCAATATGCACCAAGGACATCTCAAAAAATTCAAACTTGCAAAACCATACTAAGAAAATCTTTTTGATTTTTTTTTTTTCAACAATAAAGTAAGAAAAAAAACATGCACACAAATCAAACAAGATCTCGTTCTAAAAGATTTTTTTTTTAAAAAAATAGAGCTTTCTAAAAGAATTTTTTTTTTTTTAATAAAAAAAATAGAACGACCCGCTCTGATACCAATTGAAAAATCTAGAAACCTCCTAGATGTTGATTTGTGATTATGTACCAATTTTAAACAGAATATAAAAACAATCCCAATCAAACAATCAAAAGAAAGAGACACAAAGATTTTACGTGGAAAAACCACAATTGGACACCTTCCAATTGTGATAAAAAAACCACGGGCCACAGCCACCAGAACAATCCACTAAGAAGATATAAAGGAATTACACAGGTATCACTCTCAATTATCTAGCGAATCCACAACGCCTAATTGAACCAACCTCTATGTGCCTCTTCCAACCCCATCTTCACCACGGAATTATCTTTCTGATGAGCCACTCCGGATTCCACCACCGAAGCTTCAGACTGAATTCTTCAGAATCCACAACTGAAGAACAACTTTGATGAGCCACTCCAGAATTCACAACTGAAGCTTCAGGCTCGAATTCTTCAGAATCCACAACTGAAGAACAACTCTCTCTTTTGTGTAACAAACAAAACCTTTGATGTAGCCTTTTCAGATCATGAGTTGAATACTCAATAAGACATCAAAGAAAAATAAAATATCCCCAGATATAAACCTTTAAGAACCAAAAAGAAAGATCTGGAGGATTCAATGAATGAATCAATGAATGATCTAAATTTGGGAGAAACCCAACTATTTATAGAAAAAACCAAAAGCAATCCTAGTTGGGAAAGAAAACCAACTTCTTGTAGAAAACCAACTTCACCAACTTCTTGTAGAAAACCAACTTCTTGTAAAACTCCCAAGTAATCCTGTTTTTGAAGGAAATCAACTTCTTAAAGAACTCTTGTTACAACCTTGGTTTTGATCCATGGAATTTGACAACAAAAAGTCCTAACAATCTCCCCCTTTGTCAAATCCTGGATAAAACCAATCTAAAACAAATTTCCTAACAAAATCACTAAAACAAATTTCCAATCAAAACAAGAACAACATCACCAACTAGGAACCAGCACTTATAACCAAATCTCTTTCCAAACTTATTTTTCAAGGTCATGATCTGCAAAACAACTATTAGTGCCACCATCTCCAAAACAACTATTAGTCCCACAAGAATATATGAAAAAGCAATAAACATATGACACGATTATCTTGAAGTATGAGATGGAAAACATAAATAGATGCAACTTGGAGATTTTAAGAACATGTAGTATGAATAGATGAAAACTAAGACACATGCACCTGACACAAAATAATAAATAAGCAATACAAGGCATCAAGCAAACCAACTAAAGCCAATCTCCCTTACCAAACAAAACAAAGTGTTCATGTTAACAAACTCTTGAATGATAAACCACACTCCCCCTCACTAAACAAGTAAAACAAAATATAATATGGTTGAGCAAGTAAGGAATTTCAGATTTGTACCTTAAAACACACAAGATTATCCAAGAAGCACAATTACTTGAAAATACAATGTGCACAGTTTATAGAAGATTCCTCATGAAAAAAAGTGATGCATTATGTGAAAAGCATAGATCTCATGATAAAAGTGTGTGTGTGACTCTTGGAGTTCGACAAACACAAGATTCAAATCCTAGTAGTGATATGAAAGCTGGACCTCCAACGAGAATCTAAGCATAACTAAGGAAAGTCAAACCACTAGGAATCAAGGGGTATTTGGTGAGTAAAGGCGGAGGCTCCCCCTCAATCAATGAATCCTTTATTTTCTTTTTTTCATATCTTTTTCTTTTCTTTCTTTTGCACATTTTTTTTCTTTTCTTTTGCACTTTTTTTTCTTTCTTTCTTTTGCACATTTTTCTTTCTTTTGCACACTCATTGGCGGCTGACACGCTCAAGAGTATGGAAACCGAACCAGAGAAGCATGGATATATTAAGGATGGCCTGGTTGGTGACTCTGAGGTAGCCTTTTCCTCATGGCTGGACTACAAAGAATAGAGGGGAAAGCCATGGAGATGCAAAAAGATGGAAGATGGTTAAGAGACTCAACATCACCCATGATATGCTAGTATAGGTCAATTCCTCTAGAAAAGCAAAAGATATCATGCCAGAAGTCTATAGAAAAAATAACCACTAAGGCAAAAGACTCCAATATTTGCTAATCCAAGAGTGTGTACAGAATGAGACATACTAATCAAAGAACACACACTCCAAAATGAGTAATGACCAGAGAAAGCACACACATATTAACATGTAATGGATATTCTCATCAATTCCAATATGCACCAAGGACATCTCAAAAAATTCAAACTTGCAAAACCATACTAAGAAAATCTTTTTGATTTTTTTTTTTTCAACAATAAAGTAAGAAAAAAAACATGCACACAAATCAAACAAGATCTCGTTCTAAAAGATTTTTTTTTTAAAAAAATAGAGCTTTCTAAAAGAATTTTTTTTTTTTTTAATAAAAAAAATAGAACGACCCGCTCTGATACCAATTGAAAAATCTAGAAACCTCCTAGATGTTGATTTGTGATTATGTACCAATTTTAAACAGAATATAAAAACAATCCCAATCAAACAATCAAAAGAAAGAGACACAAAGATTTTACGTGGAAAAACCACAATTGGACACCTTCCAATTGTGATAAAAAAACCACGGGCCACAGCCACCAGAACAATCCACTAAGAAGATATAAAGGAATTACACAGGTATCACTCTCAATTATCTAGCGAATCCACAACGCCTAATTGAACCAACCTCTATGTACCTCTTCCAACCCCATCTTCACCACGGAATTATCTTTCTGATGAGCCACTCCGGATTCCACCACCGAAGCTTCAGACTGAATTCTTCAGAATCCACAACTGAAGAACAACTTTGATGAGCCACTCCAGAATTCACAACTGAAGCTTCAGGCTCGAATTCTTCAGAATCCACAACTGAAGAACAACTCTCTCTTTTGTGTAACAAACAAAACCTTTGATGTAGCCTTTTCAGATCATGAGTTGAATACTCAATAAGACATCAAAGAAAAATAAAATATCCCCAGATATAAACCTTTAAGAACCAAAAAGAAAGATCTGGAGGATTCAATGAATGAATCAATGAATGATCTAAATTTGGGAGAAACCCAACTATTTATAGAAAAAACCAAAAGCAATCCTAGTTGGGAAAGAAAACCAACTTCTTGTAGAAAACCAACTTCACCAACTTCTTGTAGAAAACCAACTTCTTGTAAAACTCCCAAGTAATCCTGTTTTTGAAGGAAATCAACTTCTTAAAGAACTCTTGTTACAACCTTGGTTTTGATCCATGGAATTTGACAACAAAAAGTCCTAACAAACTCAACTTCACAACATAAACAAAAATGCGTAAATAAATAATTTTCTACTGTAGATGATATGCCATGAAGATTTATCAGTCAATTAAGTTAAGCAAACAAAAAAATGTTATACACTGAAGATTAAGAAGAATTTATCACTAAACTAGGCAAACTATGACGAATTTATCACTCAATTAGCCAAATTTAGAAAATCTATCATTTTATAGCAAAATTTAGATTTCAAATTGCAAATGAACATGAAGATATCATGATGAAGATGAATACAACCGATAATTTATCATGGCATAATACAAAAAAATCAACATACATAGGTTCAAGTCAAATTTTAATTTCCGTAATTAGGATTATGAAAGAAGAAGAGGAGATGAGCATGACTCACGTTTTATCGGCATGATTATCAGAGATCAACTAAACCAGGAGAGAGAGTATGTCAGAAAATGCCGGACGTGTCTTCGGAATCTCGATTTCTTCTGAATCTCGATCAAAACGTGGGAGATTAAGAAAGGTTATACAGAGGTTATACACATGAATTAAGTTAATCAAACAAAGGTCATTTGAAGCACCATTTACATCTAAGATATATTATTATCTTAATAATAGACATTTTGGTGCACAATATGGTTTTATCTTCAACAAGATAAAAATTTTGTTCATTCTATTTTTTGTTCAAAACTTATCATAACTTGTTTGTGCTAGTCAAGAAATTTGTTGAAATGTGGTCTAACTGTAGTAAAATAACCTCAATTCTAATACACAAGTTTTGATTAGATTACTAGAACATATGTCAGATAACCATCAAAATTCGAACTAACAAACCACAACTTGAGTGATAAATTTAAACCAGTTTACATTTTATGTATTTTAGAAATGCACATCAAATGAGTGTCCCCTACCATCCCCTTAGGGTCCTAACATAACCAAAACTAATATTACTCATTTGAAAAGGTAAACAAAGGTTATGCACTGAAGATTAATCTTATTTATCATTGCACTAGGCAAACTATGAATAATTTATCACTCAATTAGGCAAATTAAGGAAATATATCACTGTATAACAAAATTTAGATTGCAAATTGCAAATGAGCATAAAGATATCAAGATGAGTATGACTGATAATTATCATTGTATAATACAGAAAATCAACATGAAGAATTTAACACTAAACTAGGCAAACTATGAAGAATTTATCACTCAATTAAGCAAATTAAGCAAATTTATCACTATAGCAAAATTTATATTGCAAATTGCAAATGAACATGAAGATATCATGATAAATATGAATACGACTGATAAATTCTTCATAGTTTAATACGAAAAATCAACATACATAGATTCAAGTCAAGTTTAATTTACATAATTAGGGTTATGAAATAAGAATGAGAGATGAATATGACTCACGTTTTATCAGAATGATTATCAGAGATCAACCAAACCAGCAGAGATGTGTTTGTTCGAATCTCAATCAAAACGTGTGAGATTTCTTCAAAATTTAGATCAAAACGATGGAGATCTCTTCGAAATTTTGATTTCTACGCAATCTGGATCAAAGGTGTGAGAGATCCCTTAAGAATGAAAATGCTAGAGATCTCGTGGATTGTTCAAAATCGGCACCGACTAAGAGATGATTGAGAAATCGCGTGTCTTTCACGCGCACATTTGGGGGAGAGAGAAGTTGTGAGCAACGGTGTGTTTTACGCTTGTGATAACCAAGGGTAAAATTGGAAAACAAAAATGGGAGGACTTGATGGGTATTAAGATTGAAAAATGGGACCGGCCAGTAACTTCCCCAAAAAATTATATGTCCATAATCTTATTCTTGTTGTTTAAGTTAGGCCAGTTTAAAGACGAACCGAGTGAAGCTTGCGCTTTTAGGCCCACACTTGATAAAAGGCCCCATTTTCTCAATTCCACAAGGCCCCCATTGAAAAATCGTAAGATAAATTTATTTTGAATTTTATTAAGGAGTGCTCCAAATTCATTTATTAACTCTTTTGAAATGGTTGTGTATTTTCTTAAATAGTATGTGTCGTAAAAAGTTTACAATTATTTTAATTAGGTTTGCAATTCTAATCTCCGTTCTCTCTTTGGAACTCATTTCGTTGCCGTAACCATTACAAGCCAGAGAGAAGAGCAACAAAAAAAGATTAACTCACCTGTGAGTCACTCTCAATATAAAAGAGATGACAACATCAATTTTCCATCCATTCGACTAATGAATTATTGATAGAAAATGAGTTACATGTTATGTGAATTAAAATATTAAGGAAACTCAATGTAATAATGTCAAAAATATGGGGTTTATAGTATTTTCTCCTAATGTTAGCATAATTTAGCTCAAAATAACATTTTATGTTGCCAACAGACATGGGCGGCTCTACCCCCTTTTTTTTTGTTCGAAAACCACAAAAATATACAATATATTAAAAGAAAAGAACAAATTACAAGGGGGAAAAAAACCTAATACAAACTACAAAAAGCCACAAAAAAAATGTCTGCCACTGCCGTTGCCCGAACTCCACCACTAACGCCGATACACCAAATGGCTGAAACTCAAGAAACCCACAACAGTAAAGAACCATTGGGGATATATAATACCAAAAATCTATGTACTAATCGAAAGGGATATCACAAAACTCCTATTCCTAAAATAAAAAGTGATATATACTTTGGGAGGATAGATCTACACTTTAGAAGGAAAAAGGAAGTCACCAGAGTATCGTCGAAATATTGCCGGAAATCTCCTAGAGAGAGAAGCTCTCGCCTCTCTCTCCGTCTGGGACTGGTGGCTTTACGCTTTGGGTATGGTATTTAATTCAAAATGCTAATTTTTAATTATTTTATATATATGTATATATATAATAAATTAGTGTATATATATATATGTTAAAATTGTTCATTCTTGAAGTCTAAATACTTTATCTCACTCTATTGAACACCCAACTTACTTGGTTAAACACCAATTCCACTCTATTGAACACCCAACTCATAACCAACTCCACTCCATTGGACACCCAACTCATAACCCTTGAGAACTCGTAAAACAAAATTGATGGAATTACTATTTTTTTCTTACCTTAATTTGTTTATTAGCTTATGTGTCAATATCATATTAGTTTAATGAGTATCACAACTTATGTTTGTTATCTATGAGATGATAAATAAATATGGTAAGAAAATGTGGTTATTAATACTCTTAATATATATATACTGTGACACTCCAAATGTTTAATTAATTTTAACACCGCGTTAATATATTTTATTTCGCCTCCGCCTGCGCCACTTAATTTGTTAAAATTAAAATTAATTAGTAAGTTACAATTCCAACCCTAAACACCCAAGGTTGGTGTAACGCCCTCAAAATATTAACATAAAACCATCAATATAGACATGCATTGATATATAATAGACCAACATTCTTCCATTCATCAGAGTATTCGATTACAAAAGGTATTACATGTTAACAATAAAAGCAAATGCCCTACGGGCTTACAGCTTTCCAAGTTAACACTTGGTTACAGAAAGAGAGTGCTAACTCAAATACACGTTAAGCCCTAGGCTTGAATTTACATGTAACACATCTAAAAGAAAGTAACACCAAAAAGTCTGTCAGCCTCTAGCCTTCCAAGCCATGTCCTTGGAGGTGGCATGCTACCTGTACTTGAAAATGATGTTCCCATATAGGGTGAGCCACAGCCCAGTAGAAATACACTAAACCAACTATGAACAATGACTAAAAGATTAGCAGTTGATAGATGGCCAACACTGATACCTCCACTTATATCACATTACAGTTTTATGACATACAAGTCCATATTACTTTTCATTTTCCATTTCTTATTCATTTCCCAATTCATAACCATGGCTCAGAACCTAGCCAAACAACTCATATGAGACAGTGACTCATATTAGACATTTTCTCATTTCACAATAGATAAGCATACAAGCTATACCATCACTATAGCAACCCCGGTCTTTTCCCAGTTAGTTATTGTATCCGGACTTATGTTCCGTAGATCCCGTTGTTATATAATTGTTGTTGTTGTCCTTAAATTCCTTATTCTTGAGTTATAGGATGTTTTGGGCAGGTTTGTTACAGGTTGGTAGTGTTTGGGAGCAAAGGGTTGCTGCCCAGAATTTGGACCTTTCGCTCGAGCGAGCTCTTTGTTTTTGGTTCGTCGCTCGAGCCAGGGTTTCTTCGCTCGAGTGAGCGATTGCGTCTAGGTATAGATCTGAGAGTAGTGTTTCTTGGCTCGAGCGAGCTTTTCTTCGCTCGAGCGAGCTGGTTTGTTCTTCGCTCGAGCGAGCGTTCCTTCGCTCGAGCGTGCGTTTGGTTGCAGACCTGAGGGTTTGAGTTGTTGGCTCGAGCGAGCTTTTCTTCGCTCGAGCGAGCTTCTGGGTTGTTGGCTCGAGCGAGGCATTCTTGGCTCGAGCGAGGGTTTTCTGTGTCTGGTCGCTCGAGCGACCAAGTCTTCGCTCGAGCGAGCCTGTTTTATTTAAATAGGCAGCAGCGGGTTTTAAAACACTTTTTCATCCTCTTTTTGGTTCCAAAACCCTAGGTCCGACTTCTCTCTCCCTCTACACACCTTCTCTCTTAGGTTTGATCCACTTAGAGTGTGTTTCTACCCTAGATCCTTTATTAAAAAGATAGAGTGGGTCAAGGGCTTCCTTTTAATCTGAACAATCTTGGATTTGGAGCACTTTGGATTTTCGTCATCTTCTCCATTTTGAGTTCTTCACTTCGAGGTAGGGATTTCCTACTCCATATTATAGGTTTTGTCCTAAGTTTTGGTATTTTTGATATGTTGGTGTGATGTGGAAATTTTGGGAAATTAGGGTTTGTATTATAATTTGAAAAGGGGGTTTTTCATCTATTCAATAACATATGTTTATGTGTTAAATTGAGATAATTGAACCTTAGGGTTGATTTTGAGAAAAGGGGGAAAAACCCTAATTGTTGTAATAAAATTAATTTGTATAATTAATTTTGGGAAAATTGTGGAATTAAGTCTAATTCACGAAATTGGGGAATTATGAGCTTAAATGGTGTAGTTGGATAATTTAATCACTCACCTGTGAGAATGTGATTTTATATTCGTTGATACATTTATTTCCTGTTTAGAAATAACTGTTTTGGGCTATCGGTGGAGGATAGTCGTGATTGTTGTAGACATCGCATGTGGATTAGGGAAAACTGAAACTAATCACATTGGTTAAGTCATTAATTTTGACTGTTGAATTAATACAGAAAATACGTGTATTGATTGAGTATTGTATATGGCAAGTGTTTAATACATTGTATATGCATATTGTTGGGAGGAGATAGGGGATGTACTCCACAGTTTGGGAGGAGATAAGGGATGGACTCCTAAACCGGATATTGTTTGGGAGGAGATAGGGGATGGACTCCATTAGCACCACTAATATGTGTGCTTATTGATTTATGGAAGTGTTTTTACATGTTATTGATACATCACTAAAATGTGTATCAATTGGGATGTACGGAAGTGAATTTTGGTTGAAGTTGATACAACACCAACATGTGTATCCATTATGATATAAGAAAGGTTTAACTTGATTTGTTATCCCAGTTGAATTGGAAATATTGTTAATAAGAGATGTAATCTCTGTTGAGTTATTTGGCCAGGTTCTGAGCCATATTTGTATAAATGGAAAGTTGAATAAATAATGGAAAGTGAAACGTGTCATAGACATTAGTGTCATGAGACTGTATAATGATGAAATTGAATATCTTGTGTTAACCATCTATCGAATGCTATTGCTTTATTCAATGCTTATGTTTGGTTTAGTATATTTCTACTGGGTTGTGGCTCACCCTATACGGGAACATCATTTTCAGGTTCAGGTGATGTGCTACCTCCAAGGACTTAGCTTGGAAGGATTTGGAGTTGAAGACTCTGTTTAGATTAGTCGTTTATTTGTTTTATTTGATATTACATGTAAACTCAAGCCAAGGGCTGAATTTGTAGTTAAGTTAGTACTCACGTTTTTGTGTCCAAGTGTTAACTTGGAAAGATGTAAGCCCGTAGGGCATATTATTTGATGTTGCATGTGATGTCTTTCAATAATGATACTCTGATGAATGAGATAATGATTGGTTTTCTTTTATCAATGCATGTTAATGTTATATATATTATGGGTTTATTTTGAGGGCGTTACAACTCGGTATCAGAGCGTACCGGGTTCGAATACTTTGGGTACGTGGGAAGTGATTAGTATCACAATGGGTTCGTCTCGTTTGATAGAGACTTAGATGTACTGTTATATGCTTATATGATAACATGTTTATGTGACTATGTGGGTATGGAATGTAGTTTCTCGGATGTTGATTGGACCCTTGAGTTTCTGAATGTCTTGTCGGAAAGGCACTTGATCAATGTTGTTTCCAACCGGAACTTTAGTGACGCCTCAGGACTGTCATTATCCCGGAATGAAATTCGTAGGTGCTTATGTGCTTACGTGGAATAGATTATTGTTGTCCAATGCATTAGGATGCAAGTGTTATAGCTTCGGCACATTTATTAATGTGCCAACGTCTTTGTTACCTTTATTAGGATGTTAGGACGAGGACTAGGACGTGGTAGGCATGGGCGTGGTAGGCGTGATGGGCAGGAGATGCCTATACCGGATGAGATTCCCGCAGTGTAGGAAGGAGTTGGCTAGGCCAATGTGGCCGAGCCAGTAGGTCAGCAGGCTATGGGCGCTTTGGCCCGAGAGATAGCAGGGGCATTTAGGGAGTCAGTAGGCATTCTCAGAGCTGAGAATCAGGCCCAGGTTCATGTTGCAGATGCAGGGCCTTCTTTTCTGAAGAGGGAGTTCTTCCGGTCTAACGCGGATGAATTTTTGGGTGATCCCAAAGACCCACTTAAGGCAGATGAATGGCTCGAACAGACAACGAAGACGTTTGAGATGCTTGGCATCGAAGACGAGGGGTTGAAAGTGACCTTGGCATCTTTCCAGCTGAAGGGGGATGCGGGTCAGTGGTGGAAGTTCACAAAGGGCCGTATAGGAGGGACTTGGGAGGCTTTTGTAGATGCTTTCCAGGAGAAGTTCCTGTCTTCAGCTGTTAAGGAGAGGTTGAGAGATCAGTTCTGCCAGCTTAAGCAGAACAGTTCTTCAGTGGCCGAGTTTGAGGCCTCATTTACTAGCTTATCCAGGTTTGCACCTGAACTGGTGGCGTCTGAGGAACCTCGTTGTATAGAGTTCGAGAAGAAGTTGAGGCGCGGCCTCAAGTTGAGAATTATAGGGACTATGATTCGAGATTATGGGCGTCTGGTTGATGCTGCAGCCCATACGGAGATCATGATGCAGGAGGATGAGGAAGGGCAGAAAGGCTCCAAGAGGAGTCAGGATGGCCAGAGTGATGGCAGGAGACAGAGGGGTTTTAACCCTCAGCAGTCTCAGGGTAGTTTTACCAGATCGACTTTTCCAGTACCGAGTGCTAGTTCTGGGAAAGGCAGCCAGGGAGACATTACCTGTTTCAAGTGTGGTCAGCTGGGCCACAAGTCTCCAGCTTGCCCGCAGAAGGGAGGAGGACAGAGAGCAGCGTCATCTTCGGCTCGATCTCAGAGCCAGAGTCAGGGTAGAGGCCAGCCACTCTCTTGTTTTCAGTGTGGTCAGGCAGGGCATATGAAGAGGTTTTGCCCGCAGTTGAGTGGCACATCTGGTGCATCTGGTTTGAGGCAAACTCAGAGTCATCAGCCAGCTCAGTCAGTTCAGGCCTCGAGGGCCAATCAGGGGGCTTCATCGTCCCAGTCTGTGCAGCAGTCTTATGCTCCTAGGGGTGAGCAGGTTGATCAGAGGTCGTCTGGGCGCGTGTATGCTGTTACCGCGCAGGATCTTGTACCGGCTCCATCAGTTGTGAGAGGTACCTTCTTGTTTTGCAATTCGGTTGCTAGTGTATTGATTGATACGGGTGCATCTCATTCTTTTGTGTCTGCTGCATTTGGAATTGGAGTTAGCACAGTTAGCATCTCCTATTTGTGTAGTGTCACCCCTTGGAGGTGAATTGATCTTGAAACAAGGTGTTAGGGGTTGTGATATAGAGGTCGTCGATCATAGGCTTCCGTTTCCTTTTGTAGTTATGCCCATGAAGGGCTTTGATGTTATTTTGGGTATGGACTGGTTATCGTCAAACCGGGCAGTTATTGATTACTACCACCAGAGGGTCACTTGTTGTACTGTGAGCGGGGAATGTTTCCATTTCTTGGGGGACTGGGTTGGTAGTGTTTTGCCACCCGGGGTATGATCCACGAGGGCGGAGTGAGCTTAGTAGTCTACTTGCTAGCTTTGAGAGTGGTGAGTGTGATGAGACCCAGATTGTATTGCCGAGGGTGGTTTATGAGTACTCGGACGTCTTTCCCGAGGACCTTGTTAGTTTGCCACCTCACAGAGAGATTGAGTTCTCTATTGACTTAATGCCCGGCACAGTGCCGATTTCTATGGCACCTTATCGTTTTGCCCCAGCCGAGTTAGTTGAGTTGAAGATCCAACTCCAGGAGTTGCTAGATAAGGGCGATATACGTCCTAGTGTTTCGCCGTGGGGAGCACCGGCCCTCTTTGCTAAGAAGAAAGGTGGTGCTTTGAGACTGTGTATTGATTACCGGAAGTTGAATCGGGCTGCGGTTAAGAATAAGTACCCTATGCCTCGTATAGATGATCTGTTCGATCAGTTGAAGCGTTCCCGTTGTTTCTCTAAGATAGATTTGAGATCGGGTTACCACCAGTTGAGAGTCAGGGAGGAGGATATTCCGAAGACGGCATTCCGTATGTGGTATGGCCACTATGAGTTTCTGGTGATGCCATTTGGGCTCACCAATGCACCTGCAGTCTTTATGGACTTGATGAACCGGATATTCCGGGAATTCTTGGATTGTTTTGTAGTAGTCTTTGTAGACGATATTCTTATCTATTCACCTTCAGAGGAGGAGCACGAGGAGCACTTGAGAGTCGTGCTTGAGTTACTTAGAGCCCATAAGCTTTATGCTAAGTTTGGGAAATGTGAGTTCTGGCTGGAGGAGGTGAAGTTCTTAGGCCATGTGGTTTCCAGGGAAGGAGTGTCTGTTGACACATCCAAAATTGAGGCAGTGCAAGATTGGGCACAGCCTAAGAGTGTGTTTGAAATCCGCAGTTTTCTGAGATTAGCTGGGTACTACCGACGGTTTGTGAAGGATTTCTCCAGGTTAGCTTCACCATTAACTAGATTGACTCGGAAGGGAGTCAAATTTGTATGGAGTGAGACTTGTGAAAAGTCATTTCAGGAGTTGAAAGTTAGATTGACCACCGCTCCAGTCTTGATTATTCCGGAGAGAGGGTTGGGTTATGCTGTTTATTGTGATGCTTCACGAGAGGGTTTGGGTTGTGTGTTGATGCAAGAGGGGAAAGTGGTAGCCTATGGCTCACGTCAATTGAAAATACACGAGCAGAATTACCCTACCCATGATCTAGAGTTAGCAGCTGTGATCTTTGCCTTGAAAATCTGGAGGCATTACCTTTATGGTGAGAGATTCGAGGTATTCTCGGATCATAAGAGTCTGAAATATCTGTTTACACAGAAAGACCTGAACTTGAGGCAGAGGAGGTGGATAGAGTTCATTGAGGATTATGACTTCGAGTTGCATTATCATCCGGGGAAGGCCAATGTGGTGGCCGATGCCCTTAGCAGGAAATCTGTTGGTGACATAGCTAGTATAGCCATCCGGGAGTGAGAGATGTTGGGTGCACTTGGGGAGTTTGATTTGCTTCTGGGCAAATCCGTTGAGCCTGCGGCCTTGTTTTCTGTTGTTGCGCAGCCTACACTTGTGACTCGAGTGTTAGAGGCACAAAGAGGTGACCTTGAGGTGGAATCTCTTCGAGAGAAGATCTCCAATGGGAAGGTTGAGAAGGGTTTGACGGTGTATCCCGACCTGAGTGTGAGATACCGAGACCGTCTGTTTGTGCCGGAGTCTTGCTGAGAGGAGGTACTCCGAGAGTTTCATCATTCAGGCCTTGCGGTGCGTCCGGGAGGCACTAAGATGTATCAGGATTTGGGTTGCCAATTTTGGTGGCGGGGTATGAAGAGAGATGTGGCAGCTTTCGTGTCCAAGTGCCTTACTTGTCAGCAAGTGAAGGCCGAGCATCAGAGGCCAGTGGGTTTGTTACAACCCTTGCCTATTGCCAAGTGGAAGTGGGAGCATGTCATTATGGACTTCGTTGTAGGTCTTCTGAGGACTCAGCGGGGTAGTGATGCTATTTGGGTGGTTGTAGACCGGTTGACTAAGTCGGCGCACTTCATTCCTATGCGTGTGAGAGATTCGGTAGATCATCTTGCCGACTTGTACATTCGGGACATAGTGAGGTTGCACGGGGTCCCAGTGACGATCATCTCAGATAGAGATCCTCGTTTTACTGCTAGGTTGTAGCAGAGTTTGCAGAGTGCCTTAGGCACTAAGTTGACCTTTGGCACGGCTTATCATCCTCAGACTGACGGGCAGTCCGAGCGTACTATTCAGATCCTTGAGGATATGCTTCGGGGTTGTGTTCTTGACTTTAATGGGTCGTGGGAGAGGCACTTGCCTTTGGTGGAGTTTGCCTACAACAACAGTTTCCAGTCTAGTATCGGTATGGCACCATTTGAGGCCTTGTATGGCCGACCGTGTAGGTCTCCAGTTTGTTGGGCCGAGGTGGGTGATGCACCTTTGTTGGGTCCAGAGTTGGTAAGGGAAACGACGGAGAAAGTTGAGCTTATCCGTAGGAGGCTTGTTACAGCCCAGAGTCGTCAGAAATCGTATGCCGACCGTAGAAGGAGACCTTTGATATTTGAGGTGGGTAATCATGTCTTTCTAAAGATATCACCTAGGCGGGGGTTAATGAGGTTTGGGAAGAGCGGGAAGTTGTCCCCTCGGTTTATTGGTCCTTTTGAGATCCTTTAGAGGATTGGCGAGACTGCCTATCGTTTAGCTTTGCCACCGCAGTTATCCGGAGTACATGACGTGTTTCATGTGAGTATGCTTCGGAAGTATGAGCCGGATCCATCGCATGTATTGGATTGGAGTGACTTAGTAGTAGATGAGGATGTCTCGTATGAGGAGAGACCGGTTCGGGTCTTGGATAGGCGGGATCAAGTTTTGCGCGGCAAGACCATCCCTTTGGTAAAAGTTTTGTGGAAACATCACGGAATGAAGGAAGCCACTTGGGAGCGTGAGTTGGAAGTCCGCGAGAAATATCCGGACTTATTTGTTGATGTGTAATCATGTATTGAGATTTTGTAATTTTAATGAACTTTAAGAACATTATATATGTGTCTTAAGTTGGAAAACATTGAAAATGTTTTGGTTTAATGAAAGTATTTTGAAACTTGCCTCATAATGGAAGTTTAGTGTAACATTGCATATGTTGAATATATTGTAGAATTGGAGTTGTATCATGAAATTGAATATGATTTGGAAATGGAATCATGTATATTGAAAACTGTTAAGATTGAAAGGAAAATTGCATATGGTTAATGCAGGTTGATATATATATATATATATTGCGAGATGCCTCTTGATAAGAGATGAAATGACCGGTATTGGGTCAAGTTGTTTATTATTGTAATGTAATATTGTTGGAATGTGAGAAAAACCTGTTTTTGAAAACTTATGCTTAATTTCGGGGACGAAATTCTTTAAGGGGGGGAGGTTATAGCGACCCCGGTCTTTTCCCAGTTAGTTGTTGTATCCGGACTTATGTTCCGTAGATCCCGTTGTTATATAATTGTTGTTGTTGTCCTTAAATTCCTTATTCTTGAGTTATACGATGTTTTGGGCAGGTTTGTTACAGGTTGGTAGTGTTTGGGAGCAAAGGGTTACTGCCCAGAATTTGGACCCTTCGCTCGAGCGAGTAGTTCTTTGCTCGAGCGAGCTCTTTGTTTTTGGTCCGTCACTCGAGCCAGGGTTTCTTTGCTCGAGCGAGCGATTGCGTCTAGGTATAGACCTGAGAGCAGTGTTTCTTGGCTCGAGCGAGCTTTTCTTCGCTCGAGCGAGCTGGTTTGTTCTTCGCTCGAGCGAGCGTTCCTTCGCTCGAGCGTGCGTCTGGTTGCGGACCTGAGGGTTTGAGTTGTTGGCTCGAGCGAGGCATTCTTGGCTCGAGCGAGGGTTTTCTGTGTCTGGTCGCTCGAGCGACCAAGTCTTCGCTCGAGCGAGCCTGTTTTATTTAAATAGGCAGCAGCGGGTTTTAAAACACTTTTTCATCCTCTTTTTGGTTCCAAAACCCTAGGTCCGACTTCTCTCTCCCTCTACACACCTTCTCTCTTAGGTTTGATCCACTTAGAGTGTGTTTCTACCCTAGATCCTTTATTAAAAAGATAGAGTGGGTCAAGGGCTTCCTTTTAATCTGAACAATCTTGGATTTGGAGCACTTTGGCATCTTCTCCATTTTGAGTTCTTCACTTCGAGGTAGGGATTTCCTACTCCATGTTATAGGTTTTGTCCTAAGTTTTGGTATTTTTGATATGTTGGTGTGATGTGGAAATTTTGGGAAATTAGGGTTTGTATTATAATTTGAAAAGGGGGTTTTTCATCTATTCAATAACATATGTTTATGTGTTAAATTGAGATAATTGAACCTTAGGGTTGATTTTGAGAAAAGGGGGAAAAACCCTAATTGTTGTAATAAAATTAATTTGTATAATTAATTTTGGGAAAATTGTGGAATTAAGTCTAATTCACAAAATTGGGGAATTATGAGCTTAAATGGTGTAGTTGGATAATTTAATCACTCACCTGTGAGAATGTGATTTTATATTCGTTGATACATTTATTTCCTGTTTAGAAATAACTGTTTTGGGCTATCGGTGGAGGATAGTCGTGATTGTTGTAGACATCGCATGTGGATTAGGGAAAACTGAAACTAATCACATTGGTTAAGTCATTAATTTTGACTGTTGAATTAATACAGAAAATACGTGTATTGATTGAGTATTGTATATGGCAAGTGTTTAATACATTGTATATGCATATTGTTGGGAGGAGATAGGGGATGTACTCCATGGTTTGGGAGGAGATAGGGGATGGACTCCTAAACCGGATATTGTTTGGGAGGAGATTGGGGATGGACTCCATTAGCACCACTAATATGTGTGCTTATTGATTTATGGAAGTGTTTTTACATGTTATTGATACATCACTAAAATGTGTATCAATTGGGATGTACGGAAGTGAATTTTGGTTGAAGTTGATACAACACCAACATGTGTATCCATTATGATATAAGAAAGGTTTAACTTGATTTGTTATCCCAGTTGAATTGGAAATATTGTTAATAAGAGATGTAATCTCTGTTGAGTTATTTGGCCAGGTTCTGAGCCATATTTGTATAAATGGAAAGTTGAATAAATAATGGAAAGTGAAACGTGTCATAGACATTAGTGTCATGAGATTGTAGAATGATGAAATTGAATATCTTGTGTTAACCATCTATCGAATGCTATTGCTTTATTCAATGCTTATGTTTGGTTTAGTATATTTCTACTGGGCTGTGGCTCACCCTATACGGGAACATCATTTTCAGGTTCAGGTGATGTGCTACCTCCAAGGACTTAGCTTGGAAGGATTTGGAGTTGAAGACTCTGTTTAGATTAGTCGTTTATTTGTTTTATTTGATATTACATGTAAACTCAAGCCAAGGGCTGAATTTGTAGTTGAGTTAGTACTCACGTTTTTGTGTCCAAGTGTTAACTTGGAAAGATGTAAGCCCGTAGGGCATATTATTTGATGTTGCATGTGATGTTTTTCAATAATGATACTCTGATGAATGAGATAATGATTGGTTTTCTTTTATCAATGCATGTTAATGTTATATATATTATGGGTTTATTTTGAGGGGCGTTACAATCACATCAACAGATAAGCATAAGAGCTATATCACACTCCAAAGATAAGCATAGGAGCTGTATCAACATATCAATAGATAAGCATATGAGCTGTATCTACGGAGTCCATCCCCTATCTCCTCCCACACATCACCCGGTTTAGAAGTCCATCCCCTATCATCCCCTAAACCCTGGAGTACATCCCCTATCTCCTCCAACGCAACACAATGCATATAAACAATTATTATACACATCATCAATCAATATATAAAGTTAATGTATTCTTTTAACCGTCATACTCAATGACATATTCCATTGATTAGTTTTCGTTTGCCTAATCATCATGCATTGTCTACAATAATCAAGACTATCCTCCACCGATAGCCCAAAGCAGTTATTTCTAAACAGGAAATAAATGCACAAAATGGATAATATATTAACATTTCAATTTGGTGAGCGATGAATAATCCAAATACACCATTTAATCCCATACATTCCCGATCTCAACATTTCCAATCCAATTCCTCATTTCTCACAATTAATTATACAAATTAATTAATCAATGTAATTAGGGCATTTTCCATAATTAACATTACAATCCTTAGAGTTCCATGTTCATCAATGTTTCCACATTAATACCATTTCTTCATGCCAAACATGCATATAGGTTTTACATAATTAAAACCCTAACTTTTGTGAAATTACACAAAAGACTCAAACTTTCTCAAAATTACCCAACAATACCAAACACATCAAAATGCTAAAATTCAAAGACAAAGCTCATAAAGAGGAGTAGGATATCCCTACCTCGAAGTTTGAGCTCCAATGGAGATGAAGACCAAAACCAAAATGCTCCAAATCGCCAAACTTTCAGATTAAATCAAAGCTCTCAACTCCTTCTACCTTTTTAACAAAGAACTTAGGGTAGATGCACACTAGAAAGAGATGAAAATCTAGAGAGAAGTCAAGTTTAGAGAGAGAGGGTCTCAGATCTAGGGTTTGGAAATAAGAAAAGGTGAAAATGTTATGTTTAAACTCACTGCTGTCTGCTGATATAAAATAGGCTCGCTCGAGCGAAGACTTGGTCGCTCGAGTGACCAGACATAGAAAACCTCGCTCGAGCCAAGAATGTCTCGCCCGAGCCAACAATCCAGAACCTCGCTCGAGCGACAAACTGCTCGCTCGAGCCAATAACTCGAACCTTCAAGTCTACAACTAGACGCATGCTCGAGCGACGGAACGCTCGCTCGAGCGAAGAACAACCAGATCGCTCGAGCGAAGAAAAGCTCGCTTGAGCCAAGAAATGCAACTCTCAGGTCTAGAACCAGACGCAATCGCTCGCTCGAGCGAAGCCACTCCGGGTCGACCCACCAGACACAAAACTTCACTCTCGCTGGAGCGACCAAACCCTGGCTTGAGCGAAGGACCAAAAACAGAAGCTCGCTCGAGCGAAAAACTGCTCGCTCGAGCGAAGGTCCAAAATTCTGGGCAGCAACCTTTTGTTCCCAAACACAACCAACCTGTAACAAACCTGCCCAACACATCCTATAACTCAAACACAAAGTAGGAAAGGATATAAACAAGATTTAAACAACTGCTAACATCTACGGAACCAAGTCCGGATCACTGTACAACAAGGGGTAAAACCCGGGATCGCTATAACCTCCCCCCCGTAAAGAATTTCGTCCCCGAAATTAAGTGCAAGTTTTTCTCCATTTCAAACAATGTTATATTACAACATTCAACAACTCAACCCATTACCGGTCATTCCATCTCTTATCAAGAGGCATTTCACAACTTATACATTTTAACATGCATTTCCTTTCCATTTCAACCATTTCCAACATACATGGTTCACAATTTCATATCATAATCAATATTCATGATACATCTCCAGTTCTATAATATAGCCAATATATGAAATATTACAATCAACTCCCATATCAAGGCAAGTTCTACAATATTTTCATAAACCAAAACATTCACAATGTTTTACAACTTAAGACATTTTTAATGCTCTTAAAGTTCATTAGTATTACAAAATTCTCAATGCATGATTACACATTAACAAACAAGTCCGGATATTTCTCGCGGACTTCCAACTCACGTTCCCAAGTGGCTTTCTCCACTTCCACAAAACCTTTACCAAATGGATGGTCTTGCCACGCAGGACTTGATCCCGCCTATCCAAGACCTGAACCGATCTCTCCTCATACGAGGCATCCTCATCTACCTCTAAATCGGTCCAATCCAATACATGTGATGGATCTGGCTCATATTTCCGAAGCATACTCACATGAAACATGTCATGAACTCCGAACAACTACGGAGGCAAAGCTAAACGATAGGCAACCTCACCAATCCTCTCAAGGATTTCAAAAGGGTCAATAAACCGAGGGGATAATTTCCCTTTCTTCCCAAACCTCATCAATCCCCGCCTAGGTGATATCTTCAGAAAGACATGATCACCCACCTCAAATACCAAAGGTCTTCTCCTACGGTCGGAATAAGATTTCTGACGACTCTGGGCTGTAACAAGCCTCCTACGGATAAGCTCAACTTTCTCCGTCATTTCCCTCACCAACTCTGGACCCAACAAAGGTGCATCACCCACCTCGGCCCAACAAACTGGAGACTTACAAGGTCAGCCATACAAGGCCTCAAACGGTGCTATACCGATACTAGACTGAAAACTATTGTTGTAGGCAAACTCCACCAAGGGCAAGTGCCTCTCCCACGTCCCACTAAAGTCAAGGACACAACCCCGAAGTATATCCTCAAGGATCTAAATAGTACGCTCGGATTGCCCGTCAGTCTGAGGATGGTAAGTGTAACAACGCCCGCGAGGAACCTCGCTACAGTTCGGACTCGATTTTTGTTGTGGTTCTAAATCTGAACCAAAGAGTCCAAATCCGGCAAATCGTTTTGAGAAAAACAGATTTTTTTGAAAGAAGTGCCAAACATGGACTGCTTTGCCAGATAACAGAGTCGCCACCTAAATATTTTAAAATGGGAAATTTAGGAAACCCTGACTCGGTGCCAAAAGGCCACGTGTCCGTCATCCCCAAAGTTGGCTCGGGAACTTGGGTACGATTGGGGAAGGTCACATCGTGAGCACCCCCGCTCGCCCGGTCAAAGACCGGCCTCTACTAACCATGATATCTGTTTTTGAAAACATTGTGAGTTCTTATTCCGATTATTAGCCTAGGTTACTATGTGATGCTCGCAGCAAACAAGTATAGATTGGGCCGTCTGAATTGGAACAAAACATTTCATGTTTGTTTGCTTGAAAATGGTTTGATGGTGCTACCCTCAGGTAGGCTAAGACGCGGATTTGCCACCCTCAGGTGGGCTTAAGAAAACAATGATTTTGCCACTATCTAGTGGGCTTAAAACAAACAGTTGATGAATTGTCCCAATTCAGATAACTCAACCTCCACCCACAGGCATTCAAGGCAGTTATATCACATAAGCACATAGCCTCATGGCAAGCATGCTTTATCATGGCAATCACTCACACGCATGCAAGGATGCTAAAGCATAAAACTCACCGAGTACTCCAAGCCAAAACAAAAGCTTATTAGAAATCATGCATGAATCCTAATTATACAGAATGCCTAATGCAACACATGCAAAAATGCAAACTATAGCAGGCTCGGCTATTCTAAACATGGCATATGGAATGCTACAACTAACACGTATTCAATTTGGAATTGAAATACAAATGCAGTTTGTATGATGCGCCGAGCCCGGTGCATGCAAAACAGATGAATGATGCAAACATGCTGTCATACTGTATGCTAATTGAAATATGCCCTATATCTAACCATCATAAGCAGGTAAATAAAAGGGAGAAAGAAATGGGGGTTGGAAGACATACATCACACTCACACACCCTTATTACAACATTGCCCTCGCGCAGAGGGTCCGAATAAATAATAATACAGTCCAAATAAGAGAATATACAGTCCGAAATATACAAATTCTAATTAATTAACCAAATTAACTAAGAAAGCTGTAAACTGGCATACAAGCCAGGGACTGCCTCGCTGTTGATCAATGATGTATGCCGGGCTGCTTTGGCGCGGAAATCCACTGGGATGCCCCAATTAGCCTCTGTTTGCAGTATTTCTTGAAATGCGCGCCGGATTTCGAAAATTTGCTGATTCTTCATTTTGCTGCAACAGAGAGCAGGAAAAGGGCATAGCAATGTATTTCACAAATATATGCATGCCTCGATCCTCGTGCCACCAATTACGCATCTCGATGCATGATGGCCGAGAAGCCGAATTGCACAACTCAATATGGGATGAATGCATGTGAATGCTACAACAAAACCTAACTCCATCATGGGTAATCCGGAGTGTCGGTGACCTGGGAATTGAGACCCGTTCCGTCACTCGGAGTACGAAACGTATCTCGTTTCCCGTGCCCGGGCTAATGCCTATCCCGAACACGATGCAATATGCATGATATGCATGAAATGCAACTAAGATACAGCCCTAGCATGCGCAATGCTATGAAAATGAGATGCCTCGAAATGCGTGCCCACTGGCACGCAAACCGAGGCGATGACATAAAGGCACGAAATGCAATGATGGGCTTACACCAATATGAGAGGGCCTCAGCCACACTCACACGGGATGCCGGAATGACATGCGAAATGTAATGATGGGCTTATACCAACGTGAAAGGGGCCTCAGCCACACTCACATAGGATGCCGGAATGATAAGAATGAGGTGCCTCGAAATGCGTGCCCACTGGCACGCAAACCGAGACGATGATAAAATACAAATCAAATAAAACAGAGTGCCTTGAAATGCATGCACACGGGCACGCAAACCGAGGCAGAGGCATACGAAATGCCAATCGGATAAAATAGAATGCCTCGAAATGCGTACATACGGGCACGCAAACCGAGGCAGAGGTATACGAAATGCCAATCGGATAAAACAGAATGCTTCGAAATGCGTGCACACGGGCACGCAAACCGAGGCGGAGGCATACGCAATGCCAATCGGATAAAATAGAATGCTTCAAAATGCGTGCACACGGGCACGCAAACCGAGGCGGAGGCATACGCAATGCCAATCGGATAAAACAGAATGCTTCGAAATGCGTGCACACGGGCACGTAAACCGAGGCAGAGCTAAAATGAAATGAAATGGCATGCGGAATGCAAATTGGGCTTACGCCAACATGAGAGGACCTCAGCCGCACTCACATAAGCTGCCGTCGGGTAAAAACAAAGTTGCCTCGAAATGCGTGCCCGCGGACACGCAAACCGAGGAATGCATAAGATGGCATACGAAATGCAGTGATGGGCTTACGCCAACATGAGAGAGCCTCAGCCGCACTCACATAGGCTGCCAGCGGATAAAAATAAAATGCCTCGAAATGCGTGCACACGGGCACACAAACCGAGGCAATGGCATACAAGCATGAAAATGCAAATTGGGCTTACGCCAACATGAGAGGGCCTCAACCATACTCACATAGGCTGCCGGCGGATAAAACGAGGCTGCCTCGAAATGCGCGCACACGGGCACCCAAACCGAGGCAATGGCATACAAGCATGAAAATGACATGCGAATGAGATGTGGCGAATGGCATAAGGAAGATGCAAAATTCAGCAACTAAAATAATGCAAAAAACAGCCCCCAAATTATGATAAAATTGCAACCGATGCCCAAAATGCGATGAAATGCACCCGAAATGGCCTACAGCTATGCTATACATGCAAAATTGACACATGACAGCAAAAACAGTAGCAAGGCAGCCCCAAAAATAGCATCTTTCTAGTACAAATCATAGCCAAATTGTAAGCATAGATATGGCAACAATAGCTTGCAAAAATACGGAAAAAGAGAGGATTTACAAAGCAAGTGGTATCTACAATGCTCAAACCCAAAAATTCAGTTCTACAACATTAAAGAGGGATCAAAAATATACATATTTACAGTAGATGACATCCCCCAAAACAGTGTAGAAATATAGCAAACATAGCATGCAAAATAGAGGGAAAGCATGGATTCAAAGCAAGTGGAACATAGAGTATGAAAACAGTGTTGAGCCCTTCTTAAATGTTGAAGAGGGGCTCAAAATAAGCACAATCTCAGTTCAAGGCATGCTCCAAATCCGATCACAAATAAGCCAAATAAAGCATGCAACTTTACGGTAAAATTGAAGAATTTCAAAGAAAGTGCATGCTAGAGCCACCAAACATGGTTGAGCCCTTCTTCAATGTTGAAGAGGGGCTCAAAATAGGCCCACTAACAGTTTACATCAGGTTCAAAAACAGATCACTCATAAGCTAAGTATTTGATGCAAAATATTGACATAGAAGATGCTATTGAAGCAAGTGTGCCATAGAGGGCTCAAACAGGGTTGAGCCCTTAATCAAAGATCAAAATGAGCTTAAAAGGGGACCACTTTTAGTAGGGGTCGAAGCTCAACACAATATGGAAATAGGGTTAAGAAAGGAAGCAAGAAAATGGTGCAAAAGAGGGATTTGAGATTTACCTTTGAAGACAAGATTTTTGCTACCTCTTTGCTTGATGAAAGTTGCTTCTAAACACCCCAAGAACTCCTCCTTGCTGCTGGAAATGAGGTGGTGTTGGTGGTGCTTGGTGTTGATGAACAAATAAGCTAGGGACTTGAAACTTTTTTGAGCTTTTGGCTATGGAAATGAAGGTGTTTGGGAGAGAGGCTTTGAGATCAAATTTTCCAACCTAGGCAAAGGGGCTGTCCAGCCCTTTAAGTAGGGAAGAAAAGGTGTAAAAGGGGAGGGAAATGGAGGCAATCTTTCCCTCCCAAAATATCCCCCGGATGGGGGAGATATTTTGAAAAAATATCTGGACAGCTGGAAGGAGCTGGAAAGCAGGAAGCTGGCCGGCCAGGTGGCTTTCTTCAAGGTGGCCGGCCGGCCACCTCACCTGGTCGGCCAGCCACTCAGCCTGGCCGGCCGGCCATGGTCAAAAAATGGACAACAAATTTTCTGGCCGACCACTATGGATTGGTGTCCTCCCAAGTGTGTAGAATAAGGCCCCAGGGTCGGAATCTGGCAACACTGAAGCAGAAGCCACAACATAGAGCTTGAAGGAGAGGCTCAAAAATGAAATCAACAATTGCTGGCCGACCACCAACTTTTAGGGTCCTCCCAGATGTGTAGAACAAGGTTCCAAGGTTGGAAGTGGGCAACACTGAAGCAGGTGTCACAACATAGAACTTGAAGGAGAGGCCCAAAAATGAAATCCACAATTTCTGGCCGACCATGCTCTTTTGGTGTCCTCCCATATGCCCTGATCACAAATATGTAGTTTTGGTTGGAAGAAAATACCCCCAGGGTGTTCAACATTGGCCCGGAAGTGAGCAAAACGGGCGCCGGAGGAGCGAAACTGGTTATCTGGGATAATTGCTGACCTCCTACCCCCCAGTGATCTTCCTAGTGTTGAAACAGAGGTACCTGCCAAGTTTGAACAAAAACTAATGAGAAATGAACACTCGGAGCCAAAACCGAGTAATTCGGGATCCCGAAAATGGGCTGCAGGTGCCGGAAGTAGTGTTCAGCAGCGAAGTGGGCATCTGCGACCCCAGTATCCCTCGGAATGACAAAACAGAGGTTCCTGCCAAAAATCAGAGAAAACAGATGCAAAATGAATGCTCGGGACCAAAACCGCGCAGTTTGGGGTCCCGAAAACCGGCTACAGGCACCGGAAGTGACATACGACCACGAAGTGGGCATCAGGGGCCCCAGGGTTCCTCGGAATATTAAAACAGAGGTCTCTGCCAAAAACCAGAGAAGTCGGAGATGGTTGGGCGGTCCCGAACCGAGGCACACGGCCTGACGGTCCCGAAAATCGGGAACCGGGCTCCGAAATGGGCAAAATGGCCTACGGCCACGAAAAGTAGCTCACGGCCACCAGGAGATAGTCTACGGGACCACTCCCTTCCCTCAGGAAAGAAAACAGAGAAAACCGAGCCTGGTTCGCAAATCGAGACAAGGTAGAGAAGAGGGTTCGGAAGTCCGGAGGCAGGGCGCGCGGCCGCAACTCTGAGACTTCTGAACGAGCACAACATGCAACATCACCGAGCGCTCAATCGGTGACGTCTGAGTCTTAGGGTCGGTCAAAAATGGGGTGTCTACAGTAAGCTATACTAAAGGTCAACTTAGTGCCCAAGGCACTCTGCAAACTCTGCCACAACCTAGCAGTAAAACGAGGATCTCTATCCGAGACGATCGTCACTGGGACTCCATGCAACCTCACTATGTCCCGAATATACAAGTCGACAAGATGATCTACCGAATCTCTCACGCGCATAGGAATGAAGTGCACCGACTTAGTTAATCGGTCTACAACCACCCAAATAGCATCACTACCCCGATGAGTCCTCGGAAGACCTACAACTAAGTCCATAGTGACATGCTCCCACTTCCACTCGGCAATAGGCAAGGGTTGCAACAAACTCGCTGGCCTCTGATGCTCGGCCTTCACTTGCTGACAAGTAAGGCACTTAGACACAAAAACTGCCACATCTCTCTTCATACCCCACCACCAAAACTGGCGACCCAAATCCCGATACATCTTAATACCTCCCGGATGCACCGTAAGGCGCGAATGATGAAACTCTCGGAGTACCTCCTCTCGGCAAGACTCCGACACAAACAAACGGTCTCGGTATCTCACACTCAGGTCGGGATACACCGTCAAACCCTTCTCAACCTTCCCACCGGAGATCTTCTCTCGGAGGGATTCTACCTCAAGGTGACCTCTCTGTGCCTCTAACACTTGAGTCACAAGTGTAGGCTGCGCAACAACAGAAAACAAGGCCGTAGCCTCAACGGATTCGCCCAGAAGCGAATCAAACTCGCCGAGTGCCCCCAACATCTCCCATTCCCGGATGGCTACACAAGCTACATCACCTGTGGATTTTCTGCTAAGGGCATCGGCCACAACATTGGCCTTCCCCGGATGATAATGCAACTCAAAGTCGTAATCCTCAATAAACTCCATCCACCTCCTCTGCCTCAAGTTAAAGTCTTTCTGTGTAAACAGATACTTTGGACTCTTATGATCCGAGAACACCTCAAATCTCTCACCATAAAGGTAGTGCCTCCAGATTTTCAAGGCAAAGATCACTGCTGCTAACTCTAGGTCATGGGTAGGGTAATTCTTCTCGTGAATTTTCAACTGACGTGAGCCATAAGCTACCACTTTCCCCTCTTGCATCAACACACAACGCAAACCCTCTCGTGAGGCATCACAATAAACTGCATAACCCAACCCTCTCTCCGGAATAATCAAGATCGGAGCGGTGGTCAATCTAACTTTTAACTCCTGGAACGACTTTTCACAAATCTCACCCCATACAAATTTGACTCCCTTCCGAGTCAGTCTAGTCAATGGTGAAGCTAACCTAGAGAAATCCTTCACAAACTGACGGTAATATCCAGCTAATCCCAGAAAACTGCGGATCTCAAACACACTCTTAGGCTGTGTCCAATCTTGCACTGCCTCAGCCTTGGATGTATCAACAGACACCCCTTCCCCGGAAACCACATGGCCTAAGAACTTGACTTCTCCTAGCCAGAACTCACACTTCCCAAACTTCGCATACAGCCTATGGGCTCTAAGCAATTCAAGCACCACTCTCAAGTGTTCCTCGTACTCCTCCTCTGAAGGCGAATAGATAAGAATGTCGTCCACGAAAACGACTACAAAACGATCCAAGAATTCCCGGAAGATCTGGTTCATCAAGTCCATAAAGACTGCCGGTGCATTGGTGAGCCCAAATGGCATCACTAGAAATTCATAATGGCCATACCGCGTATGGAATGTCGTCTTCGAAATATCCTCCTCCCTGACCCTCAATTAGTGGTAACCCGATCTCAAGTCTATCTTAGAGAAACAACGGGAACCCTTCAACTGGTCAAACAAATAATCTGTACGGGGCATAGGGTACTTATTCTTAACCGTAGCCCGATTCAACTTCCGGTAGTCGATACAAAGTCTCAAGGAACCATCTTTCTTTTTAGCAAAGAGGGCCGGTGCTCCCCACGGCGAAACACTAGGGCGAATGAAGCCCTTATCTAGCAATTCCTGGAGCTGAACTTTCAACTCTACCAACTCTGCTGGGGCAAAACAGTAAGGTGCCATAGAAATCGGCGTCGTGCCGGGCACTAAATCAATAGAGAACTCTATCTCTCGGTGAGGTGGCAAATCAACGAGGTCCTCGGGAAAAACATCCAAATACTCACAAACCATCCTCGGCAATACAATCTGGGTCTCATCACACTCACCACTCTCAAAGCTAGCAAGTAGACCACTAAGTTCACCCCGCCCTCGCGGATCATACACCGGTGGCAACACACTACCAACCCGGTCCCCCAAGAAATGGAAACACTCCCCGCTCAAGGTACAAACTGTGACCCTCTGACGGTAGCAATCAATAACTGCCCGATATGACGATAACCAGTCCATACCCAAAATAACATCGAAGCCCTTCATGGGCATAACTACAAAAGGAAATGGAAGCCTATGATCGGCGACCTCTATATCACAACCTCTACATCCGTGTTTCAAAACCAACTCACCCCCAACAAGTGACACAACACAAATAGGAGATGCTAATAGTGCTAACTCCAACTCCAACACAGATGCAAATGTAGCAGATACAAAAGAATGAGACGCACCCGTATCAATCAACACACTAGCAACCGAGTTGCAAAATAGAAAGGTACCTCTCACTACTGATGGAGTCGATACTAGGTCCTGCGCGGTAACAGCATACACGCGCCCTGTAGGCCACTGATCCACCTGCTCACCTCTAGGAGCATATGACTGCTGCACTGACTGGGACGACGAAGCCCCCGGATTGGCCCTCGAGGCCTACACAGACTGAGCTGGCTGATAACTCTGCGTCTGCCTAGAACCAGACGCCCCTGAAGTGGCACTCAACTGTGGGCAGAACCTCTTTAGGTGCCCAGGCTGCCCACACTGATAACAAGACAAGGGCTGCCCCCTGCCCTGACTCTGGCCCTGAGGTCTAGCTGAAGAAGAAGAAGCAGCTCGCTGACCTCCACCCCTCTGTGGGCAAACCGAAGCCTTGTGGCCCAGCTGACCACACTTGTAACAGGTGAACTCTCCTTGATTGCCTCTCCCCGAGCCTGCACTCGGCACTGGAAAGGTCGATCTAGCCAAACCACCCTGAGACTACTGAGGCTTATAACCCCTCTGTCTCTTGCCATCACCCTGGCCATCTTGGCTCCTCTTGGAGCCTCTATGCTTCTCCTCCTCCTCCTCCTCCTGCATCATGAGCTCCATATGAGCTGCAGCATCCACTAGATGTCTATACTCTCGAATGAAAGATCCACCAACCCTCAACTTGAGGCCACGCCTCAACTTCCGCTCAAACTCATAGCGACGGCATTCCTCAAACGCCACAAGTTCAGGTGCAAACCTGGACAAGCTAGTAAATGTAGCCTCAAACTCGGCCACAGACAAACCCTGCTAATTAAGCTGGCAAAACTGATCCCTCAGCTTCTCCCTAGCAGCTGAAGATAAGAACCTCTCCTGGAAAGCATCTGCAAAAGCCTCCCATGCACCACCAACACGAACCTTCTCGTACTTCCACCATTGACCCGCATCTCCCTTCAACTGGAAAGATGCCAAGGTCACTTTCAGTGTTCCGTCCTCGATGCCAAGCATCTCGAACGTCTTACTCATTTGTTCCAACCACTCGTCAGCCTTCAGTGGCTCTTTTGGGTCGCCAATAAACTCGTCCGGGTTAGACCGGAAGAACTCCCTCTTCAAGAAAGAAGGCCCTACCTCAGCAACCTGATTCCCAGCTCTGAAAATACCCAAAGCTCCTGCTATCTCTCGGGCCAAGGCACTCATAGCTTGCTGACCCGCTGGCTCGGCCACATTAGCCTGACCAACTCTCTCCTGTACTGCCGGAATCTCATCCGGTATAGGCACTTCCTGCCTCCTAGGCCTACCATGCCTACCACCTCTTCCTCGTCCTGACATCCTAATAAAGAAAACGAAGAACATTAGTACATTCATAAATGTGCCGAAACTAAACACTCGCGTCCTAAAGCATGGACAACTGTAATTCTCTCCACGTAAGCACATAAACACATAAGCACTTATGAATTTCATTCCCGGATAATGATAGTCCTAAGGCGTTACTAGAGTTCCAGTTAGAAACAACATTGATCAAGTGCTTTTCCAACAAGACTCCCAAAAACCCAAGAATCCAATCAACATCCTACAAATTAAATCCCATACCCAATTAATCACATAAACATGTTATCACATAAGCACATAGCATATGACACTACACCTAAGTCTCTATCAAGCGAGACAAACCCATTGTGATCCTAATCACTTCCCACGTACCCAAAGTATTCGAACCCAGTACGTTCTGATACCAAGTTGTAACGCCCTCAAAATATTAACATAAAACCATCAATATAGAAATGCATTGATATATAATCGACCAACATTCTTCCATTCATCAGAGTATTCGATTACAAAAGGTATTACATGTTAACAACAAAAGCAAATGCCCTACGAGCTTACAGCTTTCCAAGTTAACACTTAGTTACAGAAAGAGAGTGCTAACTCAAATACACGTTAAGCCCTAGGCTTGAATTTACATGTAACACATCTAAAAGAAAGTAACACCAAAAAGTCTGTCAGCCTCTAGCCTTCCAAGCTATGTCCTTGGAGGTGGCATGCTACCTGTACCTGAAAATGATGTTCCCATATAGGGTAAGCCACAACCCAGTAGAAATACACTAAACCAACTATGAACAATGACTAAAAGATTAACAGTTGATAGATGGCCAACACTGATACCTCCACTTATATCACATTACAGTTTTATGACATACAAGTCCATATTACTTTTCATTTTTCATTTCTTATTCATTTCCCAATTCATAATCATGGCTCAGAACCTAGCCAAACAACTCATATGAGACAGTGACTCATATTAGACATTTTCCCATTTCACAATAGATAAGCATACAAGCTATACCATCACATCAACAGATAAGCATAAGAGCTATATCACACTTCCAAAGATAAGCATAGGAGCTGTATCAACATATCAATAGATAAGCATATGAGCTGTATCTATGGAGTCCATCCACTATCTCCTCCCACACAACACCCGGTTTAGAGGTCCATCCCCTATCTCCCCTAAACCGTGGAGTACATCCCTTATGTCCTCCAACGCAACACAATGCATATAAACAATTATTATACACATCATCAATCAATACATAAAGTTAATGTATTCTTTTAACCGTCATACTCAATGACATATTCCATTGATTAGTTTTCGTTTGCTTAATCATCATGCATTGTCTACAACAATCAAGACTATCCTCCACCGATAGCCCAAAGCAGTTATTTCTAAACAGGAAATAAATGCACAAAATAGATAATATATCAACGTTTCAATTTGGTGAGCGATGAATAATCCAACTACACCATTTAATCCCATACATTCCCGATCTCAACATTTCCAATCCAATTCCTCATTTCTCACAATTAATTATACAAATTAATTAATCAATGTAATTAGGGCATTTTCCATAATTAACATTACAACCCTTAAAGTTCCATTTTCATCAATGTTTCCACATTAATACCATTTCTTCATGCCAAACATGCATATAGGTTTTACATAATTAAAACCCCAACTTTTGTGAAATTACACAAAAGACTCAAACTTTCTCAAAATTACCCAACAACACCAAACACATCAAAATGCTAAAATTCAAAGACAAAGCTCATAAAGAGGAGTAGGATATCCCTACCTCGAAGTTTGAGCTCCAATGGAGATGAAGACCAAAACCAAAATGCTCCAAATCGCCAAACTTTCAGATTAAATCAAAGCTCTCAACTCCTTCTACCTTTTTAACAAAGAACTTAGGGTAGATGCACACTAGAAAGAGATGAAAATCTAGAGAGAAGACAAGTTTAGAGAGAGAGGGTCTCAGATCTAGGGTTTGGAAATAAGAAAAGGTGAAAATGTTATGTTTAAACTCGCTGTTGTCTGCTGATATAAAACAGGCTCGCTCGAGCGAAGACTTGGTTGCTCGAGCGACCAGACACAGAAAACCTCGCTCGAGCCAAGAATGTCTCGCTCGAGCCAACAATCCAGAACCTTGCTCGAGCGACAAACTGCTCGCTTGAGCCAACAACTTGAACCTTCAGGTCTACAACTAGACGCACGTTCGAGCGACGGAACGCTCGCTCGAGCGAAGAAGAACCAGATCGCTCGAGCGAAGAAAAGCTCGCTCGAGCTAAGAAATGCAACTCTCAGGTCCAGAACCAGACGCAATCGCTCGCTCGAGCGAAGCCACTCCGGCTCGACCCACCAGACACAAAACTCCACTCTCGCTCGAGCGACCAAACCCTGGCTCGAGCGAAGGACCAAAAACAGAAGCTTGCTCGAGCGAAAAACTGCTCGCTCGAGCGAAGGTCCAAAATTCTGGGCAGCAACCTTTTGTTCCCAAACACAACCAACCTGTAACAAACCTGCCCAACACATCCTATAACTCAAACACAAAGTAGGAAAGGATGTAAACAAGATTTAAACAACTGCTAACATCTACGGAACCAAGTCTGGATCACTGTACAACAAGGGGTAAAACCCGAGATCGCTATAGTTGGTCTGACATATACTAACTAGGGGTGTCTACCCAACCGATGATTGTGCTGTTAAATTTGAAAAATATATATTTTAATTTTGGTAACTGTCTTGTCTATCAGACCAATGTTTTGGTTTTGAGTCCTAAATTCCTCTCTATATAATTTTGTATTTTAAATAGGTTAGAAAGACATTTTTTAAAATTGATATTTTGTGTCAATACTTTTGTATTTTAAAAAGGCTAGAAGGGAATTTTTGAAAGTTAACATTGTGACATTTTTGTGTCGACACCACCTCAAAGCTTCCCTTTATATAAAGATTCTTCCTTTTTTTTTAAATTTTATTTTAAATCTTTTTATTATTGTCTCTAGTATATATAATTTTTTAAACAATAATCCAATGTAATATATATATATCTATAAAATTTATTTATTGTCTCAAATATGATACCCATTATGTGAAATTCTTCTATGTATTTCGGTTTGTCTCAAGTCAGTAACATGTAAGGTCAAGAATATTAGATGAGGGGAAAAAAAGGAAAAAAAAAAAAACGGAAAGTTGAGAAAGAGAAGAGGAGAGACAGAAGAGAAAGAAGAGATTGTTGCCGATGAGAGGATGAATGGGAACACCACTACAATATATAAAAGTTTTAGGGACTAAATTTGTCTCCCCGAAAGTGAATTTTATTACAAAAAACATTTTTTGGTCAACTTCTATTATCGCGAGTATAAAAGATCATTTTGAAAAGTCAAAAAAAGAGTTTTTAGCAATATGTAATGCCCCAACCCTTCACACGTCATTGATATTGTCCATTTTGGGCCATGCCCACACGAATTTGTTCTTTACAGTGGGTCACTCATCCCAAAACTACTCCAGCCTAAGCACGCTTAACTGGGAAGTTCAGCTAGGGATTTCACCATCCGAGGAAAGGCCTCAATGCTATATAAGGGTCTAGGTTTTTACTTTTATAGCCCATGAACTCACCCTCCATTTCTGATGTCGGACACTGGGACCTTAGAATCCCCCCCTTAAGGCTGCACGTCCTCGTGCAATAGCCTACCAGTTCACAAGCCCACCCACATACACCGAGAGACACCAGGGGCCCATACTCGGTACTCCGAAGAGTCGGCTCTGATACTATTTGTAATGCCCCAACCCTTCACACGTCATCGATATTGTCCACTTTGAGCCACGCCTGCACGAATTTGTTCTTCCCAGTGGGTTACCCATCCTAGAACTACTCCAGTCTAAGCACGATTAACTAGAGAGTTCTACTAGGGATTTCACCATCTGAGAAAAGGCCTTGATATTATATATGAGTCTAGGTTTTTAATGTTGTAGCCTAGGAACTCCCCCTCCATTTCTGATGTGGGACACCGGGACCTTAAAATGGTGAGATCCCTAGCAAAACTCCCCAGTTAAGCGTAGTTAAGCGTGCTTAGGCTAGAGTAGTTCTGGGATGGGTGATGTGAGAATCCGAATATACAAATCAAATAAATAATTAAGTAATAGTTATTTTACAATCTCAAATATTTTGCTTGTGAGTCTTTAAGTGCAAATTAAATATTATTGGTGGGTCTTTTAATTAATTTTTAAACCTAAAATAAATTTATGATGAAAGTCTTTAATTTGGAGGTAAGATTTATTAATAAAAAAAAAAATAGGGGACAAGTTAGTAACTATATTTTGATATAATAATAGTTATATTTTATTTAAATTAATGGTGAGAGGGAAAAAAACATAAAACAAAGGATAATTATTAGGACTTGTTTGGTAACCATTTCGTTTTCAGTTTTTAGTTTATATTTACAAAAATTTATAAAATTTTCATAAAAACTTGTTTGATAATTTTTTGGTTTATAAATGGTTGTCTCAGTTTGTAAATTTGAGGAAAAAACGTAAACTCAAAAAATGAGTTTACATTGGTTTTCAAACAGAAATTTAAAAATTTGACTAATAATTTTTTTTTTTCAATTAATTTTTTTTCTTTTAATTTTTTCATCTGTACGGATGTTTGACGACTGGCTTACTAATCACATTCAGACACCTGAAGAAATATGCGAGTTCTATGAGGACAAAGTTCTCAGACTAAGTAGATCACTCGTTGAACTGCTTAATCAAATAATTGACTATTTGAATAATGTTCAAGGAAGAAATAGTTTCAATGGTAATCTGTTGAACAATTTAAGGATTTGTCGTAGATACATTGGGTCAAGGTTAACTTGGAAGGTAGAGTTTGTTAACAACCTTCCTCTAAATCCGATACATGACCCCATGCATGGTATAATAGTTGATGTTCAACACTTCAGAAAGATAGTATATGAAGCGACGAAACGATTTCATTTAGAAGTTTATCCCCCAACTCGTCTCCTCTTTTTTCAACATGTCTATGATTTTAACCCACAATGTGGCTACTATCATACTTTGTCTTATGTTAAGAGAATTGCATTTTATAACTATTCCCGTCCACTTTGTTTCAATAAAGTGAGGATAACACACTTTATTTATAAAGTTTATGAAATATAGAAAAGCAATCCATTTATTTTCAACTGATATATTTGTTTAGATAATACCACGCCTCTCACAGACATGGGTTTTTGACTGGCTAGAATTCCATCTATTTCTCATTTTGAATATTGGCATGGCCGTCAGCCGCCACTGCGACAGGTTCTATATTATCCGCCTCATGGAGAAAAACCATTATATAAATTTCAGACTGTTTTTCTTCAGACATATGGGGTGATAAAATATTTGAGGACCGTTTGTGAACATGCTAGGGATGCCATTCAAAATGCTTGGTTTGGAAAAATTTTCAATGAGCTCTATCAAGTTTTCTCTGACACCTTGCGTAAGATACAGTTCCTCATGTATACTAAGTTCAATGACGATAACGATTGCAAAAAGTATTTGTCTGCTAAAAACATTGTTAAGCTAATGAGGCACAGTCCTTTTGGCTATAAGGGACTCAAGTTTTGAGTCGGTTGTGCAACTGACGAGGTATGTTTATTTATCACTTCTTTAGTTATACTTTAACTCAAATTTTTAAAGTTATCTCAAGAAGTGTTGACAAGATCAACTAAATAAAGAATTGGATGTCGTCTTACAGTTAAAAAAATTTAGTATTATCATAACATAATTTACATTTCTTGGGTTTTGATAAATAGTATAGTTCGTGTAAATGTATTATGATTTTATTTAGTTTGCCTATTTTTGTAATAAACCCGTGCTTTTTTATTTTTTCTTAATTATTTTAGACCATTCATAGTTTGCGTAAGGGCTTTCAATGAGACAAAACATTCCCAGTTCTATTTTGAAATACAAGGGTTGATTGCATTTTTTAAATTCATTATTGAGCGTATTGAATCAATATTGAGACTATGTGGCATTTTGGTTTCCATCATCAATCATTTTAAGGGTTCGGGGATACTGCTGTGAGCACCTCACAGCAGTAACTGCTGTGAGGTGAAACAGGATCGTTTCGTCATCAACATGCATAGAAATAAAAAAATAAAAAATTTGGTAGTTAGGAGAGCTTGAACACGGGCAACTTGGAGAGCATGAACCACTGTGTGTAGTGTACTTGTTGTTTCGGACATATATTTAATTTATTACAATCTGTATTTCAACATAAAAAAAAAAAAAATTACAATCTACTATAATTAAAATACAAAATAATGAAAACCCTACAAAATACAATCTGTATTCCAGCATATAAAAAAAAATTTACAATCTGCAGCCACAATAAAGCTTATAAAATTAAAAAAAAAAAAATCATTTCCATCTTCAAAAAAATAAAAATAAAACACAATAACAAATGGCTTCTCTTTAAATAAATCTTGAATAAATATCCAATCTGCACAATTTTATGCTCTATTATATATCAAACACAAATAAAATAAAACAAAATAACACAATAAAACAATAAAATAAAACACAATAACACAATAAAAACAAGAATATGTATCAAACACAAATAAAATAAAACACAAAACACGACTTGAAGCCACTGTGATTGTGTTATATTTTATTTGTGTTTGATACATAATAAAGCATCAAATTGTGTAGATTGGATATGGATTCAAGGTTTATTTAAGGAGAAGCCATGGTTATTGTGTTTTATTTTTTTTGGAAGATGGAAAGAATTTTTTTTTTTTTAATTTTATAAGCTTTATTGTCGCTGCAGATTGTAAATTTTTTTTATATGCTGGAATACAGATTGTATTTTGTAGGGTTTTCATTATTTTGTATTTTAATTATAATAGATTGTAATTTTTTTTTTTAATGTTAGAATACAGATTGTAATAAATTAAATATATGTCCGAAACAACAACGAGTACACTAAGTAGCACACAGTGGTTCATGACTTGATGCTCTCCATGTTGCCTGTGTTCAAGCTCTCCTGACTATCAAATTTTTTATTTTTTTATTTCTATGCATGTTTGATGACGAAACGACCCCGTTTCACCTCACAGCAGTTACTGCTGTGAGGTGCTCACAGCTGTACCCCCGAACCCTCATTTTAAAAGTTATTTTCTTCATATACATATTTATTATAATAGTATATATTTTCTTATTAAGTTTTTGTTTTAGTGGTCTAGGCTTTTTGGGTCTTGCCTTAAGACATTCCTGTGCCTTTTAGGGTGTGTATTGAGTTTCGTATATTTCTTTTTGGTAATAAAATCTCACTTGCCAAAAAGAGATCATTTTATTCGTTTATTTATTTAGATTGGGAGAAAGGAGATGATACATAAAAGGGCCTGTTTGGTAACCATTTTGTTTTCAGTTTTTAGTTTATATTTACAAAAATTTATAAAATTGTCATAAAAACTTGTTTGATAATTTTTTTGATTTATAAATGGTTGTCTCAGTTTGTAAATTTTGAGGAAAAAACGTAAACTCAATAAATGAGTTTACACTGGTTTTCAAACAGAAATTTAAAAATTTGACTAACAAATTTTTTTTTTCAATTAATTTTTTTTAATAAATTTTTTTCTTTTAATTTTTTAATCTGTACAGATGTTTGACGACTGGCTTACTAATCACATTTAGACACCTGAAGAAATATGCGAGTTCTATGAGGACAAAGTTCTCAAACTAAGTAGATCACTTGTTGAACTACTTAATCCAATAATTGACTATGTGAATGACATTCACAAAAGAACCAGTTTCAATGGTAATCTGTAGAACAATTTAAGGATTTGTCATAGATACGTTGGGTAAAGGTTAACTTGGAAGGTAGAGTTTGTTAACAACCCTCCTCTAAATCCGATACATGACCCCATGCATGGTATAATAGTTGATGTTCAACACTTCAGAAAGATAGTATATGAAGCGACAGAACGATTTCATTTAGAAGTTTAATCCCCGACTTGTCTCCTCTTTTTTCAACCCGCCTAAAATTTTAACCCACGATGTGGCTACTATCATACTTTGTCTTATGTTAAGAGGATTGCATTTTATAACTATTCCAATCCACTTTTTTTCAATAAAGTGAGGATGACACACTTTATTTATAAAGTTTATGAAATATAGAAGAGGAATCCATTTATTTTCAATTGATATATTTGTTTAGATAATACCACGCCTCTCACATACATGGGTTTTTGGCTTGCTAGAATTCCGTCTGTTCCTCATTTTCAGTATTGGCATGGCCGTCAGCCGTCACTGTGACAAGTTCTATATTATCCGCCTCATGGAGAAAAACCATTATATAAATTTCAAACTGTTTTTCTTCAGACATATGGGGTGATAAAATATTTGAGAACCATTTGTGAACATGCCAGGGATGTCATTCAAAATGCTTGGTCTGGAAAAATTCTCAATGAGCTCTATCAAGTTTTCCCTGATGCCTTGCATAACATACATTTCCTCATGTGTACTAAGTTCAACGACGATAATGATTGCAAAAACTATTTGTCTGCTAAAAACATTGTTAAGTTAATGAGGCATGGTCCTTTTGGCTACAAGGGACTCAAGTTTTGAGTCGATTATGCAACTGACGAGGTATGTTTATTTATCACTTCTTTAGTTATACTTTAATTCAAAATTTTAAAGTTATCTCAAGAGGTGTTGACAAGATCAACTAAAAAAAGAATTGGATGTCGTCTTATAGCTAAAAAAATTTAATATTATCAGAACATAATTTACATTTCTTGGGTTTTGATAAATGGTATAGTCCGTGTTAATGTATTATGATTTTATTTGGTTTGCCTGTTTTTTTGTAATAAACCCGTGCTTTTTTGTTTTTCTTAATTATTTTAGACCATTCATAGTTTGCGTAAGGGTTTTCAATGAGACAAAACATTCCCAGTTCTATTTTGAAATACAAGGGATGATTGCATTTTTTAAATTCCTTATTGAGTATATTGAATCAATATTGAGACTATGTGGCATTTTGGTTTCCATCATCAATCATTTTAAAAGTTATTTTCTTGATCATATACATATTTATTATAATAGTATATATTTTCTTATTAAGTTTTTGTTTTAGTGGTCTAGGCTTTTTGGGTCTTGTCATGTGACATTCCTGTGCCTTTTAGGGTGTGTATTGAGTTTTATATATTTCTTTTTTGCAATAAAATCTCACTTGCCAAAAAGAGATCATTTTATTCATTCATTTATTTAGATTGGGAGAAAGGAGATGATACATAAATTAGAGTTTTGTTTAGATATATATATAAAGCAACCCTAGTTTTCCTAACAAAAGCCCTAACCCTTATTATAATTGTTTTCCACAACACTTTCAACATATAGCAGCCCCGGGAGACAGAGAGAAGAAAAAAAGAAGAAGTTGCAATCAAAGAAGAACTTTTGGGTGTGTAGTAAGTTTCTAACTTTCTTCTTTCTTTTATTTTTGTTTTTTTATCCTTATTCTATTTTATGATTTAATTCATTGATGGAGAAATTGCAGGTGTATGTATTTTGTGTCTATATAACTGTTAAGAAATGTGAGGAGTTAAATTCATGTATAAAGAATGGGTGTAATTCTTAGTTCAAAAATTCTGCACAAAATCACAAACTTTAAAAATCAAGAAACCATATCAAACGGATGAATTTTGAATTGAAATATTTACAGTAGATTAATTACATATTGAATTGTATACCAGAATTTTCTTATAATTTTTGGGAGTCAAAATCCATATAAACTGATGTGTTCAAATCTGTCCAGAAAACTGGTGTAAAACAGTAAATTTGAAAGTGTTGTTCTCTTTGGGTATAAATCCGAAAATTATCAAATCAGTGTCATTAGAACCGGTTATGAGTCTAGTTTCTTATATTTTTGGCCTTGCATTGATTGCTCATGTATACTAAGAGAACCATTAATTTCTTTAAAGTGCTGCAGAAAACAATCTGTTTGGACATAATTAATTGTAAATAATTATTTTGATAAAAAAATCAAATAAAACCAATTGGGTTTGAAACTTAGGATATATTAGTTGATATTTAGAGGGTTTTGGAATTTTTCAAACAGCGTGGAGTCAGTTTTTAATTTTTAAAGTTAGCAAATAGATTGGGCAAACTTGTTTAAAATTCCATTATCTTAAAGTTACTTTTAATTAAGTTTCAATTTGAACCCATATCATGAGTAATTTGAGACCTTGAAGAACATGAACTTAGGTATTATTTAAGAGTAACGGTGAATGGGGTTGAGCTGTGTTAGTGCGCTTTAGTATAGGGTTACTTAATTTATTATTCCTTTTAGTATGTTTGAATTAGTAGTGACGTGTAGTTTTAATACTTTGTTTAAGGCACTAGTTGGACTTTCATACTTTATTCAAGGATTATATTATACCGTGTTCAGGTGAGTAGTTGCATCCTACATATTTTTATAAATGTTTCCCTACCCTAAACTGTTGGAAAATTAAATTGTTTCAGGACTAAACTATTTTGATAAATTATTATATTATCAATGGAATTAAATTATTTTTGAAGTATGTGTAAACTTGGCATACTGTAAACTATTTGTTATGGTCTCATGTTTATAATGGTGAACTACCATGTTTTGCGAAACTGAATTGTATTGATTATCGGGACCATTTGTATATTTTAGTCCAAGGAAATTATTCCACTATGTGTGGTGACTCTGGCCACTAGGGAACAAATCCGGATTAAACCGTGATGACTCTAGTGCTCAACAATTGTAAGGAAAAGACCTAGGCTACGCTAGGTAACCTTCAATCGAATCGTCTTAGAGAAAATGCTCGGGTTGCCATCCCAATGATGACTCTTAATTCGGTATTGGATCTAACGGGGCTTATTGCCTTGAATACTATGTGGCATGTTACTTATTTTTCTTGGTACCCAGAAAATTATTGGTGTTCATGTTGTAATATGTTTTAAGTGGAAAATGTCATTTATCATGTTCTTGAGAGATATGAGTATTTTAATTGTTGAACTGTGGAACCTTCTTTTTTAAACAAATTATCTTTATCAAAATGTATGCCAATCTAGTTTATGTGATATATATATATCTTATTTTGAAATTGAATCCTGTTTTCAAAACTATATTTACTATCCATGTTGCTACTCACTGAGCTATCAGCTGACTTAGTTGTTTATCACTTCCAAGCATTAGAAGGGCTTAGAGTAGACTCATGACGTAGCGGGGACTCAATTGCATAGACCTCTAGGACATTCATTACTTTGTTTTAACTTGTTATATCGGTTTTGCACATACATTGTGGTTGAATTTTATTTATAATTATTTTATTTTGTGGGTGGTTTGTGTTCCATTTAGTATATATTTTTGAAAGTTGGTTATGGCTGGTTTTACCATTTATACTTGTGACTTGTCACTGGTTTGGGTTTTGATTTATTTATTTCTGGGCTATCGTCACATTTATTCTTTGTGATTTTGGATTCATGTTTAGGCTTATGTGTGCCTTGGGCTAAGTCCTTGTGGGCGACGACTGATCATGCCTGGAGTTGGGGTGTGACAAGTGACCCACTGGAAAGAAAAAATCCATGTGGGCGTGGCCCAAAACAAACAATATCGATGACATGTGAAGAGCTGGGGAGTTACATAATAAAAACTTAGAAATGTCGTTAATGAATGAGGGACAATAATTTGGTCAAAAAAATGTTTATATTTCGAAATAAAAAATTTTAATCCCAAAAAGGTAATAATTCATCACTAAATATGCAATTTCATCGCTAAAAAAATATAACAATGGCACTTTTCGAAATAAAAATATTTCGTCCTTAAAA
>CM069916.1:28899411-29068333 GCA_036172215.1 Camellia granthamiana
TCACCATTATATCCCTCGGTATATTATTTTTATTAATTCCTTAGTTATTATATCTCTAAATAAGGAAATCAATCGTAAACGTTCATATAAGTGGTGATACAATCCAGTGAAAAAATATCCAATAACATATCATCTTTCTCAATTTAAAATAATTGTACATTTCTTATAACACATACTTTTTTAAAAAATAGACAACCATTTCAAAAGAGTTAATAAATGAATTTAGAGCACTCTTCAATAAAATTAAAAAATAAAATTATCTTATTACTTTTCAATGGACGTCTTGTGTAATTTTGAGAAAATGGGATCTTCAAGTGAGGGCCTAAAGCGCAAGCTTCACTCGCTTAGGCTTTAAGCCGCCCTGATTTAAACAAGAAGAATGAGATTATAGACAGACAATTTTTTGTCACCTATTGACAATGAGAGTAGTGCCCTAAGTGAATGCAACAAAAAAACCCAGAAATAACTAATAAAAAAATGGGGTCCCAAGCATTTTTCATAAAACAATTCATATATTGACATTAAAACAAACAAAGTCTTAAACAACAAACGTCATCACCAGGAGCATTTACACTTGAAACAAAGACTTACAAGGCATCCAAACAAAGTCTTGAATAACAAATGTCACCACCTAGCATTCACACTTGAAACAAAGACTTATAGGGCATCCTATAGTTGCATAGCAAAAGCAATTTGCCTAATAATTGTTTCAAATATATATATATAACAAATTTTATATCAAGCACATACTCTTGAATTGCCACAAAACCTCAGTTGACTTAGAGTATTACAAATTCCCAGTTTTAAATGTTAGTTCAGCTCACCATTTCTTCTTAATTATCCCATCAAAAACAAAGCCTACTACTGCTCAGAAACACTTCAAACAAGAAAATGGCTGAAATTGCGGTGCTCCATCTACTAGCCAACTTTGCACCCTTCCTTCAGGGAGAGGTCAATTTGCTGAGCGGAGTTTGGGAAGAGATGGAAGACATTAGAGATGAATTCGAGCGCATGTCAGCTTTCCTCAAAGTTGCTGATGCTAAGGAAGAAAGTGATCCTAAACTCAAAGTTTGGATCAAACAAGTCCGAGATGCTGCTTATGACACTGAAGATGTTCTTGACAAATTCATGCTTCACCATGTACATTATCGCGGCAATGGATTCGGTGGTTTTCTTCGTAAGGTTTTCTACTTCACCAAGACTTTAAAAGCTTGCCACCAAATTGCTTCTGAAATACAAAGAATCAAGTCCAGGGTCATCAATATTTCCGAGGGACATAAAAGATACATGATAAATATGGTATACTAAAGCAAGGCTCAAGGTCCACTGTTGTTAACAATTCATGGTTTGATTGTCGTGGCGATGCACTTCTAATCCAAGAAGCAAAGCTAGTGGGCATTGAAATGCCCAAAAGACAACTGATGGAGAGGCTTGTCCAAGGAGGTTAGGGTTTGAAAGCGATTTCTATGGTAGGAATGGGCGGCTTAGGCAAAACAACTCTGGTTAAAAAAGTCTACAATGCTACAGTCGTGAAGGACATGATTCAACAACTCTTCACTGAAATCATGTAACCAATCCCTTTTGGAGTTGAAACGATGAGCATCAACAGGCTGAAATGTCTGGTTAATGATTTTCTGCAACAAAAGAGTTACGTGGTTGTTTTCGATGATGTTTGGGATGTCAATGCTTGGGAGGCTATCAAATATGTGCTGCCTAACAACAATTGTGGTAGCCGTGTCATTCTCACAACTCGTTTTGCCAATATAGCTTCTACCTGTTGCGAAAAAACTGATGGTAATGTTTATACCTTGATGCCATTGTCCTCAGAGGAGTCTTGGACACTGTTTTGCAACCAGACTTTTTGGGGGAACTCATGCCTTCCAAACTTGAAGCAAATTTCTCTTCAAATCTTAAAAGGATGCACGGGATTGCCACTTGCAATTGTAGCAATAAGTGGTGTTTTGGCTACAAAGGACAAAAGCAGAATAGACGAATGGGAAATGCTTTATCGCAGCCTCGATGCTGAATTAGAGCGCAATGACAAACTAGAGAGTATGAAAAAGCCCTCTATCTCAATTACAATGATCTGCCTTATTATCTAAAGATTTGTTTCTTGTACTTGAGATCAACAGATATGGTGCAAAAAAGTAATTCGACTTTGGACAGCAGAAGGATTTGTGAATGCTATTGAGGGGAAGAGAATAGAAGAAGTTGAAAATGGCTACCTCAATGACCTATTCAATAGGAGCTTGATTCAAGTGGCAGAGAGAAATCCAGATGGAAGGCCTTCTCAAAACATTGTAACAACAATTTGCTGAAAGGGCTCAAGGAGGCTGGAGAAGGTCTGCCGCCTATTGATCCAAAGCACCTTGGACAATATGGAATATAGCGAGCGTTCTTCTCGACTTCCTATTGCATCATTGCGTAAGTTGTTTAGACGTGGTTCGAGGCTGTTAAATGTGTTAGATTTGGCAGGTACTCCATTAAAGACTATATCAGATGAAGTTTTTAAACTGATCCATCTCAGGTACCTTATCTTGAGGGATACAAAAGTGAAGATGATCCCAAAGTTGATTGGGAAGCTTGAGAACTTGGAGACCCTAGATCTACAAGGAACCTATATGACTGAGCTGCCTGATGAAATCCTACACCTTCAGAAATTGTGCAATCTCATATCATATCATTTTAAATCAAAAAACATTTATTTTGAATTTGAAGATGTAAGTGGGTTTAAAGCTCCATAGGAAGTGTAACGCCCTCAAAATAACAACATTAAACCCATCAATATAGACATGCATTGGTATATAAAAGATCCACATTCTTCTATTCATCAGAGTTTCATTACAAAAGGTATAACATGTTAACAACAAGAGCAAATGCCCTAAGGGCTTACAGCTTTCCAAGTTAACACTTGGTTACAAAAAAGAGTACTAACTCATCTACACCTTAAGCCCTTGGTTTGAATTTACATGTAATACATCAAAAGAAAATGGACAACAAAAAGTCCGTCCGTCTCAAGCCTCCCAAACTAAGTCCTTGGAGGTGGCATGCTACCTGTACCTGAAAATGATGTTCCCATAATGGGTGAGCCACAGCCCAGTAGAAATACACTAAACCAACCATGAACAATGACTAAAAGATTAGCAGTTGATAGATGGCCAACACTGGTACATCCACTTATATCATCTTACAGTTTCATGACATATAAGTCCATGTTACAATTCAGGTTCCATTCTTTTCAATTCTCAATTCATAACCATGGCTCAGAACCTGGCCAAACAACTCGTATGAGACTGTAACTCACACTAAACATTTTCCCATTTCAAATAAAAGATAAGCATACTAGCTATATCAACACATTAACAGATAAGCATATGAGCTATATCAACACTTCCATGGATATGCCTAAGAGCAATATCACACTTCCAAAGACAAGCGTATGAGCTGTGTCAACACATTACTAGATAAGCATATGAGCTATATCTATGGAGTCCATCCCCTATCTTCTCCCAAACAACATCCGGTTTAGAGGTCCATCCCCTATCATCCCCTAAACCGTGGAGTACATCCCCTATCTTCTCCAACACAACACAATGCATATAAACAATAATTATACACATCACCAATCAATACATAAAATTAATGCATTCTTTCAACTGTCACACTCAATGACACATTTCAATGATCAGTTTTAGTTTGCCTAATCATCATGCATTGTCTACAACAATCACGACTATCCTCCACCGATAGCCCAAAGCAGTTATTTCTATATAGGAAATAAATGCACAAAATGGATAATATAATCAACATTTCAATTCGGTGAGTGATAAGTAATTCAACTACACCCTTTAATCCATACACTCCCAATCTCAACATTTCCACTTCAATTCCTCATTTCTCACAATTAACTCTCCCAATTAATTAACCAATGTAATTAGGGCATTTTCCATAATTAATATTACAACCCTTAGGTTCCATTTTCATCAATGATTCCACATTCATTCCATTTCTCTAAACTAAATACATTCATGGGTCCAGTATAAATAAAACCCCAACTTTTGTAAAATTACACAAAAGCCCCAAAGTCTCTCAATATTACGCAACAACCCCCAACATCTCAAAATACCAAAATTTAAAGACAAGGTTCATAAAGAGGAGTAGGATATCCCTACCTCAAAGTTTGAGCTCCAATTGAGATGAAGACCAAAACCAAAGTGCTCCAAATCCCGAAATTTTCAGATTAAAATGTAGCCCTCGACGATCAACACAACTTTTGTAAAGAGCAAAAGTGAGCAAACAACTCCTACTAGATCAAATCTAAGAGAGAAGTTAGGTTTTAGAGTGAGGTGCTCTTCAATGGAGTTTTGGAAAAGTAAGAGAGAGAAATGAAGTTGAAAAAGTGATTCAAAAAGTGATTTTACGGATTGATATAAGAGTCTCCCCGCTCGAGCGTGGAAGCCCCCGCTCGAGCGCCACTCACAGACTCCCGCTCGAGTGGCCAAACTCCCGCTCGAGCGGCGGATGCACACTCCCAGAAGTTTCTGCAGACAGGTCCCTGCTCGAGCGCCTAACTCCCCGCTCGAGCGTCGTTCACAACTTCCCGCTCGAGCGGCCAATCCCCCGCTCGAGCGTCCAACTCTGCACAGGAAATACTGGATGGGTGTATTCCCTGCTCGAGTGCCAAAACCCCCGCTCGAGCGGACAGACAACAACAAGGTCCCCGCTCGAGCGTCAAAAGATCCGCTCGAGCGGACAGGCCAAAATCTGGGCAACTAGTTTTGGTTCCTAAGCTCAACCAACCTGTAACAAACCTGCCCAACACATCCCATAACTCAAATACAAGTAGGGAAGGATGTAAACCAGATAATAATCAACTACTACACCCACGGACACATGTCCGGATCACTGAACAACAAGGGGAAAACCCGGGATCGCTATAGGAAGCTTGCAATCCCTACAAGAGCTGTACATAATAAAGGCAGACCAAAGAAGTGGAGGTGGGATTAGTATAGTGAAAGAGCTGGGAAGGCTAACCCAACTGAGGGAGTTAGCCATTGGGGATTTAAGAAAAGAAGACGGGGTGACTCTGTGCTCTTCCATTGAGAAGCTCAGCAATCTTCGCAGTTTAGATATAATGTCAACAAAAGAGGATGGATTTGCAATCTTTGTCTCCAGTTTCTCGATTTCTTCAGCAGTTATACTTGATTGGACGTTTGGAGAAGTTTCCACACTAGATACCTTCTCTCCATGGCCTTTTCGCTTTACATTTACAGTGGAGCAAGTTAAGGAATGATCCTTTGCAATCCCTACAAGAATTACCCAATTTGGCTCAGCTTATACTTCATCAAGCATACGAAGGGGAGGGACTTTGTTCCAAGGCAGAAGGGTTTCAGAGGCTTAAATATTTACATCTTTCTAAATTAAAAGGATTGAGATGGGTGAGAGTGGAGGAGGGAGTAATGCCCCACCTTGAAGCTCTAATGATCAGAAGTAGTAAATTGATAGAGGAGGTCCCATCAAGCATCCAACATCTAACCCACCTCCAAACGTTTGAGCTTGGTGACATGTCTAAGAAATTTATTTCAAATTTAGACCGAGAAGTACAAGATGGGGATTATTGGAAAATAGCGCACATCCCTCGAGTTAGTATTTGGTACTTAGAATCTGGTCAAAGTGAAGTAAAGTTTCTATGAATAGAAAGAAAGATGAAGGAGCTCTCTCTAGATTGGACCAGTATCATCATAAAAAATCATTTTTTGCGCTTTTTTTCATTTTTATTACATATTCTAATGATGATTACTTTCTTCTTGCAAAATCTAATTTCTTTATAGTTAATTTGTGCAGTAAGTTATAAAATAAAATTTTGATTGTTCAATGAATTGGGAACAAAAATAGGCATAAGATTTGAGATAAGAAATAAAATACATAAAAAAAAAGAAAAAGAGAATTAATTACTCTTTTCATCTCTCTAATTTGATCTAAATTTCACTTTAATCTCTATAATTTTAATTTGATTAATTTAATTCATATACTTTAAGTCTAGTTTCAATTTGGTTCTTCTGTCTATTATTTTGTTAATTTTGCCTATGTGTACACCTTAGAAAATTAACAAGTGTTTAAAAATTGTTAATTTTAACCTTCAATTTAGACGAAAAATCCAAATTGAAACCTTAGAAAATTAACAAGTGTCTAAAATTTTTAATTTATTTTATTTACGTGTATACCTTAAAAAATTGACAAGTGTCTCAAAATTGTTATTTTAACCTCCAATTTAGACAGAAGAACCAAAGCAAAACCTTAAAAAATTGACAAATGTCCTAAAATTATTAATTTTAACCTCCAATTTAGACAGAAGAATCAAATTAAAAACTAGACTTAAAGTGTATGGACCAAATCGTGCAAATTAAAATTATATGTACTAAAGTGAAATTTAAGTCAAACTACAGAGGTGAAAAGTGTAATTAACCCTATATTTTATATTGAATTATTGTCTAAAAAATTTATATATACTAGAGATAATAAATAAAAACAAAGAAGCATATGTATATATAAACTTAAACCATACATATATATTAGGATAAATTACACTTTGCCGTTTTATGTTTGGTCATTTTCTCACTTTAGCCTTTGAAGTTTGATTTTTTCCACTTTGGTCCTTCATATTTCAATTTTTTCTCAATTTACTCCTAAAATTAATTTATGTTCAAAACTAGATAGAAAATGTTATGTTAACTGCCACATAATATAAGAAATATATTATTGTATTAATATTTGAAGAGTGTTGTTATTAACACTTACTTAATTTCTTTGGACCCACCAATTCTCACATTTTTTTATTACAATTATACCCTAAAATAAAATTACATTAAAAGACAATTTTTAATGAAATACCCAACCTCCAAATGAAAACAATTAGAATGACACTCTACAATATTGTACACACACCTCTATCCCCATCTATACATATTCCTTACCAACCTAAACCCTAACTGTGTTCTTCTTCATCACCATCCTAAACCCACGTATTAATTTTCAATGAAAAACATTTGAAACCACCTAAAGAGTTAACGTTTTGTTTGATGGTTTTAAATGTGTTTGGTGTTTTAAATCAGTTAACATTCCAAACAATCCTATTACAGACTCTGAGTTTCTACATTTGTAGTCGTTTTCACCATTTGTTGATACTTACAGAGGAATGGAGAACGATGACAATAACTCTGATGAAGTTGGCGTTGCATTGATAAGTTTATCTATTTTGCATTTATGATTTTGGGTCGTTTTCGGTTCGGTACTGGTTTGGTAAATGTTAAGATTTTGTTTAGCAATACAGTGCTGAATAGAAACATTTAGCTCAGTAATACAATGCTAAACATAAACATTTTCAGGCACTGGAATATCGAACGATTCCATTTTTTAGGATTTTTCCCCTATTTCTATTTTTTTCTGGGGGGGTTTCCCTCAAAAACCCTCTGTATCAAGGGTTTCACCCCAAACTATATATATATATGTAATGGAGAGTTGGAGGTTAGCTAAGAGAAGAAAAAAGAGGACCGTCGAAGAGATTTCCGATTGAGATACCATCGTTTACGGTGGCAAGGAGAAAAAATCCATCAGTTGATTCATCTCTCAATCATTTGTTGTTCTCAATCGTCTTTCAATCGTTCATAACTAAGAGAAGAAGAAAAGAAGGTGTGCAAAATTAAGTGGGTGTGCACTTGGATGTGATGATATTATGAATATGGGTAAAATTGGTATTAAGTGGAGTGTTCAAAGAAATCTTATTAAAATTTAGGATTTAGGATGGGATTCAAAGAAATGAGAGGTCCAAAGAGATTAGATAGGTGCTAATAGCAGCCCTCTATTTAAATTTGTGTCAGAGGTAAATTAAATATAATAAAATATTTTTATATTACGTGACTATCAATATATCATATTTTGACAAATTTCGAACATAAGTTAGCTTTTAAAGTAAATTAGACAAAAACTTAAAACATGAAGAGCTAAAGTGGAAAAAAAAATAAATTTAAAGGGCCAAAATAAAAAAATAAAAAAAATGACTAAATATGAAAGGAGCAAAATGTAATTTACCCTAGATATTAAGAGCATTAATGACCATATTTTCTTATCATATTTTATTTATCTTCTCATGTGTCAACACTATATTAATAAGAAAAATGATTTATCTCCCTAATTTTGCCCCCAATTTCGCCCCATTGATGTGGAATTAGGGAGCCTAAAGATGAGAGTGTGTGAAACCACTTCACATGAGTTTTAGCCACGTTATTGAAGGTGGAATTGAGAGACCTCAATTAGGGAATATAGCACCGCTCATATTAGTAACAAGCATGAGTAGTGATACTCATTAAACTAATAAGATATCTATATAATAAAGCAGGACGGATTTTGAAAATATGTAAAATGTATCAGAGATACAATTTGAATCAACGGCCTATATCAATCCTGAATATATATCAATGGTTGAAATACATTTGTTTCCTGCCCAAACAATAAGCTACCCACTTACCCACGTCTCCCCTCCATTCTATTCTATCTTTATCTCTCTCCCTTTCTGTTCTCACCCACGTCTCCTCCCCATTCCCTCTTTATCTCTCTCTCCCTTCTTCTTCTTCTTCTTCTTCTTCTTCTTCTTCCCTACCCTTCCTCTTCACTCACTCCCGAAACTGCTCTCTAATCTCGGCTTGCAAGGTAAGATGCTCGCTCCCGTTCTCTTTACGTTCCCTTTCTCTCTCTGCATTTCTGTCTCCCCATTTTTCTCTCTGTCGGGCTGTTCTGTATTGCCCTCCTCTTGCTGCTCAATCTTTTTGGTTCATTATGGTGATTTGCTTGGGAAATCCTTGAGGATAGAAAACTTGAGGCGATTGAATAGCAAACTGATATATTGAACTTTGATACTGAGTTCGTAAAAGTAGATCAAGAAACCCTCTTCGATCTCATTTTGGTTTGGTTTTTCTCCTCCCTTTTTGATCTCATTGATGATTGAGATTTTATCATTTTGGTTGCCTAATGACTTGGTGATTAAGGTTTATTGATTTTGATTGTATTGTGGTTTCGAAACTTATTTGTTAATTTATGTAAAGCGTGGATTTGTGGTTGCGAAAACAATATTGTTCATTATTGATTTCTAATAGCGGTTAGGTTCTAGAGTTTTTTTTCACATATATCAGATATTGTTTTTTTTTATTATTATTATTTTTATTTGGGTAACAACAAGACTTATGTTAAAATTGGGGAATTATTGATTGTATTGATATTGATGTTATTTAGACTCTTCCCATTGTTATTTTGATGTCCTAAGATGCTTAACAAAGCCAAGATAGTTAGGTTTGTGTGAATGCATTTAACAGAGGGGACAACGTTGAAAATTCTTAATATATTGAACATTGAAAATTCTTAATATATTGAAAGTCAAGTTACTTATAATTCTTTATTTTCTTTTTTCAAGATATGGGATATTTATGTGTTTCTTTGATTTGGAAAACAAGAAGAATTATATTAAAATTGGGAAATTATTGGTGAAATTGATATTAATGATATTTAGACTTACTAACAGAGTATGTACACCCACCTTCCATTATTGATTTGATATTAATGATATTTAGAATTTTCTTGATCTATTTTGGTATTAATGATATTAATGATATTTGATATTATTAATTATATTAAAAGCCAAGAAACTAATACTATTATCATCATTTTGTTAAGTTTGAATGCATTTAATAGATGGACAACTTTGAAAATTCTTACTACACTGTTAAAGTGTAAACATATCAACTCATTTGTTTCAAATTGGGATAGGTATGAAATTAGATGCATTCTTTATTTGTTTATTTATTTTTAAATTGAATGTCTGTGTGTGTGTATGATGAGGGGCCGGTATTGTGATTTATGGGTGGAAAATTGAATTTATGAGGGTGAGGAATCATTTAGTTTGTTGATCTAAACACAGTGACAAGAGATTCAGGGAATTCTTTGGCATCACAGTAATTTATAATCTGCAAGATATCTGAGAAATTATTGAGAGGAGTTAGAATTCCATAGAGAAACTGATGGATTCGCAAAAAATTTGATTTATATCACTTGAGAGAATAGGAAAGTAGGTACTTGCAATTTGTACATGTTTGAAAAGATTTGGCAATTCTAGACATAAGGGGGAATTTTTTTTATGATATTTGCTAATATTTTGTGAGTTGATGAAAAACGCATGAAAAAATTGCATCTTACTATTTGGTGAAGGTGTTGGAATATAAGTGTGAGAATATAGATAACATGCTAGTTGAGAGATTGATTACCACCTTACGCATTTCCTTGGACCTGGTATTTGTTACCATGTGATATTACTACCTGTCATCAGTGCCATTACAATTGCCTGAAGCTTAGATGGAACACATACTTGACTTCTATGTTTTAGGAGAATCAAGGCAAGTGTGTAGTGGGGTTTTAATTGTTGTGTGACTTGCATCTATTTCAAAGCATTTAATATTAGCCATACTTGATCTAATAAATGGAATGGAACCACAAGAAGGTATTGGGTCATTTATGTAAATGACATTGCAATTCGAACCAATCTTTTTACAACTGACCTATGTTATAAACAAGTCTTCAGGAACACGTAGATTAATTATTTGCTAGATGAACATTATTAGCCAAAAATTCAAAAAATCGGCTTTTAACCAACTTTTCAAAACAACCCATAATTATTAGGATTGGTTAGAATAAGTGTACATTAAGATTAAAGTATTTTCGGGTGCAAAGTCAGCACCCATGTTTGATTTTGGATTTTTGAAATGGATTAATTATTTTTTTGCTACTCAATCACTCTCCAGCAGAGCGCGTCCTAGACACGCTGATTTAGCTTCGCATCCAGGTAATTGTCTCTTTACTTATAGGATTTTTATTTTTATTTTTCTTCTTCTTCTTCTTTTATTTCTATTTTTTATTTTTTATTTTTTATATTAATTACAAGTATATGTTAAAGTTTGGTAGGCTTATATGCCACCAAACTGGGTTCCTTTTTTTTATAAAAAAAAATGGTGGGTTTGGATCCGGATCAGCATTCTTTATTTGTTTATTTATTTTTAAATTGAATGTCTAAATCTAGGGAATCACTATCCTCAATTGGGATAGTAATCCCATTATTTAATATGTTATCATACACTTGAGCCACACCAAATCACAGAAATATCCACCAATCCCTTTTTGATTTATGGGTGGAAAATTGGTGGGTTTGGCGTTTTCCACCCATAAATCACAATACCGGCCCGAAATGGAGTACTTGGGTTTTTAAAACTACTTTCATGTTGTTGCTCTGTAAAATATTCTCACTCTCTCTATGAGAGCTTGCATTTTAAGATTAGTATCCAGAGTTTGGTAATGAGGCTCGGTGTTGCCTTTGAGTCAAACTTGGTTCTACATTATGACACAATGCAATTATGCAATTGGATTTGTTGATTGAGATTTTATTTTATTTATTTATTTTTATTTTTTGTCAGCCATTTCAGTTTCAACCTTCTAAACCAATTGCCCTTTATCATCTAAGGAGTCTTAGAGTTAATTTGGAGCCCCTTCCTTAAGAGCTCCAATATTCTCAATGGTTTTATTATAATGTTTGTTTTTCTTATGTAGTTATAATTTGATCGGCAGCAATAGCACTAACTGATGTGCATTTTAATTTTAATTTCTTTTAAATTGCAAAGCACTAGCTGGTGTGCATTATTTGATATTTAATTTTTTTTTTTTTATATTTGATTTGTTTGGAATTGTAGAGTATAGTCTTTTAAATATATTTTTATAACTGCATTTTAATCTTAATATTATTTACACCGTGTCTTTAAGCACGGACATACGCTAGTTTAGACATAAGGTAATAAACAAATTATAGTTAAAAAAAAATGATAACTATAACATTATTATTTTAAGAATTCTTGAGTTATGGATTGAGTGTTCAGTGGAGTGGAGTGGTATGGGTGTTCAACAGAGCTAGCTTTAGCTGACGAAGCCTCCGTTTTGAGATTCCGTAAAATGATTAAAACAAAGGGCCCCAAAAATTAATTTATTTAGTATATTCTTAAATTTGTTAGTTTTTCTAGTTTTTATAAGTGATTAAAGTTGATTTTTTGACGAAAAATCACTAATTCCAAATAACCTTTATTTTTGTTTTTCTTTAAGAAAATAGCCTTATAAGCAAATTTATAAAGGTGCCAAAAAAACTTAAGTCAAATTTTCTTATTCTAAACAGCTATTAAAAAAAGTTTTTTTTAAAAAATATATCAAATAAATTAATTTTTTGAAAGCTTATTTTTAACCAATAAACTAAATTTTTTTTGGCTAACTCTCAAAGATGTCTCATATCAAAACAAAAAATATTTTGATCTTAAATTTTTTTGTGATGGCATGAAGCATCAATTTTAGAAAGAAGAAACGAAATATTGAGAATAACATGTTTGTGTTTGGTTTGAGTTTCTTAGATTAAGTTTTTTGAAAACTGAATTTTTTATTTTTTATTTTTTTGTTTTTTTTTAGTGAATATTTTTAAAATTTTAAGCATTTTTTTCTACTTTTTTAAATGCACCTTACTTAGTGTATCTAAAAAATAAAAAATAAAAATTGTGAAAAATATTTTTAAAAATTAATAAATACATAAAAATAAAAACTAAAAACTAAATTCTTGCATTTTTTTTTCTTTACATTTTTGGTATTTAGTGAATTTTTAAAAAATTCTTTTCACAAAAATTGTACTTTTTATGTATATTTTTGTTAGATGTGTCTAAAAATTATTTTAAAAAAAAAATTTGCTTAATATATTTTTAAAAATTCAGTAAAAAAAAAAATACGGAAAACAAGAAAGTAAAATTTTCTGAAAAGTGTTTTTGAAAAACCAAAAACAAGCAAGCTAATCATACCATCTTACATGAATAACAAATGGAATTATGACTATTATATTCAATATTTACCAAAAGTTTAGAACAACTTTGTCTTAAATTATCTCCAAGGTAAATTTGATTTTAGCATTTAGTTGTGTTAATTTCAAGAGACAAAAGAAAAGAAAGAAAAGAAAAATAAATGAAATAAAAGCTTCTTTTTTTTCTCCATTTTTCTCTTATCTTTTCCTTCATCTCCACAAATTTCTTTCAAATTCTTAATTTAAACAAAACCTTAAATATCAACAATTAAAGCATTACAATTGTTTCAGTGGATAAAGACTTAGATGATCACAATCATGAGCTAAGTTCAAACCCAACAACCTTCTCGTTCACGCTATGAGATGTATATAATGTTTTGAGAAGTATTTAGAAGGAAGTAGTTTTTCTCTCGTTTGACATCGAACTAGAAAGGTTCAATTCGGTCCACGGTGAATCTATATTGGATCTATCTCAATGATTCAAATTGTTCATTTTATCAAGTTCGTCAACCACATTATTCATACTAAAAACCAAAGGTGGGCTTGAGATAGGCTCACAATAGACCAAACTAGACGTCTCCAATACGATGGACAGGAGAGATGTTGATTTAAAAAATAAAAAAAATAGAAGTATCAACAATTTATTCCAGAGACAACTTTGAAGTCACTTGAGTCATTGTCTAAGACTTGCTAAAAAAATAAAAAATAAAAAATAAAAAGTTTAATGACAAAAGCCTCACTTGTCTGTAAGGATATAGGAGGTTCCATTAGTATATTCATAAATTTTTTCTCTCTATAATTTATTTATTTTTATACCCTCTCAAAGCTACAAAGGCCCATCTCCTGAAGGCCCTTGCCGTAAGCGACCAAGTTGCAGTCTTTCCAATATGACTTCTTGTTTTTTTAACTATTTCTACTGGTAAAAGCTTGGAAGTTTAGTTACCAAAACTACTGGGGCATGTTTGATTGGGTGGATTAGAACATAAGATTGGGATTATTAATCCGTGGGTCTAATTATCCTATGTTTGTTTTAATATTTTGATTTAGGATTATTAATCCAATAGATAATTAATCCAACAAATTTGTAGGATTATTAGTAATGGGGTAGGGGTGGGATTATTAATCCAATGGATATTAATCCAATTGGATAGTGAATACCACATTAATTTAATAGGATTATTAATACTTCACTATTAATCTTGTGAATCAAACATGACCCTAATTTATTCGATGCCACCTTTGTTTTCTCTCTAGATGCACATAATTCCCTCTTCAACATATATCGGACAATTACAAGGTATATATCTTCACCGGGTAGCTTGATGGATGCCACTAAGCATCCCCTACGGTCTCAATAGTTAGTAAAAGTAATTCAAAAAATGATCAAATAATATAGATTGTAAAGCAAATCACATTAAATTTAATCACAATACAATATTTTCTAGATTTCCATTGTCAAATGTAATCATAAACCCTATTTTTTCCTGCAATTTTAGTTAAATCAAGAGATCATTATTTATTTATATATTTATTTTCAGTCTAGCTAATGGGTTGAGGAAAAAACAATCAACCATCAAAAATCACATCTGATACAAATATCATCCAAACACAACATAAATCTATGGATAGTACAATACTCCGCCACAGAAAGAGCTACAAAACACTTACATGAATGGAGTCCACACAATAGTAGGAATCACACACCCCTATGAGGGCTTTGGGCCACTTCCTATGGCTGAGATATGTGAGTACCATCATTTCTTGTTCCACGGAAGTTGATATTCAAAAACAGTATTTGGTGTATCCTGCAACATTGAGGCCCATTTTGAGAAATAATGTCAATCATAAATGTCAGGATATATAATTGCTATGACAAATTGGACAAAGGGTTTGCAATTTTATTCCATAAATTGATGAAGACCGTCTCAATTTTCTCATGTCATATTTTAATTCTACAGGAAGTCAAACATTTTCATGAATCTTATTTAACAAAACTAATAAAAGTCCAGTAAGTTGACTTGTGAGACAAAAAAATTAGCCAAAACCTATTTATATTGCTCAATTCATGCCTGAGACCCCACCTAATGCATTCAATTTAGCCAAATCAATTTCAAATCATTATAACAGCTTGCATTCTAATTAAATTATTTGATTAGTCAATACGGTTGATAGTTCCTGGAAAGAGCCCTATTTGCTAAGCTGTCAAAGAAATATGCAAAAGCAATTTTCACAAAGCCCCAAGTTTTCATACTCAGCTGCAGCACCTAAAAACCAGTTCAGATCTCCATTTCCTCCTAGCTATCCCTTCAAACAACACAAAAAGGCTATACTGCAAAGAAACACACAAAAGAGAGAATGGCAGAGACTGTTGTGTTCAATCTACTAGCCAACTTTTCACTCTTCTTTCAGCGAGAGGTGAATTTGTTGAGCGGAGTTCGGGAAGAGATCAAGTACATCAGGGATGAATTCGAGCGAATGATGGCTTTCCTCAGAGTTGCTGACTCTATGGAAGAAAATGACCCAGAACTCAAAGTTTGGGTCAAACAAGTTCGAGATGCTGCATACGACACTGAAGATGTTCTTGACAAATTCAAGCTTATCTGTGCACGCAATCATGGCACTGGGTTCCGTGGTTTTGTTCGTAAAATTTCTTTCTCCATCAAGACTTTAAAAGCTCACTACCAAATTGCTTATGAAGTGCAAAGAATTAAGAACAGGGTCATCAATATTTCCATGGGACATCAGAGGTACCATGATAGATATGGTATACTAGAGCAAGGCTCAAGGTCCATTGGTGTTAACAACACATGGTACGATTGTCATGGAGATGCGCTTCTACATGAAGAAGCAGAGCTTGTGGGCATCAAGAAGCCCAAAACAAAACTGATTGGGTGGTTGGTGGAAGGAGATCCTACACTCAAAGTGATTTCGGTAGTGGGAATGGGAGGATTGGGCAAAACCACTCTTGTTAAAAAGGTCTATGATGATGCAGCAATAAAGAAGCATTTCCAGATTCGGGCTTGGATCACAGTTTCAGAATCATTCAAGATTGAAGAGCTCTTAAAAGGCATGATTCACCAGCTCCTTAAAGAAGTCAAGCAACCAGTCCCGCAAGGAGTGAAAACAGCCTAAAAGGAATAATAAATGCCTTCCTACGGCAAAAGAGGTACATGCTTGTTTTTGATGATGTATGGAATATTCAAGCATGGCAAGCTTTTAGATATACATTCCCTGAGTGCAACTGTGGAAGCCGAGTAATGCTCACAACAGGAAATGCTGATTTAGCCTTATTCTCTAGTAGAGAATATAATGGTTATGTCTATGATCTCCAGCCCTTGTCTCCCCAAGAGTCCTGGACCTTGTTTTGCAAAAAGACGTTTCAGGAGAACTATTGCCCCTCACATTTGGAAGGACTTTTGACAAGCATCTTGAGAAGATGCGAGGGATTGCCGCTTGCAATTGTGGCTATCAGTGGTCTTTTATCGGTGAAGGACCAGAGCAGCGTAGCGGAGTGGAAGAAGACCTATCGAAGCCTTGGTGCTGAACTAGAAGGAAATAACCAACTCTTGGGCATGAAGAAAATATTGTCACTCAGTTACATTGATTTGCCTCACTATCTAAAGCTTTGTTTTCTGTACTTGAGTGTTTTTCCTGAGGACCATCTAATTGAACATTGGAGATTAATTTGGTTATGGATAGCAGAAGGATTTGTAGAAGTAAAAGAAGGAGCACCTATAGAACAAGTTGCAGAGGGCTACCTCAATGAGCTCGTCAATAGAAGCTTGATTCAAGTGGCAAAGATAAAAGGTAAAAGGATTAAATTCTATCGCATCCGTGACCTTTGGCGTGAAATTATTGTAGCCAAGTCGAGAGAGCAAAACATTGTAACAATAGCCACTGAACGAGGCATGAGGTGGCCTGAAAGAGTTCGACGCTTGTCAATCCATGATCATTTGGGACATTTACAACAAAGCAAGCGTTTCACTCAGCTACGTTCTTTGCTCCTATTTAGCACAACATATTCACTAAGCATGCCATCCATGCTTGCATCACTAAGAGATCTAAAGCTAATGAAGGTGTTTGATCTGAGTGGTGCCTCATTAAAGATTTTCCCAGATGAAGTTGTCAAACTCGGCCATCTCACGTATCTAAGTTTAAAGGGAACTGAGGTAAAAAAAATTCCAAAGTCAATAGGAAGGCTCAAGAACCTGGAAATCTTGGACCTTAGACACACTTATGTCACCGAGTTGCCAGATGAGATCCTAAATCTCCAAAGATTGCGCCATCTCTTGGCATTTCGATATGAAGAAAAACTCAATTATTTTTCTTTTAATGATGAATGTGGGTTCAAAGCCCCAGTTGAAATAGGAAGTTTGACCTCCTTGCAGAAACTTGGTTCAATTGAAGCAAACCACAGCAGTGGCAGCATTGTACCAAGAGAGATAGGGAAGCTGACCCAACTGAAGTCATTAGGCATTATAAAGGTAAGAGGTGAAGATGGAAGGGCACTATGTTCATCCCTTGAGAAGCTAATCAACCTTTATGCATTGTATGTTACTGCAACAGAAGAAGATGAGATCATTGATCTACAATCTCTACCATCGCCTCCTCAACTTCTCCAAACACTATTCCTGAAGGGACGTTTAGAGATGTTACCCCATTGGACACCTTCTCTTCACAGCCTAGTGACAGTATGTCTACGGTGGAGCAAGTTAAAAGATGCCGATTCACTGAAATATCTTCAAGGTTTACCCAATCTGGTTTATCTTGATCTTGTTGAGGCATATGAAGGGGAGGAATTGTGTTTCAAGGCTGGTGGGTTCCAGAAGCTTAAGATTTTAATGCTTATTAGATTAAAAGGAATGAGGCGGGTGATAGTGGAAGAAGGTGCGATGCCTCATCTCGAAGAGCTATATATTCAGAATTGCAAATTGATGGAGGAGTTGCCCTCATGCATTGAACAGTTAACCAACCTTACATTGCTTGACTTAGTTGATAAGTCTGATATATTGGTTTCCAAGTTGAATAGAGACCTACAAGGTGGGGATTACTGGAGAATAGCTCACATCCCTGAAGTTTGGATTGGGGACACAAAAGATGGTCGTTGGAGAGGAACTAATATGCAGGAGGAGAGAGAAAAAGGAGTTTCAACCAAGTTTACACTCTTCAAATTCCGATTCCCTATATTCTTTTGTTTTTTAATCTTTTATTTCCCAAGTAGTTAATTTGAAACCTCTTTTTTTCTTTTTCTTTTTCTCTTTCTTTTTTGTGGCAAATAAGTTATCTTTTCTGAATTTGTAACTTTCCCACAACACATCTCTCAGCAAAAATGGAAAATATGCTATCATTTACAATTATGAGTCTAGTTAGAACCTCTCAGTATTCTAATTGAGAGCTTTTGTGAAATTGTTCAAACTTCTGTAGTTAAATTTTTACCTATATCTTTCCAACTGATGCTACATATTATGAAAATATTAGCAGCTCTAGCAATTCTTAACTGGCAATAACAAATGCATTTGTCCAAAATAATCTTACAAGAATTGCAACATCCCATGAAAAGTCAGATAAAAAAGTTTCATCCTTAAAATTTGCCAAAGAACAATACCAACTCCAACCTCACAAGTTTAGCCAGCTTCAAAATCTAAAATTTAGATATTATGCGGGACATTTTTTTTGAAAAAATAAAATAAAATAAAATAAAAACACTAGTCTAACAATTGTCTCCTGAACTTGTTTTGGGAGGTTTCCTATGTTGGACAATCTTCACTATACTTAAATAAATTAATTATGTTTGGATACTAAATGACAAACAGAATACAAGAGAAAAATAGAAAAGGAGAGAGAATGATTGATTAGAAAAATCAAACCAATAAATAAAAATAAATAAATAAAAACAAATTTTTATTTTGTTACAAAAACAAAATCAAAATCTGATTTAAATAAATAAAAATAAAACAGAAGAAGAATTAACTTACTTGATTGATTAATTTCTTCGAATAATAATTTGATCAAGTCCAGTGTTAGACACTGTGTCCTTAAGACAGATTCGTCCTCTCCACGGTGGTTTCAGAATATAGACGTCTATCTCCCAGGATAAAATGATCAATCAACGAATAAATGTAGCACTACAATTTATTCGCACAACGAACACAATAAGTGTATACACTCTTTCTCACAAAAATTAAATGCAGCAAAATGCAAAATATATTTGCAGAGGAGAAGTACGAAAATTCTGAATAAAAACATCAAATGAGGGCTGCCTATTTATAGATGTAGTGGTGGCTTTTCAATTTGAATTAAACAAGTACAAAACTTGTTTGAACATGTATGATACTGGTTCAGTTTGAATAAACTGATACAAATCTGTTGGGTTCAAATTTGAACAGATAAAAACCGTAGGAACCTGTTTGGGTGTAGGGAAAAACCAAAACAGAATATTAAATAAAATTAAATCCAAATGTTTTTGGCCTAAAAAGATTAGTATTGGGCCGAACAAGCCCAACCCAACCACCAACCACACACCACGCACCCGCGCCCAAGCCCAGGCCCAGCCCGACCGGATGGCAGCGGCGCGGGGTGATTTTTGGGTCCAATGGGTCTAAGCCCATTTTGCCCATAACCTCCCTCTCTACAAAACTTGGGTGCCCCTTGGAGTCTATCCCAAGTTCCAACTCTAAGCCTTATAAACCCATTCAAAACTTCCCATCAAATCAATGTGGGACAAGGCATTAATTAACTATTTAAGAAATTTCCACAAAAACTCCATTTCCATGGAGCTCACTTTGGTTTCAATTTCCTATTCACCCGATAATGGTTTTGAGCAACCGAATATACTACGTGAATCACAACGCGGCATAGAACGCATTACCACTTAGACCCGCCAACTTCGGCGCACGGGTCCTACCTAAAAAATAGACCAAAGTTCGGAAAAAATTCTATTTTCCAGAATTTTTCCCAACCATTTCTAACATCCTAGGGTTCAAACCCAACTACCCAAGTTCTCACCCAAAAACGTAGGCCTGGGATATCAATTACAGATAGTGTTCCCACTTATTCCCAACACCCTCTATGCAATCTTTAAATGTGGAACTCGTTATAAGGTCCCTTCTTTTATCCCCCTGCATCCCTGTGACCCAAAACACCACAAATAACCCCTATGGTCAAGTCAAATACAACAATAGGATCATAATCAACCCCAAAACAAAATAACCGCGTATTGCAATTCTTTCAAACAAGTGAATTCATGTATCCTTGCACTGAACTTGCATGTTTGTGTATGTAAGTTGGCTCTTATACCATAAGAAACAACCCAGCAAGAACCTACCCCAAAAGATATGCACCCAATACTCTCCATGCAGAGTTTTGATCTGAGACTAAGAATACGCTAAAGTGGGTCTTGGTATGCAAGCTGGCTTACATACCATGAGAAACAACCTCATCAAGAACCTACCAAAAAAGGTATGCACTGAATAACCTTTATGCAGACTTTCAATGTGAGATTTGGCTCATGCCAAAATGGGAGAAAATACGGGCAGGAGGGGGGGGGGGGGGGGGGGGGGGGGGAATGGTGTTGAACTATTGGTCGGTTAATATAGTTGCCTGGTTTAAGGTCCTAGGTTCAACACCCATATTAAGTGCAATTTATCATCATCTCCACTTATATACTGGATTCCTTGTGTAAAGTTCAAATGTGCGACTTGACTTGACACATGCTACATAAGATGAGTTGTTATAATAACAATTTGCTGCAACTTTAAATTATTGAACTTGTAGGCATATCTTTTCCAAATTGATTATGTTTAATGCCCAGATACTAAAACTAAACTAATAAAACTTTTTACGGCTTCATTGAATTCTTGCTTGTAATTGTTACAAACGTGATATTTTAATTAGTTTTCTATTCCTACTATAAAGAACTTAACATTTTTATTTGATGTTTCTAACTGGGATGCTATAACAAACATTAGGATGACCAAGTTATCACATTATTGCCCCCCGATCACTTCATTTCCTAAGTAAATCCCTAGTAAAGAAAAAATGATGAAACAAGTAATATTTAGATATGTTTTATTTATCTATTTATTTACTTTTCTGTAGATTGGTTTTCTTCCAAGTGGTTCTTTAGATTTTTAGATTAAAAATGGTAATTTGCCTCCACTAGACAAAGCATGTAAGAGCTTTGTTGTACACTAGTCTAATGACCAATTATGCAGTGCACACCCCTTAACGTGTAACTTATGTGCTTGTTATGATCCAAAGCAGTCTTGGTTAAAAATAATAGTCTTGGTTATGATTTGAAGTGGTGGACAAATCAAAGTAAGGTCAGCCCATGGTCAAACAAATTGGGGGCATGCACAATTATCAGGCTAGGTGGTGTTTGGATCCAACAGCTGGAAGCCCAGGTGGATATGGTATGCACCCATTTAGGTTAACCTAGTCTAATGGGTAGAGTTGAAAATGAGAGTAGCCATTTTTACGAGGGAGATTGTGAAATGCGACTTGCTACTCAATTCAGATTCGAAAAGGAATTGTGGGGGTGTGAAAATAGGTTTCACACATCTATTCTTGGAACTATTTTTATTTGACTCCATAGCATTTGGACATATGAACATGTTAGGTATCAGCTAATGATTTGTATTTTCTAATCCTTTCCAAGGCAGGCTCCTCATAAAATACTCCCCCCCCCCCAAAAAAAAAAAAAAAAAAAAAAAATTATAGAGAAATTGAAGACTTGTGCTATTCCATATGCTAACCAAACAACTGATTAGATTGACTGATTCTGGTTAAGTCCAATGACCAAAGCTGAATGCTTTTTGCGAAGTGTCAACAAATTTAAGCCCCTCATACTAATAAAAAGGATACGTGAAATTAAATAAAAAATAAAAAATAAATTTGACAAGTGATCCCCATTTGTTTGTTCAAACTTCTAAATTTTGTTATGGGAATTTCATCCATTAACGGACACAGCAAGTCATGATTTGTCGACATCATGGGAAGAAATCGTCATATTGCTCATTGTTTCCCAAATCACAGAAAAATCTTTAGCAAATATAACATGGGTTTTCTTTTCAATACAAATTTATAAACCAAAATTCCAAGAAATGAAAGAAATCCAAGAGGTATTGATGCAAGAACATGAACACAACACAACAGGAGGACACAGAAGAGGAGTAACAAGAGTAAGTAAATAAGAGACGAGTGACTCACACTCACTGGTTGTTTTTGTTGGCCCTTCTCTCTGGCCTCTGGATGGTTAGGGCAGCGAATTAAATCCCAAAGAGAGCCCCGAGATTGGAATCTGGTTTGGGTTACAGGTGGGAGTCCGGATCCTCTCCTTGAGCCCCCTCCTTGAGCCCCTCCTTGAGGGGCCTTCGGGTCCACTTTGAGGCTCAATTTTGATAATCTGAACCGTTCACATTTTAATATTTATTCAGTATAACATACCTGTAAAAAATCAAGTTGATCGGATATCAGAAAGTATATGTTCAGAAAATTAGGACTACAAACTATTTTTTAATAAACAGTTTTCGAACACATACTTTCTGATATCCGATCAACTTGATTTTTTACAGGTATGTTATACTGAATAAATATTAAAATATGAACGGTTCAGATTATTAAAATTGGACCTCAAAGTGGACCCGAAAGCCCCTCAAGGAGGGACTCAAGGAGGGGGCTCAAGGAGAGGATCCCAATTCTACAGGTGGTGCTGCGGTGGAGATGAGAAAAAGGGGTGTGGTGGTGCGTGGTGGCGAAATAAATCTGCGAGAAAATATTTTGAGAGGAGAAAGCAGTTAAAATAACGGCGTCGTTTTCAAGTTTGGGTTGCTTTGAAAAATGATTTTTTAAATAAATTTTAAAAACTAAACCAGTCAATCCCCAATTGAGAGGAAAACATTTATCACCATGCTTATTCCAAAATCATCAGTAATCCTGTACGGGGCTGGCTTCCTCCAGTCCGTGAGCAGATTGTCCGTGATCAGATTGAAAAATATAATTGAATTGGTGAAGGTTTATCACGGTCTCGTTTTGATAATTTGAATTGTTCAATATGTAGAATTCGTCGAGTACTATATACATGTAAAAAATTACATTAATCGAATATCGATAGTTATGTGATCAAATTATTTTTGTATAAAAAATAAATAAACGGTAAAAAAATAAACGGTTGACATAAATCTGATCTGATGAGATAGATATTGATATCTATCAATAATACATATATAGTACATATATCAACGTGATTTTTTATATACATATATAGTACTCGACGAGTTTTACACATCAAATGGTTCGGATTATCGAAACGGGACCTCGTGGTAAACCTCCACGGGCCTAACAGTACTCTCTAGTTCAATTACGGATTAGAGGAAAGCCTAGCCCATCTCATATATACGATGAATAGTAGATTCATTATTACATGACATTGATAAAATGATATCAGTGTTAAACTAAGACCTTGTTTAAGAAGAGAGTTGAGTTAAAATAATTCATTAAAAGATAAAATAGATTAAAATAATAAATAAGATAAAATATCACATTCAACTCATAATTATTTTATTTTTTCTCTCACGACCATCAAATTAACTATCAAAAAAAAAAAAAAGTCAACCAACTTCTCAAACACAACCAGGTTAAAATAGTCAAAAAAACCAAATAGCCAACTAAAATAGCTAACTTCCCAAACAATGCCTAAATTTTTTTTTATTTGATTTGTAACTAATGTTTAATTGAGGTTAGTATTTAAGGTGGTCATAAAATAGTTTTTTGTAACTCTTTTTGTGAATGTTGCAAAAAGCAATTATTTGTGAGAACACAGATTTGTACAAATTATTTTTAGTAATGTCAACATAAGTTTTTCATTCTATACATCCTCAAAGTTATTTAAAATCAAGAAATTAATTGAAAACTTGAATTTGTTTAACAGTATATTTATATCATCAAATAGAATAGAAAAATTTAATATATTGTTGAGTAAAAAAGTATCCCATCTTGATGTATCCAAATTATCTCGAGAGTTAAGTTTTAAATCAAAAAGCTTTTTTATCTTCTCATATTTGAATCTGTACAATATGGCACCTTCACATATGTACATCACCAAGTAGGACTCTTCTTCGGATTCTTCACGAACAACGCCAAGTATAGAGTACTCATACGCTCGTAGTGCCACATTTGTGGGAACACTTGAGCAACCTTCTCAAGATTGACACAATAGTTCACCGTCCCTTTCCGTTTCGAGCACATCAAATTGCAATTTGTGAAACTAACTCAGGTGGAGTAAATACAAATGGCCTCGTGACATTCCCAAAATACCTAAAATTCCTATGGTCCTTTCCTTTTTTAATCTGAGGCATCGGTGTTCTTTCAAGTTGCTCTTGATCGACATTAAAACACAATAAAGTCTCCAAATGGTAACAAAACCAATGTATTGCCCCTTCCCAAAAGATTGCTTGGTTGAGGACTAGATCATTGGACCGACGTTTGAAACAAATGTCGGTGAGCCTCCACATGTCAGTTTACGACAAATAGACTTCGAATTGATATAAATCTAGTAAAAACTTGCGTAAGCGAACAACTTTGTAGTGAGGTGATTTCAAACGATTGAAAGCTACATAATCGTCATAAACTAGGCTATCAACAGAGTCGAGAGGAGAGGGAAGTATCTTGTAATGCTTTGTTGTAGGATTATACATATAGTAGTTAATGGGATAATGTGTCATCACTTCTAGTGGAGTGATGAACATACTCATCTTGAGAGCTTGAGCAGAGAAATAGGTCATTGCAAGACTGTAAAATTTGTATGCCTAAAGGATCGTCAACAAAATTGAGTGACATTGAAGGTGCCGTAGCTACCTTTTCTGGTATTTTGTCATGGTCATGGAGAGAGATGAATTCGAAAGTTGGGTTGTGGGGTAATTTCAAGTCATTGATTGAGTGAGAAAAATTAAATAATATTTCACTTAATTGTATCTATTTCATAATATAATAGTTTCATGTCATCAGATGAGTTAAGAAAATTTTATATAATATATTAATTTATATAATATTTCATTTACGAATCTCATGAGAATGAATTATAAAAAATCACTTAAATCAAGTCGGCCTAACACTCGCTAACCTAAAATAAAATGTTATTAAGAGACTTTAGATATATAAATATAAATTCAAATAATATTATTAATTTTGAAAATTTTTTATAAAATTTTTATATGGGTTATAAAACAAAAAGAAATGCAAATTGCTATAAGCTATCCAGTAATTAGAGCTTATATATTTAAAATGAAGTCTATGCTAAGCCTTGTCTGTCAATAATACATTTTAACCAAAAAAATTAAAAAGTCATTATAAATTATCATATCACTCTCTCTATTGTTCTGCACATCTTTTCATAAAAAGTTAAAAAATTATTAAAATAGTATGTTTCCAAACAAGACCTAAGGAGAGAAAAAATTGAAGACCAAACCTCAACCTATTCTAAATTGGTGGAATTTTTTAAAATTATTAAAGTGTCTTTTTATAATTATAGACGAGATATTTTCAAAATATGTAGAGTTTTTTTATTTTATTTTATTTAATAAAGTGAACATTTTAAAGTAGAATGGGTACCTTTCATTCATAAACTAAATCGACAGATGCATTTTTTAAATCTGTGATATTGTGCTTGTGAGTAGATACATTTTTTTTTTGGTAAACTACCAATAGGTCCTACTTTGGAGACTTATTACCCATTAAGTCCTATTGATAAATTTATTAAGTGATAAAGATAAATTTATCAGTCTTTTATTTTTATGAATAAATTTATAGTGATAAATTTATCAGTCTCTTTATTTTTATGAATAAATTTATAGTGATAAATTTATCAATCTCTTATTTTTATAGTGTTAAATTTATTAGTTAGGACCTATAAGTAAATAAGTCTAGTTAATAGGGCCCTTTTCAAAGCAGGCGTTGTTAACAAGTGTATTAATAACATTACTTATCCAAAAAAGTCTTAATAACATTAGTTAAGAAAATTTAGAAGAAGACTGCTATATATCACGTTATTTTGTCACCATTATATCATTGGATATATGGCATGATACTATTGTTTTTATTAATTTCTTAATAACTATATCTCTAAATAAGAAAATCAATCATAAATGTCCATGTAAGTGGTGATACAATCGAGTGAAAAAAATCCAATAACATTAATCTTTCTCAATTTAAAATAATTGTAAATTTTTAATGGCAAATACTTGTTAAGAAAATAGACAACCATTTCAGAAGAGTTAATAAATGAATTTAAAGCACTCTTTAATAAAATTAAAAATAAAATTATCTTATAACTTTTCAATGGGGCCTTGAGAAATTTTGAGAAAATGGGGTGTTTTACGAAGTGGGGGCCTAAAGCGCAAGTTTCACTCGCTTCGACTTTAAGCCGACCCTAACTTTAACACAAGAATAAAATTATGAATAGATAATTTTTTATCGCCTATTACCTATGAGAGTAGGGCCCTAACGTTGTGTTTGATTGAGAAATTTGAGAAGGAATTTGGAAAGAAAAAAAAAATAGTGTGTGAAACTATATGAAATGTAAGTATGTTTTATTCATATTTCACCTACTTTTTTCATTTTCCTTTCCAAATTTCTCTTCAAATCCTCCAACCAAACACATAACTGAATGCAACGAAAAGACTCGAAAATAAAATAATGAAACAATTAATATATTAACATTAAACCAAACAAAGTCTTAAACAACAAACGTCACCACCTACAGCATTCACACTTGAAAGAAAGACTAATAGGGCATCCTACAATGGCTTCACGAAAAAAAAATAATATTTGTAACGTGCAAACAAAGACTTATAGGACTATCAATAATTCAATATCAAAATCATCCCAATATGGTGGTTGGTTACTTCATGGTAAGAGTCCTATAGTTGCCATCAAAGAAATAAACAAAAGCAATTTGCCTAATAATTGTTTTCAAATATTATAAAATAAAATAAAAAACAAAAAACAAAAAAAAAAACAGATTTTATAGTAAGCATATACTCTTGTGTTGCCATAGATCACTGAAACTATTGGAACAATCTTCTGTGTAAAATAAATAATTTAAAACTAAATCAAACAAATAAAAATAAATTACTTACAGAATTTATTTAACGAAATGAATAAATACAAAAAATAATCAAATCGAGTGTGTGACACTCTGTCCTTAAGACAAATTTGCCCCGCTCAGATACTCACGGAAAAATTACATTTATCTCCCAGGATACAATGATCTAACACAGATTGTATTAGCACTAAAAATAATTTGTTTCGGCGAACAAGAATCTGTGTTCTATACTCTAAAAAATTTTCTTAAAAAATTAATATGAAGAACAATGCAAATAGAGAGCAAAACCGGGAAGAGAATATGATTTATGGATGTGCAAACTGCTGGAAAATGATCTCTATTTATAAGCAACTTGGTGACTCTTTGAACAAGTTCAAGTTTGAATTGAACAAGTGCTATACAACCTGAACAGATACAGTTCAAAATGAACAGATACAAACTTCAAACTGAACAGGTGTGGACTGCTTGAACCTGTTGGAAATTAAATCTGTCCGGTTCAACCTATTTGAACCTACTGGAAAATTGACTGAAAAAAAAGGCACTGTTTGGACGGAAAATTTTAATTAATTTCGTTTAGAAATTTAAATAATTTTCCTATAAGAATTTGAAAAAATTTTGTCCATAGGACCCAACCCACAACTCGCACCCGGTCCCGGTCCGGCCAGACGGCGGCGCGCATGTGGTGATTTGAGCCAAAGTTCACTTTGTTCATAACTTCTCTCTTTTATGAACTTGGGGCCCAACCCAAGTTTGTTCACCTAGAGCTTATAAACACATACAAGCTCTCTTAAAGTTTCAATGTAGGACAATCATTTCAAGGAAACCCACATTTTATTTCTTTAATTGTCCATTCTGCTAACCCGAAAACAACGTCAACTTCTGATTCACTCATAAATGGTTTTGACAAACCATTTGCACCATGTGACTTGTCATGTGGCAAGGAACACGTCACCTCTTTAGACCTACCCCAAAAGACGTGTGGGACCCACTCAAATTTGGACTCAAAATTGGCTCAAAATAAGTCTATAAAAATCATATTTCCAACAGAAACCTCAATTGACTTGGAGCATCACAAATTCTCAGTTTTAAAACTCAATCCACCTCACTATTTCCTTTTAATTATCCTTTCAAACACGAAGCCTGCTACTACAAACAAGGCTTTTCCAGGGGACTTATGCCCTCTACACTTGAAGCAAATCTCTCTTCGCATCTTAAAATTATGCAAGGGATTGCCACTTGCAATTGTAGCAATTAGTGGTGTTTTGACTATACAAAGGACAGGAGCAGAATGGACAAATAGAAAATGCTTTATCGCAATCTTGGTGCTGAATTAGAGGGCAATGACAAATTAGAGAATATGAAAAACCCAATATCTCTCAATTACAATGATCTGCCTTATTATTTGAAGATCTGACATGAAACAATAAAATTTTGGAATATGAAAGATGATCTAGCTTTGGAGTATGAAATGAGACCTAATTTATTAATATGATGGAGTTTTGTAATATGAAATGTCATGTAGTTTGGAATATAAAATAGGACCTAATTTATTAATATGATAAATATTATCAGAAAAAATTGTAAATGAAATTTGTTTGTATAACATTTTTTAACTTTATTATTTTATTTAGCATTTTCTCCATCCTAAATATTTGTCCATATATTATTGGCCTATTTAGTGCAGCTTATCATAATTTGAAAATTGATAATCAAAAAGTAAAAGTTAAAAATAAGTTTTTTTTTTTTTTAGCTTTAGATAATGATTATTTTTTTAACATATTTACGTTGTTCTTATCTAATAAGCATAATATAAAATAGTCAGATATAAACTCCTAAAAAACTTATTTAACATTTTTCTAATAATAGTAATTACCGTCATAACGAGGTAGTCTGTGATAGTGATCATAACATATGTGTGGTGGTTCAAATACTAAATTCAACAGTAACATTATATTATCTAAGTTAACATGGTGATATTTTACTGTGTTAACCAGTGAAATTGGTCTCTTTTTTTAACTTTAGAATTTCATAGCAAACATGTAACAAGTAGATCTAAAAATACTAATTATATCAAAAAGTTCATATAAAGTCCATATATACATCAAATGTTATGAGATACACACACCTCCACCTTGTATCATATCAGCGCATGACACATTGGAAGGTGGTGTATCATATCGGGGCATGACACATTGGAAGGTGGTAGGAGCAGAGTAAGAAATCTGTTTATTTGTAATTTAAAAAATGGGAATACTAATAAAATTTATGAATAATATGATATATTATGAATAATAATTTACAAATTATAAGAATTCTAAAATGTAAGATAAGGAATAAATAAATAAAAATAAATATTAAATACAATATTTTAGTATTTCGGCACGAAAAGTTTATGACCAAAGCCTTGGCCCAAAACTGATATATTTTTCACACGATTATTGATGATGACTAAGGGGTTAAGGTACAATTGGGAGAGTTGTGTGCCAAGATGGGAGCCAACCGTGAACTCTCTTTTTATGATTCAAACGGTGTAGAGTTTGTAAAGAAGATGATCCATAAAGAAAAAAAAAATCAAATTAATCACATTATATTTAACTTAAAACAATATATAATTTTCTTTTAAAATAATATATTATTTTTTGTTCTTTAAATTAATTAGTCAATGACACTTATTTGGTTTCTCACTCCTTTCTACTTTCATCCTACTTTTCTAGGAATGGCAACGGGTCGGGCCGGGGGATGACACTCCCCGTCCCCGATCCTAGAAGGTAAAAAAGTCTCCGCTCCTGATCCTCGGCGGGGAACCCATCACGTCCCTTCGCCCCCGTCTCCTAACAGGGATCAGGTTTCCCGGACCGTGAAAAATCCCCCAACAAATCTGTTCAACACGCACACACACTCACACACAAGAACCAAAAAAAAAAATTATCTGCCTAATGGATGACAGATCTGTTCAACACACACACACACAACAACTGTTCAGATCAACAACAACAGGTATATATATAACAACTTTAAAAAAAAAATTTTGTTCATCAACAACAACATATATATATATATAGAAAAGGCTTCACGATCTGTCCATTAATCAAGATCGAACCACGATCTATTTAGATCGATAGCGTCACGGTTCGCGATCTGTTTAGATTGGTGCCAACGAAGGGCTTCATAGACGGAGGGCTTCTTCACTTCTTCAGATCTATGCAAATTGGTGGCTACTACTCTCTCACTTCTTCGCGGGCTTCACGGAGGGCTTCAGATCGATGGTGGCGGTGGATGATGTTGATGATGATAAGAAGTGAGAGAATGAGAGAAAGAAATATGAGTGGGTGAGGGAGGGAGGGAAAGAGAGAGAGATAAGAGACGTGGTAAGACTGAGAGAGATCTAAGTCAGTGAGTGAAGGAGAGAGAGAGAGATGCAAGACGCGGTGAGACTGAGAGAGAGAGAGAGAGAGAGAGAGAAGTAAAAGTGAGATGAGTGTTTGGTTTATATATATATAGAGGGGTAAAATAGTAATTTCACTTCGGAGATAAACGGGGATGGACATGGGGACGGGGACAAGCTGGGTACGAGGCTAGGACACATATCCCTATCCCCGGCCCCAAAACTGATCGGGGATTGATTTTTGAATATCATCCCCGCCCCATTGGAGATATTTTTCAGAGAAAAACTGCTCAAATCAAGGCCAGGTCCCCATCGGACCGGGTTCAAATTGTCATCCCTGTAACTTTCCTCAATGCGATCCCACCTTTATATATTCACTTTTTCAGTGGATAGGATAGGTATGGCATGGGTCCAGCTTTTTTACTTCGGCATCTATTTCAACTTTATTTTGATCAAGTTTCAAATTATGTAGACCGACTTAAAATAGTCCCTCGTGAATCACAAAACAAGAGAAAATTTTTCTTTTTTAAAAATTTTTAGAGTTGGATTTTCCTCGAGATTAAAGGGAGTTGTTCAGATCGGTAAGATTTTGATTATTTAAATCGTTTATTTTAAAATCCTTCGTATATATCATTTTTAAAAAATATTAAGTGAATCCAATAATCATAAATTTTTAATTTTATCATATTTATCACTAAAAATTATTAAATTTGTTAGTCTGTATAATATTGCTTTTAAGACTTACATGAATCCCATTAGCAGAAGAGAGAATAGAAATTAAAAGTATTATTTCTCAACTTTTTAATAATTAGTTCTTTTAATTTATTTTAATTATTTTAATTTCATAAATTATTCACTAACACAAATTATCAAAATTTAACATTAAAAAAATATATAAATAACACTCATAAAGTGCACCAAACAAGACCAAGGAAACCACTTAAACCACAAACATCCCCTCATGGAGCATTCCCACTCCAAACAGAGACTTACATCTTGCAGTGACCGGAAATTCTAATATACACCATTTAAAAAAAATTTACTGTATATTTTATATATTCTTAATTAAGTTTTTTTTTTTTTTAAATTATGAGTAATTTTTTTGTTTAGTTATGATATTATTTTAGTTATGATTTATAAATTTTTTAATTATATTTCATTTTTTAATTTAGTTATGATATTTTTTTAATTACAATTCAAAAAATTAAAGTTATATTATCTTTCCTTTTAATTATAAATGCATATGATGCACATTGAAGGGTGTTCATTTCCCAGCATTGACTTTCACGAAAAACAACAAAGGTTACACGCAATCAAAGACTTTAACATTATAATTTATCACAACAGAATACTGGTTACTTCCTAGAAAGAGTGCGGAGGTTGCCATCTCTGTTTTCACAAAAAAAAATAAAAATAAAATAAAAAATTGCAAATTTGATAGCTACCATAAATTTACTCCTGCATTGCCATACATATCATATCACTCAAACCTCAGTTGAGTTTTTGAGCATTACAAATTCCCGGTTTTGAAACTCAATTCAGAAAACCATTTCCTCCTAATTATCCCCTCAAACACAAAGCCTAATACTGCTAACAAACACTCACAAAACAGAAAATGGCTGAAACTGCAGTGTTCCATCTTCTAGCCAGCTTTGCACCCTTCCTTCAGGGAGAGGTGAATTTGTTGAGTGGAGTTCGGGAAGCAATGGAAGACATCAGAGATGAATTCCAGCACATGTCAGCTTTCCTCAGAGTTGCTGATGCTACGGAAGAAAAGGACCCCGAACTGAAAGTTTGGGTCAAACAAGTCCGAGATACTGCCTATGACACTGAATATGTTCTTGACAAATTCAGGCTTCACCTTGCACAACATCACGGCGATGGATTTGGTGGTTTCCTTCGTAAGTCTTTCTACTTTGCCAAGACTTTAAAAGCTCACCACCAAATTGCTTCTGAAATACAAAGAATCAAGTCCAGGGTCATCAATATTTCCGAGGGACATAAAAGATACCATGATAAATATGGTATACTACAGCAAGGTTCAAGGTCCAATGTTGTTAACAATTCATGGTATGATTATCATGGCAATGCACTTCTACTCGAAGAAGCAAAGCTAGTGGGCATTGAAAAGCCCAAAAGACATCTGATGGAGTGGCTAGTCGAGGGAGATTCTGGGTTGAAAGTGGTTTCTGTGGTGGGAATGGGGGGCTTAGGCAAAACCACCCTGGTTAAAAAAGTCTACGATGATGCAACGGTGAAGAAACATTTTTACAGCCATGCTTGGCTCACTGTTTCTGAGTCATTCACGGCTGAGGATCTCCTGAAGGACATGATTCAACAACTCTTTAAAGCAATCATGCAACCAGTCCCTGTCGGAGTTGAAACTATGAGCATCGATGGGTTGAAATATCTGGTTAATAATTTTCTGCAACAAAAGAGGTACGTGGTTGTTTTTGATGATGTTTGGAATGTTAAAGATTGGGAGGCTATCAAATACATGCTACCTGACAAAAATTGTGGTAGCCGTGTCATTCTCACAACTCGTTTTGCCGATATAGCTTCTACCTGTTGCGAAGAAACTGATGGCGATGTTTATCGCCTGATGCCGTTGTCCCAAGAGGAGTCTTGGACGCTGTTTTGCAACAAGACTTTTCGGGGGAACTTATGCCCTCCAAACTTGAAGCAAATTTCTCTTCGAATCTTAAAAAGATGCGAGGGATTGCCGCTTGCAATTGTAGCAATAAGTGGTGTTTTGGCTACAAAGGACAGGAGAAGAATAGACGAATGGGAAATGTTTTATCGCAGCCTTGGTGCTGAATTAGAGGGCAATGACAAACTAGAGAGTATGAAAAAAGCGCTCTCTCTCAGTTACAATGATCTGCCTTATTACCTGAAGAATTGTTTCTTGTACTTGAGCATTTTCCCGGAGGATCAAGAAATATGGTGCGAAAGTGTAATTCGACTTTGGACAGCAGAAGGATTTGTGAATGCTATTGAGGGGAAGACAATAGAAGAAGTTGCAAATGGCTACCTCGGTGAGCTATTCAATAGGAGCTTGATTCAAGTGGCAGAGAGATATCCAGATGGAAGGCCTTCTCATTTCCACATTCACGACCTGCTGCGTGAAATTATTGTTTCAAAGGCGAGAGAGCAAAACATTGTAACAACAATTTGCAGACAGGGCTCAAGGAGGCAGGAGAAGGTCCGCCGCCTATTGATTCGAAGCACCTCGGATAATGTGGAATATAGCGAGCATTCTTCTCGACTTCGTTCTCTGTTTGTGTGGGGACCGATGGATTCATTGCCTATTGCATCATTGCGTGAGTTGTTTAGACATGGTTCGAGGCTGCTAAATGTGTTAGATTTGTCAGGTACTCCGTTAGAGACTATACCAGATGAAGTTTTTAAATTGATCCATCTCAGGTACCTTGGCTTGTGGAATACAAAAGTGAAGATGGTCCCAAAGTTGATTGGGAAGCTTGAGAACTTGGAGACCTTAGATCTAGGAGGAACCTATGTGACTGAGCTGCCTGATGAAATCCTACACCTTCAGAAATTGCGCCATCTCACATTATATCGTTTCAAACCAAGAATCGTTTATTTTGAATTTCGACATTTTAATTTCTTCAAAGCTCCATCTCAAATAGGAAGGTTGCAATATCTACAAGTGCTGTGGAACATAAAGGCAGACCAAAGAAGTGAAGGTGGAGTTAGTATAGTGAAAGAGATGGGGAGGCTAACCCAACTAAGGGAGTTATCCATTGGGAATTTAAGAAGAGAAGATGGGGTGACTCTGTGCTCTTCCATTGAGAAGCTCAGCAATCTTCGCAAATTACATGTAATTTCAAAAAAAGAGGATGAGATCCTTGATCTGCAATCTCTGTCGTCAGTTCCTCGATTTCTTCAGCAGTTAACCTTGATTGGACGTTTGGAGAAGTTTCCCCATTGGATACCTTCTCTCCATGGCCTTGTCACTTTAAATTTAGGGTGGAGCAAGTTAAGGGATGATCCTTTGCAATCCTTACAAGAATTACCCAATTTGGCTAAGCTTGGACTTGGTCAGGCATACGAAGGGGAGGGACTGTGTTTCAAGGCAGGAGGGTTTCAGAGGCTTAACTGTTTATTTCTTGATGAGTTAAAAGGATTGAGATGGGTGAGAGTGGAGGAGGGAGCAATGCCCCACCTTGAAATTCTAAAGATCAAAAATAGTGAATTGATGGAGGAGGTCCCCTCAGGCATCGAACGTCTAACCTACCTCCGAACGTTTGAGCTTGGTGATATGTCTGAGAAATTGATTTCTAAGTTAAATAGAGAAGTACAAGGTGGAGATTATTGGAAAATAGCGCACATTCCTCAAGTTAGAATTTGGTACTTCAAGATGGGAATTATTGGAAAGCAGGGCACATTCCTACAGTAAAGTTTCTTTGAAGAGAGAGAAAGAGGAAGGCGAACAGCTCTGTTTAGATTGGATCAGTATCATCATAAAAAAACCATTTTTCCCCTTATTTTCATTTTTATTACATACTTTTATTTTCTTCTTGATCTAGATGATAATGGGTAAGAGTAACTAATAGCACTTTATTTTTACTTATTTAGTTCCTATTTGTTTCTAAGGTAGACTTTCAAAAATTTAAACTTTATAAATCTGTTAATTTGGACTTTTTAAAACACACAAAAAAAAAAAAAAAAATCTAATTAATTGATATTGTTGTTTCAAAAATTAAAATGTGGATACAAAAACTTTTATATAATTATATTTTGTGTTTATCACTAGTATGATAAAATGTGACATTTTTTCTTGTAAAGTCTAATTTTTTTATAGTTAATTTGTACAGTAAGTTATAAAATAAAATTTTGATTGTTCAATGAATTGGGAACAAAAATAGGCATAAGATTTGAGATAAGAAATAAAATACATATACATATATATATATATATATAAAGGATTAATTACACTTTTCTTCTCTCTAATTTGATCCAAGTTTTACTTTAGTCTCTATAATTTTAATTTAAACAATTTAGTTCTTATACTTTAAATCTAGTTTCAATTTGATTTTTTGTTAATTTTATCTACGTCTGCACTTTAGAAAATTGAGAAATGTCTAAAAATTGTTAGTTTTAACTTTCAATTTAGACGAAAAATCCAAATTGAAACCTTAGAAATTAATAAGTGCCTAAAATTTCTAATTTATTTTGTCTATGTGTAAACTTTAAAAAATTGATAATTATCTCAAAATTGTTATTTTAACCTCCAATTTAGACGGAAGAACCAAAGCAAAACATTAAAAATTGACAAATGTCCCAAAATTATTAATTTTAACCTCCAATTTAAACCAAAAAAAACTAGATTAAAGTGTATAGACCAAATTGTGCAAATTAAAATTATAGGTACTAAAGTGAAAATTAAGTCAAATTACATGTGTAAAAAATGTAATTAACCCTCTATTTTATATTGAATTATTGTCTAAAAATTTATATATACTAGTGAGAGTAAACAAAAACAAAGGAGAATATGTATATATAAACATAAACCATACATATATATTGGGATAAATTCCACTTTATCCTTTTATGTTTGGTCATTTTCTCAATTTAGCCCCTTAAAGTTCGATTTTTTTCACTTTGGTCCTTCATATTTCAATTTTTTCTCAATTTACTCCTAAAACTAATTTCTGTTCAAAACTAGATAGAAAATATTATGTTAACTGTCATATAATATAAAAAAAATATATATTATATTAATATTTGAATTTGTGTCAGAGATGAATTATATATAATAAAATGTTTTTATATTACGTGACTATCAATATATCATTTTTTGACTAATTTCAAACATAATTTAGCTTTTATAGTAAATTAGAAAAAACTTAAAACATGAAAAAAAATAAAATAAAATTTAAGGGCCAAAATGAAAAAATAACTAAATAAGTAAATTACTCTTTGCACCCCTGCATTTTGCACCAAATCTTACTTTGGCCCTACACATGAAATCATGACAATTAACCCCTATACTTCTGGTCAAATCCTACTTTGGTCCCTACGCATAAAATCGTGACAATCAACCCCCTCTACTTTTGGTCAAAACTCACTTTGGTCTTTATACAAGTGTCAATATCACTGTTCTGTTACTTAATTGTTTAAATTTTTAACAAAATCTTATCATGTGATAAGAATGTGACTACGATATGAGGATAAGAAAGAAAAATAAAAAAAACTTAAGTCAATTTTTCTTATTCTAAACAACTATTAAAAAAAAAATTCAAAAAATAAAAATATATCAAATAAATCAATTTTTTGAAAGCTTATTTTTAACCAATAAACTAATTTTTTTTGGCCAACTCCCAAAGATGTCTTATATCAAAACAAAAAATATTTTGATCTTAATTTTTTTGTGACAGCATGAAGTATCAATTTTAGAAAAGTTAATCATCTAAAAGTTCTATTAACAAATATTATGGTAACTTAGGTCCTATTTAAGATTTTTGGAACCAATAAATCCTATTTAGTAAAACTGAAAGCGTTATCAATTTTTTCCAATTTTTAAAACTAAGAATATTAGTATCAATTTTGCATAGTAATGTTGCAGATAATTGTTTCACTCACTAATGAAAAAAAATAGAGAATGAGATTAAACGTTTTCGCCTTTCTACTTATTGATTTGATTCAACTATCCAATAAAACTGAGAATACATTATCAATTTTTTTCCAGTTTTAAAACTGAGAACATTATCAATTTGTTTCATTTTAATTTTTTTTTTCAGTTTTGCACATCAATATGTCATCATCATGCTCCTTTATAGACACAAAATTTTTAGTTTTGCAAAACAAATTTAGATTTTTCAAAAAAATAAAAATTGTGTTTGTTTCTAGTTTTCAAAATTACTTTTCAGAAAATTTTACTTTTTCATTTTCCATATTTTTTTGTTTTCACTGAATTTTTTTAATATTTTAAGTAATTTTTTTAATTGTTAGACACACCTAACATAAATACACTTAGAAAATATAATATTTGTGAAAAAAATCTTTAAAAAATTCACTAAATACAAAAAATATATAAAAAAAAAATATTCAGTACATTTTTTATATTTTTGTGTATTTATTAATTTTTAAAATATTTTTTCACAAATAATTTACTATTTAGACACATCTAAGTAAGGTACATTTAAAATAGTAAAAACAAATTGCTTAAAATTTAAAAAAAAAATTCACTAAAAATAAAAAAAAAATACGAAAAACAAAAAACTCAATTTTTAGAAAACTGAATTCGGAAAACTGAAACTAAACACACTGATTAGTTTTTTTTTTCACATAATTTTTTTTTTAGTTTTTTCAATTTGGAAGTCGATGTTTTAAAATTTAAAAAATCAAAACAAATGTCAAATCATCATGTTCCTTTATAAATAATCGTAAAAGATGAACAATCATTATTTGAAGGATAATTCCGACTATTAAAAATTTAATAAAACTTAAAAGTCTAAAAAATCTTAATTAAGATTTAATAGAGTATAAGTTCATAGATTAGAACTTGTGTGTAAATGCCCCATTTTAAAAAGAAGAAACAAAATATTGAGAATAACATTCATACCATCTTACATGAATAATAAATGGAATTATGACTATTATATCCAATATTTACTAAAATTTTAGAAAAACTTGGTCTTAAATTATTATCTCCAAGGTAAATTCGATTTTAGCATTTATAATTGTGTTAATTTGAAGAGACAAAAAAAGAAAGAAAAGAAAAATAAATGAAATAAAAGCTTCTGTTTTTTTTTTCTCCATTTTTCGCTCTTTTCCTTCATTTCCACAAATTTCTTTTAAATTCTTAATTTAAACACAACCTTAAATATCAATAATTATATCATTACAATTGTTTCAGTGGATAAAGACTTAGATGATCACAATCATGAGCTAAGTTCAGACCCAACAACCTTCTCGCTGACCCTATGAGATGTATATAATGTTTTGAGATGTACTTAAAAGGAAGTAATTTTTCTCTAGTTTGACATTGAACTAGAAAGGTAAATTTGATTTTAGCATTTAGTTGTGTTAATTTGAAGAAAGAAAAGAAAGAAAGAAAAGAAAAATAAATGAAATAAAAGCTTCTTTTTATTTTTCTTTTTTTCCATTTTTCTCTTCTCTTTTCCTTCATCTCCACAAATCTCTTTCGAATTCTTAATTTAAACACAATCTTAAATATCAATAATTAAGGCATTACAATTGTTTCAGTGGATAAAGACTTAGATGATCACAATCATGAGCTAAGTTCAAACCCAACAACCTTCTCGCTCTGTATATAATGTATTGAGATGTATTTAAAAGGAAGTAGTTTTTCTCCAGTTTGACATCGAACTAGAAAGGTTCAATTCGGTCCACTGTAAATCTATCTCGAACCTGTCTCAATGATCCAAATCGTTCATCTTATAGAACCCATCAAACACATTATTCATACTAAAAATCAAAGGCGGGCTTGAGATAGACTCGCAATAGACCGGAGTGGACCTCTCCAATCTGATGAAGGAAGGAAGGGAGAGATGTTGATTTAAAAAAAAAAAAAGAAGTATCAACAATTTATTCCAGAGACAACTTTTAAGTCAGTTGAGTCATTGTCCAAGACTTGCTGAAAATTTTAAAAATAAAAAATAAAATGTTTAATCACAAAAGCCTCACTTGTCTGTAAGGAAATAGGTTCCATTAGTATATTCATAAATTTTTTCTCTCCATAATTTATTTATTTTTATACCCTCTCTCAAAGCTACAAAGGCCCATCACCTCTGAAGGCCCTTGCTGTAAGTGACCAAGTTGAAGTCTTTCCAATATGACTACTTGTTTTTTAAACTATTTCTACTGATAAATGCTTGAAAGTTTAGCTTCCAAAAACTCCAAATTTTATTCGATGTCACCTTTTTTCTCTCTCTAGATGCACGTAATTCCCTCTTCAACATATATCGGACAATTACAAGGCATATATCTTCACCGGATAACTTGATGGATGCCACTAAGCATCCTCTACGGTCTCAATAGTTAGTAACAGTAATTCAAAAAATGATCAAATAATATAGATTGTAAACCAAATCATATTAAATTTAATCACAATACACTATTTTCTAGATACATTTCCATTGTCAAATGTAATCATAAACCCTATTTTTTCCTGCAATTTCAGTTAAATCAAGAGATCATTATTTATTTATATATTTATTTTCAGTCTAGCTAACGGGTTGAGAAAAAAACAATCAATCATCAAAAATCACATATGATATAAATATCATCCAAACACAACATAAGCCTATGGATAGTACAATACTCTGCAACAAAAAGAGCTACAAAACACTTACATGAATGGAGTCCACACAATAGTAGGAATCACACACACCCCTATGAGGGTTTTGGGCCATTTCCTATGGCTGAGATATGCGATTTCCATCATTTCTTGTTCCACGGAAGTTGACATTCAAAAACAGTAGTTGGCTTATCCTGCAACTTGGAGGCACATGTTGAGCAATAATGTCAATCATAAATGTCAGGATATATAATTGCCAATGTCTGACAAATTGGACAAAGGGTTTGCAATTTTTATTCCATAAATTGATGAAGACTGTCTCAATTTTCTCATGTCATATTTTAATTCTACATGAAGCCAAACATTTTCTTGAATTTTATTTAACAAAACTAACAAAGGTCCAGTAAGTTGACTTGTGAGATAAAAAAAAATTAGCCAAAGCCTATTTACATTGCTCAATTCATGCCTGAGACCCCACCTAATGCATTCAATTTAGCCAAATCAATTTCACATCATTATAATAGCTTGCATTCTAATTAAATAATTTGATTAGTCAATACAGTTGTTAGTTCCTGGAAAGAGCCCTATTTGCTAAGCTGTCAAAGAAATATGCAAAAGCAATTTTCACAAAGCCCAAAGTTTTCATACTCAGCTGCAGCACCTAAAAACCAGTTCAGATCTCCATTTCCTCCTAGTTATCCCTTCAAACAACACAAAAAGGCTATACTGCAAAGAAACACACAAGAGAGAATGGCAGAGACTGCTGTGTTCAATCTACTAGCCAATTTTTCACTCTTCTTTCAGTGAGAGGTGAATTTGTTGAGCGGAGTTCGGGAAGAGATCGAGTACATCAGGGATGAATTCGAGTACATGATGGCTTTCTTCAAGAGTTGCTGACTCTATGGAAGAAAATGACCCAGAACTCAAAGTTTGGGTCAAACAAGTTCGACATGCTGCATACGACACTGAAGATGTTCTTGACAAATTCAAGCTTAAGTTCGCACACAATCATGGCACTGGATTCCGTGGTTTTGTTTGTAAGATTTCTTTCTCCATCAAGACTTTAAAAGCTCACTACCATATTGCTTATGAAGTGCAAAGAATCAAGAACAGGGTCATCAATATTTCCATGGGACATCAGAGGTGCCATGATAGATATGGTATCCTAGAGCAAGGCTCAAGGTACATTGATGTTAACAACGCAGGGTACGATTGTCGTGGAGATGCGCTTCTACTTGAAGAACCTGAGCTTGTGGGCACCGAGAAACCCAAAACAAAACTGATTGGGTGGTTGGTCAAGGGAGATCCTAGACTCAAGGTGATTTCGGTAGTGGGAATGGGAGGATTAGGCAAAAACCACTCTCGTTAAAAAAGTCTACGACATAGTTGTTAAATCGGGATTCAAATCGTGAATTGAAATGGCCTCATACCGAATCGCGAATCGAATCGAATTGTGAATGGTAAAGATTTAGTGACTTTCTCTAAATTATTTAGAAAATATAACTACACACTTGAATATTAAATATATCTTATGAATATGAAATATTTAGACTTAAATCAACGAAAATGTTGTTTTGAATGATGATCACATAGTTTAATAGTAAGAAATTAACAAAGGTTCCTATGTAAGATTACCATCTTACCTTCTCTTTTTTAGATATTTTTTATCAACCATTCTTAATAAAGATAGTAAATAAAGAGAAACCCTCAATTTTCAAAGTAACAATAATTTAACAACAATATTGATATTTGGGTAATAAGTATACATACTTTTCTGAGTAACAACAACCAAATAATAAGAAAAAATTATTTAGGATATTTTATTTAAAGCCTAAAACATTATAAAAAGTATAACTAACCTCACCCATATAATATTCAACTAATTTAATTTAATAAAATAGTAATAGATAATTCACGGTGTAAATTACCTTAGTCTTAAACATCTTTAGAAGATATATTATCATTTTTTTAAGGAAAAAACTGAGAATAAAGGTTAAAACATATTGGGTCTGACTAAATTTGATTGGATCCTATTAGAAATTCCATGATCAGTAAAATAATAACAAATCATGTATTTATAATAGTTATTTTGGTATAAAACGCTATTAAAAGTCTTATTATGTCATTTTCACTAAAAAGATGGAGAAAAAACGAGACGAAAAAAATATGTCGGATACAATGGTTTTAAAAATTGCATGAATCGTAAAAAGTGAATCGAATCGCGAATCGATTATGAATTGTGCAATTCATTAGAGATTCACTTCCAAAATAGATTCACGCATAAATTCGAATCAATTTTGCAAAAATTGTGAATCGAATCGTGAATTGAATCACGAATCATAAGATTCTAATAACATGCAGCAATAAAGAAGCATTTCCAGATTTGGGCTTGGATCACATTTTCAGAATCATTCAAGATTGAAGAGCTCTTAAAAGGCATGATTCACCGGCTCTTTAAAGAAGTCAAGCAACCAGTCCCACAAGGAGTGGAAACCATGAATTGGAACAGCCTAAAAGGAATAATAAATGCCTTCCTACGGCTAAAAAGGTATGTGCTTGTTTTTGATGATGTATGGGATATTCACACATGGCAAGCTTTTAGATATACATTCCCTGAGTGCAACTGTGGAAGCCGAGTAACGCTCATAACAAGAAATGCTGATTTAACCTTATTCTCTTGTAGAGAATATAATGGCTATGTCTATGATCTCCAGCCCGTCTCCCCAAGAGTCCTGGGCCTTGTTTTGCAAAAAGATGTTTCAGGAGAACTATTGCCCCTTACATTTGGAACGACTTTTGACAAGCATCTTGAGAAGATGCAAGGGATTGCCACTTGCAATTGTGGCTATCAGTGATCTTTTATCGGTGAAGGACAAGAGCAGCGTAGCAGAGTGGGAGAAGAAGCCTTGGTGCTGAACTAGAAGGAAATAACCAACTCTTGAGCATGAAGAATGTCACTCAGTTACATTTATTTGCCTCACTATGTAAAGCTTTGTTTTCTGTACTTGAGTGTTTTTCCAGAGGACCATCTAATTGAGCATTGGAGATTAATTTGGCTATGAATAGCAGAAGAATTTGTAGAAGTAAAAGGAGCACCTATAGAACAAGTTGAAGAGGGCTACCTCAATGAGCTTCTCAATAGAAGCTTGATTCAAGTGGCGAAGATAAATGGTAAAAAGAGGATCAAATTATAACGCATCCATGACCTTTGGCGTGAAATTATTGTCTTCAAGTCGAGAGAGCAAAACATTGTAACAATAGCCAATGAACGAGGCATGAGGTGGCCTGAAAGAGTCCGACGCTTGTCAATCCATGATTATTTGGAACATTTACAAGAACATAAGCGTTTCACTTGGCTACGTTCTTCTCTCCTATTTAGCACTACATATTCACCAAGCATGCCGTCCATGCTTGCATCATTAAGAGATCTAAAGCTGCTGGAGGTGTTGGATCTGAGTGGTGCCTCATTAAAGATTTTCCTGAATGAAGTTGTCAAACTAGGCCATCTCACGTATCTAAGTTTAAAGGGAACAGAGGTAAAAAAAAAATTCAAAGTCAATAGGAAGGCTCAAGAACCTGGAAATCTTGGACCTTAGACACACCTATGTCACTAAGTTGCTTGATGAGGTCCTAAATCTCCAAAGATTGCACCATCTCTTGGCGTTTCTTCGGTATGAAGAAAAATGTAATTATTATTCTTTTAATAATGAGTGTGGGTTCAAATCCCCAGTTGAAAGAGGAAGTTTGACCTCCTTGCAGAAACTTGGTTCAATTGAAGCAAACCATGGCAGTGGCAGCATTGTACCAAGATAGACAGGGGAGCTGACCCAACTGAAGTCATTAGGCATAATAAAGGTAAGAAGTGAAGATGGTATGTCACTATGCTCATCCCTTCAGAAGCTAATCAACCTTTATGCATTGTATGTGACTGCAACAGAAGAAGACAAGATCATTAATCTAGAATATCTATCTTCGCCTCCTCGACTTCTCCAAACAATATTCCTGAAGGGACGTTAAGAGAAGTTACCACATTGGATACCTTCTCTTCATAGCCTAGTGACAGCCTAGTGACAGTATGTCTACAGCGGAGCAAGTTAAAAGATGTTGATCCACTGCAATATCTTCAAGGTTTACCCAATCTGGTTTTTCTTGATCTTGTTGAGGCATATGAAGGGGAGGAATTGTGTTTCAAGGCTGGCGGGTTCCGGAAGCTTAAGATTTTATTGCTTATTAGATTAAAAGGATTGAGGCAGGTGACAGTGATGGAAGGTGCGATGCCTCATCTTGAAGAGCTATACATTGAGAATTGCAAATTGATGGGGAGTTGCCGTCATGCATTGAACAGCTAATCAACCTTACATTGCTTGACTTATTTGATAGATGGGCACTGGAGAGGAACTAATATGTAGAGGGAGAGAGAAAAAGAAAGAGTTTCTACCAGGTTTGAACTCTTCATATTCCAAACCCTTTTATTCTTTTGTTTTTTAATCTTTTTTTTTCCTCAACTAGTTTATTTCAAACACCCCCCCCCCCCCCTCCGGCCCGCCTTTTTTTTTGGCACAAATAAGTAATCTTTTCTGCATTTGTAACTTTCCCATAACACATCTCTCAGAAAAATGGCAAATATGTTATCATTTACAATTATGACTCTAGTCAGAACCTCTAAGTATTCTAATTGAGAGCATTTGCGAAATTGTGACTAAATCTTTCAATGTGCGACTCGTTATAAGCTCCCTTCTTTTATCCCCTTACATCACTGTGACACAAAACACTACAATTAACCCCTATGGTCAAGTCAAATACAACCAAAACAAAATGACCTTGTATTGCAATTCTTTCAAACAAGTGAATTCATGTACCATTGCACCGAACTCACATGTTCGTGTACGTAAGTTGGCTCTTATACCATAAGAAACAACCCCGCTGAGAACCTACCCAAAAAATTTGCGCCCAATGCGGAGTTTCAATGTAAGACTCAGCATATGCTAAAGTGGGTCTCGTGTACGCAAGTTGGCTCACATTTTGCTCTAAGTTGAAAATAAGAGTAGCCATTTTTACGAGGGAGATTGTGTAATGTGACTTGCTACTCAATTTAGATTCAAAAGGAATTGTGATTGTGGGGGGTGAAAATAGGTTTCACACATCTATTGTTGGATATATTTTTATTTATCTCCATAGCATTTGGACATGTGAACATCTTAGGTACTAGTTAATGATTTGTATTTTCTGTTCCTTTCCAAGGCAGGCTCCTCATAAAATCACCCAAAAAAAAGAAAGAAATAAAAATTATAGAGAAATTGAAGACTTGTGGTATGCCACGTGCCAACCAAAGAACTGAGCAAATTGACTGATTTGTTGAAGTTGAATGACCAAAGCTGTATGCTTTTAGTGAAGTGTCAACAAATTTAAGCCCCTCTTACTAATAAAAACAATACGTGAAATTAAATAAACAAGTTTGACCAAGTGATCCTAATTTGTTTGTTCAAACTTCTAATTTTTGTTTTAGGAATTCCATCCATTAACAGGCACAGCACAGCAAGTCATTTTTTTTTTTTTTGGATCAGCAACAAAAAAAGAATTTTATTAAAATGGAGAAAAAATAAATACAAAGGAGGAAAAGAAGTCCTCAAAAGTGAAAACCAAAAAATCTACAAATCGCATACGGACTTCCAATCGCTAGAAATCAAAAAAAGTGGAATTCCCCTAAACGGGGGAGCAACTGAAGCCCAAAAAGATGCAAGAAATCTAATTTTTTCCCACATCAAAGATGCATCAGTACTTTTGTCCTCGAAGATTCTCACATTACTTTCCAATCAAATGACCTACAAAAGAGCAAAAACTACACAAAGCCCTAAGACCTTTGTTTTTTTGTTTAGACCTAAGAATCGAAAATCAATAGAGAGCACTGAACTACATGATTCAGGAGCCACCCCAAGCAAAAAACTGCTACCATAAACTTCTTGCCACTGGACAGTGCAGAAAAAGATGATTCAAACTCTCCCCCTCTCCCTTACACGTAATGCACCAATGAGGAGAAAGATAGCAATTAGGCATACTCTTTTGAAGGATCTCATGCTTCCATGAACCAAAGACCATATAAAAACTTCACTTTGAGAGGTGCAAAAGACTTCCAGAATCTTTTGTGAAGAGGAAAAAAAAGAAATACTTGGTTTTTCAATGATTTTTTTGAAGAAGGATTTGCAAGAAAATACTCTAGAAGTATGCAAGAGCCAAATCAATTTATCACCCGAGGAATAATCTAATGACAAATGATCAATGCGAGACAACAAGGAGGCTAAATCACCAGCCTCTCTATCAGTAAGATTTATAGCAAAGCTAAGATTCCATGCAATTGGAGCCAAACTGGAGCATGTCAACGACGCAATGGAGAAACCATGAGAGTTTGCAACCCTATAAAGACCCGTGAAATCACTAGCAAAAGAAGAATTTCTAACCCATATATAAAGGGCGTACCCAGTGCCGAAGCTCCCACACTGTGGGGTCTGGGGAAGGGAAATATCTAGGCAGCCTTACCCCTGGCTTTGCAGGGAGGCTGATTCGAACCCACGACCTCCAGCACACAATGGAGAGACTCCACCGTTGCGCTAGGGACGCCCTTCTCTAACCCATATATCCTCCCAAAAAAAAATCGACCCCCCATTTCCCACCCTTAAAGATAAAAATCTAGAGAAAAGAGGAAGAACATGAGATATTGACTTTCAAGGAGAATGACAATTACTCCTCAAAACCACACGAATAGACCTACCATCATCATGAACCCCATAGTTGCTCTTAATAATAGAATGTCATAATGAGTCACTCTCCAAAGGGTATCTCCACAGCCACTTTCCAAGAAGAGCAAGATTTATTGCTACAATGTTCCCTAATGCAAGCCCCCCTTTATCCTTAGACCACTAAACGGTCTCCCACCACCAAATGCATATTTTTGCCCTCATCTTTTCCTTCCCATGAAAAATCCCTCATTAGGCTCTCAATAGATTTAGCAATCCTAACCAGCAGCTCGAAAAGGGACAAAAAATAAATGGTAATACCACATAAACATATTGGATCAACGTGTACCTCCCTCCCTTTGAAAGCAAAGCTCTTTTCCAACCTTCCAACCTCTTGCCAATCTTATCCGCTTCCTCAAGAGGCCTTTCCACCCACCTAGCCAATGCCTCATCAATCGGCGCCCACTCAAGTTATGATTTGTCCGCATTATGTGAAGAAATTGTCATATTGCTCATTATTTCCCAAATCACACCAAAAAATTTACCAAATGACACATGGGTTTTGTTTTCATTACAAATTTATAAACCAAAATTACAAGAAATTAAAGCAATCCACGAGGTATTGATGCAAGAAGATGAAAACAACACAACAGAAGGACACAGAAGAGGACTAACAAGAGTAAGTAAATAAGAGAAAGTGTTTCTCACGGGTCGATTTTATTGCGCCTCTCTGTGGCCTGTGGATGGTTAGTGCAGCGAAATGAGTCCCAAAGGGAGAGCGTAGATTGGAATCTGCTTTCGTAATGGTGCTGAGTTTGGTTGACGGTGAGGGTTACAGGTGGCGGTGGTGCGGTGGAGATGATACCGGAAGAGAAAGGGGTGTGGTGGTGCGTGGTGGTGAAACTAGTAAGAGACTGAGACCACGGTGGCGAATGGAAAATGCGGGCTGTTGCCGACGGCGAGAGAAATCTTAGAGAGAGAGAGAAGAGAGAGAGAGAGAAATGAATTTATTATTTTTTTTTTTGAACAGAGAAAAAAATGAGATTGAAAGGAGAAATTAGTTATTAGTTTTCAAAAATGATTTTTTTAAGAATTTTTTGTATTGATTTTTAATTTTTTAATTAATTTAGGGTGTTTGTGATTTGCCTTTTCTGATAATTTTTTATTTTTTTATAAAAATAAATGTAGAAAAATAAAAAAAAATAATATATAATAATGTATAGTAAAATTTTCTGGGATCGTTTGGCTAAAGATTTTTGGCTAAAAAATTACAAAAAGATAAAATAGGTCATATAAATTAATAAGATAAAATATTATTTTTTATTCATAATCATTACACTTTTTTTCTCATAAAAGTTAAAAAAACCAAATCAAACGAAGCTAAAAAAATATCAACACAAAAAAATCAATTAAAAAAACCAATACCAAACGAAAGCTTAAAAAAGCCTTAAATATGTTTACCCCGTCACATACATTTTTTTTTATCAGACAATTGTTTCAATTGAGTTCAATATATATATATATATTTTTTTGTTTAAGTAAAAAAAAAAAAACTAACAACAAATCTCTATATTAGTTGATTTTTCAAAATTTATTTTTGATTTTTTTAAAAAAATTACAAGTTATTTTGGCAAAAATAAGCATTGAATTTTTTTATAAAAAAATATTTTCTTTCTATAAAAAAATTATGAAAATAAGTTTTTATTTTGTTTTTATTTTTTTCACAAAATTAGTTTGTAACAATTTTTAAAAATAAAATTTGAAAACTAAAACAACCATAACCCATTTGACAGGAAATTTTTTATTACAATGGTCACACAAAAATCATCAGTAATCTTATAAATGATGAATAGTGTGTGTACCGTATATACTTTTTAATTTAAAAAAATATTACATAATTTCATAATTTTTGAATCATAATTAAAAAAAATCGTAACCAAATAACACATGAGACATAATTTAAGATTTTATGAATCATAATTAAAATAAGATCAAAACTAAAGAAAAATAATTGGTTATAAATAAAAAAGAAAATGGTATAATGTAAGAGTGCATATGATAAGAGTGTGTAAAGTAAATTTCCTTGATATGATAAATTCCTTTTAATTGCAGTTAGTGTTTTGTTTTGCTGATGTAATAATACTTCATGTGTAAATGTTTGTTTCCCTTTCTTGTGAGGACTTTTTCTCCTTCTCTACATAGGTTTGGATCCTTTCTTCTGCCAAGGTTGTTTATCTCTTTTTGAAATCTTTTACTATTTGTTGTACCAGATTAATCCAATCTTTTATCAATTTTTTAATGAAGATTTTCTTCCCGACCTTAAAAAAATAAAAAATAAAAACTCTTATTGTACTATCAGCCACAAAGAATCTCAAAACATGATAGTTTTAGAGCATAAGAATAAAACAATTTAAATCTCAAAACTTGATGATTATTGAATTAATTACATCAAGTCCTACCTACTATTAACCAATATCATCATATCCCATGTATCTATGCACTTGTATATATACTTTCATCTCTTCAACTATAAAACTAAACAATTGCTCCCTTTTGGAGAAGGATAATACGGGCTAAAACTAATATATTTTATAATTAATGAAGTTAAAATTGATAAATATATAGATAATAAGGTAAGATGATATTCACAAATAATTATAATAGTCTTAATGTAATTAACCCATAATTTTAAGGCAAATGCTAAAGAGTGCCTCTTTGGGGCATTGGTTAGGGGTGGCTCTATTTGCACACCACCACTCATCTCAAGGCACACCGAGGCACACCTTTAATAAATTGATAAATAAGCAATTTGCTCAATACACACCACAACTTTCTATCTTTACCCTTACTCACACACCCCACCCACAATTTTCCATTTTTACTCTCATTCACTAACTCACACACTCCACCCCCACCCATGATCCATCTCCCCCTCCTTTCTCTGATTGATTGTCACCCCCACATGCCGGTGAGCAAAAACAGTGATGAAGACTCCTCAAGACACCGGTGAACAGAACCAGTGGTGAAGACTCCTCAAGATGTCGGTGAAAATTTCAGTTTGCAACCCGTTCGACTCTGGACTTTTGAACCTTAACAATTTATTCGGACTATTTCTGTCGAACCTTAGCCACTTGTCCGGAGTGTTTCTTTCGAACATTAACCATTTGTTTGACATTTTAGTGTCGAACTCGATTACAAAAGGTGTGTATTATAACCCTTTGTCCTTTGTGGTCATTTTACGTAAGGTTAATATTGTAATAAAAAATAAATCAATTAATGGTTTGCCTTGAGATGAAATATGGTGTGCAAATAGAGGCGCCCATTGGTTAGAGTGATTCTATTTACTTTTACCTTTTTACTTTGGCCTCCCTCACTTCTTTGAACCCCCACCAGCTAAATAAGTCCCATTCAGTGTGTTTGGTTTGAGTTTTCTAGATTAAGTTTTTTGAAAACTGAGTTTTTTGGTTTTCGTGTTTTTTTTTTAGTGAATATTTTTAAGATTTTAAACATTTTTTTTACTTTTTTAGATGCACATTACTTAGATTTATCTAAAAAGTAAAAAATTTGTGAAGAAATATTTTAAAAAATTAATAAATACATAGAAATACAAAAAATGTACTGAATTCTTATATATTTTTTTTGTTTGTATTTTTGGTATTTAGTGAATTTTTAAAAGATTTTTTTTACAATTTTTTTACTTTTTAGGTGTATTTATGTTAGTGTAGACGTCCCCGAACGTCCCGGGGGAAATCCCTGTTTTGTTCATTTGGGCTCACTACAGTTTGGACTCAAATGTTACAATTCTTAATCTAATCTCGCAAAGTGCAATGCAAGACTGATAAATCACCAAAGAGTCCAAGTCTAGCCAATCGTTTTGGAAAACAGGTTTTTAAGAAAGAAATGCCAAACATGGACTGTTTTGCCAGATACAGAGACACCACCCAAATATTTTATTTTGGGGGAATTTAGGAAACCCTGACTCGTGCCTAAGGCCACGTGTTCGTCATCACCAAAGTTGCCTCGGCTCGGGAACTTGGGTACGATTGGGGAAGGTCATTTCATGAGCACCCCCGCTCGCCCAATCAAAGATCGGCCACTACTAAGCATGATATCTTGTTTTTGAAAACACATGTGCTCTTATTCCGGTTTATTAGCCTAGAATTACTATGTGATGCACACAGTATACAAGTATAGACTGAGTCGCCTGAATTGGAACAAAATATCTCATGTTCATTTTGAAAATGGTTTGCTACTCGCAAGTAGGCTAAAATGCAGGTTTTGCCACCCTCAGGTGGGCTTAAGAAACAGGGTGATTTGCCACTTTCAAGTGGGCTTAAAACTCGCAATCGATGAATTGTTCTAATCCAAATAATCCAACCTTCACCCACAGGCATTCAGGCAGTTATATCACATAAGCAAATAGCCTTATGGTAAGCATGCTATCATGGCAGTCACTCACACACATGCAAGGATGCTAAAGCATAAACACTTACCGAGTACTCCGAGCCAAAGAAAGAAGCTAATTAGAAATCATGCATGAATCCTAACTATGCTGGAATGCCTAATGCAACACATGCAGGAATGCGACTAAGATAGGCTCGGCTATTCTACAATGACATGTGAAATGCGACAACTCGATACACGTAGTCAAGTTGGAATTGAAGTACAATGCAGTTAGTATGATGCGCCGAGCTCGGTGCATACAAGACAGATAAATGGATGCAAACATGCGAACATAAAAGGGAGAAAGACGTGGGGTTCGAAGACATACATCACACACACGCACACTTATTACAATTTTGCCCTTGCTCGGAGGGTCCGAATAAATATTACACAACTAAAATGAATAACGAATTACAGCTAAATATTACACAACATTAATTAATTAACAAATTAACTAAGAAAGCGAATAGACTAGCATGCAATGCTACATGAAATGGACTGCCTCAGCTCTGCTCGGAATGATGAAGGATGCATGCATGCTCGAGTCGCCTTGTCGGGAAATCCATCGCGATGCCCCGATTTGCCTCTGTTTGCAACTGGGTCTAGAATATTGTACAAAGCTCCAGAAGGCTGCTGACTAGTTTTTGCTGCTGGTTTCCGGTTTGCTGCAACAGAGAGCGAGAAAGGGGCATGGCAAAGTATTTTCAACATATGTATGCATGACTACTCTCCCCGTCATTGCATAAGCTCTAGGGAGTGTAATCCTCGATCCTTGTGCCACCAATCACGCATCTCGATGCATGATGGCCGAAGAGTCAGATTGCACGACTCGATGTAAAATGATGCACATATAAACACAGCAAGGCCTAAACTCCATCATGGGTAATCTGGAGTGCGACGACCGAGAATCAAGGCACGTTTCGTCACTTGGAGTATGAAACATCCCTCGTTTCCCGTGTTTGGACTAAACCCTACTCCAAACACAATGCAATACACATGGCATGCATAAATGCAATTCTAACATGCAACCTAACCATAATGCCACTAAATGATGCAAACGTGCAAATGACGATATGCAAACATGCTACTAGCATACACAATGCTATGAAATAATCAATGGCATACTCAATGCACATGAAAACTATATGGCATACGCAATGCACACATGGAGACTAACAATGAAATGATCAAGGCATACACAATGCGATGGTCAATCATGCAATAATATGGACTAAATGGCATATACAATGCAAGATGGACTTAAATCAAGATAGGTGAGCCTCAGCCACACCCAAATCAATGGCCATACATGATGAAATTAAGGCAACAACACTTATGCAAACATGTACAATGCGAGGGACCAAACCTAAGGCACAAAGTGCAACTCTACTAAGGCATGGCAAGGGATGAAATATGGCATACAATCACACATTTCCCAGCTCCGAAATGACATACAAGGTGGTTCCAAATCATGTAAATAGCTCAGACAATGCATGCTAGAAGGCTCAAATACCAAAACTAGTGAAGCACACTACACTATAGGTACACAAAGCAATGCTCAAATAGCAAAACCAGCCCCAAACAGATCCTAGGCAGGTCCAAGTCAGTAGCAAAATGGCCTAAAATGATGGCTCGAAATGCATTGAAATAAAGCTCATACAATGGTCCATAAATGAGGCATACAAGCACAATTCTCAAATGCACTTAAGGAGTGGAAAACATGGGAACATGGCAACCTTATATGCTCTGAAATACCATGCAAATGATGCTAAGACATGGAAACACCTCAACATAAGCATGCAATAGGCTTCAAAACTCAAGGCTAGGCAAGGGTATTGCACTACAACCATGCATAGCAAGCACCATTCAACCATGAGGCCCAAAAATAGAGCTAAGGCAGTCCAAAATATGCACAAAATCAGTTTAAGGCATGGCCAAAAAGTGCTAGAATCAAAGGCCAAAATAGCATGCAATGTAAGCTAGTAAAGAGGGTTTGCACTACAAGCATGTGAGGCAATCAAGAGGCTACTAAACCAGCAAAATTCAGAGGTATGCCATGCCAAATAAAGCCTAAAAACCCACTGAAACATGGTTAATGCATGCAAGAATGAGATGCTCCTTTGATAGGCTACGAAGAGGGTTATTCTACACATGCAAGATGGACACCCAATATGACAAAACCAGCTCTTGACAGAGCTTATGCAGGTCCTAAAACTCACTAAAAAAGGCTTGAAACATGGCTTGGAAGCATGCAAATAAGGGCTCCTTTGTAAGGCCAAAAATGCTAGAAAACAAAACAAGGAGAGAGAGGGTCACCCCTCTCTGATTTTGGCACTCAAAACAGCATACTAGCCAGTGAAAATCCACTAGATTTCAGTGGCTAAAAGGCCAAAAAAAGGCCAACACAAATGCTCAAAGGCATGGCTCAAAACAAGGTAAAATGAAGCATGCAAGGGGGTAGATGACCCCGAACAGAAAAATGATCTTAAACAAACATGTTAAGGGCATCAAAATAAGACTTTTTTTAGTTATACCAAAGCTCAAATATGCTTGAAAGTATGGCTAAAAGATGAAGCAAAATAAAGCCTTAAAAGGGAGAAAATGTGTTACCCTTGTAGCTCAGCAACTCCAGCAGCTTCTGGACCAAAAATGTAGTTCCTCAACCTCTGAAAAAGGCCTCTAAGAAGCTTAGGTTGGTGTTGGAGGGGTTAGGCTAGGAGATGGTGTGCAAAGGGCCAAAAACTTCACACTTTCTAAGCCTAAAGGGAGAGATATAGAGGGAGATAGATGTATATGCCTTAGAGAATTTTTGAACCCTCTACAAGGAAGGGGAGGCCTTCCTTTATAGAGCAAGGAGTCTAAAGCTTCTCAAAGAAGCTTCAAACCAAGGGCAAAGATCCTTCATATGTATGGAGGATCAAGTCTGTGCCTTCCAGCTGGCACAGCTGGCAAGTATTCAGGGAGACAGAACTGCAGAGAGCTGGCCGACCAGTTCAGGTGGTCAGCCGGCCACTTGCCCTGGTCGACTGACCAGGTCAAAAGGTTCAAGGTGGTCGGCCATCCCCTATGGTGGTCTCCACATGGAATGCAAACTAGTGGTATGGTGGGAGACCAGTAAATATGGCCCAAAGACCAAGGAGACCAGCTTCCTGTCAAGAAAACCGGTCGGTGAAGAGAAAGGTGGTCTCCAAGGAGAAAAGGTGGTCTCCCACCCTTGTACCACCTTCCAAACAAAGAAAATAGGGTCCATGCCAAAAATGGACCAACACCGATGCAAAACGAGGGTTCGGGGGTCAAAACGCGCAGTCGGGTGCCCCGAAAATTGACTGTTAAGCATCGAAAGTGGCGTGCGACCACAAAGGTGGTCTCCCGGGCCACAGTGTCCCTCTAGAGAGAGGAAACAAGGTGTGTGCCAAAAACCGGAGCAATCGGAGAAAGTTAAGCGGTCCCGAACCAAGGCGCACGGCCGACGGCTCCGAAAATCAGAAACTGGTCTCCAAACGAGAACAGTGGTCTACGACCACGAAAAGTAGCCTACGGCCACTGAGAGATGGTCTACGAGACCTCTCCCTCCCTTCGGGAAGAGAAAACAGAACCTGGTTCGTAAACCGAGGCAAAACCCAAAAGAGTCCCGAAGTCCGGAGGTAAGGCTCTCAGCCGAGACTCTGTAACCTCAGAACGAGCACAACATGCGCAATCACCAAGCGCTCAATCGATGACGTCTGAGTCTTAAGGTCAGTCAAAAATGGGGTGTCTACAGTTAGGTGTGTCTAAAAAGTAAAAAAATTGCTTGAAATATTTTAAAAAATCAGTAAAAACAAAAAAACACGAAAAATAAGAAAGTAAAATTTTCTGAAAAGTTTTTTTGAAAAAATGGAACCAAGCAAGATGATTCATTTTCTCTTTAAACCCCTGCCTTAGTTCTAATTATGTCGTCTCCATAATCCAACCACTAACAACTCCGGCTACACCCTCATTTTTCTACTACCCATTTGCCTCTTGCATAGTTCTTCATCTCTATCAATCCACCATACCTCTTCTTCACCAAATTCACAGACTTACTCCCTTTCAATTTCACCCCATACATCTTTGAGTTCTTCGTCGCTGCCAAAGGGGGTCAATGACTTCTCCATCAACAACAACATACTCGTTGGCGGCTTCCTGTTCTCATTCCTTAATGTCGCTGAGCAATCAAGCACCGATTAAACCACCGCATAGGACCATCTTTGCCTATTCTGTGGTGTTATAAGAAAGTTGCCCTGAATTTTGACTTGTTTTTTCAGTGGAGATAGATTCAATTCGTGTTCTTGGGTTTTTTGTTGTTATTGTTGTTTTTCTTCTTCTTCTTCTTCTTCTTCTTCTTCTTCTTTCTCAGATTTGATTATCTCAACTCAGTATCGGCTTTCTACTTGGGTCCTTTTTTCATGATGAAGCTTTCTATTGTGAGTTGGAGAAGATTGGGTTTTTGATCATTCCCGAATTGGGAGAGAATCAGAGAGTTGGGATCGAAGGAAGTGAAGAGACAATCAGGGGTTTTTTTTTTTGTTAGAAAGTTTACAGCAGAGAGCTTCTATTAGCCCTCACCATTGTCGATGAAATTGAAGCTTTGTTTTGTTTTCTTAGGTAGTGATAACGATGGTTGAGGATGACCGGAAGGTGGATGGCTGGTGTTGGGGGTGAGGAGGGTGAACAATGGTTGTCGAGTGATGGGGATAGCTGGTGGAATTAGGGTTAGGGTTTGGGAAATTAGGGTTAGAGGGTCAGGAATGAGGGTAGAAATGAAATTTTATCTTTGGACAAAATTGGAATAAAAAAAAAAATTGAAAGAGAGGGGGGTCCTAAGAAAATAGGTAGAGGTAAATAACAACTTTCATTATTCAATAAAAAAGTGTCTTGTGAAATTGTTAAAAAGTGTATTGATTTCAATAAAAAATACATTAAATTCAATAATTAAAAAGGGGAAGTCGGGGGAGCCGGGGGGAAAGCACCAATAAATCCCAAATTTGAATGTGTTGAACCATTTAGTGCTACATTTTATTTTGTAGACTGAAAAGTTCCATTTGAACATTAATTACATGGATACCCATGTAATTAACATGTGACCTGTCTTTGGTAGAGGGTAAATGTGAGTTTTTAGTGATGTTGTAGTCACCAAAATGCCCAAAAGCTTACTATGGCCTTTTTATGTTTTTCTTCTATCTCGAACAAAATGTCGAGATCTAATGGAAAATTTTGGGTTTCTATCCCAATGTTAGTGATTAGGATCCTCATCCTGTGTGATTGAATCTTCACATTTGGCAGTGTTGACCCTCCAATATTCAATCCCAAAATAACATTGCACATGACCCACAAAAACCATAGAAACCCAAAAACTCCTATGCAGCGTTAACATTTGCAGAAGCAATTTGCCGTGAGAACTGAGGATTCTTGACCTCTGCTTGTCGGTGAGACCATAACATTGGTAAACTAACGTCATCAGTGATTCGGCGTTGGCGTGGGTGTCGTTGTGCAATGGCAATAGGTATGTGAATTTGTGATGTTGATTTGAATATGTGAGGGTTAATGTTGGACAACAGAGATTATTTGGGTTTGCAAGTTGTATTGTGGGTTGAAGTTGCGAATTTTATTAGTTTTTAGTGATGTTATTCTATGCCAAAATTGAAAATAATAGTTGTATGCTTTTTGATGGTTGAAATGTTGTGATGTTGTGTTTACTGTTTGCATAAAATGTAATGTCAATGTGTTTATGTGCTGTAACGACACTGTTTGTTAGGGAAATATAGGTTTCAGATTCATGTTATTTTTTTAGATGGACGAGTAATAATGTATGCATGTTGTAAGTTGGAGTTGTGTGATATTTTTATTGTTTATGGGTGTGACTACTGCGATTTTGGTGTGGATGGATGTTAGTGATTGCACACGTGAGAACTCCATGTGGGTTGTGTTGATGTCTGTTTGGGTAGTTGTCCAGTAGTATGCAAACATGGTAGATGTTAGGTGTATTTGAATGTTTGATTTAATTCTGATCTAGGAACATGGTGGGAATGTTGTTGATGGGCAGTTGCGGTGTATTTTTATTGCTAGTGTTTGGAAATGTGATTGTGCATTGACCATGTAGGTGTAGGTGTTGTGTTGTATACGGCTGGGTGTGTGTGGGGTTAGCAATTGTTGTAAAATGTGATATTGCAACGGTAATGAGGATAACAAATGTATGCGTGTAAGATATTTGTTTTATGATTGATTCGGTTACTCGTAATGTTATTGTTTGTGGAAGTGTGGTTTGGTGGTTATAGATGGCCATGGCATTTAATATTCGGGGGTTGTTGGAGTCCATTTATGTTATGTTATGCATTTGTTATTTTGTACATATGGTTTATGTTGTCAAGTTGTGTTGTGTCTAATGTAAGTGGTTGGAGAGGCTATGATGATATTGTAATTTAGTGCTAATTGGAGGATAAAGGGTTTGAAAATGTGGGTAGGTGTGTAGATGTTTGTATTGTTGTTCTATTAAGGTAGTCGTTACCCTAAATGGTATGTTGGAAAACGTAAGATAATTGTTTTGTGATTAGTTGGAGAAGTTATTATGATGTTGTTGGGTGTTAACGGGGAGACTACGTGATTAATTTAATGGGGTGGGTTTGATATGTAGTTTAATTGCTTTAGATTTTGTAACATAGTGGCGATGTTGTTTGGTGTTATTTGTGGGTGTGACGTGTGAAATTTGTTGTGTATACGACTGGTTAGTGTATGTTCATGTTGAGGTGGAAGTCGCTATGTTGCCATCGAATATGGTCGGATTTGTAGGGTAAACGTTAATGACAATTGTGTGAACACTTGATGTTGCGACCAAATATGTAAGTGTTTTAAATACTTTCAATTCAATGTGCATGATTTACTTACACGCACACGTGTCCGTGGTGGGAAATATTGGACATACTAAATAATCATATTTTTTGGTTTACGTATTTATCGTACATTACTATATATTGTTTGGTAAATTTTACGGGATTCAACTAGTTGTCATATTGGTGCAATGTGTCATATGTTTGTTGTCATTTCGTGTATGTCATAACTTCTTTTTGATTCAACAAGTTCCCGTACGTTGTTGGTAGCAATACAGTTATGTAAATTGGTTGGAGTGTGTTGTGTTATTCCATGTGTTTTTGTTTTTTACTTTGTGAATCTCGTTTAAGTATGATATTGTGCTTATTGTGGCAGGTAATGTCGAACGGGATGGATCAACCCACAGGTCTAAGAGGACAACACCATGTTCGCCATTTTTTTGTCCAGATGTCAACGAGAATGGTGACGAGAAGACAGACACAACTATCGTTCAAGATTTTAAAAAGTGGTTACCGATACTGGAAGGAAAATGGAAGTCGATACGTCAAAGCTAATGTATTGTTCTGATGTAGCTGGTGTGATTAAGACTGTACTGGAGTTGAAGTTCACTGCGGGACAGATCTGACAACTGCAAAAGACGCCATTTTGACTGATGGTAGAGGCTATCTGCGTCTACAATCTGAATTTGAAGGCATTCAAAAAATGTGAGTGACGGTGTACAATTTAATTCAATTACAACCCAGCAAACGAGAAATTTTACATCGGTGGGAGCGGGTTGCCTTTACGAAACAACAACATCTGGTTAATTTTTTGGGGTTTAATGTGGGAAAGAAACACTGGATCTTTCACACGGGGTGAAGGCGCCGTCTGATTTTACAAAGTGGTGGTGTCCAAATGTTAGCCGAATCTCCTCCAAAGTGATTAAGGATTTACTTGTAGAAGCAATGTGTGGACGGCTCCATCAAGGTATGGCCAGTAGTTTACACTAATGAGTCAGTATGTATTTTGTTAGTTATGTTGTAATGGATGTGATGTTTTGTAGGTGAATTGTGGTAAACTAGCTGCTACAATTGTTGGACATTATTTCGTGAAGTTGAGTCTGGTCAGAGTTACACCCAAGAAGGATGAGACAATAGTCTTAGAGGTTGAGCCGGTGAGTTTGTGGGATGGTGTTAAAGGAGGGGATGATGTGGAACTAATTTTTGACTATTGGAAACCTGATTCGCTACATGGAGAGGATGTTGAATTCAAGCCGATTAATACCCCAGATGGTAAACATAATGGACAAAGTGATTGTAACAAGAAGGAGTCCGTTAAGATGTTAGCTGCAGGGAAAATGTAGCCAGTACTGTTCCCTAACTTGCTAGACCTGTCAAGCACACCTATTAAGGAAGCCATCCGCAATGACACAAATGAAGGCACTGAGCAACTCACCAGTGCTTTACATAGAATTGAAGAGCTGGAAAGCAAATTTAGAGCCAAGTCTAAATGTGTTCGAGAGTTGGATGGTAGGGTTTAGTCAATGGGGAGGATGCTTGGTGCATAGGCTACGAATTTGTTTATTGGGTTAGATAGTATTATAGTGGTGAAGGACGCTAAAATCGCACGGCTGAACAAGTTGGTCGGACAAATAGAAGAAACAATACATAATTTGGTAGATCACGTTGACGACTATGAGGTTCGTGCAGTCACACAATCAGTTGCGAAGGATGTCTCATATATAAGAACACCATTAGACAGTCTGACAGAGAAGGCCAATGGGTCAGCAAACATGACAAGCAATGGTAATGTGAAACGTTCTACGTCACCGAGCAGCACTTCCGTCCTTATTGTTCAGGTAGCAATTGAATATGTTTCAGTTATGGACAAGTTGAAAGCTGTTAATGAACGAGGTGTGAAGCCTGCTGGACACAGATTCCTTCCATCATTGGGTAACAGTGAACACTCCCCGTTACGCAAGTCATGGTGGGCCAGGAAGTTGGTGTTGATTGTGTAGTTAGTGGGGACAGTGTGAAACGTTTGCACTGTATACCCGAACCGTTGATGACATCGCTGATAAAGTGTGTTAAGAACAAGCCAAAGTGGGAATTCAAACTGTCTGATTATGAGTACACGAAGGTTGTTGGTCGAGCCAAACATAATGCGAAAATGACAATCAATAAGGGAAATGAAGTTGGGGTGATATATAATGTGGACGATCTTGATGTGGAATGAAAGACATGGAATGGGTTTGGTATGAATAGAAAACATGCAGTTTGGAACATGCTCAGCAACAATGAAAGGCATATGTTGGAGAATGTGTACAGCTATAGTGATGGGTGAGTTTTAATTTTTTAGTACATTTGTGTTTTAATGTTGTTGATGTGTTTGATATGTCATATTGTAGTAATGACGCTAACGGTCGCCAATGGTCTACAACTTTGTAATTTGGAATGGTGTGGACAATAGGATCCTAGATCAGTTTACGGACATCCAAGATTTGGTCAAGCAAGGCTCAATCCATGGGAACGTATGTGCATGTCACCAATAATTTTTGCACTTAATAATGAGTTGAGTAATTTAATGTTGTATTTTAAGTGACGTTATAATTTCTTAATTTGTATTTGACAAATCAACAAATGGGATGGTGTAGGTGATTGACGCATACACTTATGTGCTGATGGATTTGCAGAAGAAGTCAGCAGGAAAAAAAAAAAACCCGAGACACGTCCTATGTGTATAGTAGCATATGTTCGGTATGTGAAATTCCTCTCAGACATACTCCCATTTCGCCTCCCACCCATTATATTTGACATCGTAGTATTAATTTCCAATTCGAATGGTTTTATGAGACACATGTAAGTAGGACATGATGAGAAATTCTAGTGCACAGTCGAGGACAAAGTATCTCAATGTGCACACAAAAGTTACAAGAGGGCACAGATACACACATTACTCGATATACCACGCAAATCATTGGATTGTAATGGTGCACGACGTGGTATCCGATACATGGAAACATTACAATTCGTTGAAACAGAGACAAGGCATGCGAGATGATCATTATAACGAGGCTTTAAAAGTGGTAAGTTTGTGTGGAAGGGTAGCTGCCATTGTATGTCATATTTGGTTTTGGTTTTAAGTTGGTGAGTTTTTTTGGTGTAAGGATGTGAGTGTATGTGTGGTTGATGTCAACTTGTGTGTGGCTAGTGTTATGTGGCACGATGCTGACTGTTTTTGGTTTGATGTTGATAGAAACAGTGGGTGGTTGAGCATCACACCAAGTTTGTTAGCCCGAGGTTGGTAGATGACAGTGTTAAGGTCAAAAATTTTGACAGAATACTGGTCGCAATGTTGGATTGTCCACAGCAGGGATCGGAAAATGTAAGAGTAGTGGATGTCAACTTTGATATCTTGATTTTTTTTTTTTTTTTTGCTGTAGTGTGATAAAATTGGTGTGTTTGTGATGGAATTGCATTGTAGGTCGAACTGTGCAATTATGGTTTGTTTCATCATTTGTCAACACATTAATGGCATCAAAATTGACAACTTCATAGACGGACTTACACCAATGCTTTGCTTGCATTGATAGTCAGAATGTTCATCAAAGACTCGATCAGAGGGCTGAGTGCAAGGATGAAATAATTTGTTTGGCCCCCCAATCCTCAATTGTCTATTTTTGATGATGATGTGGTTTTTGAATCTTGTTTTTGTTCTTGAAATTTAGCGGGACGTTTTGGTTTGTAATGTGTTTGGGTAGTTTGAGAGTGGTGCACGATGTGGATATCATGTTGTTAGTTCTATTTTGAAATGGATGTGTTAGATGACTTGGTCATTTTTTTGAATTCCAGTCACATATCGTGGGCCTTATTTTGATAATAAATTATGTTGATGTCGTTATGAATTGATAACGCACAATGTGGATATTGTTTTGTTAGTTCTATCGTGAAATGGATGTGTTATATGACTTGGTCATTGTTTTGAATTCCAACCGTGCATTGTGGACCTTATTTTGATAATCAATTATCATTATATCATTATGAACTGAAAACATTTTGCATAAACGTAGTGCAAATGAGTCTGAGGTGAATGGTTATTTAGCCAGTCATTTAGAAAATGATTATAGTTGTTGTATGTATTGTGGACGTACATGTACGTGTAGTATGTTCTATTTGAATAGTATGCCACACATCGTAATGTTATCCTAACACCAAACGTGAAGTAAATAGAAGCCAGTGGTGGAACAGTTAATAAAGACATCCAAAAAAAGACTGCCAAAGCTGGGTGTTAGCAACGAACCATCCCAATGTTATGAACAACAACCTGTATACCGCAAAATGATTGCGGTCCCAATCCCAAGTTTTATGAGAAAAAAAAAAAAAAACATTTCGAATAACATTCACACCAGATGATGTGAACAAAATGTTACAAATATGGAAATTTAATTAATTTATTGTCGTGTACGCCACGAATTGGGAAATAACATAATAACAATGTAATTTAGGCAGTAATGCGTACGATATAATCACATGCTACCAACGCAAATGTAGATAGCGTATGGAGCTACGTTAATATGTTCCGATAAATTGGCACTGACGTGGACCCATCATACGTGTGTAACACACTACATTGGTTCCTTGCATGTTTTCCTAGTGTTGTGCCCCATTTTGCCACAACGCCCACAACGAATCTGGTGCACCACCTCACCTTTTGACGGAATCTGTTTTCGTTTGGGCCTTCCAGGTGGGCGCTTATAAATAGGTGGTGCAATGAGGAAATCATTTGTTGATAACTTGGGTTTTCCCACCATAGGAATTGGATGAATTGCCCCCGAGTATGCCGCCTTGAACTCGTCCACATGGTAAAATGAATCAATGAAGTCATATATGTTTTTTCCACAACCGCGTGGGAGCGTGGGAACCTATTTAATTGCCAACACCGATAGGTACGAACGAACCTCAAAAACATTGTCATCGGCCTAACTAACAATCCACGATCTACTGTCCTTGTACGCCGAATCCAAACTCTTTGCCATCTTCGGACAGAGCTACCCAACCCAAATACTTGATTTAGCTTTACGTTTGCTCCTTTGCTCCATGATTTGACCCCTAATTGAATCCACCAACCGAGTAAAGGGAAGACGTCAAGCCTCCTGAACCCAGTTGTTGATTGACTCGGCAACGTTGGACCACATCTCACCATACATGTGACCCCTGAAAGAAATAGGGAAAAATAATGAAGATAGGTGAAGACGTGATTTATTTTGAATTGTGTATGGGTAACATTTCAGAATGTTACTTGAAATGCGCATTTGCCCAATGTTGTGGATGCAGATCTTGCAAGAAATTCCCGATGACCGCAGGGTTACATTGTTTCAAAATCTCAATCTTCTGATTGAATGAAGCCACTGTGGGTACATATGAACATTCTTGTAGTTTTTGCATGCGCCCAATTTTGTGCTCAGCATTAACGTATTTCATTCGATCTCTGAGGTTCATTTGAAGATGAATGTGTGGTGTGTCGTCGGGAATATGCTAGGCATCACTTGTTGTAAACCGGCATTCCGATCAGACACAAATGTCAACGTCCTGTTACAATCCACAACTGTAGACAATTGAAGCAAGAACCACTCCCAATTGCATGCATTCTCGACATCAACAATAGCGAAAGCAACCAGGAATAACCTTGTGAATGAACATTATTGAAACATTTTTGGAACATGTTAGTTTTGGGACCAAAAATTTCCAACATAATATAAATCCCAAAAATAATACATTAGCACGTGCTATGTTAGTTGTGTCAATGATGTGAAATTGAGCATGTGGGTTAGAACACTTAAAACTTTAAACACACATACTTTGGTTGCCATTCTTAGCAACAACCACAAGCAAAGTTCCCTTGAACCTCCCCTTCAAGAATGTGCCATCAAGAAATAAAAGCGGACAGCAATATTTGAACCCATTTATGCATGCCCGAAAGGATATAAAATACCATACGAACCTGCCTGTGTGTTGTTCAAAATCGAAATTAATGAAACTGTGTGGGTTGTTTTCCATAACAGTGTCATTATACCACCTGAGTTGGTCGAACGACATTGCATGATCGCCATAAACTTCAGCTCGTGCTTTTTCCACCTATAACCATGCCACCCAGTAACTAACGTCCAACCTGTACCTGTCTTTCATGTCAAACACCATGTCTGTTAGGCGTGTAAACAGTTGTTCACGCACACTATCTGCAATGACATCAGACACCAAATCTGACCCAGTTCGCGGGTTCTTGAACGTCCTCACAGCAACACTGCACAAATGTAAGCTGTTAAACCTCTTCAAACACACAATCCCGTTGGATGCAGACACCCATACGTAAACCAACCACGTAGAACTAGTTTTCATTGCAAACTTACATACTGTTGTGATTCGCACAAAGTCATTTTTAATGTACTTAAATTGAAACTTGCACTCAACAGCATATTTGCAAAATATCCTCTGAAATTCATCAGCGCCACCTCCAAAAAATTGACCAACATGTGTAATACCAAATGCCTAACTAGTAGACAAGAACATCTTAGATTTATGAGTACAATATAAAGGCAACAAATCCGTCTGGTCTTCCATATCACATCTAAGCCCATCATTCTTGTGGCATAGCTCATCGGTACGAGAATCCGCGACACCACAACCAATGCCCGGCCCATAACTTTTTGTTTGAATAAGCACATCAATATGTTCTAAACTGAATGACCTTGCTAAGGAAAACATATTTTGGACATCATCATCAGAATCAACCTTATACTTATTGTACCCAGGAATATCAAACAAGAGAAACACCAATCCTGGCACCAACCCATCAAACTTGCCACAAACACTCTCAACCAGCTATTCAAATGTGGAAACTTGATAAAGATGAGCAACCGCATTAGCCTGTCCGAATGTGCACAACAACAAAATGACAAACTTCATCCCTGAAACAATTTTAAAACAAAAACACTCGACATAACGTTATAAATTACAGAATTATGTAACCCTAACAAACTGTTCACATGTTACAACATTCCCGGTAAAAAATATGTACTATTAATGTTACAAACAAACACAATGTGTTGATTTTCATTCTGCCAACATCATATAAATTTACAAGGAACATTGGCAATTAATAGAAACCCAATAATCAATCGTAAATAGTCCATAATAGTTGGAAATAACATAAAACTAATGTGGTGCAACGCTGCCACTGTGAACATGACAACCTCGGACATAAACTGTGTGAGTTTCCACCACAAAAAACAATAGCAAAACGCAAACAACAATAAGAACACAACGTCGAAATAACATTTGCACAAAAAAAAAAAAAAAAATCCTGGGAAAAAGCACACAGCCCCTATCGCTCTCAACCCCAGTATGAACACCACCAAAACCATACACCCAACACACACTCTTCAGAGAATCACAAATGATTGAACATCAATAATGACACACCAAGTAGGTAACATCAACAATCCCCACAATCACTCCACAAAATCCTTAAAAAATATAGAAATGTTACCCCACACCTTACCCACAATCCAAACAAACATCAAAATCAAATCTCAAACAAAAGGCACACAAGTAAACTCTAATATCACTAAATCAAATCAATAACACATCAAAAATAAAAAAGACTATTTAGTTTATAAGAAAACATGTAGGACTAAATTGACTAACATTTTTCCTAAATGGGATTTATAAGTAATTTTTCCTAAAAAGAAATATTTGATATTCTTCAATTTTTGGTTTTAAATTTTTTTTTTCCCACACCTTACAAGCACTTATTAGCAACATTTAATTTTAGAACATAAGAATAAAAGACTTTGAGAATAAACTATCCCCAAGTTATGAGTCTATAATCTCATGTGCATGGTAAAATATCAAGACCATGGCTTAGGTTTTTGATTGGGTATACCTTAAGAATTTGATTTGCTGGTGAAAGTCTAGAGCTTGAGAGTGTGCTTGATTAATGGTGTGATGCTCGAAATCTTTTAGGTGAAAATAATTTCTTGAAATCAGTTTATATGGACATTTATCCTAACTTTAATTAGACCCGTGTTAGTGGACGATGAGATATTAATCGGTTATTGGATCTGATACCAAGTTATAAAATAAATAAATAAAGTTTTTGATTAGGTATTGAGTACACGACATGGGAGCATAGACAGCTAAAAGGGTTGCCATTTCCAGCGCTTTGCCTATCATTGGTCAAAAGACAATTAGATAATCCAATGGCTGCTGTTGATCATTCATCAATTTTTATTTTTTTATTTTTAAATAAAAAAGTCCTCCAAATGGCTGCTATTGATCATTGATCATTCATCATTGATCATTCATCATTCATCAATTGGCTGCTACTTGTAATGGAAGGATTTAAAATATCTAAATATATACCAATAGACAAAGGTGGTATCAGCCCATTTAATAGCTTTCAGGTTTTTAAATTTGAGGCCTCAAGTTGTCCCTTCTCTTATTATTAGGGTGTGAAAATTTTTATTTTAGTTTAACAAAATTGAATTATTGGTGCTAGTTGGGTTAAAATTAAAAATAAAAACCATAACTTGGAGATTATGAACAGATTCTATTAATATTTTATGAGGTAGAAATTTGAATTTTTCTTCTTTTTTTTTTTTTCTTTCTTTCGAGAAAAAAAAAAGAAAAAAAAACAACTTTCATAACTCACTACTAGAAAAACAACTTTTCGCGTCTTTTTTTTTGCGACTGATAATTTGACCGTCGCAAAAAATATTATTTGCAACGGAGCAAACCAGGCGAAGCAACTATTGGGACTTAAACTATTGGGACTTATATTTTCAAACAAAAACTTGCGAGCCCACCATTGGGACTCAGCTCAATTTATATTCTCCTTTTTTCTTAAACTCTCATTTCCCCCAAATCGCTCGATCATTGATTTCTATCTTGCCCTAGACTCTCATTTTCCCCAAATCACTCGATCGTGTCTGAGTAACCAGGTTCATTGTTAGATCAAGATCCCTCTCTCGATTTTGCTCTGTAGATCACCATGGTCGTCTAAAGAAGAGATCTCCAACGGTATCTCTCTCTCTCTCTCTCTCTCTCTCTCTCTCTCTCTCGTCTCAGTGAGTCTCTTCGAATCATTCATTCGTATTTTCATATTTCAACTTATTCATCTCTCTACTTCGATCACTTGAGCTCACTGAATTCACTGTAATTCGTATTCGACTTGTTCATCTGAACTCACTGTAATTCGAATCATTCATTCATATTGATTTTTCCACCAGGTGGTCTGATTCTGGAAACAAGCTTTGGTTTGAATAAATCCTTCCTCATCTGCTATTAATTTGAGAGAAATGAATCGACAAATGAATATCAAAGAGCATTCACATTATCTTTGGTTTGTTATATCTCAGAGAGGATGACGCTATTAATCCAGAACTTATTCAGCTGAAGAAGCGAATTCATCAACAGGTTAGCGTGTAGCACTTGCATCAAAGAATATCTCCCTTTTCTCAACTATATTTTACAGTATTTTTCAAGCAAAGTTTGTTAGTCCAAGCAAAATTGTTGTAACCTTGTTTGAACATTTTTTCTCCTTACATATCTATCTGTCTCACTTGTAGCACTAACATGCTCTGTTCTTAATATATTTTACAGTATGCTCCTATAGTCTATAAGATCTGTGGAGGACTTCTGGTGCCACATAATATGCACTTCCACATATTTCATTTCTAAAAAAGAAACATCTTATATATGTATGATCATAGCATTATTGCAGAATTTACATGAGTGCGTCTTGTCAACGATAGTGAGTCCTGTCATGAAAATATATATGTATGATCATAGCATTATTGCAGAATTTACATGAGTGCACAACAAAGACTACAGTGGAGTATCAGGTGCCATTTCCAGAACTTGCAAGGCAAAAAAAAATCATAACTAGATCATGCTAGCAAGTTTTCTATTTCAAGATAGATTATTGGGATTTTATTTTTTGTGCGTTGTTCTCTGGGTTAATTCACCATTTGAATCACAGTTCTACTGGAAGTGCATAATCAGCATTCTGTAGAGTATCATTACATAATATATAAGATTCTTTCGAGGTATGAGAAGTAGAAAAGCTGCTTGTAGCAATGCCACTTGTGATATCTGTATGGGGAGTGGCATCTGTTGTTGATTATACATACTATTTTCTATTGCTCTCTTGGTTGAAGACAAACTCTATATTTTATTTGCAAGCCAGCCTTGTTCTTTGTCAATTCTGTTCGGAAAGCAGAGATTTTTATACTATCTTTATCTGATGCCGTTATCGACTGAGTGCAGTGTGGTCTGTGAAGATGAAAAACAAGCAGTAGCTGTGAAGAGTCAGTTGCAGCAGCTTGACAGGCCCATGTACAGTAATCCACCTGTTCATGGCGCACTCATCATTTCAACTATACTTGGTGATCCAGACTTGAAGAAGTTGTGGCTCAAGGAAGTTAAGGTAATTTGCTGTAATTGGTTTCTCCTTTGTATTTATGATATTTGTTGTATATGAAGTTCTTGAAGGATATCACTATCCAAAACATCAATAGAATTTGCAAACTTGATCATAAGGGGAGTTATTGGAACCTTCTTTTTATGCATCAATAGAATGGGTTTTGGGTGAAATTAATAGCGAAACTAGTTATAATGTTTATTATTGTGTATTTTGATGGTATCAACCATGTTAGTTGACAAGTTTTTGGTTTTTTCTTTTGTTTGAATGTTTTGAAGCAGACCCTATTTCTTTTTTTAGATCTGCACTCTGTTTCTTCAATTTCCTCATAATTAAATTGTTGTCCTCAATTATTTGGTGGTTAGCTTCAAATGAAGATATGATGATACCTTTTGTGGTTACATTGGTGGTTTGATAAGATGATACCTGTTGTTTCAAGTGAGTCTAGTGTGCTATGTATGTTTTTGTGGTCCATTGGTGGTTAATACTTTGAAGAAGCCCTTTCCTTCCAATTTTGAATTTTTTTTTACCTTCTGATTAATACAAAATGCATTTCACCACATGGATTGTTATCTTTGCTTAGGTCCAGTATGATTAAGTGATTAAGATCATCTACATGTAGGATACAAATATAAGGGAGGTGAAAGAAAATGGGTTATGAACCTGGATGAGTGTGTTATGAGGGCATCATGGAACTGGAAACATGCTTGTATGCTAGATTGAGCTTCAATGAGACTTTGTACAATGTCATCTTGCAAAATAGTGTTATACAAGTGATGTACCTGTTCATTTTATTGTAATCATTTGGGTTCCTTGAGAACAATATGGTGGATGTTCATGCAGAAAAATTCGATAGAAGTGGCTGTTTAATGATTTGTTATTTTTAATTTACTTAAGTTGATCCTTACTTTACTTTCTGTTAATTCTCCTAATTGTCTTGGTTCAATATGTCATCAAGCTAATAAGCAATGTCATCAAAACAGCTTTATTGTGCAACTCTTCAAGATGTATTTTAGTCTTTTTAAGTTTTAATGTAGGGAACCTTAACTATTTAAAAAGCAATATGATTTATGAATAGGATTTCAATGTGGATGTCTTTTGTTCCTTGCTAAAATGAATACAACGCTTCACCTTTGTAGGTTTGTGGAAGGAATGGCTCCAGTATTTTCAAGATCTGCTTGGCATTGTGCTTGGCATCTTATACAGGTGAATTTATGTAATCTTTAGCCCTAAAACCAACTTTACTACTGCCCTTAAAACCAAATTTTCTCCAATAATGCTTTCATTTTATAAAGTTAAACAAACAGTACATATTTGTCTAGTTGTTCCAATTTGTCTTCTTTTTATTTATTTTGTGTGTGTGTGTGTTTGTGGCAATGAAGAACGATGAAGATCCGTACGGAGGTTTGTTCGACGATGAAGAGACCAGAATTCTTAACATCAAAGAACAGCTTGAAGATCCAGACCGGGTATTCATTCAATTTAATCTTCAATTATTGAATCATCCCCAAAATACTTAACATCAAAGAACCTTAACTTGTTTCTTCTTCTCTCATTGGTAATATCACCCAAAATTCTGAACCCTTCTCTCTCTTACTTTCTCTTTCTAGATAGAATTATTACTTGTTTGAATTGAACTAAAAAAGAGGTTCATTAATGGTGATGGTGGGGGTGTTGGCAGTTGATGGAGACTCTTCTCAGCAGAACGTACCACCTAGTAACACCTGAAATGGTCTTCACCACCGGGTAAAAATTAGCATTTGCTTCCTCACTTGGCTACGCTTTTTTGAGAAACAAAATATTTTAAGGCTTTTGTGAAAATTTCAAGCTTTTTGATCTCCAAAGTTGTGGTCTTTACAGGTTCCTGATTTTGCCTACTCTCCAAATCCACACAGCAACTACCGAATCTGATTCCTAGCTCAATTGGGTCTATTTGTTTTTATCTTTTTGTGGATTTGATTTGATACAAATATATATCATTTTTTTGTCTTTTTTAATAAAAATTGTTGTAGATGGGAGCTTTAGTTCAGACAAGAACAACTCTGAACCAGAACCTAAAGCAAAAGTAGTTCGTCGAAGAGATGCTCCTCCTGCCAAACAGACCCATTCTATTCCCCTAGCTGCTTCTGCCCCTCCTTGCAAGGTACCCTTTAAATTGTCCTCTATTTGGTTGATGAGAAAACTGAGGAGGAAATAAGTGGAAAGGGCTTTTTTGGGTCTTTTGATTTTTGCATTTTTTCAATCATCCCCAAAAGAACAACAAAAATGAACTTAATTTTAGGCTTTTTAGAGACGAAATATTTTTGGATTCCACATTTTCTTTTTAGCAAGCACTGGCCTCCATGCGGTAGAAAGAAAGTGTTGTGAATCACATTACTTTTATTGTGAATTGCAGAGACAACAGAAGGAATCAAGCCTCGACCTTGAAAGGCTGGCTTCAACAAGAAAACGGCTTCATGAGAAGTACCAGGAAGCTGAGAATAGATACTTTACTATATTTTGGCTTTACTAGCATTCTATTTGGATTGTATTTTTGTTATAAAAGAAATTTTTGTAATAACTTTCACATATGGCTCCAATTTTGAGACTCAAATGGAATGCCTAATTAAATTACAATGCTATATTGTTTGAATTCTTGTCATTGCTATTTCTAGAGTGCTTAACGTTACACTTTATTTTATTTATTTTTATTTGTAATTTTTGTGTGAAGGTAACAAGATGGTTGCCAAAAAATATTAGCATTTTTCTTTGTTTTTTGCGACGGCAAAATAGCGGTCGCCATAAGTAATTTGGGGCGGTCGCAAATAATTTGCGACCGTTGGTTTGCCGTCGCAAAAAGTATTTGCCACCCCCACATTTGCGACCCCCATGTGCCGTCGCATGGGCCGTCGCAAAAGGTCTTTTGCGACTGTATTTTTATTATTTGCGACGGCTTGTAGCTGTTGCAAAAAGTGTTTTTTTTAGTAGTGACTTAAGCTACATCATTTGGGAACTGGCTCATTGATAATATATATGAAAAATAATTATTTAGGTCTCAGGTTTGAAACCTCTTAAGTGTTATCAATTTCTGTGTTGGCATAGCTTATACGGATCTCTACTATGTCTTTAATTGGGTCATTCATTAGCAGACGGTGAGATTGGTCTTCTAGAGATTAATCGAAATGCGCATAAACTAATCCTGATATCATGAATTATCAAAAAATAAATAATAAATAAAAATATCAATCCATGTTCAATTTTGACTTAATTGGTCAATTCAAATATATATATATTATAAAGTTGCTTTTTTGACTTATTTCGTCAATCTAAACACATACATATAATAAAAATATATAAAAAGAAATTGCACCAATAGGACGTTACCTCTTCATAAGGGCAATGAGGCAAATTGCATAACACATTATTTGCGTGGATATTGACTTTTCGTAAGTTGTATATATAGAATTTTTATTGTTGAATCCAAGTTGGTTGGTTTAATTGCACTATGCATGATATGTATTACCACGCGTGGTCCTGTTTGGTAGAGTTGTGAGAAAGTGCTTATAGCTTATCTCTAAACAGCTTATAGCTTATAATTATGAACATAAGCTAATTTCTGACTTATAAATTAAGCATCTCCTGCCCCACTCAAAGAATAAACTGATTTCTGACTTTCAAAAAGCTATAAGTTATAAGCTATAAGCTAAACCAAACACATCAAAATAGCTTAAATTAAGCTGAAAGCTGAAATAAGCTGCTTTTAAATTCTGCCAACCAGGCACAAGTTATCAGAAAAGATACGCATTTAGAATTTGTGCATAAAAAAATATTTAAAAAATTATAATGTTATTTAAATTTAATTTATGTAATATAAATTTTGTGTAAGTAGTCTTGTTAGATATTGAGACTTGTTAGATATTGATATGATATTGCAATGTGCATTAATCACACAGCATTTGGTACGTAAGGACTAATTATATTAGGAAAATGAGTGGGAGCACTAATTAGTGCTTCCACTAATTAGGTGGCAGTGGGTCCCACCAGTAATGATGTGATGTTTTGGTCTTGGAGTTGTATTTTTTTTTTTTTTACTTTTTTAATGCATTAGTGCTATTAATGGTGGTCTTTTTAGTGGGATGAATCATTGTTGATTATATTATTCAAGTCAAGGTTTTTGAAACCCAAAAGATATCAGGGTCAAGATTTCCTGCATAGCTTAGCCAACGTATTGTCGCCGCATCCATCCCATGGACCTTGTTTACTTTTGATTTAAAATTTGACTTGTTGAACAGTCTTTTTTTTTATATTTTTAATTAGAATTTTGTTCTTACTTTCTAGATCTTTTTATGATGAGTTTATTTTTTTATTTTATCATAAGATTAAACTAAGACTATGTTTTGAATCCAATGATTCTAGCATTTGGATTGAAATAGAATGGTTCTTTATTTCGGTAAGAATTACATTTGATGTAGTCGTTGTATAGTACTGTTTTGTGGTGTGAGGTTGCAAGTTTAACATCAAAATTCTTTGTAATGTATATTTTTTTTTTCTTGAAAAAATTATTTGAAAACCATTAATTAGTGAATGAGAAATTGACTACAAAGTGCACCATTTGAGAATGGTTTTAAGTCAAAATTTATTTAATATAAAATTTGGTTTTTATTTACATAAATTCGTTATTTTTTGCGGGTCAAAATTGAATCGGATTTGATACAAAATTCGTACCCGTTTGTGAGAACAATTGTGTCTGTTCAATTTAATTGCACATATTCAGTGGAAGAGGTGTGTCTCTTCATCCAAAAGTCACCATGACTATTCGAAGGACTACCAATTCATCTATATAAATAGGCCCCCATTGCATTCATTTAGTATCGATTTCATCTTGTATTTCTTTCCTTCAACTCTATCCTTTCTATAAGAGAATTCTTCTGCATATCAAGGTTTGCCAAACTTGCCATTATAGTATTGCTTCTGCAAGGTTCGATCGTTATATTCTGGGAGACGAACGTCTAATAAAAACTCGTAAGCACCATAGCGGGGGACAAATTTGTCTTAAAGGAATTGTGTCCAACATAAGCCTCGATCACATTTGGTTTCGTTTTAGGATTTTTACAATCTGTTTATAAGTTTTCTATTTCTCTGTAAGTATTTTTAATTATCTATATATGATTTGGTTTTGTTTTACTCAAACAATTTACGTTATATTCAGCCTTTTTTTTTTTTTATATAATGTGATAACATATTTCGTGCGATGATTATGTGTTTCACATCGTACAAATAAGAAAATGTTCGAACAACCTTAAGACAAATTTACAGTAATTCTGCTTTATCTAGAATTGGTTTTCAATCTTTTTTTCTGTTCTAGTTAAATACATATTTTATATTCTGTATTTAGATTGATTTTTATTTTATTTTTTTGTATACTGTTATCTGTGGTATATATTGTGAGAGAGAAATGTTTCTGTTTCTTATTTTACTCGAATCTGTGTTCGAGACCGATTCTATTTCCTGTGTTAAAATTATTACAAATTCATTTTATGATTGTATGTATCAAAACTGCTTTAGTGAAACAAAATTTATGTTATGTTTTAATTTATTTATAACTTGAACAAGCAGGGCCGGCCCTGGCCAAAGGCCAATAAGGCCTGTGTCTTAGGCCCCAAAATTTTGGTATAAAAATAGGGCTCCCAAATTTAGTAAAATGTTATAGGCCTAATGTTTTGTTTTTTTAATTTTTTTTTTAATTTTTAGGATCAATTTAAACGGCCCCAAAATATTTTATTGGATCTATGTATGGTTTAGCCCATATTTATTTATAAGTGTAGTTTGACGCATATTTATTAAAATGAAAATATATATCAAAAAAAAAGTGTTTGGGCCCAAGAAAAACAATACATACAATATATGGGACCTAATTTTTTTTTTATTTTTTATTTTACCTTCTTTATCTATTAGATTTTAGTAGAATAAATAATTTTGCCCTAATTTTTTTACTTAGGTCTTTATCAGTTTTAATTAAATAATTTTTTTCTAATTTTTTGTCTTAATTTTGTTTCATTAAATTGTTTTGTTTATAATTTTAATGATTATATGTGCAAGTAAATTTTTTTGTGGCTACAAACAAATAAAAAATTTGTAACTTATTGTTTTATCAATGAAAATTTTTTTTTTTCAATGTAAGAGAGGCCTTCATTTCTGAAATTTACCTTAAGCTCTTTAAAGCCTTGTTTGGCATCTACTATATAATCCATCTTTTTATCTTTTTATCTTTTTTCCATCACATCATCTCTCTACTTTTCTGCACATCTTTTCGTAAAAAGATAAAAAGTACACTTTTTTAGGACACCCCAAACCAACCCTAAATCTCAGGGCTAGCCCTGTGAACAAGAAAGAGGATGGGTATATAACTAGTATAAATAAAATTTGTATTTGGGTTTGAATCATTGAAAACCTAACGTAAAAAAAATAAAAATAAAAAACATTGTTCTCGCAAACCATTTTAACGTCTCAGTTCATCACTTTGATTCAATGCTTTAGGTTCTCTATAACATAATTAATTATTTTCATATATGGTTGTTGATAATGGTGAAGATGTGCAATTCATATGAATGCTTATTAATTATGTGTAGTGCATGATAACCTTCATTTTTTCAGAATTTGTTTCTGTAAAATAGAACGTGGTTTATCTCATGATTGTATGTATCAGAATTTGTTTCTGTTCCTTTTATAATTGTACGTATCAGAATTTGTTTCTTTTGACGGATTTCATAAGTTTTCAATTCTGTTTAATAGAGAAGTTTTATTCTATATATTACAGTTTGTTTGTGATTAATAGATTTTTGTTGGGTATACTATATAAGTATATTTTTTATCTTTTTATTTTTTTAAGTCATATCATCTCTTAATTTTTTTATATTTTTTTCATAAAAATTTAAAAATATATTTATTTAAATTATTCCAAACAATCCAATCTGGATTGGATTAGGGTTCACTGATGTGACCTTTCCGGGTGCCTTAGATGACAACATTTCAACCTTTTTTTTTTATATATATATATTTTCACCGATTTCTTGAATAATGTATTTTTTTTTCAATTATGTTTTCACAATGCCGTTTGATTCTTTTTTTTTTTTTTTTTTTTCTTCTTCTTCTTTTTATTTTTATTATTATTATTATTATTAATTCTTTTAAGTTATCTTTTCAATCTGTAGTGCTTGCATGTAAAAAAAATAAAACTTTGCTTGGTTTGGATTTTCTAAAAATATTTTTTAGAAAATTATATTTTCTTGTTTTTCATATTTTTTACTTTTACTGAATTTTTTTAATATTTTAAGAATTTTTTTTTAAAATTTTAGACACACCTAACATAAATACACTTAAAAAGTACAATTTTTGTGAAAAAAAAATCTTTACAAATTCACAAAAAATAAAAAAAAATACGAAAATTTAACATATTTTTCGTATTTTTGTGTATTTATTAATTTTTTAAAATATTTTTTCACAAATATTATATCTAAAAAAGTTTTTAAAAAATGCTTAAAATCTTAAAGATATACACTAAAAATAAAAGAAACATGAAAAACTAGAGCTAGAATTTTCTTATAAAATTCATGTGTATGTCATTCTGAATTCACTTCCTACACAACACTACAAGAAATGTCACTTTTAGCTACCAAATTATTGGTCGGCAAAAGGCATAATTTTAGTCGCTAAAACCATTTAGCGACCAAAATTTTTCGTCGCTAAGGTCGTCGCGGAAACCCTGTCGGCGATAGTATTGGCTACTAAAATTTGTTTGGTCGCCGAAAGTGTACACATTTGGCTACTAATGTTAGTTTGGTCGGGGAAGGTATCAGTTTTAGCTACTAAAAAATTGGTAGCCAAAAGTACACATTTGGCTACTAATCTTAATTTAGTCGGCAAAAGGTATGTTTTGGCCACTAAAGTATTAGTAGCCAATAATTTATTTCTCTCATTCTCAAATTTTTTAGCTACTAAAAAATTGGTAGCCGAAAGTACACATTTGGCTACTAATCTTAATTTAGTCGGCAAAAGGTATGTTTTGGCCACTAAAGTATTAGTAGCCAATAATTTATTTCTCTCATTCTCAAATTTTTTAGCTACTAAAAAATTGGTAGCCGAAAGTACACATTTGGCTACTAATCTTAATTTAGTCGGCAAAAGGTGTGTTTTGGCCACTAAAGTATTAGTAGCCAATAGTTTATTTCTCTCATTCTCAAATTTTTTTGCTACTAAAAAATTGGTAGCCGAAAGTACACATTTGGCTACTAATCTTAATTTAGTCGGCAAAAGGTGTGTTTTGGCCACTAAAGTATTAGTAGCCAATAGTTTATTTCTCTCATTCTCAAATTTTTTTGCTACTAAATTATTAGTAGCCAAAACTCTTGATTACCTATTTGGCTACCAAAACATTTGGTGGCCAAATAATTTTCTATTTTTTTCTTAAAAAAAAAAAAATTGTAAACAACCTGTATTCATTTATATTACAACCTGTACCCTGTATAAACAATATAATCCATCAACACTAAAATCTATTATCAACCATTAAATCATTCAACAATGTGCACACATTTCAGTTCCAAGCATCCAAAAACGTCCAATTCTATATATAATACAAATTCCATACACTCCAAGTCTAATCCAACGTCAGATTTTTTGAAATGATTTTTTTGGATTGTTGTTGACATTGTGTTCAGATCATGTTTGAAAGTAGGGGGATTTCAACAGTGACACCAGGACTGTATTCAACATTACAAATCTACTATAGGAAAAATAAATTTCAGCTTCAATCATATCAAAGTACAGATATATGTTTTAGTTCCATAACAACTCTGGCATATCCAGTTCAGGTTGTGCAATGGCAAGCTCAAAAATGGATCTGGCCCTCTCAGTTTCACTAAGCGATCTCTCTAACTCAGCACACTTGCTCCACGCATGGCAGTTCTCTGGGGCCCACTCCAAATATTTCTCATAAAGCTTTCGGCAACGATCTATGTTACCAAGTTGCAGCTCTATCTCAATGTACTTCTTGAATATCTGTTTGTTAAAATGAGGGCAAATCAGAAAGTAGAAATCATGAAGAACAATACTAATGGCATTCCACTGAGCAATTATACTAAACTAAACCAGAGAAATATTAATGAGCAAATGAAAATCACAGAAACATAAAATCAAACCAAAATTACACAAAATCACTATGATCTAAAAGATAGTTCAGCTAAGATTCAGACCATATGTATACCAGAAATCACCAGAAATTTCAAACCCTACCATAAAAGAAATTTCAAACCCTACCATTAGTCCAAAATCAACATAGAAGGGAAACATGACAAAAAGATTCCCAGCTTCAAACCCTACCATCAAAGCAATCATCAGAAATTTATCCTCCCTTCAGCATGGCAGATAGGTATACCCATCCTCGAAAGAGCATTATAGGTTTGATAGGTACAATACATTCAGTAGAAGATTTCTGTTTTGCTAGAGATCACAACAATACCTTGACTGAGCAACATATTATGGCAACCCGATGACACCAGAATTGCTTCAACACTGAATCACCGCTCTGGCAACTGGACCTCAGCAACTCAGCACCAAAACTCGAACTGGTGGGAAAAAACAAAAGAATGTGAATCTCAGATGTTGAATAAAGTTGCTAAAACTTTTGTAAGGAAACGGGAATTTAGGTTGCATTTGGATTACGGATTTCAAATGAATAGATTTGACATCACTAATTTAAGAAGTACAACCTTCAATTCAATGCAATATTTTAAAAGAATGGATTTGATAGTTTATATTGCTGGCTTTGAAATAACTTGGTGAAAACAGTTATTTGAAATCCGTAAAGAAATTATTCTACTTGTTCTATAATCTTAACAAAATACACATCTCATACCTCTATTCAATCATCTACTATAGGATTATCAATCTACCTTCAATAGCAAACCTTCTTTAAAAATTTATAAAATTTAACCTCAAATCCGCTTTTTAAATCCATTCTTCCAAATAAAGCCTTAATCTCAAATTGGTATGACCACGTGCTAGTGAAAGATATGGAAGACTTTGTACACAGCACTTCACTAGGAAGTTAATGGTTCGACTATCCCCACCTACGTACATGTGTGTCTTCTCTCTTGAATTTGGGAGACATATTCCAAATTCCACACACATGAGAAGAAGTTAAAAGAACCTCGAGTATTTTCTCCCAATCTGTACCATATTGGTTACTTAAAATTTGACCCGCCTTGACAATAAACTGAGGCAGTTCTTTAAAGAAATCCACAATGCTGTAAAAAGCAGGGGGGAAAAAAGCTCTAGCAGAATTGCAGCAGAAAATTTACTAAAAGCTGATAATGAGGGGGGATTCAGAAAACGTACTTGAGCTTTGCAACTCTCAATATCTGGCATAACGTGAATCCATCTCCACCAGTTCCCTAACTGGAATCATCGGCATTGGTCTCACTTAATCTTTTCACAGAATACAAAACGAATGCAAACCAGTAGCGTTCTGCTTCTTCCGGCTGATAGAACAAAGCAGTTTAGGTATTAATGTACTACAGTTTCTGCGAAACAAGATTACACATACAACTGACAGCAATAAAAAAATTAAAAGAAAAAAAGAGGCAAAAACCAATGTGGTATATGTAGGGGGGAGGGGATTCACCATTCCAGTTCCAATAATTTGGTATATTTCAGGGGAAAAAAGCTAATTACCTTTCAAGAAATTGGACTGTGCAGCGAAGACGACAGGAATCTCCATGTTCGTAGACCCACTGCGGCTGAACATATTCTCTGGAAAGGAACTTATGTCCCTGTGTTGGCCTGTCAACAATCTGCACAAATTAAAATGACCATTCAACAATTGTATCTCTGTTCAGAATAAAAATTCAACAAATGGATCATCTCTACATTCTAACACTTCAACCAGCAAATTACAGCAGCATGAATCATAGGGTACTGACAATGTCAAAAAACTTTAACAGGACAAGAAACTACCAATGACAATCACGCACAAGTGGAACTGAACTAAGGTGTCAAAGATGACAATCCCACACGTGGAACTGACCAAATGTATCCAAGATCGAAAGATGAAATTTACAACTCGTAACACATTGCTGACATAACAATCATGGGTTGGAAACACAATGGACAGATTGTCTAGGACATGCTTCTTTAGTTATTTATTTATATTTTTAGAACAAGTAAAAGATATAACTAAAGAATGCCAAACGGCATGCACACATATACATGCAAAGTACATATTCCCGAAATGTCTATTGAGGAGAGAATAGAAGTGAAAATAAGTAAGGGTTTTAGAAATCAATCAATTTTTTAGCCATACAATATTTAAGAAACTTGGTAATACTAATCACAATTAGTGACATGAAGGGCATTTCAATAAGTAAGGGTTCCTTTACATCACAAGATTATGTTTAGACACTCCAAAATAAAGAGCTACATACATACAGTATGTTGCGAAAATAAGAACAACAGCACCTTTTAACTCTTCTTCCTGACCAAAAACAGAAGAATGTGAGCTTGTATGCTAAGGTGTCAATTCAAACTTCAAAATAATTCAGCTATGGAAATACGGAAAGGTATTAATAATGCCAACACCAAAGGAGAAAAAGGTGGCCAACAAAGGGACTAGAATTTCCACCTTGGGCAGAGAAAAATAAATTGCAAGAGCGAATAACAGAGAAGCAGTATCCATCCGGAAGGGATTGTTGTTCCAAGTGTTTTCCATGTATATAATGTGTTGCTTATTCTACTTTATTTTATTACTGTTATAATGTGTGGATGGTTATGATATAATAGATTAATTGAAAGTGAATAATTAGATTGGATAATCCATTTGGAAAAGTTAAATTTGTAATTCATTGGTTTAGCTTAAAAGTATTTGTGACACGTATGCTTCACTTTTTAACTACAGGTCCTTCTCAAAATCACCCTAAAAAAAGTTCAAAACACAAGTTCATTCTATTCTGTGTGGATGGAATAAATAAAGAATCAAACAATCAATATCACATAGACATGAGTTAAAACTACATATTTTTACTATGTAAAGAATCAAACAATATTATGACTTATAGACATGACTTTTATTTTTTTTTAGCAAAACAGACATGACTTATATATAAGAATAAAATTTCAGTTGCCAAATTTAACCATACCGTGCTCATTAGCCAAGAATATTAAGCACCATTTGCATTATGTAAATTCACACAGAATAGAATGAATCCAAATAAGAATTAAATGCACATGTTTAAGAATTAAATGCACATGTTTAATTCATTCTGTTTAATTCATTATCATATTTAAATTCACTAATATGAATCCAAACATCTTTCCAAACAAGTTAACTAATATACTTGTTAAATTCACCGTGCTCATTATCATAATTTTATTCCTTTTTTTTTTTTTTCCTTTCTTTCTGTAAAATCAATAGACAATTTCCATCAATTAACTCAATCATCTGCATTAGTGGTCAGGCCATAACCCATAAATGGTACTTAAAATTGCAATCAAAATAGCAATATCAAAAACTGAGAGCAGTGGATCAGCGGCGCACAAAAAGGATGAAGGCACTATCAAAGAAAGGGTGCTTTTCAGTTTTTTCACTATTTTAAAAAATAAGAAAAAGTGATTCTAAGAACTATTTTAAAGGGTGCTTTTCAGTTTTTTCACTATTTTAAAAAGTTCATGGGTTAAATCTAATTGGCCAGAACTCCTATAAATTATAAATTCCTATACGCAATTTGTTCATAAACAGGAATGAGTGTACATTGAGATACCTCCTGGTTCATACCCTATATCATATTGACTAAAAAGGTGAAAGAAGACCATTGGCTTTGTGGCCAAAGTGATAACAGCAAGTGCAGTCCTATCCTTGGTAAGGCCAAGCCGTACAAAGGTGTGTTTCTTATAAAACTAGCTAAATATGAGGTTCTTGAAAGTGCCAAAAAAGAAGGATGAAATAGGATAAAAAACAATCCTCCCTAAAAATCAGAGTACAACTGAAGGCGGAAAAGGATGAGAAAAGAAAGTATTGCCACATCCTTCCTTCCTTAAAATAACCTGTTACACACTATTTTCAATGCATTTTACAAGTATACCTTCAGGAGTTGAACAACGAATGGCAGAAGCTGGCGGGAATCCTGTGGTGTAACATAAGGTGAGCATTCGGCAAGGTTCTTGAGCAAGTGTACTTTTCGTTCTTCTGGAAGCTGACAGGGTAAAGCATCACTGGATAAAAAATAAAATCAAATCAAAATAGAATAAGTGAGAAATTAAAAAATCTGAGAGTGAGAAATTAAAAAATCTGAGAGTGAGAAATCAAAATAGAATACCTTCAGGAGTTGAACAACGGATGGCAGACATCGTTTTCATCGGCACGTGAAGTCATACTCCATCATGTGTATGCAGAAAAAACAAAATCCATGTCATGATTTTATTTTTACCATAATTTTTTAATATTACTCTCATTATCATAAAAAAAATTCTACCATAAGATAAAATTCACATTATCTAATTAGGGGTTTTTAATTTGATTTCACATTACCATAATTTGGTTTATGGTTTATTATGAGAGACCGACATCATTAAAAAAATAATCTCATTGTAGGTAAGCAACTGATCTGGATAAAGAATACATATACAAAGAATAAAGATGGCTAATGATTCTTGGTCAATGAGAGACCGACATCAATCCTCGTGGAATTAGAGAAGTCCAATAAGATCTAAGTATAATGTTAGATCATGTAAGAAGCATTAAAATTAATTGAAAACTGTTACTCACAACTGCATATTCAGGTATAAAGTTGGATCAGCTGGAGCAGCCTCAAAAGCCTTCTTCAAACTTCGGTTCATGTGGTATCTGATGAAGAACAGCATAAGAAACAAAAGAATTCAAATACCAGGGGAGGGGGGGGGGGGGGGAATCCCAAACAACTAACACTAGTATCTCAGCACTGAAAGTTGATAATTACATCATATACTTATCAAAAAAAAACTTACATCATATACATCAAACAGAAATGATATACTAACCGTGAACAAAAGGAACGTGTAGAGAACACAACTTGCATAGTTGCAGCCAGGTAGCAACTAAGAGAAATGATAGGAAAACCAGAAATTATAACAAGTAACAAATAATAAATGCAATGACATTGTCCCCCGCTGTATTCTTAAAGGACAGTTACCTGTTCCCCAAGTTGACAAGTCCTGTGTAACCATAATTTTTTAATATTACTCTCATTATCATAAAAAAAATTCTACCATAAGATAAAATTCACATTATGTAATTAGGGGTTTTTAATTTGTTTACCTCTTCCAAGTGTCTTTAATGTCTCCAGTTGTTCTCCAACTATTTCCAAAAACTATTAATTTGTTTACCTCTTCCAAGTGTCTTTAATTGGTCTAACATGAACTAGTTTCATAATACATAAAACTGATTGACAATGACAAAAGATTGAATAATCTATCATCTAGTTTTTATACTAGTTTCATAATACATAAAACAAAAATTTTAACTAGTTTCATACTAGTTTTTATTCTTCCCACCTCCAAGTTTCCCTGCATATATATATATATAAGACAAATGCGGCCCAACATTGATATATGTATTATAGATGTATACATTTCAATCTTCTTCTAGTATATATTAGGGCATCTATATATATATATATATATATGTATGTGTGTGTGTGAGAGAGAGAGAGAGAGAGCAATTAATTTAATCAAACCATCAAAAACTATATGAAACCCCATCTTGTAAGTCTAAACAAATCCCAAACTATATGAAACCTAAGCAAAGCTTCATCACATTCACAAACATATATTCACATTGAAAGCCCTAACCATAGTTTGTTTGTCCAGCAGCCTCTACAAGGGACCATAAAACAAATAATGTCCGGCAGCCCTAACGCATAATGTTGTGGACCAACTCGCTCAATAAGCAAGCAAGATGAGTGAGAGACCAGGGCAGTTTGATTAAGACACAGCTAAATGAATAGTTTAAACAATTGTTTACATAAATAAATAAATTTGGATCATTTCAGTATTAAAATTTGTGTTACACCGCATCAATTTGAGTTCATAACAACTGAGTATATAGATATATATTTACAAATATATAGCAGATTTACGAATTAATAATTATGATGTTTCAATTCATTGAACAAGAATACATAGAGAAAAAGCATGGTATATTTAACAACATCTACAATGCAGATAAGTTTAGCCCCCCAAAAAATACAACAAATACAATTAATCTACTGAAAAATTACTCAAGATCATCAACAATTACTCTGATATGCCTCCGAAATCGTCAAAAATCCAAAAAAAAATGGCAAAAATCAAAAGCTTAATGCGTCAATAGCACACAACAATGGTTCAACAAACAATCAAATTACCAAACTCAAACCACATTTCACAAGAATCAAAATCTACAAGCTGATTACCTTTCTATGCCAGAGAGAGATCGATCGATAGCTGAAACTGAAGCGAATCTCCTCGTAATTATCGGCGAGCTCTGCGAAGACAAAGCTTATGAGAGAGATGGATGATATATATATATATATATGTATAGAGGGTTGCCGATGAAATCGAAGTTGGTCAGTTTGGTAGTTCGTAACAGTTGGGAGAGCTTTGTAAATGACGAAGCAGAGAAGAGAACAGGTGGAGAGAGAGACAGAGATTGAGAGAGAGAGTTTGCCTGTGAGTAGATCGGCGGTGCGATGATCGGTGCGAATCGATGAGATGAACAACGAGAGAGTGAGTGTGTGATCGGTGCAGAGATGAACGAGATCGGTGCAGAGATGAACGAGAGGGTGAGAGAGAGAGAGAGAGAGAGAGAGAGAGAGGCGACTGAGAGAGTGATGTGAGGGAGACGATTAGATTTAGGGTTTTTTTTGGTTCTTCGAATTGGGGATTTTGGGGGGCGCGGGAATGAAAAAAAATGGGGGAACCGACCGGGCGGGATGAGAAAACAAAAATTAAAAAAAAAAATTTCATCATAAATGAATATTTAAATAATAAAAATACATCAATAATATTTTTTATTTTCTTTTCGTTATTAAGGTTGAAAATTTATTTGTTCCATATATATTTTAATGAAAAATATTTTTCACTAAAATAAAAGTTAATTTTCTGTAATCAATGAAAAATATTTTTCTGCGGTCTACTTTTTTTATTACTAAAAATCATGAACTAATTTTTTGTGGTAGAGGAAAAAGAGCGGCAGCAGTAGTGAAGGTGGTGGATAAGAGATGATGGTTGTGATGGTGATGGTGATGGCGAAAGAGATTAGCGGTGAAGTTGTGGTAGTAGTAGTGTAAATGGAGTGGCAAGGGTGAAAGAGAGGTAATGGTAGTAGTAGTGACAGTAGTGGTAGTGGTGGTAGTGGAATGGTGGCGATAGTAGTAGTAATGGTAGTCGTAGAGGTGAAGTGGCGACAGTAGAAGTAATGGTGGTAGTGGAATGGCTTTTGCAGTAGTGGTGAAGGTGGTAAAAGAGATGGGTGGTGAGAGAGAGAGATGAGTGAGAGACAGGTAGAGGAGAGAAAGAGAGAGACAGAGACAGAGACAAAGTGATGAGCGAGAGAGAGAAAAAGTGGTCACTAAAAGTGCATTTTCTTATAGTGGAAAGTTCAGTAAATAGAGAAGAGATGGCGGAGATAAAGAGAGAAAGAGATATAGAGAGAGAGAGAGAGAAGAGATAAGTGGTGAGAGAGAGTGATAGACAGAAAAGAAACATAGAGAGAAGAGAGCTAGACGAGAGAGACAGAGAGAGATAGCGAGAAGAGAAATGAGCGAGAGAGACAGAGAGAGATAGAGAGAAGAGAGATGAGCAAGAGAGACATAAAGAGAAGAGAGATGAACGCGAGAGATAGAGAGAAAGATAGAGAGAGAGATGAGCGAGAGAGATAAAGAGAAGAGAGATGAGCAATGTGAACACAATGGGGGAGAGAGATAAACAAACATATAGACACATAGAAAGAAAGAGAGAGAGAGAGAGAAGAGAGATAAACGAAAGAGACAGAGAGAGATAGAGAAAGGAGAGAAGAGATAGATAAAGAGGGTGATAGACAGAAAAGAAACATAGAGAGAAGAGAGCTGGACGAGAGAGACAGAGAGAGATAGCGAGAAGAGAAATGAGCGAGAGAGATAGCGAGAAGAGAGATGAGCAAGAAAGACATAAAGAGAAGAGAGATGAACGAGAGAGACATAGAGAAAGATAGAGAGAAGAGAGATAAAGAGGGGAGAGAGTGAGCAATGTGAACACAATGGGGGAGAGAGATAAACAAACAGATAGACACATAGAAAGAAAGAGAGAGAGAGAGATAGAGAAGAGTGAGAGACAGACAAACAGACACAGAGAGAGAAAGAAAGAGAGAAGACTGATAAGTGAGAGAGAGATAAAGAGAGAAAGAGATATAGAGAGAGAGACAGACAGAGAGAGAAAGAGATGTGAAAAATAGATCAGGCTTGTTAAATTAATATTTTTTAATTTTATTTATTGTTTATGCTTTTTACTTTATTGGAGTTTTATGACTCAGTTTATGAAAAAAAAATTACAAAATTTAGAAATAGAGAGACAGAGATAAAGACAGAGACAGAGTAGTTTTATGACTCAGTTTATTTTTTAATATTATTTTTTGCCATTGAATTTTGAATATATATATATATATCATTTTATACATAAAATGGCTCACAGTATAAAAAAATATATATGTCATTCTTCTTCGGATGTTTTGTCTTTTATTAGTACTGGTAATAATATTGTAAAATTTATTGAAATGATAAATAATTGGGATATTTTGTCTTTTATTTGTGAATTTTGATTTATTCTTAATTTATTAGTGTTATTGAAATATGATGATGTAAAAAGTATAAATAGTTTAATCAAAAGATTCATCTCAAAATAATAGTTTATTTTCATAATTTAATTTCTTTTTATAATACAATTATTACATTTTAAAAATATTAATTTATCAAAATTACCTTTTGATAGTATATTTTTTTAGAAATATCAATTGTCATAATTGTAAATTTTTTATTATTAATGGATTTAAAAAAAGGACAAAATAAGAAATTCATATTATTTTAATAATTAATTTTTTTAAAAAATTAATATTTTTGGAAGGTGGGTGTACAACCTCTTCATAAAAATAAAAATAAAAATAAAAATAAAAATAAAAATAAAAATAAAAATATAAATAAAAATGTAAATAATTAATTTTTTTATTTACATTCGGCTACCAAACATTTAGTAGCCGAAAGTGGGTCTTTAGCGACTAAAAGAACTTTGGTCGCGGAAAGTTGACATTTGGCGACCAAATCTTTGGTCGGGGAAGATTAAAAATTAATTTTTTTTATTTACATTCGGCTACCAAACATTTAGTAGCCGAAAGTGGGTCTTTAGCGACTAAAAGAACTTTGGTCGCCAAAAGTAGACATTTGGCGACCAAATCTTTGGTCGGGGAAGATTAAAAATTAATTTTTTTTATTTACATTCGGCTACCAAACATTTAGTAGCCGAAAGTGGGTCTTTAGCGACTAAAAGAACTTTGGTCGCGGAAAGTTGACATTTGGCGACCAAATCTTTGGTCGGGGAAGATTAAAAATTAATTTTTTTTATTTACATTCGGCTACCAAACATTTAGTAGCCGAAAGTGGGTCTTTAGCGACTAAAAGAACTTTGGTCGCGGAAAGTTGACATTTGGCGACCAAATCTTTGGTCGGGGAAGATTAAAAATTAATTTTTTTTATTTACATTCGGCTACCAAACATTTAGTAGCCGAAAGTGGGTCTTTAGCTACTAAAGTTTTTTTTAGTCGCCAATTGTGATATGTTTAGCTACTAAATAATTTTTTAGTCGCCAATTGTAATATCTTTAGCTACTAAATTTTTTTAGTAGCCAATAATCAACATTCCCCTACTAAAAAAAATTAGTAGCTAAAAAGTTGACTTTTGGCGACTAAAATTATTTTTGGTAGCCAATTCCCACACTTTTGGCGACTAAATTAGTTTTGGTAGCTAAAAGTGGTCGGCAAAAATGCATTTTCTTGTAGTGCAATTTGGTCCCTTTAAAATTAAGTATAAAATTTAGAGGGAAAAGTTGACTCTAATGCGCTCGTTGCTTAGTGTGTGTGCAAGAGAAAGTGATGCTAAAACAAGAAAAAACAAAAAGTGCTCACTTAATAATTTTTCTCATGGCAATTCAGGCACTAAGAAAAAGAAAAGAGATAATAAAGTAAGAAAACTACAAATGTTGGGACTTTACATGCAAAAGTGCAATAGAAATAGAATAAGGTTTTTTACTATTTCTTTTGCACGAAGGTTGTTGGTCATGTGAAGAAGGATTGTCCCAAATACCATTACTTAGCTCACAAAGAAATGTAACAATTTTCATTCTATAACGCCCTCAAAATACACAATAGATATAACCCAAAACATACATCGATAATCGCATACATCAGAGTGAAAAGTCCTTTCATTACACGAGGTTAAAGGTACAAAAGAGTTTAATATAAATAAGTGTCCTATTGGCTTACACCTTTCCAAGTCTTAACTTGGTTACAACAAAAGTGAGCTTCACTCTTTACATATTTAGCCCTAGGCTATACAAAGTAAAAACATAACAAAACATGAAGCTCTTGCTTCCCAAAACTCTCTCCCATGCTATTGCCTTAGGGGAGGCATGCCATCATTACCTGAAAATGTATTCCCAAATAGGGTGAGCCACAGCCCAGTAGAAATCATCTAACACAGTATATGAGATTTAGTAAAGGTATAAGTACAAGTGCATAGACAATGCTTGTGATAAAACTTTCCACAATTTTAAATATATATATTCATAAGATATCAATTTTCATTGCCTTAAACCATTTACTTTCAATCCACATTTCGATTACTCATATTTCCCAATTCATAGATCAATTATCATTGTTTCACAACAACTGAACTGGAACTACAACTCAATTGTTTTCAATTAATACAACACATAAGCGTAAACATTTCAAACTTCCGTCAAACAAGACCCATGTAAACGTAGATTATACAAGCACTACCATTGCCATTTTACAGATATTTCGTCCGCGGGTTAGACACCCATGTATAGTTTCGTGACTTTCACCTAGGACACTCCGGCCAACTTAATTATAATGGAGTCCATCCCCTTTCTCCTCCCAAACAAATATCCATACATATGCAATGTATTTAAACAGATAATCAAACATGAAGCAAATCCCCTTTCCGCTTCCAATCAAGCATACATATACAATGTATATAAACACGGTCATATACAATGACAATCATCACAAGAGTAGTTTCAATTCACCTAATCCGCATGCAATTTCTACAACAATCGAAACTTCCAAAAGAATGAGTTATTGCATAACCAATTCCACCACTCATGTCATTACCCTCTCAATTCCACATTTTCAATGTCAATTTCCATTATTTATGCAAAATAATAATTAGGTTCAATTTGAGAAAAATCCCCCCCTTTCTCCTAAATATTGCCAAAATCACCAAATTATATACAATACAACATCATTTTCAAACCCCTCAAGCATTTATTTCGACTTAACCCAAACCTATCTTTCCATTTTATGTCCAAACCCTAGGTTTGTTTAAAAACATCCCCAAATCACCCCATTGTTACACAAGAGACAATAACTAAACTAAATATCATATAAAAGTGTAGAAAGATCCCTACCTCAAAGGAAGAAAGATGAGCCAAACGAGAGAGAAACTCCAAGAATGTCGAAACCCACTTCTATTCGGATCAAAATGTAGATCTTGAGATGCTCTATATTTTTCTCAAAGGTACTAGGGTGAAAAGATCAATGGATCTAGATAAAATCTAAGAGAGAAGGTGAAATGTAGAGAGAAAAGCTCAAGAACAAGCTTTTTGGGAAGTTTTAGAGAGAGAAAGAGAAGAAAAAGTGATTCAAAATGTCATCTTCTCGGACTGAAATACACGCGGTCCACTCGAGCGTGGAAAGCCCCGCTCGAGCGTCAAACACAAAGTTCCGCTCGAGCGTGAAAGTTGGCGCTTGAGCGTAGAATGCACGTCTCCAAAAGTTTTGCAGACGAAGGTCCCTGCTTGAGCATGGGACTGGATGCTCGAGCATCCAATGTACTTTTGCAAAAGTACTGAGGGTTGACAAATCCCGCTCGAGCGCAAGAATGGCCGCTCGAGCGAAGGAGCAAATTTGTGAAGCCCGCTCGACCGCAGGAATGCCCGGTCAAGCGGAGAGGCCAAAATCTGGGCAACACAGGTTTTGAAATACGAGCAACCAACCTGTCCCAAACGCACAACTACAACTCGATAACCAAAATGAAGGGGAAGACAAAAGGGAAAGAGATAAAAATAATTATTCAAAACCATCAAATGAAACTTTGCATGTAATAAATTATGGTACAAAGCAAAAATGAATTAGCCAGAGCTCTTCTATTTTGTGTCACTAACATTTCATATTTCTTAATAGAGATCTGAAAGGCTTGTGTTAAGTGGAGTTCTTGGTCCTCTTAATTTTACAAATTTGTAATGAATGTATATAGAGGAAGTAAACAAACATAAGGAAGTTAGGTGCCAACAGCAGTACAAACATCTTAAAAGTGATTTATGTTGGTATTTGTGATCCATTCCCTACGGTTTCTTGGAATGGCCAACAATTTTTTTTATCACTTTCATAGATGATTGTTCTCGTTATAGGTATCTATACTTAATACATAAAAAATAAAAAATAAAAATCACAAGTATTGGATATATTCAAGGCATTTAAAGTTGAGGTTGACATTCAACTTTATAAGAAAATTAAAACCTTTAGATCTGATCGTGGTGATGAATACGATGGTAGATTTGACGAATTTGGTCCAGGGCCATTTGTGAGATACTTACAAGAATGTGGCATCATTTCTCAATATACCATGCCAGGGACCCCGCGTCAAAATGGTGTATCTGAGAGGCGAAATCAGACCCCAAAAGATATGGTTAGAAGTATGATAAATCATTCTTCTTTGCCAGAATCTCTTTGGGGAAAGGCCTTAAAGACTACAATTTACATTTTTATCTGAGCATATAGTAAGGTTGTAGCTAAAACCCATTGGATTATGGACTCGAAAGAGACCTAATATTAGGTGTTTTCATGTATGGGGTTGTCCAACTAAAGTTCGGATTTACCAGCCAAATAAAATAAAATTGGACTCAAGAACCATAGTTGCTACTTTATTGGACACTTGGAAAAAGGTTAAGGGTTTTTTAAGTTTTATTACACATTCAGTAATACCATTATTGAGATGAATAATGTCTAAATTATTGAGAATGCTAAAAGTAGTGGGAGTTTACAATCCAGTAATATTTTGTATGAAGAGGAAAGTATTCACATTCCTATAGTAAATATTGAAAATAATAAGGCTGTGACACCTGTTATTGTACAAAATATAGATGCATGTCACCAAAATATTCATGGGTTACCTCCTACTAATATGGAAGAATCTCAATAGCTTTAATTGAAAGTGCCTATAAGGAAATTAAACATGGAGAAGAGATCAATAATTTTGTTTTATTATGTCATTTATGTCCAAGAGCATTAGCTTGATAAAGGATTGAAAGATGTTCAAATTTCTTTTAGTCAAGCAAAACAAAGTGTTCACTCTTTAAAAAGATAGATGCTATAGATGATGAATTAAAGCATATGAGAGACAATGACATTTGAAATCTTATTGAATTGCCTAAAAGAGTAAAACAAATTGGTTATAAATAGGTCTTTAAGACCAAAACAAGACTCTAAAGGCAGTGTCAAAAGATATAAAGTATGTCTTGTCAATAAATGCTTCACTCAAAAGGAAGGCATTGATTATAAAGAGACTTTTTCTACAGTTTTATTGAAAGACTCATTTAGGATTATTGTGGCACTTGTGACTCATTATGATTTAGAGTTTCACCAGATGGATGTAAAAACCGTGTTTCTTAACAACAACATTAAAGAAACCATAATGGTGCAACCATAAGGTTTTGAGACTAAGGGATCAAAACATTTGATTTGCAAACTAAAGAAATTCATCTATGGTTTAAAGTAGGCATATAATCAATGGTATCTTAAGTTTTCCCAAATGATTTCCTCTTTGGAATTTAAGGAAAACACTGTGGATCAATGTGTTTATCATATGATTTGTGGGAGTAAATTTATTTTTCTAGTGTTATATGTTGATGACGTCTTACTGGCTAACAGTGACATAAGTATATTGCATGGCATTAAGAGATTTCTTTTAAAAAAATTTGAGATGAAAGATCTTGGTTTTGCATCTTTTGTGATAGGCATTTAGATTCATCGTGATAGATCATGTGGTATAATTGGCTTCTCACCAAAGGCATATGTCGAAAGGGTGCTCAGTAAATTTGGTATGCAAATTTTGTGCACTAGGTGATAAATTGAGTGTGTTCTAATACCCAAATAACAATATAAAAGAGAAATAAATAGAGGATATCCTTTATGCTTTAGCAATAGGGAGCCTCATGTATTCTCAAGTTTGTATGCATCTGGATATCAAGTACGCAGTTGGAATACTTGGCAGATATTTATACACTTCTGGACTTCAAGTTGTAAATTACATTGAGAAGTCACTAATGATCTATTGTGATAATAAAGTTACTGAATTTTATTTTAAGAAATTGACATAAAGTTTCTGGTCGTAAAGAAAATAGTTTGGAATCATCATGTGTCAATTGAGTATATTATGACAGACTTCGTGATTGTGGATCCGCATACTAAGGGCTTACCACATAAAGTGTTGAAGGAGCATGCAGCTCATATGAGAGTGATTCGTTCTAGTGATGTGCTTTGTTAGTGGGAGTCTATATTAGTCTTTCTTCAGTTAATTGACACTTGTAGTGATCATTTTTAGTTTCTGGATGATTCTAAAATGAAAATGTATTTTTCTACTGTGGTTAAACATAAAGTTTGAAAAGATAATACAAGAACTCTTTTGAGTTATAAAGTTGGACCAGTTGAAAATAGACATGATAAGGGATCATTTTACATGAAATTTCCATGCTACGCATCCATACTTGATCTATGTCACTGATAACATTGGTATTTGTGACCATAGATGGGTCATGCAGCGATAAATGTGACAAAGGCCGCTATGATCCTATATTAATGTTTTTAGTGGACTAGATTGTTTCAGAGATGACACTCATAAATTTTAACAATAAAAGTTTGAGCTCATAAAGTTGGCAATGTTTAATATCGAGTTGACCTATGTGACCTAAGTGGGAGATTGTAAGGAATTTTCTGTAGGTGGGCCTACATAGATCAAATAATTATACATTGTATACTGTTAAATGAAATATGAGTGGTGTTAGTTAGACCCACTAAATTATGATTCATACAGAAACATAACCGGGTCATGGACACATCTCTAATAACACATATTTTTGGTCATGCTATGTGCACTACGAGAGTATGGGCTAGACCATATGTGTAGAGACCAGTTTAGGCCCACTTATAATTCCATTTATTTATGATGGGCTAATATGGAATCGAGGCTTTATAAATATGTGGTTAAGATCCCAACTCCATCCATCTCATATTTTCCCATCTGTGTGTGAGAGAAACAAGAGTAGAGTTTTGGAGCGGAAGATAATAACCACCAAGAAGTCTACCACTTAGATTATTTTCATCAATGGTGTCAGGTGCGTAACTATTAATGTTTTCTTTCGTTGATTTGACTTGAAATCTTGGGATTTAGATTTTTATTGAAACCCCACATTCTATTGTCTTGGCTTACACAAACGATTGAACAGCTCAAGCCATCGCATCCATTGATTAGCTAGTAAGTCTGATAATCTTTTACTAAGGAATGTTCAAAGCTAAAAGCTACCTATCCCCATTCAGAGTATTTCCAATTAAATTCTCTTTGAGTTTACATTGCGTCTTGCATACTTTTTCTTCATTTCATTGATGTGGGGGACTATTGGAAAAATAGTTTGGAAATCATTAATAGGTGAATAAGAAATTGACTCCAAAGTGCACTATCTGATAATGGTTTTAAGAAAAAAAATTATTTAATATAAAATTTGATTTTTATTTAAATAAATTCGTTATTTTTTGGGGTTAAAATTGAATCTAATTTGATACAGAATTCGAACCCGTTTCTAAGAACAGTTGTGTTTGTTTAATTGCACCTATTCAATATAAGATGTATGTCTCTTCATATCCATGACCATTTGAAGAGACACCAATTCACCTATATAAAAAGGCCCCCATTGCATTCATTTGGTATAGATTTCATCTTATATTTCTTTCCTTTGACACTCTGTCCTTTCTGTAATAAAATTCTCCTGCATATCAAGGTTCACCAGACTTGTCGTGGTGGTGCTTCTTTTGCAAGGTTCGATCGTTGTATTATGGGAGATGAATGTCCAATAAAAACTCATGAGCACCGTAGCGAATGACAAATTTGTCTTAAAGAAATTGTGTCCAACACAAGCCTCGATCACATTTGGTTTCATCAAGATTTTTACAATATGTTTTTAAGTTTTCTTCTTCTCTATAAGTATTTTTGGTTCTCTGTATATGGTTTGGTTTGGTTTTATCCAAACAATTTATGTTATATTCAACTTATGTATATATATATATATATTGTGATAATATATTTGATACGATGATTACGTGTTTCACACCATACACACAAAGAATTATTCCAACAATTTCTCCAGTAGTGGTGGTTGTTGAGCTTAATGATTGTTGGTTTTCTTTTGTTTGATATATTGCTCATATTTTTAATTACTCAATTGAAAAAAAAAAAAAAAGAGTAACTTGATTCTCCCAATATTGCATAAGTATCTTAACATTCCTAAAAGAATGTTAATCATTTAAGAATAAAAAATAATTAGGCTCACAGTACTTCTAATTTTATTGTTTTCTCATTGAGAATTCTTAACGAAACAAAACATTTGAATATTATTAACACGAGAATTCTCTCTAAGGATTCTTATCATTCAAATATACCCTAAAACCTTAGTAATTAAAGGAAAAAAAGTTTATTAAAAATGTTGGTTTCAAAAGGGACCTTAATTTCCAATTCTCACAAGTTGTGGTGTTGTTGGGATTGTGAAGAATAAATAAATATATATATATATAAACAGAGGAAATACAAACAACCATTTACCCTGCAGCACCTTTGGCTTCTAGGTGTGCAGCTACAACAAAAGATCTAGGAACCTTAACCACCTTTAGATAATCAAGACAACAAGACATAGCTTTAATGTCCTTAATTAAATACATAATATTCCAAGTAATCTCGTGAGATCCATTAAGCTGTTGAACTAGCTCTTGACAAAGAGCTTTTATTCCGCTGACAGCACACCATTTGACAACTTCCGAGCAAGCTCGAGCTTTAGAAACAAGGGCAGACGAGGCAAAGAAAGAGTACTGTCGCTTAATAAGAACCTGCCCATGGTGATCGACCCTAATCCATGCCGCACCTCCTCGAAGAGATTGCTTGTTCCATGTCCCATCAATGAGAAATCTATCAAAATATAAATGAGGAGACCAAGAAAAGTTATTAGTAATTGTGAAATGGTGCAATTCGGCAACCTGACCTTGAGATATAAATGGTTCTTGCCACAGAAAAGAATTTGTATTTAAAGGTTTCTTTTCCAAAATCAAGGAGCCTATCAGCGTGAGTACTTCCTTAGGATCAAAATTTACATGCTCAAAGGCAACTCCGTTGCGACATAGCCAAATACCCCACAAAATCTTAATAGCCTCAATTACAACTAATTCATCTAGAGCCTGTGTAAACCATCCAACCAACCACTCTAGAACCGACTGAGGTGTGCCCCTCTCAAAATCTAATCCTAATTGAGACCCTCTCCAAACATATTTCGAGATTGGACATTGAAAACAAAGATATTCTGAACATTCATCATCTTGCCAACATTTTGGAGATTTTGTGGACAAATTTACCCATATGCTTCTCAATGTAAGCCGAACAGGTAAGATTATATGCATCAATTTCCAAATGAAGAGAATCCACTTCGTTGGAATGTGAAGATTCCATAATTGCTTCCAGAAAGCACAAAGACCCGCCGAACAGTAACTTCACATGCCAAGACTATTGTCTACTAAAAAGAAATAACCAGACTTAATAATATATCATCCAGTTTTAGAAAATTTCCATACAACCTGATCACAGGACTCTGTTTGAGGAATAGGCATAAGGAGAATATGCTCCGCCAAATTTCATGTAAAACGGAACTGAACCAAATCCCTTCTTCACTCCTTAGTTCCGAAATTGAGCAAATGATGCACCCAAAAAGACGAGAAAAACCTGCCCACCCCTTGACCTATAAGACTATTTCGAACAGTTGGAATCCAATCATCTTCAAAAAGTTCAATAGACTGTCTATTTCCAACACACTAGAAAAGACCTTTTTTAATCAATTTCCTTCCCTACAAAATACTCCTCCAACCCCAAGAACATCGAGATAAAGGTTGAATATCGAGAAGGTTAGCCCTCCTACAATATTTGGATAACAATACTATGCTTAATAATGATTCAGGCTCCGTCAACCATCTCCAAGCCACCTTAGCCAAAAGGGCCTAATTAAAAATCCCCTGATCCCTTAAACCCAACCCTTCCAACGATAATGGAACACATAAATTAAATCAATTCTTCCAATACATCCCATTCCCATCTTCATCCTTCCAAAGAAACCTACCAATCACACTTTGAACTTGTTTGATAAAATAACCCAGAGCTTTAAAAACCGAGAGTAAATACATGGGTATAGAAAGTAGAGAATGTTTAGCTAAAACAGATCGACCCGCAAAAGAGAGTAGGCCCTATTTCTAACCCTACAACTTAGACTTGAATCTGTTGGATATCACCCCATGTGAGGGGTGATTCCCTTCACAATTGCCAACCTACAAAGTTAAGTTTGTCAACCTACAAAGGTGATTCTCATGTGCTGCAACATGTTGGGACAAGCTGGCCATGTGAAGCCAATGCACAAGACAGCTGGCCATGATGCAAGGCTAGCCTCTCCGTCTCACCTGTAATGTGTATAAATGAAGACGGTGAGAGGAGAGTTGAGAGAGAGAGAAAGAGCAACCAAAGAGGGTGAGAGATGTGAGGCGGAGAGACCGTCTCTCTCGGTGTGAGCGAGGGAGACGGGTGAGTGGGTGAGTGAGGAGAGTGTGAGCTCATCCTCTATTGTAATCTTTCTGTAATCTCCCCATTGTTATAGTGATAACCGGCTACTCTCCCGTGGACGTAGGCATTGAGGCCGAACCACGTTAAATATGGTGTCTCCTTGAGTGTGGGTGTGTTTTTTCTGCTTGCTATGATTTCTATAAGGTCTTGGGCGGGATCCCAGATCCCAACAATTGGTATCAGAGCCTCGTCGGTGGCGTTTTGGAACAAAAACAGTGTGTTGTTCGAAACTGCCCAGAAATCAAGTTGCTTGAAATCAGGTTTTGAGCATACCAGGAGCAAGGTCTCGACGAGAGGAGTCCAGAAATGCAAAGCAGAGCCCCATAGGAGCCAAGACGCCCCCCCACGCGCCACCAGAAGAGAGTGCGTGAGGCCCAGCCTCAGCACGTGCTCCCACGCGCCGTGTAGTCAACCGGCACGTCGGGTCAGTTGCAAGCACGCGTCACACGCGCGGCAGAGGAGGAAGACAAGACGCGTGGCGCCCAGTCAGTGACACGTCGTCGTCGCGTCAGCAGCCACGGCCACATGGCCGTCGCGTCAGCAGCCAGATCAACGCCACGTGGGAGCCAGGTCAGTGCCACGTGGCCATCTACGCCATCAACACGTGGCTGTCCGTCAGTGCCACGTCAGCACACAGGAAGGGATCTAGTGTTACGTGGCAATGGTACAGCCGCAGGAGGGAAGGATCCAGTGCTTCGCGGCTAATGTGCAGCCGCAGATCTGAGGCGTACAAAATGTTTTGGCTTGATCTAAGCCATTTGGAGTCCGTTTCTGGTGATCCAATAGTGGTTTCTGACAATTTGGAGTATTTCAGACACATCCGTACGGTCAAATTTTGTAATCAGATTTTCTGTAAAAAGGAGACAGATTAAAGTGGCGGACGACATCAGGTGCAGTTGACGGAATATTCTGTTGGAATACGGAATATTCCCTGAACTTCTGAAAATTGCAATTTGGCCCAGCTTTTGGGGATGTTTTTTAGTGAGGTCCCCGGAATTGCAGCGAAGGTTGGTCCTAGCTAAACGGACCATTTTGGACGCAACCGCGAGGTCAGAATAGTGAAATTCTGAACGGTTTTGAAAGATGGTCAAAACATGGGAGTTTGTCATTTTCAATAGTCGAAGGAAGGTTGCCGGATATTGTGGAACGCTGCGGATTCACTGAAGAGGTTAGAATGGGCAGATTCTGACCAGATTAGACAACCAGATACAGATCGAGATATATCATTGGAGACCAGAGGAGATCAGGCTTGATCAAATGGAAAATCGAGGGAGATCAGGATTGGTCAAGGGCGATCAGAAGAATTGCACATGATTATCTCAAGATCAACAATGTCTAGGAAAGTTTTGTCAAAAAGACACTGTCTATGGAGACTGGTTCTTAAGTGGGACCGGTTGTGACCCCACTAGTCTTTCCTGGGAACTTTCCTGGTTATTGATGTGATCGGAAGATCTGGTTCAATCAAAAGTCCACTTCATCAGATAGATGATTAGCAACAAGTACAGGCTCAGGAAAATGATGTGGCTGTTGGAGCTACTATATACGAGTAGGCACTGATGGTATGTGGACGTGTAGAACAATAGTTGCAGAGGAGCATACTAAGCGCAGAAGCACAAATGCAGACGTGCAACAGTGCAAGGGTACTGTAGAGTGTCGTACAGAGGCGCAAGAGGAGTGTGCAGCAGCGGGTTGTTGAAAGTTCACAGGAACTTCCAGACAGAGAAATTGAGACAAGTAAAATGAAAGAGTGCACGCCAAGGAGTGGCAAGTCTCTTTTCTCTATGGTGGTTTCTTTATTTCCATGGCAGCGGAGGATAGAGTAGATGCGGATCTCTCAAGCGAGCTCGACGCAGGGAGACCAGAAGCCATGGGTGCGAGCACTATGCAAGGAATTGCATAGCTGACAATGCTTTGACAGATGGAGCTACTGTCAACCATCAATCTACTGAACAGAAAATCAGGGATTGCAAAAGCACAAACAACGAGTGTATGTGGAAACGCTAGGAGGTTGTTCAGAAGTGCAGAGGGCAAAGGCTAATAGTTCAGAGGAAAAGCTCTGAGCAAAGAAAACCGAGGACGTTGATGGGATAAACAACAAGTTTTCTATTGCACCAATGATTGGTCCTGCGAGGTAATGCATGACAGTCAAGGACATCCCAGCAAGGGGTGCAGGACATCCAATCAGGGGGTATCGGATATCTTGGTTACGCAAGTTCAAGCATAGCAAGTGAAGGCATCTGAGACAGAAAGCGTGGAAGAGATCTGTGGGAGATAGGAGCAGAGGCTCTCTCCAAATCAGAGAGTAGTGTGAGTTGAGTTGAGGATGTAGGATTTCCTCGTCCGCTTAGATCTCTGGCGTATTATCTCTAGCTTCAGGGGGTGCAAACATCTCAGTGAGGAGAAGCTAACTATGTTGAAATTTGGGTGTGACAAGATTAGCAGCAGTGTGTGCCCTGGATCACCTCACATGGGTTGAGGGGGTGATTTGTTGGATATCACCCCATGTGAGGGGTGATTCCCTTCACAATTGCCAACCTACAAAGTTAAGTTTGCCAACCTACAAAGGTGATTCTCATGTGCTGCAACATGTTGGCACAAGTTGGCCATGTGAAGCCAACGCACAAGACAGTTGGCCATGATGCAAGGCTAGCCTCTCCATCTCACCCGTAATGTGTATAAATGAAGAGGGTGAGAGGAGAGTTGAGAGAGAGAGAGAAAGAGCAACCAAAGAGGGTGAGAGATGTGAGGCGGAGAGACCGTCTCTCTCGGTGTGAGCGAGGGAGACGGGTGAGTGGGTGAGTGAGGAGAGTGTGAGCTCCTCCTCTATTGTAATCTTTCTGTAATCTCCCCATTGTTATAGTGATAACCGACTACTCTCCCGTGGACGTAAGCATTGAGGCCGAACCACGTTAAATATGGTGTCTCCTTGAGTGTGGGTGTGTTTTTTCTGCTTGCTATGATTTCTATAAGGTCTTGGACGGGATCCCAGATCCCAACAAAATCTAGAAAGAATATTATTAAAAAGATTCGCTTTGCGCCCTGCAAAATTCAATGAGGAGCCCAAATACACTCCAGGTTTTTTGAGGATTTTTATGCCCAACGTCTCTTTGAATACCTTATCCTTCCACAACATATGAGGACTTACAAACAATTCAGATTTGAAGAAATCAATCTTAAGTCCAAATTGACAACAAAAAGCCTCCAAAAACCATTTCAACACCCAAACCTCCTCTAGCACAAAAGGCATAAAAATCAAACAGTCATCCGCAAAGAGTAAATGAGATACTAAATGGCTATTAAGAATAAGAGCAATACCCCTACACACCTGTTGCCCTTCCAAATTCTGAAACCTTGCAGAAACGGCTTGCATAACCAACAAAAATAATTATGAAGAAAGAGGATCTCCTTGATGCAATCCACATTGAGGTTGAAACCAATCTGAATGATTAGAATTAAGTAAAATAGAGAAAGATACGGTAGAGAAACACTGAGAAATTAAGTTAATCAAACTATTACTAAGGCCCATAATCCCCATAACCTTTAACAAAAAAATCCCAACTCACACGATCGTAAGCTTTATTCATGTCCAACTTGAGTCCAAAATACGAATTCTTTCCCCTATTTTTCTTACGTATAAAATCTACCAACTCATGGGCTATAAGGATATTATCAGAAATTAATCTGCCCCCCAACAAATGCATTTTGATAAGGCTAAATCAAGCGAGATAAGGCAATACGCAATCTATTAGCGAGCACCTTTGCAATAATTTTATGAAGAACATTACAAAAACTAATTGGTCTAAAGTCATTAACTGTTTGAGGACTTGTGGTCTTATGGATCAAAACCAGTAAGGTTTGATTCAACTTTGTAGGCATAACGCCTGAATTAAGAACCGAAAGCACCAACTCTCGAATAGAGTTACCCACCACACCCCAATTACGCTAATAAAACACAGCTATCATACCATCAGACCCTGGAGCTTTCAAGCCCCACATGGAGAATGCAACCTCATAATCCATTAGCCAAGAAGCTTCAAAGCGAGCACCTCTCCATTTTGTATTCACACATGGTGTAGTATCAAGTAAAATAGGCCCATGATCCGACCGCTGAATATGAAGAGCCAACAAGGAAGCAGTCCTAAATTATGTCATCCACTCTAACAAAGCCATAGCATGATCTAATCTTTCACAAGTGACCTCTTGACCAACTCTATTATTTGTCCATGTAAAACAAACTCCCGAGGAAGGAATATCAACTAGCCCCAAATGACCCATAAAATAAGCTAACCAGTGCATCCCCGGGATTTTTGACTTCACCCTACTTTGTTGTTCAAATGGATACAACACCTGATTAAAATCACCCATAATGACAAAAGACCAATGTAGGTTGACCACAAACTTGAAAACACAATCCCATGCTTCCTTCCTCATAACTACTTTTGGATGTCCATAAAACAACAAAAGAACCCAAGCATCCATAATAGGTTCTTGAATTTCTAGGGCTATAAATTGTTCGTAACGTTTTAACACCCTAACTTGTTGAGTATCATCCCAAGTAGCCCAAAGTCCACCACTTTGATCAACGCTATCAACTCTTGTCCAAAACTTAAAACCTAAAGTTAATCCCAGCACTTTCAACTTTTCTACCTTCATCTTGGTCTCAATCAAAAACAGTAAATTTGGCTGTTGGGTGTTGGCTGTAATAATATGTCAATTGTGCTTTTGTTGGGCTATTGCTTGGCACATTATTGGTAATGAATATGGGCCAGATTTGGAATGAGCCTTTTCAATGTTGGGATTAAATTAAAATTAGACTTAAAATATAAATATTAAATTGTTCAAATTGATATAATAGGGATTAAACTAAAATTTGAATCAAATTATAAGAATGAAAAATCTAATTTACTCATATTATAGTTACATTTATTTAATTGTGTGTGAATTTGAAGTTGTGATATGTGTTTTGTGGTTAATTTGTGTATATCCATTTGATTTGAAAACTATATGTAATGGTTTTTGTTCTGAATTTGAAATTGAAGGCTTAAATGATTTCAGAAACCAAAATTGACAAGATGAATAGACTAATTGGAATATTTAGAACCTTTTGAAAAGTTTGATCAAAATTTGATTCAGTAAAACTAAGTTTTGTTTAATTTGTTCTAAAGCCTTGATTAATTAGCCGAATGACCTAATTAGTGAGTTAAACTAATCAACTAGTATATATATGAGCCTTAAGAGAAAATTAGCTCATTCTTGAGCTCAAAAAATCTATGGAGAAGTTCTAGAGAGAGTGACCAAAAGGTGGCTCAACTGAATATTGCGAGCATCCAGCATTTTTAAAGAACATCACAAACTGCTCGAGCAATCGAGAGATGGCTCGAGCGCACATTTTGAGCATCCAGTACTTTTGCAATCTTTATAGACCGCTCAAGCGACCGACTCTATTTCAGCATATTTTGACAAATTGTTTTGTAATCATATCTTCATTACCATCATCTTTTGAGCATACCTAGACATGAAATATGATTCATTGGGAACTAATAAGTAAGAAAACAACATGAGTAATTGAATTAGAAAAGAGAAGAAAGAATTATCCGATTTGAACGAGATGTTTCAATGTGTATGGTTATGTGAATGTGTAGGTGGGAATGTCATCGAATTAGTCAAGGTGAATAATGTCTTTGTAGATATTTTCGTATAATCCACTTTGAAATTGGCTTTGCTATACGACAAATTATGGCATTTATACTTTGCTACGAGATATTTGACAAGATAAGTATTTTCTGAAACGATGCGATATGCTATGAATTTCCATCATGATTATGATGTAATTGATATGTTATGAAACGCCGAATTGTGTACGATACGATATGTTTTCCAAAAATTAGATTTTTACTAAGAATAAATGAGTTTCCTTTTGAACAACTATTGTGACAACTTGGGAATTGTATTTTGATCTTCGGTAACTTCTGTTTCGTCTTTGAACTGTCATGTACATTCCATATAAGTTATTGACTCGTCTTAAACATTCCGTATGATGTCAATATTTGATGATCATTCTGTATGGCTTCGATAGTAATCGCTCCGTATGATATCTACCTGTAATAAATGTTTCGAATGAGTCGTCCAAAGAGGGCATTCTACATGAGTCGTCCAAGGTGGACGTTTCATATGGTTTTGATGGTAATCATTCCGTATGATATCTACACATGATAGACGTTATGTATGAAGTCGTCCAATATGAGCGTTAAGCATAGGCCGTCCAATGTAGGCGTTCCGTATGAGCTCATCCAATGTGGGTGTTCCGAATGAAGTAATCCTATATCGATGTTCCGTATGAGGCTGTCGAATATGGGCGTTCAGAATGATTCATTCAGCTGTGAACATTTCGCATGGTATTCCGTCAAGTTTGAGTAAGACCTTTAGGAACTATGCAATGTGTTAACCTATGAAAGGGTTGATGAACTATATTCATTATTATACGATTTCGAAACACGCTTTAAGTATGTCAAGTACACTAGATTGTTGTAAATGTTATAGAACTCATTCATTTAACCCCTTTACTTAGAGATTACTCATTGGGTTTTCACCTCACTTCGTTTTATATATATGTATGTAGGTGAGCATCAAGAAGTTCGACATTAGAGACTACTTTGGAGTCAACTTTGTGTGAAGCCACCCAAGATGCGCCTCCGCGTTGAGGCTTTTACAGTTTCTTTTGGTCAAGCTTTGCTAAGCTTAATTTCGTTAAGTTTTTGTTAAGTCATATTTGTGATCTTGGGATTTGCATATTCAGATGAATGTTTGTAAATATATTATGTATATGGAGAAGTGATTTGTATATCTCTGATCATGTCATGTAAGCACAGCTTAATGGGTAAATTTTTGTATTCTACTTCCATTTGAGGCTCGTACATTTAATTGTATATTTTGAAATTTTGTCTTTTGAGGCTGGGTAATCTAGGATTACTGGCCAGTCATGATCCAAACCTCTAGGGGTGGGTTTGGGTCATGACAAGAAGAAAGTTCAAGAGAGTAAAAATTGCAAAGGAAGATAGAAATAGTCTATCAATTTTGAAGATACACATTTTTCTTAGTGCAGCACAGGGTTTTGATATTAAAAGCCCCATCCTTATGAGAAAGAGCTATGTATCAATATTTCAGTTTTAAATTATATATGTTTGGTTTATTTTTTGAGTCCTAGTGTCGGAGTAAAATGAAGAAAAGGAAAACATTTATTTCCCTTCACGCAAGGGACTGTTTGGCATTAAATGAATTTAATGGATGTAAAACAACTTCTTTCTTTGTCCTACCTCCCGCCATGGCTCTCAGGGTATGGTATCTGACCCTCGGGATCTTGACATTTATGCTACTTGACTTTTGCATGTATATATTTTATAGGTTTTTATTTAGAAGAGCTGTTATTCTTACTCAATTTTGTTTCAAATACATTTCTTTTTTATCCTACAAGCTTACATGTAGGCCGTAATATGTAGTCCTATGAGAATTAATAGTGTTTTTCATCCAACACGATTAGAAAACGTCAGTAATTGTCAATTTTCAGCGACAGTTTAAAAATTATTACAAAAAAGTCACTAATTATAAGTTTTAGCGACAGTTTAAAAAAATTGTCACAAAAAATGTCACTAATTTTCAACTTTCAGCGATAGTTTGAAAAATTTATCATGGAAAAAATGTCACTAATTGTAAATTTTAGTAACAATTATAAAAATTGTGACAAAAAATACCAATTATATATTTTTTATGACATATGCAAAAAATCGTCACAAAAAACAATTTTTGTGACAATTTTACTAGGATTTATTTTTAATAGAATTTGATGAGAATTAAGTCCAATTATTAAGACCTATTGGTAGTTTACCCTACCCTTCGAATTTTGATTTTTTCAGGAAGTATATTTTGTATAAAATGATATTAATGTAACTATATATAATAAAGATAAAGAAGGGACTGTATTTGGAATATGAGAGGGAGGCCGAGGGAGGTCATAACCACTAGATTTGAAGCCCATTGGTTTGTTTACTTTATGATTTGAGAGAATTTGAGAGAGCCATAAGCAATGACAAAGCCATGGCTATGGCAGCTAGTAGTGTCACCTGACATCACTAAGTTAAAATTTTCTTTTTGAAGTATATATACATCTTCACCTAAATTGTAGGCTTTTACAAAATGACCCCACTAGAATTAGGAAATATAAAAATAAAATTTTAAAATTTTGATCCCTATGGAATAGGGCAAAATATATATATATATATATATCGTTAAGGTCGCTGGACTGAAAATGAAATGGAATAATCATTTTCTTAGCCTCTCTATAAAATGATTATTCTTTTATATTTGTGAATGATGATGTCCATATGTCATGTGTTTTATAGGGGGAACTATATGTAGGTGGGAGAACTGTTGGCTTTTTTGGCTTTCGAATGTTAGTAATGTAATTTTAAGCCTGCTAGCAAGGATCAATCAGTCTTTACAGAAGATTAATTGCCAACTAATTATTAGACGCTTGTGTTTTAGTTCTTTCAGCCTTAATGAAAAAGACTTTTACTAGTGGCTTTTTTAGGAGAATTTAATAAATAACAACTAAGTGAAGAATAATTTCAGAATTTCATTAAGTAAAATGAAAAACTTACAATGATCTGACCCAGCCTCATAGAGGTTTACAACAACAAGCTATTTGAAACTACTCCTATGAATGAAGTGCAGTACAAGAATTTGAAGTACAGAAATTTAAAGAACTGTAAAAACTGGAAGGGAAAATAAAGTAAATAAAACTGGTTTTTTTATCTAAGTCTGGATGTTCCTTTCTGGGGCCTTCGCTGCTATTTATACTTCTCAATGATAACCGTTGAAGTGGGCTCCTAACCTTTGAAATGTCCATCCATGATTGCTGAACATGCTCTCTCACAGTCAGTTCCAATACGCCATATTTGCAGTTAGGCTTCCCTCCTGATTTTGAATTTGAACCTTGTGAGTAACCGTTAGGCCACATCATCATATATCCCTCGATCATTTCAGTGCTACGCAGATCCATTATTACCAATATGGGTTGACCCGTGTCTGACTATGGTTGGCAATTTGTATTAACTCTCCAATTGCCCTTTTCAAGCTACGTGTTGAATTGTGATTGGTTTTTACAAATTATACAACCAATATTACTCCCCCGCACTAATATACCCAATACTTGGTGATATTAGTGGATCAAAGCACTTTACCCACGTCCTAGGACATGCATGGGCTTTGCATCTTCTTAGAACTGCAACTGACTACATTAAATTATTTTCTACACCTTGAACATTTCCCACTATCTGAGCACTCGAAAAGATTGATGCAGTTCGCATCGCCAAACAAACCTTCTCTGACATAGATCAAGCATATGAAGAGTTGTTAGATAATGATGTTCGCCCTCAAAAGAATTTTCATGCATTTATTAGCCATACCTATCCATCTTCATTTGTTCAAGTCATGGAAACTTTTGCAAATCATCGACCTTTGAATCAAGAACCTATTGTTCACAATTCTTTAGTCCAAGACTTTGCAAAAATGGATATTGAAAGCTCTTCTTCTGCCACAAAACCTTCTGCGTGGGATGAGGTTGCGGCTTCCTCTTCTTCTTCTAAAGCTTCTGGCTGGGGAAGCTAGCCAGAACCTGATAAATCCAAGAAAAGAGAGCGAATTAACCATCGATTCGTCGAATTCGCTGATCCTCTGTCTTTCCCTTCTTTTGCTTGGAGCTTGGTGGTTTACCCCTATGTATCCATCGATTGCCAACGTAGTTTGGAAGACAACTTACTTATAGCATGGTATACATCTTCCATGCCTACGAAGATAATGCGAGCCACTCCTCGTCCAGAGGAAGCACAAGGATACAACCCATCATTCTTATCCCAGAGGGCAAAATTTTGCTCTTCTGACTGGCTTGAATGTGTAAATAACCCCCAGTTCCCTTCTTCTTTTGGGATGGATCCTCATGTGCCTCCTCTTCCTCAAAACCCTCACTGGATGGAAGAACTAAGACTTACTCTCTTTGAGAATCAATTTCTTCCTTCCTACCAACCTTCAGCTTTCCCAACTATATTTGAGCAATATCAAGCTCAACTTCTGCTTGCAGCCTTTTCTCACTTGCCCTTAAATGTTCTTGGAGGTGATATTCCTCTTAAGAACTTTCGATGGGCTTGTGACATTATGACTCGGCGTCATGTCCTCAACCCCATTGCTCAAGCAGAACTTTAGATGTTTTTGGATCAACTCCTACTGCTTCTTCATTGGTACCAAACTTCTTTGGCTACCACTCAATCTTTGGACAAAATCTTAGCCCATCGAATTCACACCCAGTATGAAGCAGAGAACCTTATCGACGAATATAATGACTTCAAGAATAAAGATTCTGCATACTGGGATGATCTAGATATGGATGAGATGGAACAAGGATTGAAGGAAACAGAGTTCGAAATAAAAGCTGAACAACTTTTTTATCAAATAAGAACATATCAGCTACAGCAACCCAGCTTGGAGAGGATAGAGGATAAAATAAAAAAGGAACATAAATTCATTGACCACTGTTAGAACAAATTCCATGACCTTGTTATTCTTTCTATTACTTATTTTTATGGAATTGAATTGGTAGCCAAGAAGGCTTTCTAATGTAATTACTTTCACAGTAATAAAGCTAGGTTTTCCTTTCTTTATTCGACATGGTGTGATTTTATTCTATTTGCCAAAAGCAAACAAAATCAGAGCTTCGAATTTAACAATTTTGTCCTTCGAAACCTGATTTGAACATTTCCAATAGAATACTGGAAACCTAATTTGAACTTCCCTAACATATGGAGTATAATTGACAATCCTTGCCTTAGGTCTTTTCATTCCAATCATATGGTTAACACTATCAACAATTTTGAATTAACTATATTTGCTTCGGGAAAAAAAAAAAACAGTCTACATGTTTCGAAGTATGGAAACTTTCCTTAGCGATTGCACTGTTTTATTCTAAAAGAGTGAGTCCCTTTGTGTTCTTCACTGCTTAACCAAATATTGGTTTTTTGCTACTTCGAAGTCTAAAACAAACAAATTCTAGCTGCAGAGTATTTCAAATTTTACTTTGAAGGATTTTACTTTCAACAAGAAACCTAAAAGCAAGTCTTTAATCCCCTTGAAGCAAACAAACACCTTAGCATTCTTGTATTCTTAGGTATGAAATATGCTTCGAAGTCAACTTCCTGTTTTTGAAGCCCTAGCTGGACGTTTGTCATCTAGCTTTGGAGCCAAAGCTTGGCTTCGAAGCCAAATATTTGATTTTAAAGCCAATATGAGTGTTTGAGATACGTTTTCCTCCCAAATTATCACTCTTGAGAGAAACTTTTCGTATCCATACCTTCAGTACTTCTTTATGAATTCTACCCATTTAAACTGATTGGGTATTTTTCGGACAGAAAGATTTAAAAACCCTTTCTTTTTGTGCTTTTAATTTACTTGCTCGCCCAACACACAAACCCTTCATCTCTATTGACCTCTCCTCTTCTTTACCCTCTTTCCCAACTTCGTCCTCTGAAAACTTTTGTCAATGGCTTCTTTCTCCTTGAAGATACCAGTCGTAGAGCATGTGAGTCTATCCGTAGCCTTAAAAAGGATCATTGCTAAAGAGTGTGAGAAATACAAAGCTGGCAAGAAAAGTGCTATTGATGGGCGTATTTTCATTCCCCGTCGCCAAGAGCAACAGGAATATGTGCTTAGGCCTATTTTTAAAGTGGTCCCTACTCATCTTCCAGCTCTATACCCGCATTTGGAGGACCATTGCCTCCTTTATGAAGGCGGTCTTGATCGGGGAAGCTAGAGAGTGAACTGACCCCATCACTGCTGGCCCACAGTAAGACCAGAATATGAGGAATGGTATGATTGGGTCATCCATGCTAGAACACTGGATCTCCAGGAACTTTGCCTCTTCAACGCCCTTCAACTATCCAGGTTCACCATTTTGGAGGACACATTTTTAATACCTACTGCTCTTTGTTTTTGGAATTCTGCTTTCAATTTCTTCCAATTTAGATGTGGCATGATGGCTCCTAATGTCCTTGACATTTGCCATCTATTAGGGTTATCCCTTATTGGTACCCCTTTTGGTCCAGACTACCCTGACCTCAACATCCCTTTTTCTCTTCTCCCTCTAAACTCATCCTATAGTGACTTTGTCAAGACTGAGAACAAAAGGGAAGGCCCTGTGATTGATTGGGAATTCTTTTCCTTTTTATTGTATTGGCTTTGCAAATTCCTCTTCTGTACTTCTTCTCAAAGGATTATGCTTGAGTTTGCCCGTCTTGCCAAAGCCTTTGTTTTGCATAAATAGGTGACCTTAGCTCCATATGTTTTAGGCCATGTCTACAGAGCTTGTTCCCTCTTTTGTGAAAAACCCATGGATGCCAATCAAGGAGGCCCATTTTGGATACTCCAACTCTGCCTTTTTGCATACTTCACTGATTTGCGCTCTAAGTGTATAAAGTTTTTAATACCAAACCCTACCACTTATGGCATGAAGTTAGCCAATGTCTCTATTTATCCTTCCAACTTTGCATTTTACTTTTCTTTTTTCACCAACTCCCAGCTTCCCCTTCTTCTTATACCCTTTGAAGCCAATATTGGCCTAGCCTGGTTGAGGACCTTTTTGAACGATAGGTCCTGCTCTAGGCCTCAGCACAAAAGTATGTGGGCTTCTATTTTGATCCCGAGGGAGCTGTTCATTGGCACCATGAACTCCAGAGCTTATAAGTATATCTCTAAACCCTATTGCCCTGCCTAATTTGCTAGGCAATTTGGACTCTCTCAAGGGATCCCTATCCCTCTCTACAGTCAGTCCAACTCAAACCTTGCGAATAGAGAACTGAAAGTTCCGAGATCCATATTAGAAGAGGCAACCTCCAAGTTCATCCAAGACTTGATTGATTTTGAATACTTATCCTTCATTTCCCAAAGCAACACACTGAAAATGTACCAGAATTTGTGGATGGCCAATATAGAGGTGTACTTGGCCATTTCTCCTCAAGATCTCTTAGTGGTACTAGATGTGCCTCAAGCCAAGTCCAAAGGGACTGGAGTTGTTACTTCCTCCACTGCTCATGCTACCCCAGCTCTTACCTCTGCTACCACAAAGTCTGCTCCTGCTGTCTCACATCTTCCTAGAGTCGCTCGAGCTGCTTCGAAGAAAGGTGTGCACTGCTGCTTCTTTTCTTTTCTCTTTCTTTATGATGATTTAGCTTTTTACTTTATATAGAATTTTAAACAAATTTTCAAACATATAGTAAAATTTGTCATACAGTTTCAGATTTAATTAAAATTTTGTATAAATTCGTAGAAGGCTCAACAATTGTTGCACAAATTCTTGGATAAACTAGACATCATTCCCAACAACTTTGTAGAAGAAATCATCTTCAAATTTTGAGTATAAAATTGTCTAAAAATTCGTACAAATTTTCTGACAGATTTAAGGGCCAAATAAAATCTTCAATAATCTTTTTAATGGCATAAACTGCACATGCAAGACCAAATTCCATAATATTATCATGAATTTAAGACTACCAATATCTTCAAATATTTGATATACAAGTCATAAATTTACATACAACTATAAATAAAATTCTATTTACAAGTTTAGTCATTTTATCATATAAATATAATATGAAAATTTCAACATTTAAAAAGAAATGAGAGGGTTGAGAGGGTTTTCTTACTTAACAATAGGATGACGAAATGGTCGAAAATTTTAGCTTCCTTAACCTCTCACTCTTCTTCTAACCGTGCTCACAAAATGCCTTTGTTCTTTCTCTCCTCACTCAACTTCTTTGGTCTCAGATTTTCTTTTACCTCTCTAATCAAAGGAGTAGCATGCATATATATATATATATATATGCATAGATTACATGCCGAGCTCTCTCTCCCTCTCATCATTCTCTCACGTCCAATCCAATCTTCCAAATCCAAGAAGCATAATGAGCTTCTCTTCTCTATACTAACATGCAAGCAAACAAGTGGCAATGTTGCCACCATAAAAATTTTTTTATTCTTTTATATATATATATAATTGTGTATTTGTGTGGGTTGCTTAATACACTGAGATATTTAACTAAGGTATTTAGTAAGAATAATTATCATGTTGAATCCTAATAATTTATAAACAATAAATATTGAATACCCACAAAATTATTATTCTTAATAATGTCTTTGTTAGTGATTGAATTGAGTTAATTTAAAATTAACTTTTGCACTAATATATATTTCGGATAGACTATGGATAAAATTAATTAATTAATTATTTTTTATTTTCTTTTAAGAATAATCAAATGCGGGTTTTCACAATCCACCCTCCTAAAAAAAAATATTTCGTCCTCAAAATTAAGTCGTACCTTTAGACTCGAAAAGCTGAGGGTGATTGGCACGTATCATATCTTCTCGATCCCACGTTGACTCTTCCGTCCCACGATGCTGCCACAACACTGGCACCAAGTGAATGGCTTTGCCTCACAGGTTCTTTTCTCGTTGATCCGTAATCTTTATAGGTCTTTCCTCAAAACCTGCATCTTCATTGGAATCAATCTCTTTCCAGTTGATAACGTGGGAGGGGTGTGATTCATTTCATAACATTGAGATGTGAAAAACATTGTGCACTGCTGCGAGCTGTGGCGATAGTGCTAAACGGTATGCCACTTCTCCTACTTTGCTCATAATTTCAAAGGGTCCCACATATTGAGGTGCAAGTTTTCCTTTCTTCCCAAATCGTATAGCACCTTGACGAGGTCGAACTTTGAGAAAAACATGATCCCCTACCTCAAACGTTAGTGGTCGTCTCCTTTGATCTGCATAGCTCTTTTGTCGACTTTGGGCTGTAGTTAGCCCGTTGTTTGATTGGTTTTATCTTCTCAGTGGTCTCCTGAACCAAGTCTGGTCCTAACAAGGTTGCTTCCATTCTGTCACTTCTTCTACTTTAGTTGGGTCTACTGATATTCCCTTTTCAGATACCATATGACCCAAAAACTTTACTTTCTCCATCCAGAACTTACATTTACTAGCCTTAGCATACAGTTGGTTTTCTCTCAAAGTTTGAAGTACTATTCTCAAATGTTGTTCATGGCCTCCTTCAGACTTGGAATATACCACAATATCATCTATGAAAACTACCACAAATTGATCTAGGTAACACGTGAATATGTTGTTCATTAAGCTCATGAACATGCCCGGTGCATTGGTTAGGCCGAATGGCATCACTACGAATTCATAGCGGCCGTAACGTGTTCAAAACGCAGTCTTAAGAATATCTTCCTCCCGAACACGCAAAAAAAAAAAAAAAAAAGAAAGGAAAAACTCAAAATGCATGGATGTGGGGATACGAGGTTTCGAACCCCTGTCTTCAGGCTTAGTCTCTTGCTCTTTCAACCACTGAGTCGCGCCACTCCTGTGACAAAATATTCAAACAAATGTATATATAGGTATACGAGACACATATACAAAAAAAAAAAAACCAAAAGAAACACTTGTTGCTATAGGGGCTCGAACCTCTGACCTCAGGCTTAACCTTTCAATCCTCAACACTGAGCCAAACTACTGAACCCAAGCCATTCTTGTGACCAAATATGCAAACAAATATATATAATACATAGATATACAATTCATATACGTATATGCATACAACTCTCCCGCCTCTTTCTCTTCCTTCGAAAACTGCGTTTGACCCGCGTCCTTGCTTTTGCGTCGGCTGGCCGACAAAGCGGACTTCCTCGATTACCGATTGCCTCAGCTCTCTCCTTCTTTGTCTTCTTCTCTTCCGTCTTCTTCTTAATTAGTATCTTCCGTCTTCTTCTTAATCACTCATTTCTCCTTCTTCTTCATCATTCTCTTCCAGCTTATTCTTCTTCATCACTCTCTTCTGTTTCTTCTTCCCCATCGAGAGAAAAAGAGAGATTGAATGGAGGAGGCCAAAACTCAATCTGTTCTCTGTTATTTCTCTGCAACTCAAACCTCTCACCTTTAATCCATGGCCTTCTCATCTCATCCCCTTACTCTGTTTCTGGACCTGAACGATCCCATAAGTTCTGCTGGGCCGAGTGCCCCTGCTCCTACTTTTACTCCTCTTAATTTTCCTATGCTATCCGTCGAGCAAATAATGGCTGCTCAATTTGATATTTAGGCCAACCATTATACGCTGAAATCATGTGTGGAGATCATGACTGCAGTCACTAACTTGTCTCACTGGCTACAGAATAGAACAAGTGAGGTACAACAGTTGAACTCCCAACTCTCTCTGCTCCAGCGCATGTACAAAGATGCGCAAGTAGAGATTTGCACGCTGAAGGTGGAGAACAAAGAGTTGAAACGGAAGGCCACCGTCATGGCCCGATTTGGAGCACCTTCGTACTTTGCTTTTGACATGCCTTCTACCATTCCAACAACCAGTAATGAAACTGAGCCATTGGTTCTGGCTGATTCTCTCTTGGAAATCTTTGATTGCTCTTCAACCATCAATAGGGCCTCTTCACCTTCACTAGATTTGGGCATCTGTTCAGAGTTGCTGACATTGTTCTCGAGGATCCCATTCGAAGCCTTGCAAAGACCTATTATCAAGAATGGTTTCCTCCAGTGCTACAAGTTCATTGAGCAATCCAACATGGCCATTTCAAGTCACTTGTCTCAGGCAGCAGCTACTATTGACTTTTATGTCAACACCTGCCATGTTGCCAAAGCTGCAGAGGAGAAATTATTGAGAGACCAGGAATTTGTTTCCCATATACATGTTGAAATGTCTGAATTGAAAGAACAACATTCCTCTGTCTCCCAATTTCGAGCCCAACTTTTGGAGAAGAAAGCTCAACTAGAGGAAGAGTTATCAGCAGTTAACCTGGCTTTGGATCGAACTGCCACAAGGCTGCAAATCACCAACCAAGGACTAGCTGATTGAAGGCAGGAGATGACTATAGCCATTCAGTTGTTCCCATCTCTTGAGAGTAAAGAATCATTTGTAAGTGAACAACTGGAACATTGTACTAACTTTTGGGCCAATCTATGGCTGCATGTACTTAACTCCTTATGAAATGAATTCTTTATTTATTATTTAAGTGTTTTCATGCTTCTCTTGTTTAGAAATTACTATACTCCTTGTGTTTCCCATACAGTTGGATAATAAGGCTTCAAGTACCTGCCATTAATTTTCTTAGGGTGTACATACCCATTCAAATTTCTCAAACGGTATGCTTCCCAAGGCAAAACTCTATGAACTTGATATGGTCCTTCCCAATTAGGTGACCATTTGCCAAACTTATGGCTTTTAATTCCTATTGGGAGTATTGTCTTCCATACCAAATCACATTCATCAAAGCTAATGTTCTTGACTTTCTTATTATAGTTTTTAGCTGCTTTCTTCTTTTGGAAAAGAATGCTATTTAATGCCAAAATTCTAGTTTCATCCATATTTTCTAATTCCAAGAACATGCTCTGATGGTACTGCTCAGGAGCTAACTAGTCTTGGCATTTCACCCCTCAAGGTCTTAATGTTAATCTCTACAGGTAACACTGCATCATGCCCATATACTAAGGCATAAGGAGTAATTCCTGTACTTGACCTTGGAGAATTCCTATAAGCCCACAATACATCCAACAATAAGTTATGCCAATCCCTTGGATTGTCTTCCATAACTCTCTATATTCCTTTTTTCAAAGACTTATTGGATGATTCTGCCTGATCATTTGCTTGTGCATAATAAGGGGTAGAATTAACAAGGCTAATTCTAAACTCTGCAACGAAAGACTTTACCATCTTTCCATCAAATACAGTCTCATTATCCACATTTATGGTCTGTGGGATGCCAAACCTGTGAATCAGATCTTTAATAAATCCAATAACTTCAGTTTGGTCTACAGCCTTATATGGTTTAACTTCGACCCACTTAGTGAAGTAGTCTGTGGCCACTAAGATGAAACAATGGTGCTTCGAAGAGGATGGATGTATTTTTCCTATCATATCCATAGCCCAACCTCTAAATGGCCAAGGCTTCACAACTGCATGTAAATCAGTTATTGGTACATGTCTTATCATGCCATGCTTATAGCATGCCTGACAACCTCTAGCATATTCTATACAGTCTTTAAGGATGGTGGGCTAATAGTAGGAATTTCTTCGAAACAGCTATCTCATCTTCATACCAGGCTGATGAGCACCACAGATGCCTTCATGAACTTCAGCCATGGCTATCAATGCCTCCTTTGGCCCTAGACATTCCAATAACAACCCATCTGCTCCCCTTTTGTAAAGAGCATTACCATACACTATGTATTGCATAGATTGTAGTTTGATCTTTCTGTTGGCTTTCGAAGATGGGCCAGTTAGGTACCGCATTATTGGATGCCTCCAAACTTGATCTTGTAAGTCATTATGATTGATTTCTAACACCACATCCCTTTTAGTTAAAGGTGGTATTAATTTTTGATATGTTGCTTGACTTATGTTCATTTGAGTGTCATCACTTCTCCTGAAATTCGAAGCTTTCTCAGTTACATCATTGGCTTTGTTATTCATGAATATTGGGATATAAGTCACATTTGCTATCTGAAACTAAGAAAGCAAATATAATGCAACAACATAGTATGGCAACATGCTTGCACTTTGACATTTGAAAATCCCTTTCACTTGGTTGACCACCAATTGAGAATCCCCAAATATATCGACTGCATGGGCTTGTAATCCAATAAGCATTTCTAGTCCCATTATTAAAGCTTCATATTCAGCTCGATTATTGGAACAAGTAATTTCATTAACTCTGAAACCATGTGTGGTTTTACCCTATGTGGTGACTTAATCACCACACTAATTCCAGTTAGACCATTGATTTTTGATCCATCAAACCACATTTGCCATGACTCAATATTAACCATACCAAGATCCATTATCTCTTGGCTTTCTGTCTGACATGAATGATCTGCCAAGAAATTAGCTAAAACTTATCCTTTTACTACCTTTTAGGGGACATATTCTAGATGAAATTCTGATAAGGCTAGTATCCATTTGTCAATTCTTCCTCTCAACATAGGTCTAGATAACATATACTTAACCAAATCTGTGGTTGCAATTACCAAGACAATTGTAGGCAAAAGATAGTATCTTAATTTCATTGCAACAAAATACAATGCAAGTGTAGCCCGGCTTTTCGCGCTCCCTTTCGGAAGAATGAAATAGCCCTTACAGTTCGGACTCCACTCGTGTGTTGGTTCTGATTTTGATTTCACAAGTGCAATGTGAAACAGTGAAAACACAAAAAGAGTCCAAATCCGGCAATTTCTTTTAGAAAATCGATGTTTGAATCAAATGCCAAAAATGGACTGCTTTGCCAGATATCAGAGTCGCCACCTAAATATTTATTTTTGGGAAATTTAGGAAACCCATGACTCGTGCCAAAGGCCATTAGTCCGTCGTTACCAAAGTGTCTTGGTTTGGGAACTTAGGTATGAGAGGGGAAGGTCAATAATTGAACACCCCACTCACCCGATCAAAGATCAGCCTCTACTAATCATGATGTGATTTTTATGTACAGTATATGTTCTTGTTCTATTGTAACATACAAATATAGACTAATTTCACGAAAAGTTGGAACGTTTGATTTCATGTTTGTTTTGACAAAAGTGTTTTGAATATGTATCACTTAAAATGGTGATCTCATATATACGTGAATCAAAGTATCCCAATTCAAGTGATTAGCCTTCATCCACAGACATTCAAACAGGTATATCAAGTAAGCATTTAGCCTCATGGTAGTATGTTTGATATGACAGCAATCACACTTATGCAATATGCTAAAGCATAAAAACTTACCTTATGTCCGAAGGTGAGTCAAAAGAAAGTAAATAGTTAGAAAAAATGCATGATCCTATTTAATGCGATATGGCTAATGCAACACATACAATGTGCAAGTAATAAGCTCGGCTACTAGCATGTCATGCGAGTCAATTCAAGGCATATGATAGAGCATGTATTCAAGTAAAGAGTTTGAATTTGACATTTGAATAATATAATGAGCCGAACTTTTATGCATGTAAACGAATGGATACAAATCATGGAACATGCTAATTTAAACATAATGTCCTTAATCTAACCATCATAAGCAGTGAAATAAAAGGGAGAAAAAATGGGGGTTGGAAGACATACAACTTATTACATATTTGTCCTCACGGAGGGTCCGAATGTCCAAGTGTCCGAATAAATAATTATTACAAAACCGAATGACTGATAAATGAAAAGGGGCTGTCTAATTTATTACAATAATTGATGTAAGGCAAGCCTTGACACAATAAATTCGGTATAACGTCCGACCGAATTCAATTAATCATATTGGTTCTTTATGTCGGTTGTAATCCAATTTTAACCAATTTTATTAGCCATTTTTATTACCTTTCCATTTATTTATCTTTTCTCCTGTTTGTACAAAAGTGATATTTACATCCACTAAGTCCAAAATACAATAAAGAGAAACAAGCATCAACTTAACCCGAGAAAATTTTCTTTGGGGGAAATTACAAAGGAAGAGTCAAACTGATTTACAAGCGATAAGGGATTCCAAGTCAAACTCAAGATGTGCAACAAGGACTAGTCAAACTCAAAAGAGTGATAATAACTTAGAAAAACCCAAACTTGAGTGATAATGACTTGAAATCCAAACTTGATAATAAGTGATAATGACACTTTCCTTGGTGATTTCCAAGGGTCAATTAGTCCCTTAAAAGTAAACACACTGATGATTAAAGAGAAATGAAAAATAAAATATTGTGCTTTAGTATAAGAACATGTATACATTTGGGGTAGTGAACCTCCAAAGAATTTAAACCGTTTAAGTATAGAACGTTTTATGCTTTTGGTAGTAAATCCCCTAAGAGATTAAATCAGTAAGCATAGAACGTTGTATACTTTTGGTAATGAATCTCTTAAGCATAAAATGTTTTATGCCGTTGATAGTGAATCTCCAAAGAGATTAAATCATTAAGCATAGAGCGTTTTATACTTTTGATAATAAACCTCCGAAGAGATTAAACCATTAAGCATGAAAGAGTTCATTTCTTATACTTGAATCACAATCTTAATTTTTCACAACTTTTTAATCGAAATAAGCAAAGAATGGAGGGAGGTTGCAAAGATGATTATGCGAAATTGATTAATTGATTAGTACAAACAAACTTGATATTTAAAACATAAATCATTGAAATAAATTAAACAGCCCCCTAAATAGGATATAATAGTGCTGAAATTAAGCTATAGAAAGCAAGCAAAATTAATAGCCGGAGGTAATATTCACCGTTGGAAGTTACTATTCATCGTCGGGGTTACTATTCACTGCCGAAGGTTAATTAATAAATTACAACAGTTTATATACAATATTTAAATTACAGCATCCGGTGGAGTAGATTATTTAAAGTGATAAATTACAACAATTTATATACAATATTTAAATTACAGCAGATATGTGGGTGGTGCAGCCATCCCATTAAAGTGATAAAAAAAAACAGTTATGAACAGAAGTAAATGAAGTATTTAAACAAATTATATCACATTTTTAAATTAAATGAAAATTTGCGAAAACTCACATTTTGGGAAAATGATGAATTTTCTGAGTCACAAACTTTCTTTTGATTACTCTCAAGTCTGTGGAATGTGTTCTCAATTCTCAGTCCAAAATTTAGAATTACAGCTTTAGTGGTTGTTTTTTGAATGGTGTATTGATGAAATGGAAATAAAAATATCAAAGAAAATATCCTCTCTTTTTTTCTTCAGACTCTTTCTCTCCCCTTCTTTTGTTTTCCTTCCTGCTGGCCTTCTCTTATTTTCTCCCTTTTTTCTTTCTCCAGAATCCTTCTCCCAGAGCCTCCTCAGACTCCTCCTGATTCAATGCCTTATATAGGCATATAATAATAATAATAATAATAATATAATGATATAAATATAATAATATATATATGCATAAGAGCATTCAGTTGATGTCGGCATCCCGACATCAACGTTTTGTTTTTTTATTATTATATTTTTAATAATATATATAATAGAATATATATAATATAAAATATCTAAAATATATAATTTATAACATAATACATAACATATAGTATACTAATATAATTTTATATAAAATACTAAACATATGATATAATAATATTAAACACATAATATAATTTGTTTTATTATTTTCTTTTATATATATATAAAATACACCAAAAATATGAACAAACACATAAAATTATGAAAAATTACAAAAATGCTAAACTAATAAAATATTCAGTATTTTAAAATAATTTGGCCATAATGGTGAAGGTTGGGATTAAAGTTCAAATTCCATTCTTTTACTGAGGATTCTGTGAGAAACACATTCTAATTGTCATCATCGGGTAATCAAAAGAAAGCGCCCAAGTCTTAGGGCCGGTAAAAATGGGGTGTCTACAGCAAGGCACAGCTTTTCTACAGCAGAATATTTACGTTCACGAGAATTTAAAAGTCTACTAAGGTAATAAACTGCTTGCTTTTTGCCTTCTTCATTGTCCTGGGCTAAGAAAACTCCCAGTGAATCTTCTAATGCAGCAATATACAACTTCAAGGGCTTACCACTCTTTGGTGGTATCAGTATTGGAGGCTTGGCTAAGTAGGCTTCAATTTCTTCGAAAGCAGTTTGATGCTCTACTGTCCACACAAATGCATCTTCATCTTTCAACCTTAATAAGGAAGAAAATACTTTAGTTTTCCCTGTAGTGTTAGAAATAAATCTTGGAAGAAAATTAACCTGTCCAAGGAATTTTTGTACTTCTTTCTTACTTGATGGAGGCTTGGCTTCAATAATGGCTTTGGCTTTGGCTTTATTCTGATCAATCTATATTCCTTTCTTGTGTACTACATAGCCCAAGAAGTTTGCAGCTGATACACCAAAAGCACATTTAAGAGGATTAAGCTTCAACTTGAACTTTCTTATTCTTTCGAAAGCTGCTTCCAAATGAAACAAATGTTCCTCCATGGACTGGGATTTTACTACAATATCATCAATGTAACACTCTAAATACCCTCCAATGAGATCATGAAAAATAGTGTTCATTGCCCTTTGATATGTAGCCTCAGCATTCTTTAGACCAAATGGCATTTTAACCCTTTCGAATGTGCCAATGTTCCCAGGACATCTGAATGTTGTCTTATGGACATCCTCCTCTGCCATGCAGATTTGGTTGTAACCAGAATGCCCATTCGTCATAGATAAAATCTTGTGCCCTGCTGAACTATCCACCAATAAGTCTACTATAGGCATGGGGTACTTATCTTTTGAAGTTGCTAAATTCAGGTTTCTAAAATCGATGCATACCATCATTTTACCATTCTTTTTAACCACAGGCACAATATTGGAAAGCCATTCAACATATCTGGCTGTTCTAATAAAGCCTGCCTTAAGGAGCCTAAGAATTTCCTGCTTGACCTTCTGAATCACTTCAGGACTCATCCTTCTTGGCTTCTGCTTGTATAGCTTGAAATTAGGCTTCATAGGGAGCCTATGTTCCAATAATGACCTATCCAATCCTGCCAGTTCATTATAAGACCATGCAAAACAATCTTTATATCTCTTTAGGACCATCAATAACTAGTCCCTGTCAAGAGCACTTAACCAAGCACTGATGTAAGTGGGTTGCCGTGCGGAACCTTCCCCTAAATTAACTTCTTCCAAGGGGTCTTGCATTTGAGAACTCACTAATGCTTCTCTTTTGATTTCTTTTGTCCTCAAAGCAATTTCTTTGCTTTGTTCTGCTCTCACTTTTCTAATTCAACATCTTTGCCTTCTTCCTCATAGACAAAGTCTGTCTGTAAGGGTTCTTCTTCCTGTATTTCCTGGACTTTTGTTTCGATGTCCAATGCATAGTATTTATCAAAGGTCAAAGGTCTGACCTGTTGTTGTTTCTGCTTACAGCCAACTACCATGGCTCCCTTCTCTTGTTCCATGACCTTTTGGATTATTGATTTTAAGTCCAATGCTGAAAATTTGACTAAAGCCAAGGGTCTAGCTTTTTGGGTTTCATTTCCTTGCCTACAACCAGGCATCATTATCATCTTTGATGATGAATTCTTCATCAGCACTCTCTTGTACCAAGTGCTTCAGGTGTGCTACTTCCTCATCAACCATCACTTCGGCTGAACTATCAGGTTTTCTCAATATACTGAGTGTTGTCACTCCTTCAGTATACAACTTGGCCTCTGCAAAGTCAACACAAGCAACAAAGGATTGAAGGTCAACATTGATCTCCTCTATCTCTCTATTGCATAAGGCCATCATTATCTTCTGATGTAGAGAGGAAGGCACACATTTGTTGGTGTGAATCCAATCCCTGCCAAGTAAAGCATTATACTTAGCATTATTATCAATAACAAAGAATGTCGTCATGCAATCTCTAGTTTCCACACTCAGGTTGATGGGCAGAATACCCTGAGTCTTCTGTTTATCCCTAGCAAAACCAGCAATGGTTGTACTGGTTGGGATTGGTCTGGGGTTCATTTTCCGTAGTTTCTTCAAAGAGGATTTCGAAAGCAAGTTCACTACTGCCCCATTATCCACTAATACCCTATTCATCTGTATCCCATCGAATATAAGGGCTTGACATGCTATGTCATAGATGTTGTAGGATACTCAAAAGGATATGAGAGATTAATATCACTTCTTCCTTAGTCTCATCTTCAGTTTCCATTGATGTGGTCACTTCAGATTCATCTTGAACCATACTAACCTGTGAATCTTCACTAGAAACTGGAATAGGGTCAATCTCCTGACCTTCTTGGTTTCTATCTTCAGCCTAGAACTCCTGTGGTAGTATATGCACCATATTCACTGACATTGGAGGAAATGAGCCAAATTGAACTACTGGCTGCACTTGCTTCTTTTCCAGGCTAACTTGTTCAGTTATTTCAGAAGCATCTTCCATGCTGTATTCTGGCACTTCAGTACTAGTGACTTCCTCTGTTCCTACTGGTTTTTAAACCAAAAATGTCTGTTCAGCCATGAACGCTTCAAATATCTCCTTCTCAACCATTTCTTTCCTTTAGCCTAGATCAACTTCTCCTTCTGTCTCACTGTCACTTTCCATCAAGGCCTTTTCAAGACCTGCTAAGCTGGATCTTTCCTTGGCTTTCAGTTCAAAGTGAACTTTAGCCAACTGCTCGTTGCTGAAACTTTTTCTGTTCTAAGGAGTCGGTTTTGGACTATGGTCCAATTTTGGACTCTCTCTTTCCTCTGTCTGGCCTTTTGGCTAGGCCAATGAAGAACTCTCCCTACTTTCCTTCAGATCCTTTTGGTACTAAGTGTACCTTCACTAGATCTTCCTCCTTTGGGACCTAGAAATTATTGGAACCATATCTAGTTCCTTTGTTTTTGGATGCTTCAGTAACACCCAATTATTTGGAGCCACCAAAGGAGGTTTAACCATCCTACCCTGGTCTCCAACAACACTTCTCTGGGTAGGCATTTCCTTAGGCTTGTTATGCATGACAAACCAATCTAGAATCCCAGGTACCCATGAACTCACTAGCTCAGTTGCTAAACTAGCTCTTTCTGCCTTTGAAGCCAGCTTTGAAGCTGCCTGTGGAGGCCACTACTTAGCCCTAATCCCCTGTCTTGAGCCTAATTCAGGCCTTCCATCAGGGTGGCTACCTTCCATCTTGTTTGAGGCTGGTCTAGAAGGCCAATCTCTAGCTCTGATTCCATAACCCACTTCAGGCCTCCTCTCAGGATGATTGCCCTCCATTCTATAGTAGTTGGGTGGTCTGAACTCATGTAGAGGTCTTTTGCCCTTGGAATGCACTCTAGTGGCTGTTGGTCCAACCAAGAATGGCTGCTGTCTGGGACCAGTTGGGTATGGCCTTTTGTTGTAGGTACTAGTTGGTTTAGGACGTCTTTGCACATCCTTGTAATACTGCTTCCCATCAATTGGGAGCCCTTTCAACCATTTGTAACTTAACCTGCATCTAGGACACATCCTTTGCATGACAGCTACCTCTAAAGAGTCATCATCCAGTGCCTCCTCACTATAGTCCTCCCTTTGGTCTACAAAGCTCTGCCCATTCTCTGGTGAACTTCTGGTATCTTTCTTGACAGTAGTCTAGCTGGCAACATACATCTGCACATTAACCTCTTCCAATTCCTTCAAGGATAAGTTCTGGAAGTCTGGCATAATAACATTGGCTGTAACTTCTCCAATCTCTGGGAATGGATTAGTGTCAATCTCCATAGCTTTCTCTGCTTTAGCTGGGAATTTTAAACTCCCCTTTCGAATATGTTCTTGGATCCTATCCCGAAAAACAATACAATTTTTAGTTGAGTATGACCAAGAATTGTGCCATTTACAATACATTTTCCCTTAAGTTCTTCTGGAGAAGGAATTTTAACTCCTTTTGGTAACTTTAGGAAATTTGCTGCAAGCAAATAATCAAAAATGTTATTTGCCTTTGTTAAATCGAAAGAGTATTTCTTATGAAGGTCTTTCTTTTTAAACTGCTGGTCTATCGTAGTGTCTTTATGAATTAACGCCTCACAGATCACAGGTTCTTTCCCTATGATCTCTGCTGCATCAATCTCATAATTAGGATCTCTATAATAAGTCTTGTATGATGCATTACTTCGATCTTGTTCTTCCTCAAGTAATGATTCATATCTAGACACCTTATAGGTTAATTCCACTAAGTCTCGAAACTCAATTGAGTCAAACTTCTTTCGAAGCCTAAACTCTAAACCATTTTGAACCAATCTCACAAATTCAGGCTCTGGTAGAATGACCCTACACTTGTTTTGTACTCTTTTGAATCTAGAAATAAATGGAACAGCCTTCTCATCAGGCCTTTGACTCAACCTTGCCAAGTCTGCCGTGGAAACTTTGGGCTCCGTTTAGAAGAATTGGGCATGAAATGCCTCCTCTATTTGCTGCCAAGTTCGGATAGAGCTAGATGTAAGGTTAATATACCATACAAAAGCTGCCCCTGTTAGAGAATTTGGAAAAAGTCTTAACTTCAAGTGATCATTATTAGTAAATTCACCACATTGGGCAACGAACCTAGCAATGTGTTCTACTATTGACTGGTTTCCATTCCCATAATAAAGAGCAAAGTCTAGTATTCTAAACCCCCTTGGGTATTGATGCACCCTATCCATCCATTCTGGGTATGGTTTCCTATACACAGGAGTTTGAACCCCCCGAGCCATAGGTCCACACATTTCTCTGACAATATCGGCAATTTGGTCCCTAGGAACCATATTTTGTGCTTGTTGGACTACCACTAGAGGAACAAACACAGGATTTAGTGGAAAACCTTGTGTCTAAGGTCCTCTTGGTCCATAGGGAGGTATATTTGGGACTGGTTGTCCCTATGGTGCTGGCTGCTGTTGAGGGTATGGTTGACCTCTCTAAGCCTGTCCTGCGAAAGAACCTGCGAAGGGTGCTGTAATAGGAGGAACATGAGTTGTTTATCTTCCAGCCACAGGAAACCCTTCCAACCCCTCGGGTGTAAATTCGAACAAGGGATTAGTGAACCCCCTTGTGCCAGGTATGGCTTTGAACATGGGATTTGGAAATATTCTCATGCCATTTTCTTGTGTTGGCCTAGATCCATTAATCTGTACGACTTCACTATTAGGTAATGAGGCATTTTGATTTACCATAGGCCTCAACAGAGGCTCATACCAAGACTGAGGTATAGGTAATAGTCTTTCATAGTTTTGATTACTAGTATGTCCATTACTTTGCATAGGCTGTTTATCTCTAGCCAATCTTTGCTGAGGAACATTTGAATTTTCCTCCATATGCCTTGTGTTAGTTGGTTGATGGGAATTCATCCGATCCATAAAGGATATTGCCCATCTTTCTATTGTGTTCATTAACTGTTGTCCCATGGCATCTACCAGGCCTCCCTATGGATTTATTGGCTGAGTAGATGAAATAGCGGATAGTCCAATTCCATGGCCTCGTCCAATATTTTGAACATATGGTGTGCCTATTCTGAATCACTGGCCTGTTCAACCATAGGTTCTGACAAGATAGGTGCTTCCATAGGATGTGTTATCACATTATCCTCTGGATCAAGTACCTCTACCTCTCTTTCTACACCTTCTTCTAGGCGTTCATTTTCTCCTTGTCTTCTACGTCTAGCCATTTCAATTAGCCCCACTAGGCGTACCAAAAATATATGTTGGCTTTCTTGGCTTTCGAAGGTTAGTGATGTAATTTTGAGCATGCCAGTAAGGATCAATCAGTCCTTACAGAAGATTAATTGCCAATCAATTATCAGACGATTGTGTTTTAGTTCTTTCAGCCTCAATGAAAAAGACTTTTACTGGTGGCTTGTTTAGGAGAATTTAATAAATAACAACTAAGTGAAGAATAATTTCATAATTTCATTATGTAAAATGAAAAACTTCCAATGATCTGACCCAACCTCATAGAGGTTTACAGCAACAAGCTATTTGAAACTACTCCTATGAATGAAGTGCAGTACAGGAATTTGAAGTACATAAATGTAAAGAACTGTAAAAATTGGAAGGGAAAATAAAGTAAATAAAACTGGTTTTTTAATCTAAGTCTGGATGTTCCTTTCTGGGGTCTTCTCTGCTATTTATACTTCTCAATGATAACCGTCGAAGTGGGCTCCTAACTGTCGCAATGTCCCTCCATGATTGCTAAGCATGCTCTTTCACAGTCAGTCCCACTACACCATATTTGCAGTTAGGCTTCCCTGTTAATTTTGAATTTGAACCTTGTGAGTAATCGTTAGGTCATATCATCTTATATCCCTCGATCATTTCAATGCTACGCAGACCCATTATTACCAATATGGGCTAACATGTGTTTAACTATGGTTAGCAATTTGTATTAACTCCCCAAATTGTCCTTTTCAAGCCACGTGTTGAATTGTGATTGGCTTATACAAATTATACAACCAACATTACCCCCCGCACTAATATACCCAATACTTGGTGATATTAGTGGATCAAAGCCCTTTACCCACGTCCTAGGACGTGCATGGGCTTTGCATCTTCTTAGAACTGCAACCGACTACATTAAATTCCTTTCTACACCTTGAACATTTCCCACTATCTGAGCATTCAAAAAGACTGATACAGTTCACATGGCCAAACAAACCTTCTCTGACATAGATCAAACATATGAAGAGTTGTTAGATAATGATGCTCGCCCTCGAAAGAATTTTCATGCATTTATTAGCCACACCTATCCATCTCTATTTGTTCAAGTCGTGGAAGCTCTTGCAAATCATCGACCTTTAGATCAAGAACCTGTTGTTCACAATTCTTTAGTCCAAGACTTTGCAAAAATGGTACCTCTAATTCTAAGTGTGGCCAATTCTCCAGGCACTAGCTAACAGATAATAGTACCTCTCATTCTTAGCACATGTACATTATCAATCATCACAACATGCTAAACACCCAAATAATACAAATGTACTTCATACACATAATCTATTCAACATAACAATGACATCCTCCACTGATGACCAAGGACAAAACCTCTAAACGCAAACATTCAATATGCTTAATACAATAATCCGCTTCTTCATGAGACATTAGGTCCAACAACAACAACATCTAATATGCCCGAAGATTAACCCCGTTCATTTATCGATTTGTAAAGGAATTTCGATTTCATTTATTTCCAAAATGTAAATCCGTTGTTTTCCAATCACTATCCAAAAATTAATTTTTCTTCCTTAACAAATCCAAATCCATAGATAACAAAATCGCAACCCAACTTGACTCAACATATATTTCTCAAACAATTTCGATATCTCGATTAGTTCCCTTTTTAACAATTACAATATTAATACAATCTACATAATACATAACCTAACTATTACTTAACTTTTCCCCCTTTTTATTTCATCAAACCTTTAATAATAAAAATTAGGGTTTCTCATTATTCATAACATAAACAAAATAGACTACCTTTCAATATACCAAAACCTCCCAAAAACATACAATTTCACTTTTCACAACTTAAACCCAAAAACCGCTTTACATGAATTTCAAATCACATAACTAAATTTTACTTTTTATGTAATAGAAATATACCACATGTCTATCTATAAGGAAGTATTGAAAATGAGCAAAGAAATCCCTATTTCTATCAAGAAGAGGAGAAAACCCAAAATTTCAACTTTGACGAAAACACGATCCGCTCAGATTACTAGAAAGCTCTCTTTATGCTCTACGTTTTGGTATATGGAACTAAGGGTAGAAAGTGAGTGGAGATAGATGAAAACCAAGCTAGAAAGCTTGAAACCCTAAAAAATGGCAGGAGAGAGAGGGAGATAGAGAGAGATCTAGATTTGACCAAAAGTGGCTTTTTAAAGTGTTGAACCTGAATAGACCGCACGAGCGATAAAACTTGCGCCCGAGTGTCAGAGACACAAGACCACTCAAGTAATGAAACTTTTACTTGAGCGTAGAACGTGAACTCCCAAAAGTTCAGACTTGCAAAAGACCTGCAAGATCGCTTGAACGAACAATCCGCTCGAGCGATGAAAAAGAAAAATTTCCAAGTTGTCGCAAACCTGATCCTTCACATGTATTGGATTGGTTTGAGTTAGAGATAGATGACGATGCCTCGTATGAGGAGAGACCGATTCAAGTTTTAGACACACGGGATCAAGTTTTGCGAGGTAAGACTATTCCTGTCATGATCCGAACCAACCCCTATGGGTTAAGGCCATAACCAGCCAGTAATCAAAGGATTACCTATGGCCTCAAACCATATAAGACATAACTCATCAGAGTAGAGGGGCCAAATGGAAGCAAATTTAAAACTTTGTCCATAGAGTTGTGCTTATATGCACGTCATAACATTTCACATAAGTATTCGTTAATAGCTCACATCAAAAGGGAAGTTAACATATAAACTGTCCATACGGGATCATTCAAGTCTAAGTCAGTCAAACTCAAAGTTTATATACAAAAGTAGTTCAATGTTTTCACCAACGTAACAAAACTATAACAAAAGAACAAAAGAGGCGAAGACAAGTCTCGTGCATGAGACGTTGGGCTGACTCTTCAAAACCTTGACGGTTTCTGTAGACACTCCATTTTTGACCGTCCTCAAGACTTGGACGTCACCGTTTGAACACTCGGTGATCATCCATGTTCGTGTTCGTTTTGAGTTCTTGAAGGTCTCGGCCACGCGCCTTGCCTCAAGATCTCTCAACTTGACTGTTTTGTGTTTGGTTGGACCAAACACTTGTTGGTTTTTTCTTTTGAGGGTAGAGAGTGGCTTGTTTGCCATCCCCTCAACCCACCGGCCTTGTTTCCTTGCCATCGGCCAAAGGTTGTGGCCGGTCGGCACCTTTTGTGGTCGGTCGGCCACCTTTGTTGGTTAATCGGCCATTTTTGCTTGTCGACCCCTTTCCATCTGCTTTTGGCAGATATTTTATGCCAGCTGTCACAGCTGGCATCCACAATACACCCCCTCCATACACGTGTATGGAGGGATTTGCCTCTTGTTTAGCTTGTTTTAGAATCTTTGCAAAGATTGGAATTCTATAAAGAGGGAGCTTCTCCTCCCTCCTCAAGAGTTCCAGAGGTTCTGAAAATTAGGGTTAGAGAGTGAGATATAGATTTGTATCTATATTCCCTTGTTTGATCCCATTTTGTGCATCAAAAGTGAGTTTTTGTCTTACTTTTGTACTTGAACACCTAGCATTACACCATCCTTGGGTTGTAGAGGCACTAGAGGGTTATTGTTAGGGTTCTTGAGTTGATTTAAGCTTGGAGAGGCTTCTGGAGCTCTGTTCTTGAAGGTGTTCTTCAAGGGTAAGATTCTTACTTTAGTTGCCCCTTTCTTGCTTAGGCTTTTAGCCATTCTTGCTTATTGTTTTAAGCTTCGACTATAACTGATAAAAGTTCTGATTTTGTGTGCTTTAGAACTTTGTTTAAGGTTACTTTGAGGTTTGGGGTTGTTTCCCCCCTCCAAGGCCTTGTTAGGCCTTGTTTAAGGCCATACCTTTTGGCCATTGCTTTGGTCCTTGCATGACCTCTCTACCACTGAAATCCAGAGGATTTTCAGTGGTGGAGAGGTGGGTTTGAGGTCCTAAATAGGAGAGGGTCATCCCCTTTCCTTGTTGTCTTTAATGCTTGCATAAATAGCTTGTGTTGTAGCTTGTATGCTTAGCTTGTTTTAGCTTCATTTCAGTAGGTATTAGGCTTTGTTTTGCCATGTTATACCTCTGTTTCAAGTTGGTTTAGACATGCCATGTATGCTTCATATACTTGTCTTGTAATCCCATGTTTTGGCCTTAACATGCACCATGTTGTAACATGTTCTTTTAGCATGATTTTGGCTCAACTCCATGAAGCTTTTAGGCTTGTTTTACCATGCTTAAAGTCTGTTGGGTGTTGTTTTGGTCATGCTTGCATTGTCTTGTATAGCTACCATGTATTCTAGCTTGTTGGCTTCGGGTGTCCAAGTTGCTAGCATGCTTTACTTGGACCATTTCAGTGGTTTGGCATCATTTGTAATGGTATTTCAGTCCATATGGTATGCTTGTATGCTTGCATTTATAACTCCTTTAATGCTTTAAAGAGTTTGTGTTGTATGCCTCATAAATATGTCATTGCGTATGTCATCATGTCTAGGCATTTGGGATGCCATCTAAGTGGGTTTTTGGGCTCATTTTAGCATGACATATCTCTGATTTTGGCCACTTAAATCATGCCATGTTTGGTTGTCTTAGGTGTAGTGTAACACCTCTTTGGTGGCCTTGTATGCCTCATGTCTTGCCCCTTTGTTTTTAGCTTGTTTTGGCATTGGTCATTGCATGTTTTAGGCTTACTTTGGCATGATTTAGAACTGTTTTGGTTTACTTTGGTCATTTGCTTCATGTGTCACATGACCATGGTTTGAGCCCTTGGGCTAGTTTCAAGCTTTTGTGCATGACTTGCTTCCATTATTTGGTTGATTTGGTATCATCCTCTGCATGTTTTCAGAGCATTAAAATGCTTGTCATATGTCCATGTTTCCCCCCTTTAAGTGTCCTTAAAAGTTGCCCTTTCGTGCTTGAGTGTTGGACCATTATATATGTATGTCTGTATGTGGTTTTGCCTTTCATTCCATAGCATTTTGGCCGCTGATTTGGGCTTATTTGAGAGCATATTGGTTTAAGACCATCCTCGCATGTTGTTGCATGCATGTCTTGCATGTTGTCGCATGCTTGCTTCATTTTGCCTATTGTTGTGTGCCATGTATGGTTGCATTGTTTAGGTTGTAAGTCTATTGACATGTTGTTGCATGTTCACCCATCTTACATATTTGTTAGGCCACATGTTGTTGCATGTGTGTCATTGGTGTTGATTGTTTCATGCCTTGCATGTTTACCCGCTTAAGTTGTATGCCTAGTGCACATTGCTTGCTTGCATGCTCATGTTGCATTAGCTTACTTGCATGCTTAGGTTGCATATCATTGCATGCATCTCTTGCCTCTTGAATCAATTATGATAGGGGTTGGAGGCCTTTTATTTGTTTTGTGTGCATTTAATTTGATATCAAATGCATACTTGACTCTTTGGCCATCATGCATCGAAACGCGTGATTGATGGTCCGAGGGTCGAGGACGATCCTCCCTTGAGTTCATAACATGATAAGGAGGGTGGTGGTGGAAACATTGCCTTGAAAATGCATTAACATGCCTTGTCTGTCCTCTGCTGCAGCAAAACAGGATTCTGCAAGAAGAGATGGTCGACCGACCACACTAAGTGCCGGCCGACTATAAATTTATGGCCGAGATCCATACTTCTGGTCGATGACCACTTTTCCATGGCCGGTGACCATTCCTCTTGGTCGGTGACATCCCACAGTGCTCAGAAGGTGGTTCAGAAGCATCCTTAGGACTTATGCAGTCTTCAGAGGTGTAGAGCAGTGTAAACAGAGGCAGCATGTGACATGGCGATGGATTTTCGAGCAGAGCCGAGCATGCATGCATTCATCCCTCTTCCCGAGGCCTCTTTACTGCTTTCTTAGCTTAATTAATTTGTTAATTAGTTAAGTGTTGTGTAATAATTAATTAGCTTGTTAGTTAGTTAATCTGTATTATTCTTTCGGTCCCTCCCTCGAGAGGGCGAATTATGTAATAAGCGTGCGTGTGTGTGATGCATGTCTTCCAACCTCCACTTCTTTCTCCCTTTTACTTAACCGCTTACGTTGGTTAGTTCTAGGTCATATTTTGATTAGCATACTTTATGCTCGCATGCATGCATCCATTCATCTATATTGCATACACCGGGCTCGGCGCATCATACTAACCGCATCGTATTTCAATTCCAAACTTGAATACGTGTATCGAGTTGTTGCATTTTGCATGCCATCCTTAGATTAGCCGAGCCTATTCTAGTGGCATTTTGTATGCGATGCATTAGCCATTTTAACATGGACTTGGATCATACATTGATTGCTAACATGTTCTTTGTTTTTGCTCGGAGTACACTGTGAGTGTTTATGCTTTAGCATCTTGCATGTATGTGAGTGTTAACATGAAAGCATGCTTGCAATGAGGCTAACTGCTTAGTTGATTTATTGCCTGAATGCCTGTGGGTGAAGGCTGGATTGCTTGAATTGGAATAATTCGTTGAAAGCCGTGTTTTAGCCTACTTGCGAGTAGTAAACCTCAAACTGTTTTCAAACAAACGGATATGCGATGCTTTGTTCCAAATTAGGCGATCTAGTCTATACTTATTTGCTGTGCGCATAACGTAGTAAGATTAGCTAATTAACCGGAATAAGAACACATGTGTTTTCGAAAACAAGATATCATGTTTAGTAGTGGCCGATCTTTGATCGGGCGAGCGGGGGTGCTCATAGATGACCTTCCCCAATCGTACCCAAGTTCCCGAGCCGAGGCAACTTTGGTGATGACGGACACGTGGCCTTAGGCAAAAAGTCAGGGTTTCCTAAATTTCCCCAAAAATAAAATATTTAGGTGGCAACTCTGTATCTGACAAAGCAGTCCATGTTTGGCACTTCTTTCTTAAAAATCAATTTTCCAAAACGATTTGCCGGATTTGGACTCTTTGGTGATTTATCAATCTCACATCGCACATTGTGAGATCAGATTAAGAACTGTGACAATTTGAGTCCAAACTGTAGCATGAGGCCCTCGAGGCGCGTCTATGGTTTCTCACATATTTCACCGAGGCTGGGTGTGGACATCCCTTGGCTCACCTACACACACATGAATGAGCGTGAGCGAAAGCCTAGTGAATAATATCAAATAAAGAAAGTACACGAATGAGATTCACATATATCAAACGGCCTTGGGCCCATTTAGTATTCTACTTCATGTATTATTCAGTACATTAGGCGATTTAAGCCCAAAAATATCAAACGGCCTCTGGCCCACTTTGTCTTTTGTCGAACGGCCTCAAGCCCAATTCATTCACGTATATCAAACGGCCTTTGGCTCAATCATTCATGTCTAACGGCCTCCGGCCCATTCATTGGCCCATTTATTCATATCCAACGGCCTCTGGCCCATTCATTGGCCCATTCATTCATATCCAACGGCCTCTAGCCCATCCATTGGCCCATTCATTCATATCCAACGGCCTCTGGCCCATTCATTCATGTCAGACTATCATTCGAGTCAGACTATCATTCATGTCAGACGGCCTTAGGCCCAACCGTATAGCAGAGCAAACATTTGTCCACAATTCAAATTAACAAGCTTATAAGACTTATAGGGAAATAAGTGATTGGACAATTAACGTACTTCAAAATATCTTTATTAAGATATTACTCACAGTGTTCTGCCGGTGGATTCACCATTGAGCTCGACCCTACACATTACATAACACACATGGGTCACAAACGATTTAATCTGTTCTTAATTCATACATCCCTCTTAGGCTTCTTTCTTATCCTTTTTAATTCATTCATAATGCTCAATGCATGCCTAAGAGTACTTAGAAGTGAAAGAGAACGAAAAATGAAACACAGAACACTTTTATAAAATTTCTGAAACAAGGGTCCCCGCTCGAGCAGACCCTTATGGTCTACAAAAGTACTGGTTGCCTCATTTTTACGCTCGAGCGTGACTTCGGGCGCGCGAGCTGGAAGTCATTCTACATAGCTCCCCGCTCGAGCGTGAACTTCCCCGCTCGAGCGGACATCAATGTCTGTAAAAAGTTCTGGGAGCTCGCATTTCACGCTCGAGCGGCACTTTCCCTGCTCGAGCGGACATGCCAAATTCTGGGTTTTTCAAAACTGTTCTTGAGGCTTAAACTTGCATGCAAACTCAAATAACTTGCATACCACGACTTATACTTCACATGCAACCCTTCTAACATGATACAAATGCTAGATTACAGCATCATAAAGCTTAATTTCCATGAATTACTTACATACACACACAATTCATATCAAACCCATCATCAATACTTCAATTTCATGCATCCAACACTCATGCTTCTATGAATTGCATTTGCATGTGAATTACAACTTCTATTTTCAACTTAGATGATAAAGAGATGGTCAAAAACATGAACTTCAATCAAAGATTCAACATGGATCATGTATTTCAAGCTTAAACATACAAATTCATGGCAATTTCCTACATGCATGTGTACATTGACTTCCAATTCATCAAAACCAACTCAATTTCATCATAATCAATACAATTCATGTTCTTTATCAGCATTCAACTTTGAATTCACAAGGTTACAAGCTAATATCCATGAATTTACTCACCTAGGAGCTTCAAACACCCAAATTCTAGCTAATTCTTTGAGTTCAACCTTCAATTCTCAAGCCTTGAGCCAAAATTGCACAATTCTTTCTCTTTCCCTCTCTAGCCGACCCTCTCTCTCTTTTCTTAGAGTGATTTCAGCCAAAATGAATAAAAAGAGAGGAGTTGAGTGTATAGTGCCCCTTTTATATAAGTTCCCTTAATCACATTTATCAATATTAAATAATTGAGCACTACATCATCAATTTAATCTAATTAATCTGATCCAAATCAATTTTCAATTAAATTTCACCATAGGCTCTAAAAATTACGCGACTCACAATGGCGTAGTCAATTTCAGTTTCTGTGACCGATAAGGCCTTCAATTTAAATTCCAAAGCAGATAATCAAACAGATTTTCCTACGGTGAACAGATAAAAATTCAAAACCACATATATTCACATAGATGGCACTCAAAATCACATCAAACGCATAATCACATTCGTAATTAAGATTAATTAGCATAATACGGAGCATGTTATCACAATTCCATTGGTAAAGGTGTTATGGCGACACTACGGAGTTGAGGAAGTGACTTGGGAACGCAAGGTTGAAGTCCGTGAGAAGTATTCAGACCTATTTGTTAGTGTTTGAGTCTTTGTACTAAACTTTTGCTTCGTTGTAATATAAAAATGTTGTGAATGTTTTGGAGATTTAAAAACCATAGTTTTTTTATGGATGGCTATGTTGTACCATTAACTCTGCCGGGGTTATTTAACAACTCCGCCGGTCCCAAGCCGAGTTAAATAAGGAGGGTTGTGTGTTAAGTAGCCGACAGCCAACACGTAAAAAAAGCCACTTGGATCCCTTATGACAATGAATCCTAATTTGAATCGATTAAATGCTAGGTCAATTCCCTTCAAGTGACGCGTTTACTTACCTCCGGGTGTTTCAAAAAGTGAGCAAGAGGCACCGTATCGACGCCTGGGTTCGGTGAAAAATGGGTACCGGTTTCTGCATTTTTCTGGACGAGCGCGAGTAAAGAAGTTAGTCCAAGACTACAGGTTTAGGGTAGCCACACGAAATATAGGAACTTTAACTGGTAAGACTATGAAATTAGTAGATGTTATGATTATGAGAAGAGTAAGTATAGCATGCGTACAAGAAACTAAGTGGATAGGTGAGAAAGCTAGGAAAATTGAAGATACCGGGTTTAAACTATATTATTGTGGCAAGGATAGACACAGGAATGAGATAGGAATAATTGCCAAGGGTCTTATGAAAAATGTAGTGACGGTCATTAGGAAAAATGATAGGATTATGTTAATTAAACTAGTTATTGGAGGGAATACAGTGAACGTTATTAGTGCATACACCCCCCAAGTAGGATTAGATGATCAGACTAAGAGGGATTTTTGGAGCAAACAGATGAGATATTGTAGGCGATACCCGTAGGAGAGAACCTAGTTGTAGGTGGAGATTTTAACGGCCATATAGGAATAGATAAACTAGGCTATGAGAGGGTGCATGGTTGGTATAGTTTTGGTGATAGAAATGAGGCTAGAGAGAGTAGTTTAGATTTTACGTTGACTTCTGACCTGGTGGTGGCTAATACTATGTATAAGAAAAGCAAGAAGCATTTAATAACCTTTAAGAGTGGGTCAGTTAAGAGCCAAATATATTACTTTTTAGTGAGGAAAGTGGGCCGTTTAAATGGAATGAGTGTAAGGTGATTTCTGGAGAGAGTCTGACATCTCAACATAGGATTTTGGTACTGGATTTATGCTTTAAAGGGCAATACCAAGCTAGGAAGGATAGTGGACGTCGTAGGACGAGATGGGATTAACTAGAAATATTTAAGAATAGAATGGATAAGAAAGGTACTTGGGACTTGGAAGATAATGCTAACACTATGTGGAACTCAATAGCCAATTGTATGAGGAGAATCTCAAGGGAAGTTCTTAGAGAAACAAAAGGAAAAAGATCCAACTCTAGGGAAACTTGGTGGCGAAGAGAAAAGGTTTAAGTGATAGTTAAGGGGAAAAATAATGCTTTAAAAAGTGGCAGAATGATAGAACTGAGGAAAACTTGAAAAGCTATAAATTAGCTAATAAGGAGGTCAAGAAAGTAATGATAGAGGCTAAGTTGAAAGCTTGTGATGACTTATACACTAGACTAGATAGTAAAGATGGAGAGAATAGGGTATACAAACTTGCTAAGATAAGGGAGAAGAAAACAAGAGATTTTTATCAAGTTAAATGCATCAAGAGTGAGGATTCTATGATATTGGTGAAAGATGAAAAGATTAAGGAGAAGTGGAAGAACTATTTTGAGAAACTTTTAAATGAGGAACATAGATGTATGTTAATAGGGGAAAAAATAACTAGTAATAAGGAAAACCAAAACTATAGGCTCTATCGCATGATTAGGAACTTTGAAATGGAGATTTCACTTAAGAAGATGAAATCGAATAAGGCTTTAGGACCCGATGATATCTCTATTAAAGATTGGAAGTGTTTGGGTAAGAAGGGGGTTTCTTAGTTGACTAGGTTGTTTAGCAAGATTTTGTTGACTAGGAACATGCCAGATGAGTGGAGAAAGAGTATTTTAGTGCCAATATATAAGAATAAAGGAGATGTCCAGAATTGCAACAACTATAGAGGAATCAAGTTAATGTGTCATATAATAAAAGTATGGGAGAGCTTGATAAAACATCGATTGCGAGATATAATAGAGGTGTCAGAGAATCAATTTGGGTTATGCCTAGTAGGTCAACAATGAAAGTGATCTATATTTGAGAAGAGTAATAAAAAAGTATAGAGAAAAGAAAAGAGACATTCATATGGTGTTTATTGATCTTAAGAAAGTATATGATAGAGTGCCTCGGGATATAATCTGATGGGTGTTAGAGAAGAAAGGGGTAACAAAAGGTTATATTGATGTGATTAGGGACATGTATGAATGGGTGGTGACCACTATTAAATCGCCTGCTGGAGAGACAAATGAATTTCTAATTACTAAGGATCTACCTTAAGTCCTTATCTTTTTGCTTTAGTTATGGATGAGTTGACGAGAAATATTTAAAATGATGTGCCATGGTGTATGCTTTTTGCAGATGATATTGTGTTAATAGATAAGACTAGAGAAAGAGTTAACATAAAGTTAGAGATTTGGAGAGAAGCACTTGAATCTAAAGGATTTCAGATAAACAGAACTAAGACAGAATACATAGAGTGTAAATTTAGTAACAATAATAATGAAAGTAGAGGAGAAGTGAAGATTGAGAACCAAGAAATACCTAAGAGTGAACATTTTCGTTATTTAGGGTTGATTATCACAATGCCAGGGGAGATTGATGCGGATGTGGTCCATAGAATTAAGGTAGGGTAGCTTAAGTGGAGAAGTGCGTCTGGGGTACTATGCAATAAACGAGCATCCACTAGACTAAAAGGAAAGTTCTATAAAATGGTTATTAGACCATCGATGTTGTATGGGATGGAGCGTTGGGCAACCAAGAAATAACATATAGATAAGATGAGTGTTGCTGAGATGAGGATGCTAAGATGGATGTGTGACAAGACTAGAAAAGACAGAATTAGAAATGAGTATATTCAGGAATGGGTAGAAGTAGCACCGATAGAAGATAAGTTGAGAGAGAATAGATTGAGATGGTTTGATCATATTCAATGGAGACCAACAGAGGCAGTAGTAAAGAAATGCGATACAATGACAGTAGATGGAAGTGTTAGGGGACGGGATAGACCTAAATCGACGTTGGCTAGCGTAGTAAATAAAGATATGAATCCACTTAATTTGACTAATGAAATGACCTTTGATTTTAGGCGCGTAGAGAAGAATGATTTATGCAGCCTACCCCATTTGATGGGACTCAAGGCTTGGTTTGGTTTGGTTTTGGCTATGTTGTACCATTGTTGCTTGCATAAGTTGTTATTGCAGTTGGGCTATTGTGTGATTGTATTGATTTAAATTTTGGGAACGAAATTTCTTAAAAGGGAAGATCATGACGGTTCTGTTTTAGACCTGACCTTTTCCATGTTTTTAGATTCAGAATTTTGTATCTTTAATTGTTGTTTATACCATTTTCATCTTGTTATAGTTGAGTTTGATTGTTTGGAGATGTTGGTTGTGTTTGGAACAGGTTGGGAGTTAATTTTTCAAAAGAGTTGTTATCCATTTCCTTCTTTGTTCGCTCAAACGGTGCTTTGGTCTCTCGAGCAGTCTTTGAGATCTCCCAATATTTTTACAGGTCTATAAAACTTCTAGGAGTAGGGTGATCTTCGCTCGAGCGATCCTTTCTTCGCTCGTGCGATCTTCTACAATTTGCAAAACTTCTGAGAGGGGATCATTGTGTGCTCAAGCGGTGTCAATTATTTGTGTTTGATACTCGAGCGGTGGTTTGGTCGCTCGAGTGGTCTGCACGTATATCAAATCGGGGAAAAGCAATTTTTAGTCACTTTTTCATTCCTCTATCTCTCTAAAACATTTCTAAACCTAATTTCTTCACACTCTCTCTCTCTCTCTAGTTCTTGCCTAAACACCTCAAATACACCTAAATCCGTTGATTTCGCCGCTGTTGTGCTTTAGAGAAAAAGGTAGAGCTCGTTAAGTAGAACATTTTAATCGGTGAAAACTTTCATTCTGACTTCGTCTCAAGTTAGGGCTTGCTCTCTTCTTCTTCTAAACTTGAGGTAGAGATTTCTTCAACCTTTTAGTATGATTCTAAACTTAGTTATGTGCTCCTCGTTAAGTATTGGGATTTAGGAGATGGGGGTTTTGATTTAGGGTTTGATTTTTGAAATGCCAAAGAGGAATTTTCAAATGAGTTCTTGAGAAATGTTGTGGGACTGTGAATATTGTTGAGTTGTATTGAAATGTTAGAAATTCCTTCCTTAAATGTGCTTTTGAAAGTAAAAGATGTTTTATTGGAAAATCATTAATGTTTGATTTATAAAAGAAAAGGAAAAGATGTTGGGTTTGAAAAGATAAGATGAATGCATCTATTGATGATGAGAGTGGAGTTGGATATATATTATCACTTCCATTTTGAAATTTATGAGATTATACCTGTTGTTAAAAATTTATCTGTTGAGTAGAGATATCTGTTTTGGGTCATCGGTGGAGGATAACTTTGATTGTTGTAGAAATTGCATGAGTATTATTAAATTAATTGAAACAAATTGCTCATACATCTTGCATTGAGCATTGTTTCATACTTAAACATCGAAAATATATTGTTTGAGAAAAAGGAGAGTATACCTTAGTGAATCTAGTTAGGGGGTATGGTTGTGGTTTATATTGTTGGCTTGTGTCTCTTTGGTAAAAGTCCAAAAACTTGCGCAGTTAGGTGCCAATCCTTCAAGTTAGCACCGATAAAATGACTTTGGTAGTGCTTGTATAGTCTACTGGCAAACATATACTTAGAGATTCTAGTGTTTTGTATTCACTGCCCTGTTTTCTGATTTAAAAAGTATTATTTTTTGAATTGATATACATACAACTGAGACAGTGCATTGTTTTGAAAGAGAAAGTATAATATTTGGCAAATGACATGCACATACATTCACCATATGACTTTGTTAATCTTCATACATTATGTTTAAGTACTTCTATTAGGCTTTAGCTCACCCTATGTGAAAAACAAATTTTAGGTGCTCATGATATACCTCCACCAAGGACGTAACTTAGAAGGACTTGGAGCCGAGAGTTTTTTTTGTTTCTTTTGTGTAATTATTTTTGTACAAGCCTTAGACTTTCTATGTATTGAGTTTAACTCACTTTTGTTATACCCAAGAATTAACTTAGAAAGATGTAGCCATTAAGGTATAAACTTATTTGTTCTAATTCATTTATACATATCATATGCTATAAATTCAAATTTTAAAATTTATAAATATATATATATCATCTTTTATACAATAAAAGAATATTAATGAAAGGTTAATTATATATAATTTGCTCCTTATCCATTAAAAATCATGAGGTGATTTGTTATTATTATTGAGGTGATTTGTTATTATTATTTTGGCCCGTAACATCTCACATGCTCAATATTCATGTCAGGTACGCTGCCAAAGCCTTAAAACAATGATCTGGTGGAATTTGAGAAAACCCCTGACATGAGTCTAGAGTTTTATTTAATATTTTTATAAAAAAAAAGAAGATGGGGGGGGGGGGGGGGGGTAAATCCTCTCTTTTCTAGTAGTTTACATGAGTAAAGCATCCATCCATGTCTATCTTGTTCCTCTAGTTAGGAGCAAAATTAGCAAGTAATTACATTTCTGTTATAACATTTATAAATAGCTATAAGGAATTCATTTATAAATGGCTATAACATTTATAAATAGCTATAAATGTTATAACAGAAATGATTTGTTGTAACATAAATAGCTATAAATAGCTATTTATGTTATAAATGTTATAATAGAAATGTTATAAATGTTATAAATAGCTATAAATGTTATAACAGAAATGTTATAACATAAATAGCTATAAATGTTATAACAGAAATGTTATAAATGTTATAAATAGCTATAAATGTTATAAATGTTATAACAGAAATGTTATAACATAAATAGCTATAAATAGCTATAAATGTTAGAACAGAATAGTCTTTCCACTTCCGAATGATTTGTTGTAAACTCCTCCTGATTCTTATTTGTTACTTGGTCCTCATTGCTTTGTGGGGTGGCTGCCAATCTCCGTTTCTTCGCGATTTGGCCATTGCACAGTTCTTTTTTCAGCCTCATAAGATGGATGAATTGATGGAGAAAGGCCGGGTTCGAGAATGCTTTGGCCATGAGTATCAGTATATGTTGTTGCTTATACTCGGTGTTTCCTATTCGCTCCTTAACTGCTGCCAAGTAACTCTCTGTGTTCTCTCGTTGTTGTTTCAGTTTCATGATTTCCATTTTCATTTTCATCCTATCATTCCTTAGTTTTTCAAGCTCAGTCTCGATTCCGAAATTGGCTGAATCGAGACAGGGTCTCATGACTCCTTGTTGCTGCACATTTTGGGGGTTATGTTTTCACCTCTTTATGTTTTTCAACAAATGTTTTTTCCCTCCTTGAAACGCTTCATTGGCAAATTCCCATCTGTCTGAATCAATCTTCTGAAAACCCTTCATACCAAAAACAATAAATTGCACATATAAGTGAATTGGTACTTTAGTCCTGTAATTTGGTAACTAGCCTTGCTAATGAGAAAAAATGCAAGTATAACGATTTTTATCATATTTTATACTCAATTTAGACTTCGAATAGGAAAATTTCCATTAAAAAAAAAATTATAAAAATTATTCGAACCTTTATATTTCGAGTTTCTAGAATCATATAAAGGAATTCCTTTGAGAAACAAAACTAAAATCTGCAAAAAGCCTTTTTTTTTTTTTTTTGGATCAACAAAAGAAAAATCTGTATTGATGAAACACAAAGTCATACTACAACGGAAACATCAATAAAGAGAGGTGAGATTCAAAACATAGAGAGGAATCCAGTTGTCATTAGTCCATAACTTTAAAATCAAAGTAAAAAATTATAACTAAAGTACTTTCACTATGGGTCTTGCAGTTTCATTAGACAAGAAATCAAATACCATAAACCAAGGAAACATACATAAACTAAGGATATAGAATTTTGTAAATAAAGGAAACTGAATCTGATACTAAATCCATTTGACCCTTGTACACGCATTACCCCATCCACTAAGAATTCTATAGTAACTAACAGACTAATACTATTGTCATAACATGGTGCTGTGCATACATCAATTACTATACTAATTAGTATACTAACACATCTTATAACATTATAATTTCAAAATTATGGACCCCACTCATCAAACAAATTACAAAGACTCAAAATCAATAAAACTATGTCACATCATCCATTAGTAAACTAATTGGTGTGTACAGCTTTATTCATTGTCATAAAGACTTATTTTTCTATTGGACTAATATCCAATTGTGACTAACAAACTATATCAGCCCATCCAATAGGAAAATTAAGCAAGTGACTTCTATTTCCAAAGGATAAACAGATTTGGGAATTCAAATGAATAAAACAATATCTAATGACTTTTAGGAGCCATCCAAATGGAAACAAAATTCATCTACTTATAATGACATTAGAGATTAAATAGAGTACATAATAACAATATCATAAAAATATTTCTATATAAATGTAGGTTGAACAAATTTCATCTACTTGTAACAGCATTAGAGATTAAACAAAATATACATTTTGTCATATGTTAGTACTATCTATAAAGCATACAAATATAGGTTGAACAAATATTTTCAAGTGAAAGCACAGAAGAGGAATCCAAAGGATAACAAATCCTCTCATCAGATTCGCATCCATATAAAAACTTTGTTGAGTAATGAAGGATTGGATTGGATTGGACTGGACTGGATTCGGAATGCATTAGATTGGATTGAAGTTAAAAGCACAATTAAATTGTAAGGATTTTCTTTTTGAGGTAAAGATAAATTAATTACTCTAACACGCCACATTTCTTTCTATTAGATATTGTAAACCCATTTTGGGGTGTTTGGTTAAATGTGTACTAGTCTATCACCCGTGCTATGCACGGGATAATTATAGATATTTTATATTTGTTTTAGATTTTTTTTAATATATAAATTATGTTTTTTAAGATTTTTTATAAAAATAATTTAACAATCTTATCACTAATCATAATGTATGGGAGAAATTGAAAAGGATACTGCAGTAACTATACACGGATTGAATCTATAATTATATGTATGAGGGGATTTTAAATGCTGATCAGAGAATTTTGACCAAATCAATAAATGCAAGCATGTGAAAAGACATGTGGATTAGAAAAAGTTAATAAATCCTGTACCAGAAGAACACATGGAAAAGGCTGGTCCTCAACCTGCAATGGATTCTATGGAAAATGCTGAAGTGCAACCTGAACAGAGAAGTTATCAATTTTTTCCTTTTGGGGACCCGAGATATTGGGAATTACCGTTCTTGCAGGGGTGGTTGATTGGCCAAAGCCAAGCTGGCCAACGAACACTAAGTTCTCTTAATGGTGGTGCTCATGAAAATTCATCTTCATTTAGAGAGACAAAATTCTGCTGCAGCAGTTCCCTCAGTTATCCCTCTCAGTGTTGGTCATTCTAGAGTTACCGGAAGATCTAGTTCTCGTCACCGTTCTGCACACTCTCGCATGATGTCTGCTTCTGGATCTAGTGAAGGTGCTATTTCTAATAACATCACACATGATGAGAGTGATCATCAACCTTTTGTTAGCCAGATCCAATCCGATCTTGCAACATCATTAGCTGCTGCAGCCACTGCAGAGTTACGTTGCACGGTGAAGCTTAGAATTTGGGCGCATGATATTAAAGATCCTTTTTCCCCTCTTGATGCTGGAAGATGTCGTTTAACCAGACCACATGCTGTACTTTGTAGGTACAGTTTTTGTTCTTTGTTAAATTTGTGGCGGTTTTCCTGTAGTCTCAAATTTTTTATATTACTTAGTATTAGTTGTCACATACAATGGAAAGCACATGCATTCGAATTTAATTACTACTCCCAGTTCTGTGAGTAGTGGTCTCACAATGGAAAGCTTAGTATTAGTTGTCACATATAGATGATGTTGAGCTTCTCCGGCTATTTTATCACTGTCAAGTAACAGAAGAAACTGCATATTATGTTAATTAAAGCTCTTCGAAAGCTTATTTGTAATAATTTGTTTGCAGCGAAATGGGCGCTCATTTTTCACCTTGTGGAAGATTTCTAGCGGCTTGTGTTGCATGTGTGCTGCCTCATCTGGAATCTGATCCTGGTTTACACAGCCAGGTCCACCATGACGTCACTGGGGTTTCAACATCACCAACATGACACCCTATTTCAGCCCATCAAGTCATATATGAACTTCGGATATATTCCCTCAAGGAAGTAACGTAAGCTTAAACCTTTTATAACTCCAAAATTACAAAAAAAATTACAGGACTAAAGTACCAATTCACTTATATGTGCAATTAATTATTTTTGGTATAAAGGGTTTTCAGAAGATTGATTCAGACAGATGGGAATTTGCCAATGAAGCGTTTCGAGGAGGGAAAAAACATTTGTTGAAAAACATAAAGAGGTGAAAACATAACCCCCAAAATGTGCAGCAACAAGGAGTCATGAGACCCTGTCTCGATTCAGCCAATTTCGGAATCGAGACTGAGCTTGAAAAACTAAGGAATGATAGGATGAAAATGAAAATGGAAATCATGAAACTGAAACAACAAGAAGAGAACACGGAGAGTTACTTGGCCGCAGTTAAGGAGCGAATAGGAAACACCGAGTATAAGCAACAACATATACTGATATTCATGGCCAAAGCATTCACGAACCCGGCCTTTCTCCATCAATTCATCCATCTTATGAGGCTGAAAAAAGAACTGTGCAATGGCCAAATCGCGAAGAAACGGAGACTGGCAGCCACTCCACAAATTGAAATTGAAATTGATTCAGACATATGGGAATTTGCATTTTTTCTCATTAGCAAGGCTATCTCAGCCCATCAAGTCATATAGGAACTTCGGATATATTCCCTCCAAGGTTCTAAATATCGACCGGTTACGTACCGGCTGATTCGTACCGGAAAATCATACCACCGATTCGGATATCGACCGATATATCGGTGAGAATGAAATTCGCAGCCATAGCGTCCGAGTCCTGGTACATAGCGGCCTGAAACCGATACATTAGGCGATACGGTCTGATACAGCTTGGTTGTCGCCGGTACGGATGAAATAAAGCGCGGCAGAGAGCTCCGAAGCTGTTCTGGTTTTGGATTGCTGTTCTTCGCTAAAGTGGGAGGTCGTGATGTTCTTCGACGAGGTCGTGATGTTGTTCGGTATAAGGTTCACGACGAGGTCGTGATGTTCTTCGGCGGCTTCCGGCGTGTTTCAGAATGCTTTCTGGGTCGTGCGCCATTGAAGCTTTGAGGCTACAGCAGCAACCTAGGTACTGAGTATATCTTTTATATGAATGTATATTGATAGTTTTGGGCCAAAATATTTTACTCAAGATAGTTGGTTGGTTGTTTTGGACAATCTTGGCCCATATGTTTCTTTAACCAACTCGTGGGTCTAGTTGGTATACTGTTGTGGTTTTATTTTAAATTGTAGATAATTGAAAGTTATAATTGAGACTAAAATAAATATATATCATTTAGTTAAAAATGAGTTAAAAGTGCCCTTATATATCAAAATGTTGATTAAAATATGACAAATTAAAGTTAAAAGAGTAAAAAAAAATGTATAAAATTGAGTTTCAGAAGGATTGTTAATGATTGTTAATGATTTTTAAAATTTTACGGCCACGACACCCGATTCCCGATACATACCGGCCGATACTACCGATACCGATACTCCGCGATCAATACCGTTACGTTACCCGATACCGCGATTTAGAACTATGATTCCCTCAAGGAAGTAACGTAAGCTTAAACCTATTTTTCAAAATGTTACCAACACTGGGACTACGTTGCAAAAGTGTAAGGAAAACAAATTTCTTTGAGGAAACATGGTGTAATTTACCCTTCAATAAATACACAAATTCAATAAATAAATTTGAAAAAAAAAAAAGAAGGTTCAATTAGCCATGAACCAAACAGAGACCTTTAGAAATAGCTATAGCAACAAAACCCACAAAGAATAAACCGCAAATTAGAAGATAAACACTCAAATTTCATAAATAGATCTTAATAGCACAGAAGAGAAGAGTTTTTCTTTTTCTTTTTTTTTTTTTTTGAACGAGAAGAGATTGGATTGGAAGAATATAGAGGAGTACTTACATAAGTGTTAAGTTGGCGAATAAAGCTTGAGAAATTGTTGTGCTTGAAGTATTTGGGCAAGAGATTGGTAGAGAACTGGCGATGATCCCAGACTACAAAGCTTTTTTGAGAGGCAGTCCATGAAATGATGATGTCAGTATCTGGGTCTTCCACCATGTGAAACGTCTTCTTCAGAAATGGAGATGGTCCTGTTTCATGCAATCCCTCCATGGGTTTTGGGGCTGATGAGATTGGTGGTGAACATGGCATGGAATCACCACCACCACCTCCTCCTCCTCCTACTAGTACTACTTCTTCACCACTTTCACAATCATCATCAACCAATACCACTGCTTTTCTTTGACTTCCACAACTTTCACTGTCTTCTCCTCCTCCTCCTCCTCCTCAATTAAACCTCCACCACCACCACCACCAGGTATGTCATCATCAATCACTACAATGTTCTCCTGCTTGATTTTTAGTGTTTCCATGAGAGACACAGAGAGTTTTGGATTAGTTTCCAAATGAGTTGATTGTTTCTAATGCAGTGACTCGGAGAAAGGGAAGGGAGAGTTTTTTACACATGGAGAGAGAGAGTGTGTGTGTGTTGTCTGTATTGGGAATGGCCAAATGTCGAAATGTGTTGCCATTTGTAGCTCCAACTTACATACAAATCCTGGCCCCTTTACTTCTGGAAATTGCTCTTTGACCCCACACCCTTGCTTTTTCTAAAACCCAAAAACAAAAATATTTGCTAGAAACCCCCCGCCTGGGCCTTTTGTGGAGAAATTATTCCGTAAGTCTGGTACACCACTTCATTAACCAATGAAAATTTTAAAATAGTAGTTCTTTTTTGAATTAATCACCCATTGGCGTAGTTTTTAAAATTCTTTTATCTATTGTGACATTTTTTCTTCCATGTATTATTCCAATTAATCGGACACGTTGCCGATGTAATGCCCTGTTTAGTGTAAATTATTCATAATTAAAAATTAAAAATACTTCTCCTCTAATTTCTAAATAATTAATTTATTTAAATTATTTTTACTTAATAAACTATAAGTAAGCATTCTAAATAAATAAATAAACTAGAATCATAACCTGCATCAAATAACTTAACGCAAACTCTAAAATTAAAATAAATTATAATTATCTCTTTTATTTTATCCGTATTAAAATATTAGTTTCTTTTGATAAATTCAATTGTTTTAGGTAATACAATTATTACACTTGAAAATATATTAACTTTCTAAAATTACCTTTTGACTTTTTTAGGAAAATCAATTCTCATAATTATACTTTTTTATGTATAAATTTAAAAGAATAACAAAATAAGAAATTTATATTATTTTATCCCTTGAATTTTAAAAGAGACTAATATTTGAGAGAATAAAAAAATTAAATAGGAAATTAATATTTCGAAATAGAAAAAGTAATAAATTGTAACTACCACCCCAATATGCCAAATCCATTGAATAACTTTTCCTTTTTCTGAGATCAGGTTTCTTTTCTAGGTCCACAAGCAATTGGAGAAAATTTGAGTCTTGAAACGCATCCTTCAACCACGTCCTAGTGTCACGAATACGACACACTTTGTCCTTTTTTGAATGCATATATTTTCTTTTTTAAGGTAATAAGTTAAGTTAGTAACGTATGTATATATATATATATGGTGTCGTTTGGGAAGTGGGTTGGCTTTTTAGTTTTTTAACTTTTTTAATTATTTTAGTCTGAGTCTAAAAAGCCTGGTTTGAAAACGGTTTTAGGCTTTTTTGACTTTTTATAAGAGGAAGAATGTAATGATTATAGGTTGGATGTGATGTTTTGTCTTATTAGGTTAAAAAGTCTTTTTTTTTTTTTTTATGGCTATTTTAACCAAAAAAAACCTGAAAAACTATCTTCCCAAACGGAGCTATAGTAGTTTAAATAGACCTGGGCAAGGTAATTATTATAATATGTTTTAGTTTTATATTTTGATAATTTTTTAAAAGTTAGAATATTATTTTATAAAAATATATAGGATAAATCATTAAATATATGATAAAATTATGTAGTATATCATTTTTTGATTTGTTATATATCTAATGATATAGACTCTAATTTTATTACCATATCATTTTAGATGAATTTATGAGTCTTTAATATTTTTTTTCCGAATTTATAAAAAAAAAAATTATGGTTCGTACATTTTCTCAACAGATAAATATAAAACAAATATTAAGATAATTCTCTCATCTAAAAAAAATTATTAAAATAATTCACTGAACTAATAAAGAAATAGAAGAAAATACATACAAATGACTAATTTTATTAATAAGTAAATCATTAAATAATTAACAATTTATAATAATATGAAAAATATTTTTCAGTTAACTATTTTGTTATATAAATAAATCATTAAGTCAATTAATAGTTTTTAATGATATGAGAAATATTTTTCAATAGATAATTTTGATAATTTATTATTGTATGGGAGAATAGTTTTTTCCCCCTCCGAGTATTGTGTTAAATTAAAATTTATAACAAACGATAATTGTAATTTCTAATATTATAGAACCGATTCATATTTTAAACAAACCTTATGGGTGTATTTGTAATTTGTTAAAAAAAATTATGTTTCATAATTGTCTAAGAATATTTGTGTAATTACGAAAAAACCTGTTTCATAATTGACCAAGAATATTTGGAAAAACCTGTTACATAATTGACCAAAAATGTTTGCGTAATTATGAAGAAAAAAAATCACTCAACATATAGGTCACCATTAATAAATTATTTAAAATAAAAAGGCGAAATCAAAAAGAAAAGACAAACCTCAAGTACCTAGTTTGAAAAGGCATGTGCAAGACACGAGCTATTATTACAGTATATTTAAATTTTATATTTTGATAAATTTTTTTTTTAAATTGGAATATTATTTTATGAAATTGAATAGAATAAATCATTAGATATATGATAAAATTATGTGATATGATATGTATTATTTTTTGATTTGTTATACACCTAATGATGTATTCCTTTCGAATTTGTAAAATAAAAAATTATGGTGTGTAGTTTTTCTCAAAAAATAAATATAAAACAAATATTAAGATAATTCTCTCATTTAAAAAAAAAAAACTACTATGATAATTCACTGAACTAATAAAGAATCAGAATATCACTACAAGAAATGTCACTTTTGGCTACCAAAATATTGGTCGCCAAAAGTCCAAAATTTGGTCGCCGAAACCATTTAGCGACCAAAATTTTTTGTCGCCAAACTGGTCGCCTATACTCTGTCGGCGATAGTATTGGCGACTAAATTATTTTTGGTCGCTGAAAGTGAACGTTTTGGCTACTAAATTTTTGTTAGTCGGCAAAAGTTATGTTTTGTCGACCAAAATATTAGTAGCCAAAAGTAAGCATTTAGCTACTAAAATTTCGTTAGTCGGCAAAGGTTATGTTTTGGCTACCAAAATATTAGTAGCCAAAAGTAAGCATTTGGCTACTAAAATTTCGTTAGTCGGCAAAGGTTATGTTTTGGCTACCAAAATATTAGTAGCCAAAAGTAAGCATTTAGCTACTAAAATTTCGCTAGTCGGCAAAGGTTATGTTTTGGCTACCAAAATATTAGTAGCCAAAAGTAAGCATTTGGCTACTAAAATTTCGTTAGTCGGCAAAGGTTATGTTGTGGCTACCAAAATATTAGTAGCCAAAAGTGTTCAAATAAAATTAATTAAATTTTCAATGACTAAAACTTTTTGTCGTAGATAAGTTTTAGTCACAACATTATTACATTTAGGGACTAAAGAATTTAGTCGCCAAAAACTTTATTTTGTGTTTTTTTTTTATTATAATTAATTTCTTCCCAACCTGAAAAAAATTCCGTGCAACCTGCACCCTGTATTTAAACAAAATAATACATATATCTATTTCTATTTCGTTTCAACAATACAAAAATTTGATATTTTAACATCAAATTCTATAAAAATCAAATACAATCCAACCGAAAATAATAATTCCATACAAACACAAAATCATACAAAAAAGATGTCCTCTGTACAAAAAATTCTACATCAAATGTCATTGCTAAAAATCATTAAGTGATCTATAAGTAAATCCACAACTATCAATCATTAATCTAAGATGCAACAAAATTTTAATTGAATTCAATCATTAATCCACAACTCTATATTCCAAAACAGATCCAGAAGCTGTTGTGAGAAACAAAGAGGAGGTTTTTTCATTGAATTCATCTTGGGAAACTGATGTGATAGAAGACAAGTGATGATATTCTGGACTTCCATGGACTATCCATTTCCACTTTCTTTGGTGTAGCCTTCTCTCTACCAAATTACCACCCTGCATATATTATATGATGATCACTATAAGTATCCAATTTTCATCAAGAGAACACATAAACATCAAAGATATGAAAAAAATAAAAAATAAAAATAAAAAAAGAAAAAGTTTCTACCAGTGCACAAGGCAAATACAACATGGTCTAGAAGAGATAGTATATAGACAGTCTTTCCCTTTATTTTTTTTATTTTTAATTTTTATTTCGTGGAGAGACTGATCCCCATGACTCAAACCATGCACAACGCTAGAAACATGTAGCACTTGTAATGGCTACAAGGCAGATACAACATGGTCTAGAAGAGATAATAGGTAGACAATCTTTCCCGTTATTATTTATTTTTTTTGGAGTGACTGATTTTCATGACTCAAACTGTGCACAAAGCTAGAAATAGATACCACTTGCCATCGCTCCAAGTCATGACCTTTAAAGACCAAATATAATATGAATAACTTTCTTAGGTTTAAGGGGACTTGTGTAAATATTTAACGTATCCCTCACTAGATTCCGTTTTAACAGAAGTATCATGAACTGGGTCGCCCTTTTAGTAAGTGATTGGAAAGTGGTGATTACCTTAGTCAAAAGAAATAGGGATTCAGAATGAGATCCACCAAAACCATGTAAAGCACACCCTTTTGATGGCATGAGAGAAGTATCTTCTGTTGTTGTTCCTTCTCTTCATATGTGCTTCTTCCATGATGGGTTTGAGCTTCTGTCATATTCATAAAGATCCCCAATTGAACTGCAACAAAATATATGGTGCTGTCACCATAAACTTGCAAATTGAAGAGAGCAAAAGTGCACTTTGATTCATAAATGACACTGGACATGTTGTCTATAGTAATATTCCAAAACATAACATCTCACCGCCTGCCAAAATTTAACGGAAAAAATAAATAAAAATCTCATATCCAGTTTTCTAACAAGTGCATAAAAAATATTAAAATGAAGGCTCAAATGACTCAAATGAAAACTAACAATTAGGTCTAGTTCCTCGTGAGAAAACAAAAAGAGGACTAGGCAACCAATTATGAGAATTACACATGGCAGGAACAGCAAACAATATTCTCCTACTGTAGTAATTTCACTTAGCCTCTGCCAGCTTCAATAGTGAATTAATCAGGACTGAATGACTAATGAATTAACCAGTTTTCTCTTGTTTTATAACTAATTATTGTTGTGCCTACTTTCAACTTCATCCAATGTACTCAAATCTAACTTTTCTCCTCTGTTGTATTGAGACATTCATCTCAATATTCCATTTCAACAACAGGAGTGTAGTGAAGATGTTTCATAAATGCACAATTTGTTTCCCATAAAGCCCACGTAGTCTTACACTGCTCTTGTAAACATCAAATTCAACTTAAGTTGCATAGTTGGTGAATACCTGAGTTATAGACAAATACTATACACAATTTTCATACACATCAACATTATAAATGTTCAACTACTTCTCTTACCTAATGAAAAGATTCTCTTAATTAATATCCACATACCATATATGATTATCAACAGTATTAAACTCTCATTCTCATCATCTGCAGCAATGGTTGGCATCCTGGTATTTTATCATGGTATTTATCCCTCTTAATTCTAAGGCTTCTCTCCATATTCCAAACTGAAAATAATCACAACTCTTGCAAGTGAATTTATGTAAAACATGAGATCTATGTCAGAAATAGTGAAAACAAACAAAACTACACAAAAATGGACCCAACAAAAAAAGGATTTTGGGGTGAGAGGAAGAAGACTTCATTCCAGCAACAAGGTACTAAAAAAGTTGAACCATATACCTGGGTGAGCAGAGCATCATCAGTGGGGAGCATCATCATAATAAACGTAAGTCCTTTTTAATCTTCAATATTTTTTCCCTCTACTAATATTATATAGTTCAACAGATTAACACAATGCTTCATGTTGTTGATAACATAGTTGGGCTTGCCTTAAAATTAAATACAAAACATTTTTACAAAGAAAATTTACAATATTCATTTAGTGGCTTGAGTACAATAGACAGGGCATTTTCCAAGAATCTTTTTAGTTTATGAATTCTCAATTATTTGTTTAGTTTAACAAGACTAACAGGATTTTTTTAATCCTTTACTTAGATTAATTCCAAGTTGCTTAAATAAGAAAAATTAATTAGGTAGAGATATATATTAATTATCCACATGGAGATAGATTTACATAGAAATTCGAATTCGAGAAAAAATATTAAAAGTATAAACAAACCACTAATAACCATAAGATATACCAAGATACAGACGTAGAGATCCTACCTATACTATTAATTTCAAAAGAGTTTTGTAGTCCAATATAATTTCACATATGTTTAATCATATCTAACTCAAATTTAGTTCGAATGATGATATGTATTTAGCATTGAATTTGTCTAGTGTGAGATTCATGTGTAAAATAAATCTGAATCACAAGATAATAATTCTATGTAATTTCTGAATAATTAAGTCTGAATTTGTAATATTACTGATATTTAATACGTCTAGATCTCCACTGGTTGTGCCAATCCCTCACAAACACCATCATCCAACCTCAAACCTCCAAGCTCGATCAATGTGCAAATAACACTAATTTGATAGAGTTTGGTTTCGCTGAAGTTGTTATCTCAATTTGAGAGAGCTTTTGAGCTTAGTATGCTCATTTTGGAACTAATTTCGATGATTCGAACCGTTTTCTTTTTAGTATTTTGTTAAGTAGAATATGCATGTAAAAAATTAAGTTGATTGAACATCGATACTTATATGTTTGAATCATATTTGTTTAAAAAAAATAAATGATAAATGTAATTTCAAGAATAACCATTCATTTTTTGTAAGACCAATTTGATTCAAATATATAGTTATTAATATTTAATCATCTTGATTTGAATGAATATTCTTCTCAACGAGTCCTAAAAAATGAACGGTTTAGAATATTTAATCGATTCTAAAATGCGCTTATGAAATCCAAACGCTCTCTCAAGTTGAGATGACCAATATGAGAAAAATCCAACCCAATTCGATATAGCCCTGGAACTGAGTCTTGAGAATATGAAAGAATAATATGGATTATAAAAGGGCATGCTAAATGTAAGTTTAATTAAGTGATTAACCCTCACAAATAACTAAGGGCATATATATAAGAAGGGATTTTGGCGAAAGACCCTTCGCTATAAGCTTTTCATGCTAACAGGACAAAGTGAATTCAATTCTAATTGGTTTAAGTCTTAATTTTCCAAAAATAAATTATCTATGGTCAAGAACTTAAAAACATATATACATATATATATATGATAAAACCTATACAAAAACAATACATGATATACTAATGCAATGCATAATTTTACCTTTGCAAGAATAGAGTATCAAAACTTGTAGTAGAAAAATTGGTTTTTTAGGCTAAAATTCATAAAAAGACTAAGATTTCGGTTTGCAATCCACATATATGTTCCTTTTTTTTCCTTTTCATTTCATTTTTGGTACATGAATAGTGCTAGTGTTGTAAGAGAATGCACATCACACAACTAAGAATGCCAACACATCACAATGGAATAAATTGCTTCTATGAACAAAATATATCCGAGCATCATACCAACAGATCAAGATAAATTATTAGCACTCAACAAAGTTAAATTAGATCCAATAATTTAACCATACCTGTAAAGGACAGCATGTGGTATGGTTAGGCGACACCTTTCACCATCAAGTGGGTCACAGGGACTTTTTATATCATGTGCCCATATTCTTAACTTCACTGTACAAGGTAACTCAGCAGCTGCTGTAGCAGCCAATGACATTAACAACTATGCACACCTTGATAGGAACACACTTATTTAAAATGCAACAGAACACACTTATTAAAATGCCAAAAACAAGAGATCATTTCATTTATTTATTTATTTGTTTGTGTGAAATTCCAGAGAACACACACTTATTTAAACTTACCCTCCCAGCATGACCTTCAAGAACTGCTGCACCAATGACACACAACTTCTGCAAATTCTGCAAATTCAACATAATAATGATCAATGAAGCAAAATTTCAGTTTTCTTAATCTATCCATACCTTAACAAGCTTCATTTTTCCTCTCACAGGGCTGTTACTGCATGCAGAATTAAAAACAATTGTAATGATAAAAAGTATAGAAAAGCATGGACTTGGCAAATACAATAAAAATAATACAATTTCTAGCACCAAAATGACAAGCTTATTTTTGAAATATAAAAATAATAAATAAATAAGCACATATGTTGGGATGGACTTGGCATTCGTCACATGTAGAACTAAGATGCAACTCTCTTCTCAATGATGAACTAGACCTAGCATCAAGCATAAGACCCAGAAACCTTCCAAACAAAACAATCTTAACATAGAAAGTTGAAATTAGACAATGGGTTCCCATGTAGATGTATGTATTATTACAGGGGGTGGGAAAGAAGATGAAAGAAAACAAGAAAAGTGAGATCAAAAAGTAACCATGGACAGAAACTGGGGACTGGAAATGCAAAGTAACCATGAGCATAACAATGGAGGCATAGCAATGCAATTCAAATTTCTTCTTTGAGGCATTTCATCAAACACCCTGAAATGTTTGGAGGTCAGACAGCAGATTAAACTCAAATCTGAAATGTTTCTGAGAGATTATAGAGAAAGAAAGACTATAGAGAGGGAAAGAGCGAGAATCATCACCATCATATGCAGATCTGAGATGCTTCGGCGAGATTAGTTAGAGAAAAGCCATATTCAACACAATCGCCAGCGGCGGCCGAAGAGGGCTGAGATCCTGACGAGTGCCATCGGTAAGAGAGGGAAAGAGCGAGAATCATCAATATCATACGTAGATTGGTCACTCAACTCATCCGATTCACTATCACCGAGATTGGGGATTTTGGGTTTTGGGTGGGGGGAAACCCGAGCGGGAATGAAAAAAGGGAGGGGGGGGCGGGAAGAGATTAGGGATTTTGGGTTTGGGGTGGGGGATCCCGAGCGGGAAAGGAGGGGGGGAGGTAATTTTTTTGGATTTTTTTTTTATTTTCATTACAAATAAATATTTAAATAATAAAATTCATTTTTTTTTTTTTTGCAACAGAGGATATCATTGCTAAAAAAAATTATTTTTTATTAAAATAATTTTTTTATAGTTAATGAAATTTTATTTTTATTTTTTCATTTAGTAAGGTTGAAAATTTATTTGTTTCATATTTATTTTAATGAATAAATTTTTTTTTTTTTAATTTGGTAGAAGTATGGATAATATTTTCCATTAAAATGAAGTTAATTTTTTGTGGTTAATGTAGCATTTGCAGTGGTAGTAGTGGTAATAATGGAATGGCGTTTGCAGTAGTGGTGAAGGTGGTAGAGGAGATGAGTGGTGAGAGAGAGATATGAGTGAGAGGCACAGACAAAGAGAAAGAGAGAAAAGAGAAGAGATAGATGAATGGGAGACAGAGAGAGAGACAAATAGACAGACAGAGAGAGAAGAGTAGGGCTGCAAATGAACCGAGCTGTTCATGAACAAGCTCGGCTCGGCTCGGTAAGGGCTCGGCTCGGCTCGGCTCGTTTACTAAACGAGCCGAGCTCGAGCTCGATTATTGGGCTCGTTTCGTTAACGAGCCGAGCTCGAGCTCGACTGTGTTCGGCTCGGTAGGCTCGGCTCGTTTATCTATAATTAAATTATATAATAAATATATTATTTATATATTAAATAATATATAAATATATATAAATATAAATATATATAAATACATTATTTATATATTAAAAATATATAAATATATATATAAATAATAATATAAATGCATTTTTTATATATTAAATAATATAAATAATATTTTTTATTTAAAAATTTATATTTAAATAATATAATAATATAAAAAAAAATTTATCGAGCCGAGCCGAGCCGAGCCGAGCTCGAGCCCAGTCCTTTATCGAGCCGAGCTCGAGCTCAATAAACGAGCTCGATAGCTTAACGAGCCGAGCTCGAGCCCAGCAAAGCTCGGCTCGGCTCGGCTCGTTTGCACCCCTAGAGAAGAGTGATGAATGAGAGAGAGAAAGAAAAGAGAGAGAAAAAGATGAAAAAATGGGTGAAAAGATATAGACAAAGAGCGAGAGAGAAAAAAAAAGTGATGAGTGAGAGAGAAAAAAATAGAGAAAAAAAGAAGAGAGAGAGACAGAGAGAAGATAGATGAAAGAGATATAGAGAAGAGGGATGAACGAGAGAGAAAGAGAGAGACAGAAGAGAGAGACAGAGACAAAAAGAGAGAGAAATAGAGCGAAAAGAGATGAGCAAGAGAGAGACACAGAAAAAGATAGATGGGCGAGAGAGATAGAAATAAGAGAGAGAGAGAGAGAGAGAAAATAAATGAGAGAGATAGAGAGAAGAAAGATGAGCGAGAGAGACAAAGAGAGAAGACAGATGAGAGACATAGAGAGAAGAAAGATATGCGAGAGACAGAGAGAAAATGAGAGAGAAACAGACATGCTCTCTCTCTCTCTCTCTCAATTAATCTATAACTAAGCTTGTTTAGTGTCCCAAATATTTGACATGATCTAATGGACTGACTCTAGCCTGGAAGGTTTGATATCAAATCATACTAATACTATGTAAAGTTGATTTGCAATTAAGATGAATTCTTCTTTGAGGCATTTCATCAAACACCCTGTCCACCATTGGATCTCCCCGTTGATATGAGAAGCAGAAAACCACTCTGCTATCAAATATGAGAAGCTTCTATACCATTAGTCATATTTGCTCAGTTCACACTTCCATACCATTGGTGTTTCGGATATCAACTATTGAATGAAAACCCATGGTTTGAATATGAACTACTAAACCAGAGGTGGGAGGGATAATGGTCCAGAGAAAGGAGAGAATAGATAGATGTGTGAGAGACACAGAGAGAGAGAGACAGACAGATAGACAAACAGATAGACAGATAGATGAGTGAAGGCCTTGAATGCCCAGCCCCCTACTTTGCTCGCCACTCCTATCTCCAGAGTAGAATTTAAATTATAGTAAAATTTTAACAACAACTTCTATAGTAGAATTTTTTTTATGTGAGATTGATTACCTAATGCTGTGATATCTTTGAGTAAAAGTTACATAATCGTTCCCCAAGTAAGGAGATGGGTTAAATTGAGTTTAAATTGTTATAGCAATAGGTAAATGCTAAGAGTAAAAAGGTATGAAATTGAAAGTCATAATTCTATTGTTCATGATTTTTTAATATCATAAGAAAAAATTTAAAATCTGAAATAATATCAATAAGTCACACAAATAATTGGGATATTTTGTCTTTTATTTGTGAATTTTGATTTATTCTTAATTTATTAGTGTTATTGAAATATTATGATGTAAAAAGTACAAATAGTTTAATTGTACTTTTCATCTGAAAATAATAGTCTATTTTCAGAATTTAATTTCTTTTTATAATACAATTATTACATTTTAAAAATATTAATTTATAAAAATTACCTTTTCATAGTATATTTTTTTAGAAATATCAATTGTCATAATTGTAATTTTTTTATTATTAATGGATTTAAAAAAAGGACAAAATAAGAAATTCATATTATTTTAATAATTAATTTTTTTAAAAAGTTAATATTTTTGGATGGTGGGTGTACAACCTCTTAATAAAAAAAATAAAAATATAAATAAAAATAGGTTTACAAAGATTAAAAATATAAATAAAAGATTAAAAATTAATTTTTTTCATTTTCATTCGGCTACCAAAGATTTAGTAGCCGAAAGTAGGTTTTTAGCGACTAAAATAAATTTGGTCGCCGAAACTTGACATTTGGCGACCAAAACTTTGGTCGGGAAAGATTAAAAATTATTATTTTTTATTTTCATTCGGCTACCAAAGATTTAGTAGCCGAAAGTAGGTTTTTAGCGACTAAAATAATTTTGGTCGCCGAAACTTGACATTTGGCGACCAAAACTTTGGTCGGGAAAGATTAAAAATTAATTTTTTTTATTTTCATTCGGCTACCAAAGATTTAGTAGCCGAAAGTAAGTTTTTAGCGACTAAAATAATTTTGGTCGCCGAAACTTGACATTTGGCGACCAAAACTTTGGTCGGCAAAGATTAAAAATTAATTTTTTTTATTTTCATTCGGCTACCAAAGATTTAGTAGTCGAAAGTAGGTTTTTAGCAACTAAAATAATTTTGGTCGCCGAAACTTGACATTTGGCGACCAAACCTTTGGTCGGGAAAGATTAAAAACTAATTTTTTTATTTTCATTCGGCTACTAAACAATTTAGTAGCTAAAGGTACCTCTACGGCTACTAAATTTTTTTTTAGTCGCCAATTGTGATATGTTTAGCTACTAAAAATTTTTTTAGTCGCCAATTGTAATATCTTTAGCTACTAAATTTTTTTTAGTAGCCAATAATCAACATTCCCCTACTAAAAAAAATTAGTAGCTAAAAAGTTGACTTTTGCCAACTAAAATTTTTTTTGGTAGCCAATTCCATGACTTTTGGCGACTAAATTGGTTTTAGTAGCTAAAAGTGGTCGGCAAAAATGCTTTTTCTTGTAGTGTATATATATATATATAAATGACTAATTTTATTAATACATAAATTTTACTTGCATAAAAATGACCAATTTTATTAATAAGTAAATCATTAAGTAAATTAATAATTTTTAATGATATGAAAAGTATTTTCCAGTTAACCATTTTGTTAATAAATAAATAATTAACTCAAAACCATTTTTTATAATATGAGAAATATTTTTCAATAAATAATTTTGATAATTTATTATTGCATAGGAGAATAGTTTTTTTTCCCCCTTGAGTATTGTGTTAATTTAAAATTTATAACAAATGATAGTTGTAATTTCTAGTATTATAGGAACGATTCACATTTTAAACGAATCTTATGTGTGTATTTATAATTTGGTAAAAAATAAAATATTTATGTTTCATAATTGACTATGAATGTTTGCGTAATTACGAAAAAACTTGTTGCATAATTAACCAAAAATATTTACATAATTATGAAAAAAAACCTTCGCTCAACATATAAGTCACCATTAGTAAATTATTTAAAATGAAATGGTAAAATCAGGAAAAAAAATACGAACCTCAAGCAACCTTTATAACAAACGGTAGTTGAAATTTCTAGTATTATAAGACCGATTCATATTTTAAACAAACCTTATGAGTTTATTTGTAATTTGTTAAAAAATTAAAAAAATTATATTTCATAATTGAACAAGAATTTTTACGTAAGAATATTTATGTTTCATAATACACGATTTATGTTTCATAGTTACGAAAAAACATATTTCATAATTGACCAAGAATATTTACATAATTATGAAAAAACATGTATCATAATTGACTAATAATGCTTGTGTAATTACGAAAAAAATCTTCACTCAACATATAGCCCACCATTAATAAATTATTCAAAATGAAAGGGCAAAAAAAAAAAAAAAAAGAACTTCAAGCAACTAAGCGGTTATATATATACTAGTTGAAAAAGGCATGTGCAAAGCACGGGCTATTATTACAATATGTTTAAATTTTGTATTTTGATAATTTTTTAAAAATTAAAATATTATTATATGAAATTGAATAGAATAAATCATTAGATATATGATATAATTATGTCAAACGGTATGTATCATTTTTTGATTTGTTAATCCAATAATGTAATCTCCAATTCTATTACCATATCATTTTTGATGAATTTATGAGTCTTTAACATTTATTCAGAATATTTTTTAAAAAAAATTATGGTATGTAGTTTTTCTCAACAAATAAATATAAAACAAATACAAAGATAATTCTCTCATCTAAAAAAAAATTACTAAGATAATTCACTGAACTAATAAAGAAACAGAATAAAATACATATATATATACACAAATGACTAATTTTATTAATATATAAATTATACTCGTATAGCAAATGATCAATTTTATTATTAAGTAAATCATTAAGTCGCCGTTTGGCATTGGCTTTTTTAGTTGATTTTTTTGAGTTGAGACTTTTTTAACTTGAGATTAAAAAGTTCGTTTGATTTGACTTTTTTGACTTTTGTGAGAGAAAAAATGAAATAATTATAGTTTGAATGTGATATTTTGTCTTATTGGCTTATTTAGCAAATTTTGTTTTTTGTGTTTTTTTAACCCAACTAAGTTAGCCAAACGAAGGCTAAGTAAATTAATAATTTTTAATGAGATGAAAAATATTTTTTTAGTTAACCATTTTGTTAATAAGTAAATTATTAAGTCAATAAACAATTTTTAATGATATAAGAAATATTTTTCAATAAACAATTTTGATAATTTATTATTGCATAGGAGAATAAATTTTTTTTTTTTTTTTGAGTATTGTGTTAAATTAAAATTTATAACAAACGATAGTTGTAATTTCTAGTATTATAGAACCGATTCATATTTTAAACAAATCTTATGGATATATGTAATGCCCCGAAATAAATACGATAAACCATCCATTACGGTAAGTAAATAACAATGCGAATCAGAGTATAATGTCCTTTCATTGCATAAGACTCAATTGTACAAAAGGGTGACACATGCAAATATACATTCATAAGTCCTAACCCTGAATTTATAGCATGAGTCAATAATAAATATATGAAATAGAAGTTAAACAAATAATTGAAATGCCCTGAAGGTTATAACTTTCCAAAACTATACTTGGTTACATCAAAATAGATTTAAATCCAATACATATGAAACCCTAGGTTTGCACAAAATAATAACATGTAAACAAAATCAAGCCTTTGCTCTAATCCTCCAAACCTACTGCCTTGGCGGATGTGTAACGCCCCTAAATAAATGTCATAAATCCATCCAAGACCATATGTAAATAACAATATGAATCAGAGTATAGTGTTCTTTCATTTCATGAGAGTTAATATTACAAAAAAGTTTAACTAAATAAATGCCCTATAGCCTTAAATCTTTCTAAAACATGCTTGGTTACAACAAAATCGGATATAAATCCAATACATGTAAAGATCTTGGCTTGAATCAAAATAATAACATAATACACAAAAAAGAAACCTTTGGCCCCGATTCCTCCCAAGCTATTGTTTTGGTGGAGGTATATCACCAACACCTGAAAACGTTTTTCCTAAATAGGGTGAGCCAAAACCTAGTAAAAACAATCTAACACAATGTGTGAATCTTAACAAAGATATAAGTATGATAAACATATCCAATGCCCACGATAAAATCATTTATAACTTTTTTACAAAACTATGTTATGCCGAGCTTTATATCTCAATTCATGTTATTCTCATTTCATAAGTCATTTACCACTCTATACAAACAACCAAACTGAGTGTACAACTCAGTGGGTCTCTAACCAACACAACCATTATACAAATACTTTCATTTTGCCATTTTACGGATATTTCATCTACGGGAATCTGCATCCATGTATACGTGTGGTTTTTGGGACTTTTACCCTGGACACACATGCCAACTTAATTCAATAGAGTCCATTTCATTTCTTCTCCTAAATATGGAGTACATCCACATTTTTCTCCCAAACATCATACATTTACAATGCATAAAAAACACAGTCATATTCAATGACAACGGATAAGAGATTAGTTTCAATTCACCTAATCCTCATCCAATTTCTACAACAATCATAGCTATCCTTCACTGATAGCCCAAAACAAATATTTCTAAACAGGTATACAATCTCCAAGATAGATAAATTATCCAATTTCCCATAGGTGAGAGGTAATACATATCTAACTCCACCATTTATATAAACATCCATTCAATTTCATATTTCCAATACCAATTTCATTTATTTATACAAAATAACTATTGGAGACATTTTAGGGCAAAACTTCATTTTCTTCCAAAATCCATCCCGAGTGTCAAAATCAACAAATTTATTACAACACAACCTCACGTCTACTTCCCATAACCATTTTCAATACATACATTTGAAAACCCATCTTTTGATTTTAAACCAAAACCCTAAGTTTGTTCAAAATCATCCCAAATTCTAATATTCTTTACACATCAACAAATAATTAAGTTAAAACTCATATAAAAGTGTACAAAGTCCCTACCTCGAAGCTAGAGATCAAGGAAGCAATTGAGGAGCTTCAAAGACGCTGAAACCAAACTTTATTCAGATCAAAACGTAGCCCTTGAAGTGCTCTATCTTTTTAACAAAGGCATATGGGTAGAGAAACCACCAAATCTAGGTGAAAAATATAGAAAAAGAGTGCATTTTAGAGAGAGAGGCTCTAGATCTAGGGTTTTTAGAGAAAAAGATATGAAAAAGTAATGTAGAGAGGTGTTGCTGCGAACTAATATACATATAGTCTGCTCGAGTGCAAAAAATGACGTTCGAGCGTTAGACACAATAAGTTATTTCTCTCGAGCGCAAGAAGTCTCGCTCGAACGCAGAATACACATTTCCAGCAGTTTTGCAGACAACAGATCAACACTCGAACGCAAGAAAAGCCGCTCGAGCTGAGACCGCTCAAGCCCCTCGAGCGTCGAAAGAGGGTAGAATACACTCTTCCAGTAGTATTGTAGACCTACAAAAGTACTAAGAGTTCACATGTAACGCCTTCAAAAATAAACCCACAAATCATACAATATTAACATGCTTAGACATAAGAGAATGAAGTATAATTACATTTCATCAAAGTATTCCTTACAAATGTATTACATGTTAACAACAAAAGCAAATGTCCTACGGGCTTACAGCTTTCCAAGTCAACACTTGGTTAAAAAAAGAAGAGTACTAACTCTATACAACATAAGCCCATGGCTTGATATACATGTAATACAAACAAAACAACCAAAAAGAGTCCTCAACTCCCATAACCGTCCAAGCTATGATCTCGGAGGCGGCATGATACCTGAACCTGAAAATGATGTCCCATATAGGGTGAGCCAACGCCCAGTAGAGATATGCTAAACATAATATGAGCATTAACGAAAACATTAGCATTTGATACATGTTCAACTCACAAACATCATTTCATAACCATTTCAATTACATGACAAAAATGTCCATGTGTAATTCCATCTTGCATTTCTTAACCAATTCTCGATTCATAACTATGGCTCAGAACCTGGCCAAACAATTTAAATGAGGCAATAACTCATATTAAACATTTCACACTTCATAACTGATACACATTTTGGTGTTGTATCAATAACACATAAACACTTCCATACTTCACAAATGATACACATTTTAGTGTTGTATCAATCTCAAACAAAGACACTTCCGTGCTTCACAAATGATACACATTTTAGTGCTGTATCAACGGAGTCCATCCCTTATCTCCTCCCAAACAATATCCGGTTTAGAGGTCCATCCCCTATCTTTCCCTAAACAGTGGAGTACATCTCCTCACACACAATCAAAGTATACATATGGGGCCTACATGTGCGGAAGCAATATATTTAAATCTAATTAGTCCATAAGAGTTGTGTATAGATAAAATGAAATGACATACATTTTAACATGGTTTACAACTTGGATACAAATAAAATAAAGTACATGTTACATCTTGATCAAAAGGCTTCTCAAGCAGAATTATACAAAAGACATGAATTACAAACTAAGAAGCATAATCTTCAAGACGATACAAAACATGAATCAAACATCTTGCACATAGCATCTTAGGCGTCACCGCCTTCTTGCTTGCCGCCTACATATATATAAGGAGAGGGTGAGCTTGGATACTCAGTGAATGATATTAGTAATAAAGGTTTAAAAGAATGATATCCGAGATCTTTATCAAAACAATACATATCATAGCTTGTAACAAAACATGGGATGAATCAAGTTCATCAATCATAGTCTTTCAAATCTTTTTGGGATGTTTAATAACATCTACATAATACTTGGGATGACATTCCGGATAAAACAAGGGAATAATCGACCCGGAATCGATTAGACAAATCCACCCGCACAAGGCCGTCGGTGGGGTCATCCGTACAAGACCATCGATGGTAGAGATCTCTCAAACATGGTGCAACATGGGCTTAGAGTCCCTTAATGTAGACATCCCATTTTTGACCGACCTTAAGACTCAGACGTCACCGATTGAGCGCTTGGTGATGTTCTAAATTGTGCTCGTTTTGAGGTTGCGGAGTCTCGGCTGCGAGCCTTGCCTCCGGACTTCCAAACTCTTTCGTGCCTTGCCTCGATTTGCGAACCAGGCCCTGTTTTCTCTATTTTCTCTTCCCGAAGGAAGAGAGAGGTCTCGTAGATTATCTCTCAGTGGCCGTAGGCTACATTTCGTGGTCGTAGGCCATTTTTCTGGTTTGGAGCCCGGTTTTCGATTTTTCGGAGCTGTCGGCCGTGTGCCTCGGTTTGGGACCGCTTAACCACCTCCGTTTGCTCCGGTTTTTGGCACACACCTTATTTCCTCCCTTTTTAGGGACACTGTGGTCCGAGAGACCAACTTCGTGGTCGAACACCACCTCCGGCGCTTAATAGTCAGTTTTTAGGGCCTCGGGCCACGCGTTTCGGTCCCCGAACCTCCGTTTTCCATCCGTTTTGGTTCATTTTTGGTGGAGACCTTATTTTAATTGTTAGGAAGATTGTAGGAAGGTGGGAGGCCAGCAATTGTTATGAAAAACCAGCTTTATTCCTTTATCGCTCTCCGTCGCCCGTTTTCCTCACTAGAAAGCTGGTGTTTCCCACTCTCGGGCCACTTTCTTTGGCCCTCAACCACATATTTGTGTTGCGCACACCTGGGAGGCCACCAATATGGGTAGGCAGGCCAGCAATTGTTCCTGACCCTTTTGAACCCCTCTAAGAAGTTGGTTTTTCTCTCCCCTGGTTCACTTTTTCCAGTTTTTGACCACATAGTTGTGTTGTGCAGACATGGGAGGCCACCTTTTTGGGGTGGCCGGCCCGCATTTTTGATTGACCCTTTTGACCCCTGGCCGGCCGGCCAGGGGAGGTGGCCGGCTGGCCACCTGAACCTTCTGAACCTGGCCGGCCTTGCTCCTCTCTCCAAGTGTATTCCAACTGTGCCAGATGTTCTCCTCCAGACCCTGTATCTGAAGGACTGCCTTTTTTGGGGGAAATTTGAATTTGTTTTCCCCCCTTTTTCTTTGCCTCTCTCCCTCTTTAAAACCAGCCCTTAGGCTTCATTTTTAAGGGTTACAAAAATTGGTTAGAGCCTTGGCATACAATCTCCCTCTCTCTCTCATCCAAGCTCCAAAACCTTAGTTTCTTGGCCATTTCAAACACCAACCTATAGCCTACCACCTCCATCCTCCATTCCAACACCTTGAGGCTAATTTTCAGAGGCTAGGAGCTCCTCTTCTTGGCCCAGAAGCTGCTGGAAAGTTGTGCTACAAGGGTGAGTCCTCTTTTCCCTCTTTCTTGCCTTATTTTGCTCTATATTTTAGCTCCTTTTGCTTACAATTTTGGGCTCCGACCCGAACTATAAATAGTCTTTTTTTGAGCTCATCTTCATGTTTGATCAAGGACTTTTCTCTATTTGAAGCTATCTGCTACCCCTTTCCCTTTTATCTCTCTTTTAGGGCTATTTCTTGCATGATATGTTAGCCCTATTTGTAAGCATTTCTGGGCTTCGAGACAAACTGTAAAGTGCTTTATTTTGAGCCCCTCTTAAACTTTGTTGAAGGGATCTTCACTGTTTGGGTCCAGCTACTGCCTCTTGCTCTCTATCTCTCTTTTAGGGCCATTTTTGCATCATATTTTAGCCTTACTTGTGAGCATATTTGAGATTTGCCATAAACTATAAAGTATCTTGTTTTGAGCCCCTCTTCAACTTTGTTGAGGGATCGTTTCTGTTTGAAGTCATTTACTGCCCTGTTTGCTCATTCTCTCTTTTAGGACTATTTTTGCATGATATATTAGCCCTACTTGTGAGCCTTTTTGGACCTCGACCTAAACTGAAAAAAGTCTTGTTTTGACATAATCTTCATGTTTGATTAAGGTCTATTCTCTGTTTGGAGTCATCTTCCCCTATGCACGCTTCATTCTTTTATCATTAGGGCTATGCATTAGAGCACTTGCATTGGCCATGGTTTGGCCTCTTAGCCACTGAAATCCAGTAGATTTTTAGTGGCTTTGATGCATTTTTGAGCCTCAAAATCAGAGGGGGGTGACCCCCTCTCACCTTGTTTTGTTTGATGGTCATTTTGGCCTTCCAAAGAGGCCCTATCTTGCATGCTTTGTTGATTGATTTCAGGGCCAATTTGATGAGTTTTAAAGCTACCATATTTGATTTCTAGAGTTAATTTTGCCATGCTAAGTGTCCTTGATGCATGTGCTTAATAACCCCTTGTATGCCCTTCCAAAGGAGCCCCTCATTTGTGCATGTGTTGGCTGCATTTCAATGCTTATTTGGGCATATTTTGGAATGTTTTGTTCACTAATTTTTGCTAGTTTGATGAGTTCTCACCTGCTTCATGCACATGCCATGTAACCCATGTTTACTAGTCAAACTTGCATGCTATGTTAGGCCATCTTGCTAGTATCTTTTGGTCATGCTTCGAACTAGAAATGTTCATGTTTTGGGACTGCCTTGGTTTTGTCTTTATGCCTCATGATCAAATAGTGCATGCTTTGTATAGCCACAAGTCAATATATGTACTTAGTTTTGAGTTTCGGGGCTCATCTCATGCATCGGGTGCCATTTATCCATGTTTCGGGATCATTTTGCATCATATTTCAGTGCTGAAATTTACGTGTTTGTATGTCATGTTTCATGCCTTGCCATGCTTTGATAGAGTGACATTTGTGCCTTAGGTTCGGTCCTCGATTTGCGTGCATGTGTGCACGCATTTCGAGTGTCTCATTTTCATCTAATGGCTACTGATGTGGGCGTGGCTGAGGTCCACTCATGTTGGTGTAAGTCCATTATGCATTGTGTATGCCATTTCAATTCATAGCATTGCGTATGCTAGGTTGTATGTTAGTGCATCGTGTATGCCATTTCAATTCATAGCATTGTGTATGCTAGGTTGCATGTTAGAATTGCATTCATGCATGTCATGCATATTGCATTGTGTTTGGGATAAGAGTTAGCCCAAGCACGGGAAACGAGGGGCGTTTTGTACTCCGAGTGACGGAACGTGTATCAATTCCCGGTCGCCGACACTCCGGATTACCCATGATGGAGTTTAGGTCTTGTTGTGTTTTCATGTGCATTCTTTTCACATTGAGTCGTGCAATTCGACTCCTTGGCCATCATGCATCGAGATGCGTGATTGGTGGCACGAGGATCGAGATGTGCATACATATGTGAAAATACTTTGCCATGCCCCTTTCTTGCCTACTGTTGCAGCAAATCAAGGATCAACAGCTTTCTAAAGCATTACACAGCATTCCGAAAACAATTGCAAACAGAGGCAAACCGAGGCATCGCAAGGAATTTTCTGACGAAGGCAACCCGAACATGCATCATTCATCATCCGGAGCAGAGTCGAGGCAGTCCCTAGCTTGCATGCTAATTTACCGCTTTCCTAGATTAATTTGTTAATTAATTAGGACTTTGTACTTATTCGGACTGTATATTTATTCGGACCCTCCGAGCGAGGGCAATGTTGTAATAAGTGTGCGTGAGTGTGATGTATGTCTTCCAACCCCACGTCTTTCTCCTTTTATTTACCAGCTTATAACGGTTAGATTAGGGCATGTTTCAATTAGCATACAGTATGATAGCATGTTTGCATTCATTCATCTGTTTTGCATGCACCGGGCTCGGCGCATCATACTAACTGCATTTGTATTTCAATTCCAAATTGAATACGTGTTAGTTGTAGCATTTCACATGCCATCTTTAGAATAGCCGAGCCTGCTATAGTTGCATTTTTGCATGTGTTGCATTAGGCACTTCTGTATAGTTAGGATCATGCATGGATTTCTAATTAGCTTCTGTTTTGGCTTGGAGTACTCGGTAAGTTTTATGCTTTAGCATCCTTACATGCGTGTGAGTGACTGCCATGAATAGCATGCTTACCATGAGGCTATGTGCTTATGTGATATATCTGCCTGAATGCCTGTGGGTGAAGGTTGGGTTATTTGGATTGGAACAAATCATCGACTGTGAGTTTTAAGCCCACTAGATAGTGGCAAAACCATCTTTTCTAAGCCCACTCGAGGGTGGCAAAATCTGCATTTTAAGCCTACTTGCGAGTAGCAAACCATCTTCCAAAAATAAACATGAAATGTTTTGTTCCAATTCAGGCGATCCAGTCTATATTTGTATGCTGTGCGCATCACATAGTAAATCTAGGCTAATAACTGGAATAAGAACGCATAATGTTTTCAAAACTAGATATCATGGTTAGTAGAGGCTGATCTTTGATCGGGCGAGCGGGGGTGCTCACGAAGTGACCTTCCCCAATCGTACCCAAGTTCCCGAGCCGAGGCAACTTTGGTGATGACGGACACGTGGCCTTAAGCAAACGAGCCAGGGTTTCCTAAATTTTCCCAAAAATAAAATATTTAGGTGGCGACTCTGTATCTGGCAAAGCAGTCCATGTTTGGCACTTCTTTAAAATCTGTTTTCTCAAAACGATTTGCCGGATTTGGAGTCTTTGGTTCAAGATTAAGAACCGTGACAATTTGAGTCCGAGCTGTAGCGAGGTCCCCCGCGGGCTTGTTACAGTAGCCTACGGCCACTGAGAGATGGTCTACGAGACCTCTCCCTCCCTTCGGGAAGAGAAGACTGAGAAAACGGGACCTGGTTCGCAAACCGGAAGTTCGGAGGCAAGGCTTGCAGCCAAGACTCTGAAACCTCTGAACGAGCAGGATATGCAACATCACCAAGCGCTCAATCGGTGACGTCTGAGTCTTAAGGTTGGTCAAAAATTGAGTGTCTACACATAGTACACTTATTTTTGAACTAGCGATCTTATATGACTAACCAGACCTATCTCACACATAGTACAGGTTACCTCAAATATTCAAACAAACTGACACATGGATTGGCATTGTTTCTATATCCTATTTTATGAGCGCTTTAGAATCAAGCCCATGGACTTATATGAAGCAGCACTATCTCCTACACTTACATAGGTAAGCTTACTGAGTGTACCCCTGCAATTTATAGTACCTTAACAACGTAGTTGTAAGCTTATTAAGAGTTTTTTAACTCATCTTGTTATTTTCACATTATAGGTACCAATCACTTCAACCTTGGGATGAAAATGAAATAAAACTAAATGCTTGCAATCACGACATATGGTGTACTTGGGCTCATTGAACTCAAGACTTGATGTTTCTTCAAGTGTTGAGTCGAGTTTTCACCAGGAGCGATTATGTTAAGTGGGCTTAAGACATATCCCTTTTGATGTTTTCCACACCAAATCCCTAACAAGTCCTTTTGTTAAGAGGTCAGCCAAGTTTTCACTTGAATTTACATAGCTAATGGTAATCACACCTTCTATGATTAACTACCTGACACAACTATATCTCAGTCCTATATGCCTGTGACTTTCCATTATAGACATGGCTATAGGCCTGTGATAGAGTTGCTTCACTATCACAATGCAAAGATATTGGTGGTATATGTTTTGGCCATATCTTAATCTTTAATAAAAGATTCCTTAGCCACTATACATCTTTGCTAGAAGAAGCCAATGTTA
>CM069916.1:29068533-29423038 GCA_036172215.1 Camellia granthamiana
ATGTTGTGCGCATCACATAGTAAATCTAGGCTAATAACCAGAATAAGAACGCATAATGTTTTCAAAACTAGATATCATGGTTAGTAGAGGCCAATCTTTGATCGGGCGAGCGGGGGTGCTCACGAAGTGACCTTCCCCAATCGTACCCAAGTTCCCGAGCCGAGGCAACTTTGGTAATGACGGACACGTGGCCTTAGGCAAACGAGTCAGGGTTTCCTAAATTTCCCCAAAAATAAAATATGTAGGTGGCTACTCTGTATCTGGCAAAGCAGTCCATGTTTGGCACTTCTTTAAAAAACAAAAATCTGTTTTCTCAAAACGATTTGCCGGATTTGGACTCTTTGGTTCAGATTAAGAACCGTGACATTTGAGTCCTTGAACTGTAGTAGACCCACAAATGAACAGAACGGGAGTCATCCCTCCCGGGGCGTTCGGGGACGTCTACACCTAGCATGGAAGGACTTTCCAAGAATGTCATCAAAACAAGATAATACTTGATATAAAACTAGGGATAATCATTCATGCTTAATCAAATACTTTTCCAAAACGAAGCAAGGCTTTATCAAAACTTTATAACATAACTTTATTAAAAATACCACTCACATAGCTTTTCGGGTGTAGGGATTAAGGCAAGGATCCAAGACCTACAAATACATGGCAAAGTCTACTAAATGCACTTCAAGAAGACAAGAAGAGATGCTCAAAGATGGATATGAAATGCATTATCAAAACAAGCTTTACATGAGTGTAAATGATCCCGACATTTCTTTTCAAAACCAAGTCAAGACAAAGTAAAACATGCTGGGAGTTAAAACACTATTTTTCATCTAGGGAAAACATGTTGGGTATCAACCAGGTCTTGGAATGGATGCACAGAAATGATCTAGGCAAAAATGACCTAGCTGAGTGAACTCAGGAGGTCTTGGCTGAGGTCCCACACCTCTTGGCCGAGGTGTGGTTACCTAGGCTTCGGTGTGCAGCTGCTTGCCGGGGTGTTACAAGGTGCCGGCAAGGGTGTACCATGGTCGGCCTAGGTGTGCAGTGGTTAGCCTAGGTGTGCATGCAAGATAGACTAAGGTGCAAGTGATCATGCAAGGTAGGCCAAGGTGAGACACGATGCTTGGCCTAGGTGTGTGATCTAGGCAAGAGTGGTCTCGGTGATCACACCTAGGGAAATGAAGTCTAGAAATCTGGATTTCCTCCCTTGAAGAACATGAAGAACATGAATGCTAAAATCATAACTTGTTATTACAAAATCTGAGATTTCATGAGATGAGTTCGAAAACAAGGACCTAGGTACCCATACTTGAAGATCTTATGAAAACAAACACAAAAATATGGATCTTGATACAAAACTTTCGGATCAAAACGTGGTTTTTCTTCAAAAACACAAGAACATCATTTTCTCTTTCTAAAATCGAACTTTAAAGCAATGCATGGCTCATGAATCATGCTAGATCATGCAATGTAATCGGATCAATACAAAGAACAATAAGAGTAGATCAAGAATCTAACCTCAAAACATGGATCTAACGGTTCAAGGTGTGAAGATCAAGCTTGGAAATCTATTCCCTCTCTAAGAACCCCTTTCTCCTCTTCCTAGAGCTTCTCTCTCTACCTAGGACAAAGATATAGAAATGATATGTTTTCTCTCTCTGTCGGCTGATTTAACCCTCTGCAGGGACACGTGGCACTACCAGATTGGTTCTCCTTAAAAAAGGTGGTTGAAAGACAAGACAAGTGTATGACAAAGTGTGTATACAACAAGCAAGATGACATGGGCACTCCGGTAGGTAATGATCTCGGCTTAGGATATAGGCTTCGGCAAGTAAGGTTCCAATGATCTCAGCTATGAAGGATAACACTTGGCCTAGCTGTGCCACACCTTGGCCTAGATGTGCCACACCTCGGTCTAGGCCATTCCAGTTCAGGAACAAAATCACTAGGTGCAAGGATCAAAGATCTAGGATGCCTAGATGATAACATCTCGGCCTAGGTGATGCACACCTCGGCCTAGATGATGACATCTCGGCCAATATGCCTAGGTGATGGTGGAGGTCAACCAAAGTGGTTCCAAGATGGTCCTAGGTGTAAGAGGTTCAAAGGCGTGACCTAGGCTTGGCATGACCTAGGCTTAACATGACCTAGGCTTGGCATGACCTAGGCTTGAGACAACAAGGAAGGAACAAAGCATGCATACAACACTTAGGCAAATCACATAAGCACAAAACAAGACAGGGACCTTTACTTAGGCAAAATAAGTCAAAGTCTACAAATGCAAGCTTAACAAGACAAAATCATGCAAATGCACATGAACATGACTAAGACATGAATGTGGGTTATTACATCTTTCCCCCCTTAAAGAAGTTTGGTCCCCAAACTTAACTTACCTTGTCCCCAAAACAATTCCAAATGTCGGATTCTCATCCCTTCTTACCATCCCCAGCCTTTACCTTGGGACAATCCTTAATACGATGACCCATCTCACCGCATTCAAAACATGCTCTAGATGCCCGATGACAAACTCCAAAATGTCGCATCCCGTAACTTGTACATGTCGGCCTGGTGCCACTTTCCTTATTTGAGTTGCTTGAATTACTCACATTTACCTTCTTATTGACATCGGACGGTGCTTGGCGATTGTCATAATCCTGCATCTTTCTCTGATTCTTCCCTGAACTCTGACTTTTGTTCAAGTTAGCTTCTGCCAGGATGGCTTTATCTAACACTCTGGCATAAGTCGGCATGTTGAGCATATTAACCCGATCCTGTATTGGTCCCCGAAGTCCACTCTCAAACTTCCTAACTTTCCTGTATTCGTTATTGACCATGTGAGGTGCATACCTTGCCAACTCGGTGAAAGCACGATCATATTAAGCCACTGTTTTGTTACCCTGTGTCAAAGTCTGGAATTCTGTGGTCTTGTGATCTCGGACACTGAGAGGGAAATGCTTGTCATAGAATAACTCCAAAAATCTGGCCCAAGTCAAGTCTGGATTACCTTCTCGAATCATCATCCACCATATACGAGCGTCATCATTCAATGTGAATGCTGCCAATGACACATTCTAAGCTTCGGTGCTGAGAAAAATCTCGAACAACTTCTCTATCTCAAGAACCCATGCTTCTGCCTTCATTGGCTCTATACCTCCATGGAATTTCGGCAGATTCATCTTCTTGAATTCTTTGATCAAAGTTATTGTGCCATCCCCATATAAAGCTGGCTGTGGAGGCACTTGCGGCACTAGAGGAGGTGGAGGTGTGTAGACACCCCATTTTTTACCACCCTTAAGACTTGGGCGTCGCTAATTGCTTACTTGGTGGAGAAAGGTGTGTAGGGCAAAGGTTTAGTTTCTTCGGCAAGGAGAGACTCAAATCTCAACTTCACACCCTTTTTGGACCAAAACAATCTTGATAAAAAAATTTTAGATCTTAAAACCATCTCTTTCAAAATATTTTTGAAATAAAGTTCCTACAATGTTCCGAGGCTTACATTTTGTTAAATGTCACGCTTTTCGGTAAACCGAGCAAGGACAAAGTGGAAATGAATGAAAGAGAGATGAAATCTTTCAAAAATCTTTCAAAACACCTTGTTAGGGGTTTGGAGTTGAGGAAAAGAAGAGAAAAGGGAAGAAACCCAGTTGGGGAAGAAAATGGACATGAACCGTTAAGAGAGAGAGTCGAGTGGTCCTCACTAAATCAGGCTTATTTGTCTATACACTTGGATTTAAGCTATGAGGCCACCACCGTTGGAAAGAAGACTTCCGGGGCTTCATTTTGCACTCAAGAATCTCCTAAAGCCGAGTCCGGGTAGGAGAGATATGATTGGTTGAATTTGGGCATCATTACGGTTGGACTGAAACTGAGCGGCTTCACCATAATAGGCATAACTTTTTTTCATAGTTGGAATTTTAATGCAAGGTTGGTGCCATTGGAAAGCTAACTTCTAGGGCTTCAATTTGGACACAAGAATGACCTGAAAAGGAGTTCATATGAAGGAGTTATGGCCATTTGAAGTTGGACCTGAAAAGTAGAGAAAAGTGGTCGGCTGACTAGAAAAGTGGTCTACAGGTCCCCAAACTCAGATATTTTCCCTCCAGCTGTCTTCCACAACCTCCAGTTGTCCCATACACAGATATTTTCGAGCCAACTCTCATTTTTGCTATATATGAGGCTATATCTCTCATTTTCAAGGGACAATCTTCTTGGAGAAGCTTGGGAGCTTCTCACTCTAAAAAGTCTCTCTTTCTCTCTACAACTTCCAGACCTAAAAGCCTCTGCCTCTCTCTCTAGAGCCTCTCTCCATTGCCCCTTTTGTGCATAAAAGTCCATAGAAGTAGAGAAATACTTCTTGTTTGCATATACTTCCTTCATCAAAGTTGATCACCATTGGCTTGAGGTCCCTTGGAACCTATTTTTGGGCTGATTGAAGGTTGCTTGGCTCAGAAAAGTGATTATTTTGCTGCTATCCTTCAAGGTTCTTCAAGGGTGAGAAACTACCCTCTTTATTCCCCATTTTTGCACAAGCTTTTAGCCTATCTTGCATGCATATTTAGGCTTTGTTGTCAACTGAGAAAAGTCTTATTTTATGGTCCTTTTCATGTTTGTTTAAGACCTTTTTGGTGTTAGAGGTCATCTACTTTCTTGCATGCTTGTCTTAGCCTTATTTTGAGCCATGCCATAAGGCATTCGAGATAGTCTTTGCTTGGCCTTCCTACCACTGAAATCCAGTGGATTTTCAGTGGTGGTTATGTGGTTTTGAGGGCCAAAATCAGAGAGGGGTGACCCTCTCTCTTTTGGCCTTGTTTGTTTGCATTTTTGGCCTTCCAAAGGAGCATACATTTGCATACTTCCAGAGCCTACTTCAGGCACTTTTTGGTGACTTTTGGACCTGCCTAGCCCCTGTACATGGCTGGTTTGGTCCCCTTTTGTTTGCCTCTTGCATGTGTAGAATAATCCCTTGCATAGCTTATCAAAGGAGTATATCATTCTTGCATATTTTGGTCATGTTTCAGTGGGTTTTTGGCCATCATTTGGCATGCCATGAACCTGTTTTTGGCTGGTTTGGTAATCTCTCATATGCTTCACATACTTGTAGTGTAAACCATGCTCACTAGCTCATATTGCATGTTATTTTGGTCTACTATTCTAGCACATTTGGCCATGCTTCAAACATGTTTTGTTCATATTTTGGGCTGCCTTAGCTCTATTTTTAGGCCTCTTGGTCGATTGGTGCTTGCCTTGCATGCTTGTAGTGTAATAGCCATGCTTAGCTTTGAGTTTTGAAGCTTCTTGAATGCTTAACTTGAGGCATTTTAGTGTTTTGGCATCATTGAATATGATATTTCAGAGCTTATTTGTGTGCCATATTCTCATGTTTATCATGCCTTCAACATGTTTGAGAGTTGTGCTTACATGCCTCATTTATGAGTCTCTGCATTGAGCTTCATTTTGGTGCCTTTCAAGCCATCATCTTAGGTCTTTCTGCCACTGTTTTGGGCATGCATTAAGTCTGTTAGAAGTTGGTTTGGCCATTTGAGCATCGCTTTGCATACCTCTAGTGTAATGTACTTCACTAGTTTTGATACTTGAGCCGTCAAACATGCATCGTGTGAGTTGTTTGCATGATTCGGAGCCATTTTGTATGCTATTTCAGAGCTAGAATATAGGCCATTGTGTTCATTGTTTCATCCTTCCCATGCTCTTGTAGAGTTGCATCTTGTGCCTTGGCTTGAAGCCCTTGCATTGTGCACGCTTGTGTGTGTGTCATTGCATTGTTTTCATCATGTTTGGCCACTAATTTGGATGTGGCCGAGGCCTATTCATTTTGGTTTAAGTCCACTTAGCATTGCGCATGCCATGTAGTTCGTCACATTGAGTATGCTATTTGACATTCGCATTGTGTATGCTAGTCTCATTTTGTCATATTGATGCATGCATTGATTGTCTTGCATTGAGTATGTGCGCATTAGCATTATGCATTGTGCATGCCATTAGCCTTGTTAGGTTGTTCATGTTGCATTACATATTGACATTGTGTATACTATCATATTCTTTGCATGTTGGCATGACCAAGTTGCATTGCATTAGGATTGCATGCTAGATTCGCATTGGTGCATGCCTCGTTTGTTGCATTGTGTTTGGAGTAGGAGTTAGTCCAAACATGGGAAACGAGGGACGTTTCACACTCCAAGTGACGAAACATACCTCGATTCCCGGTCCCCGACATTATTGATTACCCATGATAGAATTGTTGGCTTCATGTGTTCATGCTTGCATTCATTCCATACTAAGTTGTGCAATTCGGCTCCTCGGCCATCATGCATCGAGATGCGTGATTGATGGCCCGAGGGTCAAGACCTTCACTCCCTTGAGCTTATGCAAGGACGGGGAGAGTGGTCATGCACACATTTGTTGAAAATACTTTGCCTTGCCTCTCTCTTTCCCTTTGTTGCAGCAAACCAGGATCCAGGGGCAGAAAGTGGTTGGCCGACCAGCTTTTCTGGCTGGCCGACCACCTTTTTTGGTCTCCACCACGAAGGGTGGTCGGTTGGTGGTCTCCCATGCCATTGGCTGGTCGACAGCCCTCCCACAGTTTCCCAGGGTGGAGTTTCAGCCTTCTGGAGTCTTGTACAGTGTTCTGAGATCAATTGCAAACAAAGGTGAGTTGGGGCATCGCGAGGGATTTCCCGACAAGGCGATTCAAGCATGCATGCATCCTTCATCATCCAAGGCAGAGCTGAGGCAGCCCATTCTATGTAGTTTGCATGCTAGTTTCTTTGCTTACTTAGCTAATTTGTTAATTAGTTAGAGTTATGTAATAATTAGCTGTAGTTCGTTATTCATTTCGTTGTGTAATAATTAGTTTAATTAGATTAGCTTAGATTAGCTAGTTGGTTTTGTATTATTTATTCGGACCCTCCGTCGAGAGGGCAACTGTTGTAATAAGTGTGCGTGTGTGTGATACATGTCTTCCAACCCCATTTCTTTTTCCCTTTTATTTGCTAGCTTATGATGGTTAGTTTAGGGCATGTTTTAATTAGCATACTCATGTTTGCATGTTTGTATTCATTCATCTGTCTTGTATGCACCGGGCTCAGTACATCATACTAACTGCATTGTATTTCAATTCCAAGTTGAATACATGTTATCTGTAGCATCTCATATGCCATCTTAGAATGTCCGAGCCTATCTTAGTTACATTTCGCATGTGTTGCATTAGCCATCTTAACATGAACTAGGATCATGCATTGATTACTAACTATTTTCTGTTTTGACTCGGAGTACTCAGTAAGTGTTTATGCTTTAGCATCCTTGCATGTGTGTGAGTGACTGCCATGATAGCATACTTACTATGAGGCTATTTTCTTATGTGATATAACTGCCTGAATGCCTGTGGGTGAAGGTTAGGTTACTTGAATTGGAACAATTCATCGATTGCAAGTTTTAAGCCCACTTGAGAGTGACAAAATCATGTTTTCTCTAAGCCCACCTGAGGGTGGCAAAATCCACATTTTAACCTACTTGCGAGTAGCAAACCACTTTCAAAAACAAACATGAGATGTTTTGTTCCAATTTAGGCGATCTAGTCTATACTTGTATGTTGTGCGCATCATATAGTAATTCTAGGTTAATAACCGGAATAAGAGCACATGTGTTTTCAAAAACAAGATATCATGTTTAGTAGTGGCCAATCTTTGATCGGGCGAGCGGGGGTACTCATTGCATGACCTTCCCTAATCGTACCCAAGTTCTCGAGCTGAGGCAACTTTGGTGATGATGGACACGTGGCCTTAGGCACGAGTCAGGGTTTCCTAAATTCTCCCAAAATAAAATATTTAGGTGGCGACTCTGTATCTGGCAAAGCAGTCCATGTTTGGCACTTCTTTCTTAAAAATCTGTTTTCCAAAATGATTTGCCAGACTTGGACTCTTTGGTGATTTATCAATCTTGCATTGCACTTTGTGAGATCAGATTAAGAACCGTGACATTTGAGTCCGAACTATAGTGAGCCCAATGAACAAAACGGGGGATTTCCCCCGGGACGTTCGGGACGTCTACAGTTTCTGGCGACTCTGTTGGGGATTTAGAGAACTTGACTCGAACTCATGATATCTTGTTTTGATTACACTTATGTGTTTCTTTGCATTGCATTTGCATTGGTGCGCCTAAGTCACAATGTTTGCCGTCTGCTATTCCTGAATGGTTTGCCGAAGGCTCGCTTTGAGAAGCGTGCCATAAGGCTGACCGGTTACGGGCTCTGCCACGATGGGAAGACAAACCTCGGTTGTTACCGGGGCACCCCTTTTGACCAATCGACCTAGTGCATATCAGAATCTGTAGTGACTATTCCAAACTAGGACAGGTTGCTTACCCGATTATAGGTTGTTTGAAACCGCTATGTGCGTAGTGAAACCCTAACTCCTGACAAAATAGAACAGGGAAACCCTACCCCAACATAGGGGTGTTTTGGCTCTCATTTGCTTGTTATGTGCTTTTAGAGTGTGCCTCTACAGGAATGCATGTAACAGTTTGCAAGTCTGGGTATTAGGCCTGCGGGCATCACTATTTGGGGAATCAGCTTTACCTGAGGGTATCAGATTTGAGGCAGAATTTTGGGGCAGAAATCAGTAACGAGTACAGTCATTCAGCTATGCTCAAATCTGTTTTGGTGAAATTGGGCTGAGATGCTGTATGTTTTCTCTTTTGCTAGGTAGTCTTGGAACCATAGCTTCAGAAGGCACTGAGATCCCCCAGATTCATTGGACTTGTGTTGATAGACTTTGTCAGGTCAGAGATTCAGTTCAAGGGCAACCAGTTTTCCTTCGCCAGTTGGTAAGGCAAACAAGGGCCAGACAGGGCTCATTGGTTCATCTGATCCGACAGTCACCAGTCACATCATCAGCAGACCCGTGATGGCATAGGGTTCGGAAGAATTTGTGGCCGTGATAGTAGCGTTAAATCAGGGAACTACTATGCGGGATGAGACTAGTGATGAAACGCAACGCCCATCTGGGGCATCTGCCTCACATCTAGCTTCGAGACCCCAGTCGAACTTTGACCCACTTCCGCCAGCTAAAGATTTGCAGGATCCAGATCCTCGAGAAGGGTCGGCTCAAGCCCGAGTTTTCAGACCCCTGGTGCAGCCTAATGAGGGGCTTTATCCCCTTGATGTTAATGAGCTCAATCTGACTGCAGTGAAAATTGCGAACCTTGAGAAGCAATTCAAGAAGGCACAAGGGCCTTAACTCCATTGCCGACACTGAGGATAAGCACACCGAGGCTGCCGTACGGCTCCCAGATAGATTCAAAATGCCATATATTGACCGTTTCGATGGGTCTGGAGATCCTATGGTACATATCCGGCTTTTCTTGGATGTCCTGAAGCCAATGGGTCTGACTAAGCCACAGAAACTCTCTCTGTATGGAAGAACCCTGTAGGGCATAGCAACCGCTTGGTATGCCAAGTTGGAGAATACAGTGAAGCAGAACTAGGAAGAGTTGGCTGAGGCCTTTGTTGATCAGTATTCTTACAATACCCAAGTTGAAATGACCATGCAAGAGCTTGAAACAACCCGCCAGAACCCAACAGAGCCTTTTGTGGAATTTGTTGCAAGGTGGAGAGCAAAGGCAGCACAGATGATAGATCGCCGCCCTTCTGAGAGGGATCAAGTGCAGATGATGGTGCGAAACCTCGAGCATGATATGTTGCAAAAGTTGACAGTCGCTCCGCTATTCACTTTCAAAAGTTTGCATGAAGTGGGGGTTCAGATCGAGAATGCATTCAACAGTGGGATCATTCCCAGAACAAGTGAACCGACAATGAGGGTGATTTCAGGGAGTACCAATGCTGGTAGTAGCGCTATTCCCAAACCCACATAAATCAATACAGTCGCCACAAGCCAATCCTTTTGCCAAACCAAGCCTACAAACAGCTGGCCCAGCCCGAGCTCAGGGCAAAACTTTCATACCCCTCTATATGAGCCTGACTAGCGCACTAAAAGTCTTGGTGGAAAGAGGGTATCTCAAACCCTCGATCCTCAACCTCTGCCTGACACACTCCCAGCTAGACATAACCCCTCCAAGCACTGTGTGTACCATCAGTAGCGCGGTCATGGCACCGACCGTTGCTACCCGCCTTCGTCATGAGGTCAAAATCTCATCGACAACCGGACGATAGCTCCACCTTCTGACCCTAATGACCAAGTACCTTACCCACATCTCAATCTAATCCACACACTGGCCGTCCCTTATGACCCCAGCATATACATCACCCCAGTCCATCTACCCAAGCATGAGGTGTTTATCCCAGAAAGCATGGACTTATGCATGATGAATGCACCTGGACCCCAATCATCTCAAACCCGTGAGCCCAGTACTTCTGAACTGAAGAGAATGATCGAAGCTCTTCAGAGAACTGTGGCAGATTTAGCCTTCGGGATATTGGCTCCGTCATCAACCACACCACATACTGGGAATTTCATGTCAAAAGGCTCCCCAATCTTGGGACGGGCTGCATTTGAAGAAAGCCAAACCCTTGGCAAAGTGGAGGCTAGTGGTAGGGACAAGGTAGGGGCAGGAATTGGTCCCCATGAACACCTTCAGTGGGCTGTGGAGGCTTTGACAGCCGAAGGGCTAAACAAACAGCAAGTGATTGCAGTTGTTGCAAAGATTGTGGAAGATACTTTCGTCACTCAGAATGAGAGCAGTTCAAAGCAAGGGGAAAACCAGGAGAAGGGCCGTCGTACTAGAAACGATCCTATTAGCTCTAATCCTCCACTCGGAAGAGATCAGCAAACCAGGCCAACACCTGCCAATCCCTTTGCTAGTGCATCCAGCAAAAATCCACAAACCTTGAAGTACCAACCCCGAGGTCAGAGGGTCTTCCATGCCCTCTATATGCCTTTGTCCAAAGCTCGCAAAATCCTTGTTGGACAAGGCCATCTCAAACCCCTCGAGCCTCAGTCTCTCCCGAATCCTCTTCCAGCTACACATGATGCTGCCCAGTACTGTGCCTTCCATTAACAAACCGATCATGGCACTGACAATTGCTTTCGTCTTCGCCACGAGGTGCAAGATTTGATTGACAATGAGGTCATCGTCGCACCACGCTCAGCAAAGTCTATCGTCACCAGATCAGTGAACTTGGGAGATAATGTGACCATGTGATCGGGGGATGAACCACCTGCGGACGGCACTTAGTTTACTCCAGATGTGGCATATGGCACGCACTGTTTTGAGCATTTGTGAATGCTGGTTTTTGTACTTTCTGACTCGGGTATTGAGTTAGTTTTGATATGTCGTTTAGAGTCTGTCCCGTTGTATAGAGTCAGTCTTTTCATACTGAGTCAGTTGGGTCTGTCTTGTTGTATCGAGTCAGTCCTGTTTTGTTAGAGTCGGGTGATTCCGGGGATGTTACCTCGGATGTCACTATTTTGTTTTGTGTTTGTCTCTTTGCTTTCTTTTTGAGTCAGTTTCTGCCATGGAGCCAGTTACACCAGAAGATCTGAATGAAGCAGCAGTGGTTTTCATACTTCGTGCTTGTTTCTACTTTGAGCCTGTTGTGCCAGCAAATTTGAATGAAACGGCAATGCTTTTCACTTACTTTTCTGTGCCTTGAAATCATTGCATTGACCTAAGTTTTTCAAAACTTTTTGAACATTGTGAGGAAAACAAAAAGGAAGGAATTCCTCGGGATTTGCAAAACTTTGACAAACTGAGAGAAAGAGAGGCGTGCTAAACCCTTAATGATTGAGATCATGCTTGATTAATGTGAGTACTGAGAAGGATCCATAGCTTGATCCAGATTGGTTCTACACTGTCTTCAGCGCGAGCGATTAGTCGCTTTCTTAAAAGGTTTCAAAAAATATTTTGCGCCGTCTTGCGAAGACCTGTGTGGAATCGCTCTTGAGATTGTGCAGCTTAGGATCGCTCTCAACCCCGAGACTCGACCCCTTTGCTTTCAAACCATGAACTTGGATTCAGAATGTTCAACGGTCAACCACAATGTGCGGCCTGTGTGGCCAGATTTGAAGCAGCCCACGAACCAGGGGCAAGAAAGTCAAAGGAAGCTTGCGAAGCTAGATCAAAAGCCTGCAAACTAGGGGCAAAAATGTCAGATGTGCTCGAAGAGTCAAAAAAATTGGGATGTTTCTCAAGCTAACAAAGATCGGCAAGAATGACAAATCCTAGAAGGGAGGAAAGAAGAAAGTATTGCTGAAGGATAACCAAGTTCCTATCCACAACACTAGGAGCAAATTTAGCCCCCTCCCCCCATTGGATGGACTCCTGCACCGTCTGCGAACAGCAGCCATTCTCCTAGATTTAGATGACATCAGGATCTTAAAACCATTTGACATGGACAAAGCTACACTTTTTTACCCTTGAGAGGCTCGCTGGGCCGAAAACCCAGAAGGGCGACCCAGGCAAAAGTTAGAGCAAGAAAAAAAAAAAAAAGAACAAAGAAAAGAAAAAATGCAAAGAATGAGAAAAAAAAAAGAAAAGAAGAAAAAATGAAAAAAATGAAAGGAAAAGATGAAAAAGAAAAAAAGAAATGAAAAGAAGAACATAGCTCACAAGGTTGAAAACCCGCAAGGGTGGCCTTCGCAAAAGTTAGAGCGCAAAAGGAGAGGTTAATACCTAAGTGTAACCTTACACTGGAACTACGTAAGGCTTGATTCCCATGTTTGGGATATGTAGGCAACTTCATTCTGAATTCCAGCCATAAACACTTCCAAATCAACTGTGTCTATGTAATGGTTTTGATCATCTTTGCCTTCTCTGCATCCGAGAGTTCGATTGCGATCATCACTCTAAGGACTGATTACAGTGTGCCGTGGCGCTATCCAAACAAGGGGAAACTTTCCGTTGCCATGCAATGTGCTGCGGTACTATTCAAACAAGGGGCAATTTTCCATTACCATACAGTGCCATTCAAACAAAGGGCAATTTTCCATTGTTATGGATCTGAGGTTGCGCATCTCAAGAGTAGGTTTCATGCTCGTCGAGCAGTGGCCATTTGCAAAAATAGTTTTTGAGAATTTTTACTGAGGTTGACTAATTTTCTCAAAAATTATCCTAATTTTTCCAAAACTGGACCTTTTCTTGGACCCCAAAAAGGAAAATTTTCAGTGCTCATAACCTAACTTGCATGATTTTAAATCAGAAAATCGAACAAGTATGCTAATCTAACTCTCATATTGGTCAAATTGTTTTAGTAGAAAGCCAAAACAAAAAATGGTCAAAATGATGAACTAGGGGCACAGTTGAGTCAGGTGTTCTGTCTTTTCCCCATTGTCAACATACTTGCCAGAAAGGGTGCAACTGAAGCTGTCAGAAAAGGGCCGAAAGCTCTCAACATCCTCCGAACAACGAGGTATCAAGCCAAGTGTGAAGCACGAACTGTAATGGATCAAGATGTTCCACTTCTTCATCTGTACAGATCTGATCATGTCCAAACTCCCCAGCAGCATCGTCAACCGATGTTAGCTGTAGATTTGCTACACACCCAGTTGTAGCGCACCCCCTCTATGGGGAAGTTCATTGTTGTGAGCAAAAGGAGAGAATCTAGCAGAATGCTAGGGACAAGAGCCCACAACTTCTTGTTTATCCACCGACCATCCATGGGAGGAATAAAAAAATGAGAGATTGAAGAATAGAGAGATGTGCGTTGAGAGAAAAAGTGAGAAAAGGGTTTTTTCAGAAAAACAGAGCCTGAGGGCCGAGTGATGTGAGAATCACAAATAAGGAAGAGTGGAAAACAATACCCAGAGAAACAGGCTCTCTGTGCACGTCTGAGTGTCATGTCTTTTGTTTTGTCTTGTCTCTTGTTTGAGTCGTTTTGAGTGTTTCTCAATGTGTTTAGGTTGTTTACCTTTTGTTTTTCTTTGTTGAGTTGTAGTGCACTGTGTTCAGTCGTAGACTCAATACCCGGTCAAAAACTTATTCATTTCTCAATTTCAAAAATGAATCGTTTTGTGCTCAGAGTGCTGTGTCATTCTCCACATTTGTGCAAAACAGGCTTTGTTCTTCCATAAAACTGCAGGGTTCAACCCAGGTCATATGAGAACAGTAAAACCAGGACCTATCTAAAGCTATATAGGTTCCAGACTGCAAAGCAAAAGAAAGTAGGGAAAATTTTGAGCATCTGAGTGTGTTTCACCTTCAGAAAATTCCAAGATTGCATTCCATATGCACCTCCTCAGGCCTTGTTAATGCTACCAAAGTATGAGTGTGCCTCTACCTCAAGTGTAAGCCTGCTTCAAGTCAGAATGACAGTCCAAGCAGTACATGTGGTTTTCAGATGCAGATGTTATCTCTTGCCAATATAAACAGGGTGTACCCTTTTCGAGCTGAGTATATTGCAAAGCCCTCCGAGAGATAAATCGGAGGCACCAGAGTACATGTTCGATGCCCCTCTATTGCATAGAATGTGCACTTTCATATACGCTTTTGCTTCATGCGTACCACGCATCGTTATGATTCATGCATAGAATATGCTTGCTTTTGATTCCGCATAGAATATGATTTGCTTTCAATCATGCATAGAATATGCTTTCAGTGTTCCATAGAATATGCATGTCTCATGCATAGAATATGCTTTCCATGTTGCATAGAAAATGCCCCCATACTTGCATAGAACATGCATTTTATCGCACTTCTTTTGTGCACCTTCCTTACACTTTCTTGTGCATTGTATCTCTCTCGCACTGTCTTGTGCACTTTCACATTTCATATCACTCGCACTGTCTTGTGCACCTTGCGGTTGTGTTTCACTCGCACTGTTTAGTGCATTTCAAAATCACTTGCCTGTTTAGCGCATCGCACTATCTAGTGCATTTCAAATCACTTGCGCTTTCTTACGCATCGCATTGTTTTGTGCAATTTACACTCGCACTCTCTTGCGCATCGCACTGTTCTGTGTAGTTTACACTCGCACTCTCATGCGCATCGCACTGTTTTGTGCAGTTTATCACTCGCGCTTTCTTGCGCATCGCACTGTTTTGTGCAGTTTACACTCGCGCTTTCTTGCGCATCGCACTGTTTTGTGCAGTTTACATTCGCGCTCTCTTGCGCATCCCACTGTTTTGTGCAGTTTACACTCACGCTCTCTTGCGCATCGTACTGTTTTGTGCAGTTTACACTCGCGCTCTCTTGCGCATCGCACTGTTTTGTGCAGTTTATCACTCGCACTCTCTTGTGCATCGCACTGTTTTGTGCAATTTACACTCACGCACTCTTGCACATCGCACTGTTTTGTGCAGTTTACACTCGCGATTTCTTGCGCATCGCACTGTTTTTAGAAATTTATCACTCGCGCTTTCTTATGCATCGCATTATTTTGTGCATTCACCTTGCTTGCACTGTTTTGTGCAGTTTATCACTCGCGCTTTCTTGTGCATCGCATTATTTTGTGTATTCACCTTGCTTGCACTATTTTGTGCAGTTTACACTCGCGCTTTCTTGCGCATCGCACTGTTTTGTGCAGTTTATACTCGCGCTTTCTTGTGCATCGCACTATCCTGTGCATTTCATTACATACTCTCATCTTGCATAAAAAAAAAATGCTTGTATCTTTTGCATTGAACTTGCATCGCGCTACCTTGCGCACCTTACCTGCACTTGTTAGTGCATTGCATTGTTCGCGCTTTCTTGCGCACCTTACCTGCACTTGTTAGTGCATTGCATTGTTCGCGCTTTCTTGCGCATCTTACCTGCACTTGTTAGTACATTGCATCGCGCTATCTTGCGCACCTTACCTGTATTGCACTGTTTTGTGCATTCACCCTGCTCGCATTGTTTTGTGCACCTTTAGCTCGCACTGTCTTGTGCACTCACCTGGTCTGGGAGACCTTAAATCCTCTGGTCTAGGAGACCTTAAATCCTGCATCTTCATTCGTACTATCTTGTGCACTCTCCGGTCTAGGAGACCTTAAATCCTCTAAAGGTGCAATTCATTTGGTGTTCGTCGTGCCTAAACAACTTCCGGTGGTCTGGTATAGCCACCTGCTTGTGTTTGCGGTGAGTTCCTAGGAAACCAACTGAGACGGTGGAAACTAGAGTTCGAATGGCTCATGCCTAGAACGCAAAGGTTCAGGACTTCCGAGACTAAAGTCTGGTTTAAATACCCAGGGGCATATCCCCGACTTGAAATCTGTATGGCAGCCCCATAAATTGAGATAGCATATGTATGCGCCTTAATTCTGGATACTGAACCAACCTAGTCTGTCACCCTGTTAGAGAATAGGGAAAACTGCGGCCATAGTCAAGAAGAAAAGTAGTACCTCTGGTTCAACTAAGAAGAAGCGAAAGATCTCCAACAGCATGAGGTAAGTCATTGCCAATTGCCCCTGTAAGGTACCTTCACCTCTTAGCTATTACATTGCATTTTAGCCACTACATTACAGTCCATTGCATAAATCCTCAATTTTCAAATCGGCTTCGCGTAGTGTATAAGTCCGATTATCAAACCGGCTTCGCGAAAGCGTATAAGTCCAATTGTCAAACCGGCTTCGCGTAGCGTATAAGTCCAATTTTCAAACCGGCTTCGCGTAGCATATAAGTCCAATTTTCAAATCGGCTTCGCGTAGCGTATAAGTCCAATTATCAAAATCTTCCTGCATAACATTTTGCATCCTGCCCCTGAATTACGCTGGTTTGATTCTTTGCAAAAGGATACGTAGGCAGCCTGTGGGCGCAACCATTTATTTGTCTGTACTTTGTTTGTTTGTCCAAGTCTTCGGCCTTGTCAAAAATGGGTCGTCTCTAGACTTTGACATTCACTCCCGTCACTTCTTGACTTCCGAGTTTTGTCAAAGAGGGGCAACTGTAGACACCCCATTTTTGACCACCCTTAAGACTTGGGCGTCGCTAATTGCTAACTTGGTGGAGAAAGGTGTGTAGGGCAAATGTTCAGTTTCTCTGGCAACGAGAGAGTCAAATCTCAACTTCACACCCCTTTTGGACCAAAACAATCTTGATCAAAAGATTTTAGATCTTAAAACCGTCTCTTTCAAAATATTTTTGAAATAAAGTTCCTACAATGTTCCGAGGCTCACATTTTGTTAAATGTCGCGCTTTTCGGCAAACCGAGCAAGGACAAAGTGGAAATGAATGAAAGAGAGATGAAATCTTTGAAAAATCTTTCAAAACACCTCGTTAGGGGTTTGGAGTTGAGGAAAAGAAGAGAAAAGGGAAGAAACCCAGTTAGGGAAGAAAATGGGCATGAACCGTTAATAGAGAGAGTCGAGTGGTCCTCACTAAATCAGGATTATTTGTCTATACACTTGGATTTAAGCTATGAGGCCACCACCGTTGGAAAGAAGACTTCTGGGGCTTCATTTTGCACTCAAGAATCTCCTATAGCCGAGTCCGGGTGGGGGAGATATGATTGGTTGAAGTTGGGCATCATTTCGGTTGGACCGAAACTGAGTGGCTTCACCACAATAGGCATAACTTTTTTCACAGTTGGAATTTTGATGCAAGGCTGGTCTCATTGGAAAGCTAACTTCTGTGGCTTCAATTTGGACATAAGAATGACCTGAAAAGGAGTCCATATGAAGGAGTTCTGGCCATTTGAAGTTGGATCTGAAAAGTAGAGAAAAGTGGTCAGCCGACCAGAAAAGTGGTCTACAGGTCCCAAACTCAGATATTTTCCCTCCAGCTGTCTTCCACAACCTCCAGCTGTCCCATACATAGATATTTTCGAGCCAACTCTCATTTTTTCTATATATGAGGCTATATCTCTCATTTTCAAGGGACAATCTTCTTGGAGAAGCTTGGGAGCTTCTCACTCTAAAAAGTCTCTCTCTCTCTCTCTCTACAACTTCCAGACCTAAAAGCCTCTGCCTCTCTCTCTAGAGCCTCTCTCCATTGCCTCTTTTGTGCATAAAAGTCCATAGAAGTAGAGAAATACTTCTTGTTTGCATATACTTCCTTCATCAAAGTTGATCACCATTGGCTTGAGGTCCCTTGGAACCTATTTTTGGGCTGATTGAAGGTTGCTTGGCTCAGAAAAGTGATTGTTTTGCTGCTGTCCTTCAAGGTTCTTCAAGGGTGAGAAACTACCCTCTTTATTTCCCATTTTTGCACAAGCTTTTAGCCTATCTTGCATGCATATTTAGGCTTTGTTGTCAACTGAGAAAAGTCTTATTTTAAGGTCATTTTCATGTTTGTTTAAGACCCTTTTGGTGTTAGAGGTCATCTACTTTCTTGCATGCTTGTTTTAGCCTTATTTTGAGCCATGCCATAAGGCATTCGAGATAGTCTTTGCTTGGCCTTCCTACCACTGAAATCCAGTGGATTTTCAGTGGTGGTTATGTGGTTTTTAGGGCCAAAATCAGAGTTTTGGCCTTGTTTGTTTGCATTTTTGGCCTTCCAAAGGAGCATACATTTGCATACTTCCAGAGCCTACTTCAGGCACTTTTTGGTGACTTTTGGGACCTGCCTAGCCTCTGTCCATGGCTGGTTTGGTCCCCTTTTGTTTGCCTCTTGCATGTGTAGAATAATCCCTTGCATAGCTTATCAAAGGAGTATATCATTCTTGCATGTTTTGGTCATGTTTCAGTGGGTTTTTGGCCATCATTTGGCATGCCATGAACCTGTTTTTGGCTGGTTTGGTAATCTCTCATATGCTTCACATACTTGTAGTGTAAACCATGCTCACTAGCTCATATTGCATGTTGTTTTGGTCTACTATTCTAGCACATTTTGGCCATGCTTCAAACATGTTTTGTTCATATTTTGGGCTGCCTTAGCTCTGTTTTTAGGCCTCTTGGTCGATTGGTGCTTGCCTTGCATGCTTGTAGTGTAATAGACATGCTTAGCTTTGAGTTTTGAAGCTTCTTGCATGCTTAACTTGAGGCATTTTAGTGTTTTGGCATCATTGAATATGATATTTCAGAGCTTATTTGTGTGTCATATTCTCATTTTTATCATGCCTTCAACATGTTTGCGAGTTGTGCTTACATGCCTCATTTATGAGCCTTTGCATTGAGCTTCATTTTGGTGCCTTTCAAGCCATCATCTTAGTTCTTTTTGCCACTGTTTTGGGCATGCATTAAGTCTGTTAGAAGTTGGTTTGGCCATTTGAGCATTGCTTTGCATACCTCTAGTGTAAGGTACTTCACTAGTTTCGGTACTTGAGCCTTCAAACATGCATCGTGTGAGTTGTTTGCATGATTCGGAGCCATTTTGTATGCTATTTCAGAGCTGGAATATAGGCCATTGTGGTCATTGTTTCATTCTTGCCATGCTCTTGTAGAGTTGCATCTTGTGCCTTGGCTTGAAGCCCTTGCATTGTGCATGCTTGTGTGTGTGCCATTGCCTTGTTTTCATCATGTTTGGCCACTGATTTGGATGTGGCCAAGGCCTATTCATTTTGGTTTAAGTCCACTTAGCATTGCGCATGCCATGTAGTTCATGACATTGAGTATGCTATTTGACATTCGCAATGTGTATGCTAGTCTCATTTTGTCATATTGATGCATGCATATGATTGTCTTGCATTGAGTATGTGCGCATTAGCATTGTGCATTGTGCATGCCATTAGCCTTGTTAGGTTGTTCATGTTGCATTACATATTGACATTGTGTATACTATCATATTCTTTGCATGTTGGCATGACCAAGTTGCATTGCATTAGGATTGCATGCTAGATTCGCATTGGTGCATGCCTCGTTTGTTGCATTGTGTTTGGAGTAGGAGTTAGTCCAAACATGGGAAACGAGGGACGTTTCGCACTCCAAGTGACGAAACATACCTCGATTCCCGGTCCCCGACATTATTGATTACCCATGATAGAATTGTTGGCTTCATGTGTTCATGCTTGCATTCATTCCATACTAAGTTGTGCAATTCGGCTCATCGGCCATCATGCATCGAGATGCGTGATTGATGGCCTGAAGGTCGAGACCTTCACTCCCTTGAGCTTATGCAAGGACGGGGAGAGTGGTCATGCACACATTTGTTGAAAATACTTTGCCTTGCCTCTCTCTTTCCCTTTGTTGCAGCAAACCAGAATCCAGGGGCAGAAAGCGGTCGGCCGACCAGCTTTTCTGGCAGGCCGACCACCTTTTTTGGTCTCCACCACAAAGGGTGGTCGGTAGGTGGTCTCCCATGCCATTGGCTGGTCGACAGCCCTCCCACAGTTTCCCAGGGTGGAGTTTCAGCCTTCTGGAGTCTTGTGCAGTGTTCTGAGATCAATTGCAAACAAAGGTGAGTTTGGGCATCGCGAGGGATTTCCCGACAAGGCGATTCAAGCATGCATGCATCCTTCATCATCCAAGGCAGAGCTGAGGCAGCGCATTCTATGTAGTTTGCATGCTAGTTTCTTTGCTTACTTAGCTAATTAATTAATTAGTTAGAGTTATGTAATAATTAGCTGTAGTTCGTTATTCATTTCGTTGTGTAATAATTAGTTTAATTAGATTAGCTTAGATTAGCTAGTTGGTTTTGTATTATTTATTCAGACCCTCCGTCGAGAGGGCAACTGTTGTAATAAGTGTGCGTGTGTGCGATACATGTCTTCCAACCCCCATTTCTTTCTCCCTTTTATTTACTAACTTATGATGGTTAGTTTAGGGCATGTTTTAATTAGCATACTCATGTTTGCATGTTTGCATTCATTCATCTGTCTTGCATGCACCGGGCTCGGCACATCATACTAACTGCATTGTATTTCAACTCCAAAGTTTAATACATGTTATCTGTAGCATCTCATATGCCATCTTAGAATATCCGAGCCTATCTTAGTTGCATTTCGCATGTGTTGCATCAGCCATCTTAACATGAACTAGGATCATGCATTGATTACTAACTAGTTTATGTTTTTACTCGGAGTACTCGGTAAGTGTTTATGCTTTAGCATCCTTGCATGTGTGTGAGTGACTGCCATGATAGCATACTTACTATGAGGCTATTTGTTTATGTGATATAACTGCTTGAATGCCTGTGGGTGAAAGTTGGGTCACTTGAATTGGAATAATTCATCGATTGCAAGTTTTAAGCCCACTTGAGAGTGGCAAAATCATGTTTTCTCTAACCCCACTTGAGGGTGGTAAAATCCACATTTTAGCCTACTTGCGAGTAGCAAACCACTTTCAAAAACAAACATGAGATGTTTTGTTCAAATTTAGGCGATCCAGTCTATACTTGTATGTTGTGCGCATCACATAGTAATTCTAGGTTAATAACCGGAATAAGAGCACATGTGTTTTCAAAAACAAGATATCATGTTTAATAGTGGCCGATCTTTGATCGGGCGAGCGGGGGTGCTCATTGCATGACCTTCCCCAATCGTACCCAAGTTCTCGAGCTGAGGCAACTTTGGTGATGATGGACACGTGGCCTTAGGCACGAGTCAGGGTTTCCTAAATTCTCCCAAAATAAAATATTTAGGTGGCGACTCTGTATCTGGCAAAGCAGTCCATGTTTGGCACTTCTTTCTTAAAAATCTATTTTCCAAAATGATTTGCCAGACTTGGACTCTTTGGTGATTTATCAATCTTGCATTGCACTTTGCGAGATCAGATTAAGAACCGTGACATTTGAGTCCGAACTGTAGTGAGCCCAATGAACAAAACGGGGGATTTCCCCCGGGACGTTCGGGACGTCTATAGTTTCTGGCGACTCTGTTGGGGATTTAGAGAACTTGACTCGAACTCATGATATCTTGTTTTGATTACACTTATGTGTTTCTTTGCATTGCATTTGCATTGGTGCGCCTAAGTCACAGTGTTTGCCGTCTGCTATTCCTAAATGGTTTGCCAGAGGCTTGCTTTGAGATGCGTGCCATAAGGCTGACCGGTTACGGGCTCTACCACGATGGGAAGACAAACCCCGGTTGTTACCGGGGCACCCCTTTTGACCAATCGACCTAGTGCATATCAGAATCCGTAGTGACTATTCCAAACTAGGACAGGTTGCTTACTCGATTATAGGTTGTTTGAAACCACTGTGTGCGTAATGAAACCCTAACTCCTGACAAAATAGAACAGGGAAACCCTACCCCAACATAGGGGTGTTTTGGCTCTCATTTGCTTATTATGTGCTTTTAGAGTGTGCCTCTACAAGAATGCATGTAACAGTTTGCAAGTCTGGGTATCAGGCCTGCGGGCATCACTATTTGGGGAATCAGTTTTACCCAAGGGTATCAGATTTGAGGTAGAATTTTAGGGCAGAAATCAGTAATGAGTACAATCATTCAGCTATGCTCAAATCTGTTCTGGTGAAATTGGGCTGAGATGCTGTCTGTTTTCTCTTTTGCTAGGTAGTCTTGGAACCATAGCTTCAGAAGGCACTGAGATCCCCCAGATTCATTGGACTTGTGTTGATAGACTTTGTCAGGTCAGAGATTCAGTTCAAGGGCAACCAGTTTTCCTTCGCCAGTTGGTAAGGCAAACAAGGGCCAGACAGGGCTCATTGGTTCATCTGATCCGACAGTCACCAGTCACATCATCCGCAGACCCGTGATGGCACAGGGTTCGGAAGAATTTGTGGCCGTGATAGCAGCGTTAAATCAGGGAACTACCATGCGGGATGAGACCAGTGATGAAACGCAACGCCCATCTGGGGCATCTGCCTCACATCCAGCTTCGGGACCCCAGTCGAACTTTGACCCACTTCCGCCAGCTAAAGATTTGCAAGATCCAGATCCTCGAGAAGGGTTGGCTCAAGCTCAAGTTTTCAGACCCCTGGTGCAGCCTAATGAGAGGCTTTATCCCCTTGATGTTAGTGAGCTCAATCTGACTACAGTGAAAATTGAGAACCTTGAGAAGCAATTCAAGAAGGCACAAGGCCTTAACTCCATTGCCGACATTGAGGATGAGCACACCAAGGCTGCCGTACGGCTCCCAGAGAGATTCAAAATGCCACATATTGACCGTTTCGATGGGTCTGAAGATCCTATGGTACATATCCAGTTTTTCTTGGATGTCCTGAAGCCAATGGGTCTGACTAAGCCACATAAACTCTCTCTGTACGGAAGAACCCTGTCGGGCATAGCAGCCGCTTGGTATGCCAAGTTGGAGAATACAGTGAAGCAGAACTAGAAAGAGTTGGCTGAGGCCTTTGTCGATCAGTATTCTTATAATACCCAAGTTGAAATGACCATGCAAGAGCCTGAAACAACTCGCCAGAACCCAACAGAGCCTTTTGTGGAATTTGTTGCAAGGTGGAGAGCAAAGGCAGCACAAATGATAGATCGCCGCCCTTCTGAGAGGGATCAAGTGCAGATGATGGTGCGAAACCTCGAGCATGATATGTTGCAAAAGTTGATAGTCGCTCCGCTATTCACTTTCAAAAGTTTGCATGAACTGGGGGTTCAGATCGAGAATGCATTCAACAGTGGGATCATTCCCAGAACAAGTGAACCGACAATGAGGGTGATTTCAGGGAGTACCAATGCTGGTAGTAGCGCTATTCCCAAACCCACATAAATCAATACAGTCGCCACAGCCGACCCTTTTGCCAAACCAAGCCTACAAACAGCCAGCCCAGCCCGAGCTCAAGGCAGAACTTTCACCCCCCTCTATATGAGCCTGACTAGCGCACTAAAAGTCTTGGTGGAAAGAGGGTATCTCAAACCCTCGATCCTCAACCTCTGCCTGACCCACTTCCAGCCAGACATAACCCCTCCAAGTACTGTGTGTACCATCAGCAGCGCAGTCATGGCACCGACCGTTGCTACCGCCTTCGTCATGAGGTCCAAAATCTCATCGACAACCGGACGATAGCTCCACCTTCAGACCCTAATGACCAAGTACCTCATCCACATCTCAATCTAATCCACACACTGGCTGTCCCTTACGACCCCAACATATACATCACCCCAGTTCATCTACCCAAGCCTGAGGTGTTTATCCCAGAAAGCATGGACTTATGCATGATGGATGCACCTGGACCCCAATCATCTCAAACCCGTGAGCCCACTACTTCTGAGTTGAAGAGCATGATCGAAGATCTTCAGAGAACAGTGGCAGATTTAGCCTTCGGGATATTGGCTCCGTCATCGACCACACCACATACCGGGAATTTCATGTCAAAAGGCTCCCCAATCTTGGAACGGGCTGCATTTGAAGAAAGCCAAACCCTTGGCAAAGTGGAGGCTAGTGGTAGGGACAAGGTAGGGCCAGGAATTGGTCCCCATGAACACCTTCAGTGGGCTGTAGAGGCTTTGGCAGCCGAAGGGCTGAACAAACAGCAAGTGATTGCAGTTGTTGCAAAGATTGTGGAGGATACTTTCGTCACTCAGAATGAGAGCAGTTCAAAGCAAGGGGAAAACCAGGAGAAGGGCCGTCGTACTAGAAACGATCCTGTTAGCTCTAATCCTCCACTCGGAAGAAATCAGCAAACTAGGCCAGCACCTGCCAATCCCTTTGCTAGTGCGTCCAGCAAAAATCCACAAACCTTGAAGTACCAACCCCGAGGTCAGAGGGTCTTCCATGCACTCTATATGCCTTTTTCCAAAGCTCTCAAACTCCTTGTTGGACAAGGCCATCTCAAACCCCTCGAGCCTCAGCCTCTCCCGAATCCTCTTCCGGCTACGCATGATGCTGCCCAGTACTGTGCCTTCCATTAACAAACCGGTCATGGCACTGACAATTGCTTTCGTCTTCGCCACGAGGTGCAAGATTTGATTGACAATGAGGTCATCGTCGCACCACGCTCAGCAAAGTCTATCGTCACCAGATCAGTGAACTTGAAGGATAATGTGACCATGTGATCAGGGGATGAACCACCTGCGGACGGCACTCAGTTTACTCCAGATGTGGCATATGGCACGCACTGTTTTGAGCATTTGTGAATGCTGGTTTTTGTACTTTCTGACTTGGGTATTGAGTCAGTTTTGGTATGTCGTTTAGAGTCTGTCCCGTTGTATAGAGTCAGTCTTTTCATACTGAGTCAGTTGGGTCTGTCTTGTTGTATCGAGTCAGTCCTGTTTTGTTAGAGTCGGGTGATTCCGGGGATGTTACCTTGGATGTCACTATTTTGTTTTGTGTTTGTCTCTTTGCTTTCTTTTTGAGTCTATTTCTGCCATGGAGCTAGTTACACCAGAAGATCTGAATGAAGTAGCAGTGGTTTTCATACTTCGTGCTTATTTCTACTTTGAGCCTGTTGTGCCAGCAAATTTGAATGAAACGGCAATGCTTTTCACTTACTTTTCTGTGCCTTGAAATCATTGCATTGACCAAAGTTTTTCAAAACTTTTGAACATTGTGAGGAAAACAAAGAGGAAGGAATTCCTCGGGATTTGCAAAACTTTGACAAACTGAGAGAAAAAGAGGCGTGCTAAACCCTTAATGATTGAGATCATGCTTGATTAATGTGAGTACTGAGAAGGATCCTAGCTTGATCCAGATTGGTTCTACACTGTCTTCAGCGCGAGCGATTAGTCGCTTTCTTAAAAGGTTTCAAAAAATATTTTGCGCCGTCTTGCGAAGACCTGTGTGGAATCGCTCTTGAGATTGTTCAGCTTAGGATCGTTCTCAGCCCCGAGACTCAACCCCTTTGCTTTCAAACCTTGAACTTGGATTTAGAATGTTCAACGGTCAACCACAATGTGCGGCCTGTGTGGCCAGATTTGAAGCAGCCCACGAACCAGGGGCAAGAAAGTCAAAGGAAGCTTGGATTTAGGTTATTCATGTTGCATTACATATTGACATTGTGTATACTATCATATTCTTTGCATGTTGGCATGACCAAGTTGCATTGCATTAGGATTGCATGCTAGATTCGCATTGGTGCATGCCTCGTTTGTTGCATTATGTTTGGAGTAGTAGTTAGTCCAAACACGGGAAACGAGGGACGTTTCACACTCCAAGTGATGAAACGTACCTCGATTCCCAATCCCTGACATTCTTGATTACCCATGATAGAATTATTGGCTTCATGTGTTCATGCTTGCATTCATTCCATACTAAGTTGTGCAATTCGGCTCCTCGGCCATCATGCATCGAGATGCGTGATTGATGGCCTGAAGGTCGAGACCTTCACTCCCTTGAGCTTATGCAAGGACGGGGAGAGTGGTCATGCACACATTTGTTGAAAATACTTTGCCTTGCCTCTCTCTTTCCCTTTGTTGCAGCAAACCAGAATCCAGGGGCAGAAAGTGGTCGGCCGACCAGCTTTTCTGGCAGGCCGACCACCTTTTTTGGTCTCCACCACAAAGGGTGGTCGGTAGGTGGTCTCCCATGCCATTGGCTGGTCGACAGCCCTCCCACGGTTTCCCAGGGTGGAGTTTCAGCCTTCTGGAGTCTTGTGCAGTGTTCTGAGATCAATTGCAAACAAAGGTGAGTTGGGGCATCGCGAGGGATTTCCCGACAAGGCGATTCAAGCATGCATGCATCCTTCATCATCCAAGGCAGAGCTGAGGCAGCCCATTCTATGTAGTTTGCATGCTAGTTTCTTTGCTTACTTAGCTAATTTGTTAATTAGTTAGAGTTATGTAATAATTAGCTATAGTTCGTTATTCATTTCGTTGTGTAATAATTAGTTTAATTAGATTAGCTAGTTGGTTTTGTATTATTTATTCGGACCCTCCGTCGAGAGGGCAACTGTTGTAATAAGTGTGCATGTGTGTGATGCATGTCTTCCAACACCCATTTCTTTATCCCTTTTATTTACTAGCTTATGATGGTTAGTTTAGGGCATGTTTTAATTAGCATACTCATGTTTGCATGTTTGCATTCATTCATCTGTCTTGCATGCACCAGGCTCGGCACATCATACTAACTGCATTGTATTTCAACTCCAAGTTTAATACATGTTATCTGTAGCATCTCATATGCCATCTTAGAATATCCGAGCCTATCTTAGTTGCATTTCGCATGTGTTGCATTAGCCATCTTAACATGAACTAGGATCATGCATTGATTACTAACTAGTTTATGTTTTTACTCGGAGTACTCGGTAAGTGTTTATGCTTTAGCATCCTTGCATGTGTGTGAGTGACTGCCATGATAGCATACTTACTATGAGGCTATTTGTTTATGTGATATAACTGCCTGAATGCCTGTGGGTGAAGGTTGGGTCACTTGAATTGGAACAATTCATCGATTGCAAGTTTTAAGCCCACTTGAGAGTGGCAAAATCATGTTTTCTCTAAGTCCACTTGAGGGTGGCAAAATCCACATTTTAGCCTACTTGCGAGTAGCAAACCACTTTAAAAAACAAACATGAGATGTTTTGTTCCAATTTAGGCGATCCAGTCTATACTTGTATGCTGTGCGCATCACATAGTAATTCTAGATTAATAACCGGAATAAGAGCACATGTGTTTTCAAAAATAAGATATCATGTTTAGTAGTGGCCGATCTTTGATCGGACGAGCGGGGGTGCTCATTGCATGACCTTCCCCAATCGTACCCAAGTTCCTGAGCCGAGGCAACTTTGGTGATGACGGACACGTGGCTTTAGGCACGAGTCAGGATTTCCTAAATTCCCCCAAAATAAAATATTTAGGTGGCGACTCTGTATCTAGCAAAGCAGTCCATGTTTGACACTTCTTTCTTAAAAATCTGTTTTCCAAAACGATTTGCCAAACTTGGACTCTTTGGTGATTTATCAATCTTGTTTTGCACTTTACGAGATCAGATTAAGAACCGTGACATTTGAGTCCGAACTGTAGTGAGCCCAATGAACAAAACGGGGGATTTCCCCCGGGACGTTCGGGACGTCTACAATATGGAACTACATGTCGGCCATCTGTCTGCTCGGCCTGAGTGGATGTAGTACTAGTGTTCTGTTGCCTTGCTTGCCTCAACTCATGGGCCAAACCCTCTACCATCCTTTCTAATCTGTCTAACCTGTCCTCGGATTGATCTCAACCAACTGGAGGTCTACCGCTTCTCATGATGCTAGGAGTATGCAAAATTCTACTTTTGAGGGTGAGAGATGCGGTATATGTATGGATATTGTCATTGATAGGGGGGTGCTGGATTGCTGCCAAGACTGGTATACTTCTTTATTCTTGAAGAAAGTATGGTCTTAATGTGTGAGGCTGGGAAACAAGGTTTACATTTACAAATGTTGAAGCTTTATGAGTGTATATATAGATGGGTATGTCTTCTTTTTAAGGGGATGTTAAAATTATGGCCCTTAGAATGTGAAGTGGGAATTGTTCTAATCATCCATTTTCTATCATTGGTTTACTGTCCAACTAAAGTGATCACTAATTTCTTATTAAATACCCTCTGTTCATGAAGACCTAGCTGCTGATGTCTATGCTTCATGTATTTTTACATTTTACCTCTATTTTCTTTCCTTGCCCTTCGCCCAATCACTCCCACACACATACACACAAAGAGGTACATAGGCTCTGCCCCTGTTGTACCAACTAGGGCAAAGGTTAGCAGTTTGGATGATCAATTATTTAACTTGCTATGATCTCCCTTGGGTATTTTTAGGTATTTCATTTTCTAAAGAGTAATGATATAAAAATACAAAAATTATATAAAAAAAAAATGTATACATAATTATGTGACAGATTTGTATCCATTCATCCAAAACCAAAAGACCCATCAAAGTGACTTTATTTCAAAACTGTCACTATCATATCATGCAGTGACCTTTTATGTATAAAATTTATTTTTGCAAATCATATTTCCTTTCTAAATTTCCAAAGATATGATTGGATAATTTTCAGCCTTACCTTCACCACTTGTCAGAAAATTAAGTATATTACATGAGGTGAAGTTCCAATTATTTGTACTTGGATGGATTTGGATTGGGCTAATATTATTGGCAATGTTATTCTTTCTCAATTTGTTGTTGTTGTTGTTGTTGTTATTAATATTTTACCCCAAAAGATGGTTATATATAATTTTAACAAATTAATCAACCTAACTGGGAAAACCAAAAAACAAAACAAAAAAACCACTGAATTTATGGACAATTCCGGCAAAGCTGTCATAATTCATAATCTTAGACCACAAGACTTGAAATTAAAGGTGTGTAACATAGAATTAGTCTTTGTTCATACATTGGCAACAATGAAACAGACAAAAAACTATATCAAAAAAACCATATGTAAGTGAACCTTTGGCTCTTGACAGTCCTTTATTGTGCCACTTTCTTCAAGTGAAAACATTATACAGAAATTGTGAGAATATAGAATATATTATCCTGCGTTTATTATCCTGTGTTTTACAAATTAGAGTCTTATTAGAGGCATGATTGTGTTAGAATTCTGTTAGAGACATAATTATAATTGTATTTGTATTTTCCTTTTTGGTTTAGGATTTAGAGCTATATAATCTAAGGTCTAATTGTAATCTTTGATACAATTGAATATACAGAAAAGCTTTCAGGAATCTTACATGGTATCAGAGCTAGATTTTAAGCCTAACCTTAGACGTTGATCTTGTAAGTGTCTAGTGCTGCCCTCTCAGTGTCCTACGGCTGCTGGATTGCTTCTGGGTGTGTTTGGAACTAGCCTCAGGTTGCAGATATTCCCATTCGAGTTGTTCAGCAAACTCGTCTGGTGCTGCCCTCTCTTCTTCGTGATCGTCTAGCTGTTCCTTCCACTTTGTGACTCCATTGATGCTCTCTCTCTCTTCGTGGTTTCATTGTGGACTGGTTTGGTGGGCTTGATTGCTGTTTTTGTTGCAACAGAAATTCAATTCCTTAGTTCTGTTGCTGTTCTGGTTTGGTTTGCTGATTTCGTTGTCTTCCCTACTTTGCTGGAGATAGTTTGATTGCTTCGTTTAGAGTTTGTTGCCCTACTGTTGTCTCTCTGTTCTGCTACTCTCTTCTCTGATCTGGTTCTTTCTTTCGACTTCATATTTGTGGGTCAGGGTACCAAAAAAAAAAAAAGAAAAAAAAAAGAGAGGTGGTTTTTATATTTTACATTTAGATCTAACACTCTTCTGATTATTACACTATGGTTTTGATTTATTGGCCTTACCCCTATCAGATTTTCGTGTATTACCCTTCGACCCCTTGTTTGGCTATTTTGTTGAATATAGGGTTTATTACACTTTAACCCCTCAATTTTCTAGTTATTACGATGTCTCTGGCTTTTGATGAGTGTGCCTTCTGTCATCAGAAGGGCCATTGGAAGTACCACTGTCCCAAGAAAGGACGTCAGCCTACCTCATTTTTTCAGCAATCTCAGAACCACTTCCGGGCTCCTCCCACTGCATATGTTGCATCTGCTCCGACTCTTGATCTTGACTTGGCTTCCTTGACTGCTCAGATTAATCAACTTCAACATATATTGTCTACCTCCCAGCCATCTCCATCTGCTTCCGTTGTTTCATCTCTTCCTTCAAGTTTGCTTGGGTCTTCTTCAGGTATCTCTTCGTCTGTCTGGCTTTTTGACTCTGGTGCCTCTCATCATATGACACCCCATCTCTCCTTACTTCAAAATTGTACTCCTCCTCCCTTTCCTATTACCGTCAATACTGCTAATGGATCTAGTATGTCTGTTCTATCTGTTGGGTCTGTCTTACCCTCTGCCATGTCTGCTGTTACTATTCCTTCTGTTTTTTATGTTCCTCAATTATCTGTCAGTTTGTTATCTATCAATCAACTTGATGCGTCTGGTTTTGATGTTATCTTTTTCTCTTCTGTCTATTGTGTGCAGGATCGAGTGTCCAAGAAGCAGATTGTGACCGGCCGTAGAATTGGAGATCTCTATGTGGTTGAAAGCTTGCATCTCCCCTTATCCACCTCTCCAGCTGCCCTTTCCTCGTTTCAATTAGATTCTCAGTTGAGTCAGTTTTACTTATGGCATTCTCGTCTCGGTCATTTGTCTGTTGACCGCTTACGATCTTTAGCTCAGTCAAGATTGTTGGGTAAAGTTTCTCCTAGTCAAATTGATGAATGCTGGGGGTGTAAACTTGCCAAAATGTCAGCCTTACCTTTTCATAAAAGTACTTCTATAGCTGATACACCGTTTTCTTTAGTTCATACTGATGTTTGGGGCCCTTCTCCTGTTCTCACCAAAGGGGGTTCTGCATACTATGTGTCTTTTGTTGATGACTGCACCCGTTACACTTGGGTTTATCTTATGACTCATAAATCCGATTTCTATCAGATATACTGTACTTTTCAGTCTATAATTACTACTCAGTTTGGGTCTACAATTAAAGTGTTACGGTTTGACTGGGGTGGGGAATATTTTAAAAATGAGTTCTATGAGTATTTGGCCAATTTGGGTACCATTCACCAAACTTCCTGTACAGATACACCTGCCCAAAATGGTCGAGCCGAGCGTAAACACCGTCATCTTCTTGAGACCGCTAGGTCTCTTCTTCTCTCTGCCTCAGTTCTGACTCCATTCTGGGGGGAGGCAGTTCTTACTGCTGCTTTTCTTCTCAACCGCATGCCTACTCCCCTTCTTTCTGGTCGGTCTCCTTATGAAGCTTTATTCTCCCAAATTCCTAACTATTCCCTCCTTCGTGTGTTTGGGTCTGCCTGTTTTGTTCTTCTTCCCCGCAAAGATAGGACCAAACTTAGTGCCCGGTCTGTCCTCTGTGTCTTTTTGGGTTATAGTCATACTCAAAAAGGTTATCAGTGTTACGATCCTGTTTCCCGTCGTCTTTATGTCTCCCGTCATGTTGCCTTTCTTGAACGTCTATCTTACTTCCAGCTTCCCCTTCTCACTGCTCCAGTTTCCAAAGAGGATTTGGTTCACATTGACCCATTTCCTTCAGAGGTCTCGTCCGATGAGTACATCTCTACTGTTCCTCCTGAGCTTGTTCCATCTTCTCTCCTATACCTCTAGCTGCTTCTCCTTCTTCGGCTTCTTCTCTTCCCTCGGCTTCTTCTCCTCCTCCATTACTAGTTTATTCTCGTCGCAAGGCTCCTCCTCCACCGGTTGTCTCTGCCCCAGCTGCTGCTCCCTCTGCTTCTAACGACTCTGATCCTACTGCACACCGATATCCTTCTCGAGCACGTCATCCTCCAAATAGGTTGGGTTGGTCTAATACTTGTTTTTCTACTTCCTATCGTACCTTTTTGTCTGCGATTCACTCTTTTGTAGAACCTCAGTCTTACAAGGAGGCCTGTCAGGATCCTCATTGGGTTCAAGCTATGGAGGATGAGTTGTTTGCTTTACAAAAAACTGGTACTTGGGAGTTGGTTCCTTTGCCGGCTGATAAAAACCTGGTTGGTTGCAAATGGGTCTACAAAGTCAAGACTCATTCTGATGGTTCTCTTGAGCGTTACAAAGCTCGTCTGGTTGCCAAAGGTTTCTCTCAAGAGTATGGTATTGATTATGAGGAGACATTTGCTCATGTTGCCAAAATGACTACTGGTCGTACTTTGATCTCTATTGCTGTTGTTCGTTCTTGGCCTCTTTATCAGATTGATGTTAAGAATGCTTTTCTTAATGGCCATCTCACTGAGGAGGTTTACATGCGTCCTCCCCTCGGCCTTCAGCATCCCTCTGGTCAGGTTTGTCGTCTTCGGCGTGCTCTGTATGGTCTGAAGCAGTCTCCTCATGCTTGGTATGATCGATTTCAGACTGCTGTTACCGAGCTTGGGTTTCATCCTTCTGCGTCCGACTCTGCTTTATTTCTGCGACATACCTCGGTTGGTCTTGTTGCTCTCTTGCTCTATGTGGATGATATGATTATCACTGGTTCAGACTCTTCTGCTATCTCTGAGGTCAAGCAGCATCTCTTTCGCACCTTCGAAATGAAGGATTTGGGTCCATTACAGTATTTTCTGGGTATTGAGGTTGCTTCTTCTCCCAAGGGCTATTTTCTGTCTCAGGCTAAGTATGCTAATGAAGTCATTCATCGTGCTGGTCTTACTGATACTAAGGTTTCTGATACACCTCTTGAGCTTAATGTGAAGCTTAACTCTACTGATGGTGTCCCTCTGGATGATCCCACTTTATATCATGAGCTTGTGGGTTGTTTAGTTTATTTGACTGTCACTCGCCCTGATCTTGCTTATGCTGTTCATGTGGTTAGTCAGTTCGTTTCTGCTCCTCGCTCTACCCATTGGGCTGCTTTGGTTCGCGTTCTTCGCTATCTCAGGGGTACCATCTTTCAGGGCTTATTGTTGTCCTCTACTTCCTCTTTGGACTTGGTGGCTCATGCTGACTCTGATTGGGCCAGTGATGTTACTGATCGTAAGTTTACATCTGGTTTCTGTATGTTTCTTGGAGATTCCTTGATCTCTTGGAAAAGTAAGAAACAATCAGTTGTTGCTCGCTCTACTGCCGAAGCTGAGTATCGTGCAATGGCTCATGCCACTGCTGAGATTGTTTGGCTTCGTTGTCTCTTGTCTGATTTGGGTGTCTCTCAGTCTTCTCCGACCTCTCTCTATTATGACAATCGCAGTGCTATTCAGATTGCCCACAATACTTTTTTTCATGAACGGACTAAACATATTGAGATTGATTGTCACTTTGTTCGCCAACATCTACAGTCTGCCTCTATCTTACTTCCTTTCATCCCTTCGGCTTTGCAACTTGCGGACTTCTTCACCAAGACTCACACTACCGCTCGGTTTCAGTTTCTTCTTAGCAAACTCTCAGTGTTTTCTGCTAAAACACCTTGAGTTTGAGCGGGAGTGTGAGAATATAGAATATATTATCCTGTGTTTATTATCCTGTGTTTTACAAATTAGAGTCCTATTAAAGGCATGATTGTGTTAGAATCCTGTTAGAGACATAATTATAATTGTATTTGTATTTTCTTTTTTGGTTTAGGATTTAGAGCTATATAATCTAAGGTCTGATTGTAATCTTTGATAGAATTGAATATACAGAAAAGCTTTCAGGAATCTTACAGAAATCTCCATATGGAAATTCCTTGATGTGTTCAGTGCTTCTCAAAACCAGAGTTAGTAACTTGTATCTATGTATGCAAAAGTAGTTTCATTTCCAGGAAGCTAGTTCTGACTCTTGGACTCCAGTGTTCAGTACGAAGCTTGGAAATGCCAGTGTTATTTCCTTGAAATATGGTAACCACACAGTCAAAAATCTCACAATAACTACCACAATAAACAATTTGTCGCAGTTAAATGAGAAGTAAACTGAGCACAGTAGAAATTAAAAGAGTGCAGTTACCAGTTGAATAAACTTTTTTGGTCGACTACACTTTTTCACCCTAATAGTTTGCTACCCAAGTTTCACTTTAGTTCTTATTATTTCAATTTAAACAAACGTTAATAATCCTAGACTTTAAGTTCATCATTCTGTTCAAATTGGATATTAAAATTCATAATTTTTTTAACGTAGTGTTACTCACATGAAGAGTACACGTAGGAAAAATTGACAGTCCTATGTATATATATTATTTCTTCCAAAGGACTATGATAGGACTTTTTTGGGGCTGTTGAAAAAATATTTAATCATGATTTTTATAGAACTAATTATATATAACTCACCTCAAATATGGAACAGTCATGTTTTTTTATTATAGATGGATGCCTTGCTACCAATTCCTTCCACTCTTCTGGATCAATCCTCCCATCTCCTTTCAAATCTGCTTCCATGATTGTCTGCAAGAAGATGATCACAGAGTTTTAATATAGCTAGCTAGAAGGTTAAATCCACAACTCACAGAGAGTGTGATTATTCATTCACCTTGTCAACAATTGCTTCAACCGCATCATTGGAAAGTGTCAAATCCAATTCGTTCAGAAGAGCCAATACCAACTCCTTCAACTTCAAGGTTATTAAAAAAAAAAATTACATTTATTTTTGCAATTAAAATATATGGGTGATTATAACATTGTGAGCTAGTATAGATTAGACCAATACATGCATTATATAGTTTCAAACAAAGGCTTCGTCTGCTTATTACTCTAATCTTTTTTCCAATAACCATTATATAGGAATAAACAAAGTGCATATTCCAAAACATATCATGTTACTGATTTCCTGTAAACGGGAAACTTAAAGTGGGTTGTGCAAGATGTTAACAACCTAGGATATTTAAATGTCCAACATGGGTGGACAAAGCTTGAGTGTTTGTATATCATTGAAAAATTATGTATTGAGAAAGGGGAAATAGCACATAAAAAAGGTAATTTTTACCAGAAATAGGCAAAGATAATTTAGCTAGCCAAAAAGAAGGCAGTTTCTGAGAATTATAAGAGATAAAATGCCATAAATGTTTTCCGAGACATTCACCTCATCACGCTCTATGTAGCCGGTGCACCTTAGATCATACAATCTGAATGCAACTGCAATAAAATTCCTCCCAAAGTAAGTGGTGGTGCATTTGGGGGGAAAATCTTCTAGAGATGATATAGTAGTACATATGGGAACAAGAAGAAGACATATCATCATTATATGAAATAAAAATAGAAAAAAAATAATTAAAAAGAAAAAAAGAAAAAAGCTGAAATAAGACTCTTTGTCATGGCTGTCTTACATGCCACTTTTTCTGCTTCAGGAGCATTTGGGTGGAAGATGCTTAATGATCTAACAAATTCTCCAAATTCAATAACCCCATTCTGCTTAAGGTCAAACAAATCGAATAACTGCAACAAATTGAATAAAAATTGTGAATGACTTTAGCTTGCCGAATACTCGTAATGGTGAGGATCCATAACATAATGGTGAACTTCAAGAGTTTTGTTTTTATCATTCGTATGTGGCCAGATGAGCTAAAAGGTATATATAGCATTATTCCCTTAAACTACCAAGTTGAAGACAACGTTAAGACATAAAGACACTTTGCAAAATGCTTTAAAGCATAAAAACATCATGAAGCATATTTATTTGTTGCTGCTGCTAATCTCCAAAGGGTTGACAATTACATTAAGCTAATGATTTTACATAGATTCTCCTTTATATATTCACAAAAAAGGAGAGAAGGGGGGGGGGGGGGGGGGGTTAAGTTTGCTTCCATATATAAATAATAAAATTACATAATAAAATTTACTTAGATAGCAAAATCCAGTTTATAATAAAGAAAAAGACCAAAACCAAAATTGTAGCACAGTATCACTTAACTCTCCTTGCACTTTTAATCGCAAAATTCTATAATCTATCGTATCATTTTCAATGAATAACATTGCTAATCTATTTTATTTAATGTTTCTTGTGACATAGTTGACTAAATATAAAATTTTACCAACTTTGAAAAACTTTTGTCCCCAATAGAAACTGTGACTGGTATAGCCAACAATATTCATTTGGGACCATTGCTTTGGATTGGGCCCTTTTTTATTTGAGGTTTAATAAGCAAACAAAAACATTTTTCAGGCCTAGTTGGGGGGTCCTAGATGGAGGCCTTGCCCGCCTATGCCTAGGGACAGCCCTCCTCTTAATGAGAAATACCATAAGATAAGATACTTAGAAAAAAAAAAATATTAAAATGATTAAAGAAGCCGGAATGTATATACGGACTCTGTCTGCCAAGAGACTTTGCTTGCTACCGTTGTCGAAGAGTGCAAGTTGGAACTCTTCCTGTTCACGAAATTTCAAAAAGATAGAAATAATTAAGCACTTGGTGCATAGAACTTATCAGTGACCAATTAAAGAGCCAAAAATCCTAACTGACTAAGTAGAAAAACAAATCACAATACCCAGAATCTGGAACTTGAACTAGGTGATATAAAAGCATAAATCACAAACTTCATATCAAGAACTGCACTAAAGATACCTTGTGAATAAGACCATCGTCAATTATAGAACTGCTTAGTTTCTTGTATAGATCATGCAAAGCCTCTACTTCATTTACAGTAACTGCCAAATAAACGAAAGTGCCTTAGTTTTAGATGTCTTTTGCGTCAATTCAAGTTATCTACTAAGAAGAGGTTTAGCAAACTAGAGCTTCTACACTCACAAGTTGTTTCAGAAGCAAGAATGGCATGATCTCCAGACCCCAGTTTATGTACAGCTTTCTTCAAGCGAAAGCAGCCCAAGAAGGAACGCATAATTCAATTGAAGATTTGTGAATCTGGGAAGTATAAGCCAACAGTGCTATTCACGTGCATGCTCCTGTAATAAGAGGTGAAGAAAATGCATTACAATCTTTGAAAACGGGCCTCAAATTTGTGAACTGTTATCCAAATAATTAAATATTCAGTTGGAATTGCAATTACCAGCAAGAACGAACACATTCATACATTTCATGAAATTAATAATATTTTCTACAGTTGACTACAGCAATCAAAAGAATACTAAAGTAGCTAACTATGGGAATACATAACGAAGCGAATCATGGAAAGATGAAGGGTTTGTCAATCATGAAGCAATTGCCCATTTTGTAAAGAGATAACAATTAATTCTATTCAAGCAACCTGTTCTATAGTGTAACAAACTTCTTAAAATTCAGCTGAATTATGGTTCACAATGAGTTTTTTTTTTTTTTTTTTTTTTTTGGAGATAAAGGAAAATAAAAGCAACTCTCTGATATTGCTGCCCAATCACTTGTTTGGATAGGTTACCAGGAGGAAAATGAAGAGAAACCAAAATCACTTAAGAGCCACTTTTTGAATTTGGAGAGATTGGGGAGAAAAGAAATGAGGGTTAGTAAGTGCCTGTTTTGCCCCTCTCATTCACAAAACACAAATTTATTATCTTTTTTTTTTTTCTTTTGCCCCACTCCTTCCTTTTCTTTTGTCTCATAAACTATCAAAACAAAAAGGAAGGATACTACTCTTCTTTCTTTTCCTCTCTCCTAGTTTTCCAAACAGACTCTAAATGTTTTCTAGCATGCATTGTGCACTGATCTAGAGCCTCTCAACAGGAGAAACAATAAAAAGAAAAGTGAGAGATTTCAAAAGGAGCACCATAGCACCTTTGGGAGGTTTAGGAAGCTCATAGGCACACAAGTACCATTCAACACATTAGTAGCACTTTCAAGAGAAAAATACAAAAACTATCTGTCTTTCTATCTGATGCATTCCTCGAATGCTCGGCAACACTAGCATTCTAAATGGATACACGATGTTTCAAGCATCAAATTACATTCAAGGGGCAAGAAAGTTAAGATACAATGACTGTAAAATTCTCTAACAAAACAGAAACTCAAAATTGTGATCACCCCTATGAAATATGTAAATGTAATCAAAGCCAATCTGTAAACACCCAGTCAATGGGTATTAAAAGTAAAAATTATAAATAAAAAAAAGGAAAAAGGACAGCGAAGAAATTTTTTCATATTAATTTCAACTAAAACACATATAGCAAAGGGAAAGGGGGCAAGCACTATAGGAGTACAAGTTATCCTGCACCCAATTTTCCAAATAAATATTATTCTGCCAAATTGATATAGAACTAGAGATATGAGAAATCTAGGTAGGTCAACTATGTGTTTTGATCTTGAATTTGCAGAAGAAAGAAAAAGGGTCCACAAATCAAAGACAAACACAGCACAATTTTTTAACAGTGATCTATTGCCGCTTAAGTGACTCTTGCTTAAATGTTATGTATGCCAAAAGAGGAGCATAGTAGAAGAAATGAAAAATGACACTTTTTTAACTTTTCAGTTGTCTGCTAAATCTAATACCAATGCCAATAACTGTATTTATTAACCTTTACATAAGCAAGAAAGCTTCAATTTAAATAGTTATTAGCAACAGAAAGAACTGTCAAACCAAAAACATGTTACATACAATGGGTTTTTAAAGCTATCTATGAACATAACACCGCCAGAGATAAATTAGTTGATGGGTTTTGATGATGATGTGAACAGAGAGAGATTGTTGTTGTTGTCGTTTGCTGTGAGAGTAGCAGAAATAGTCATGGTTTGAAAATGTTGGGTATTGACAAAGCCAATTCATTTCCTTATACTCTCTTTCTGTAGTCGTATATATATTCATGAATCCACTACAATTATTGGGCAAAAATATTACTTATAAATGTTCTGTTCGTGTACTTTAAAAGTAATGCAATTTTAAATGTATAAATATTACATTGAGATTTGCGTCAGGACCGGGAAAAAAAAAAATCAAAAAGATGATCTGATTAGGCTGACTTGTACAGTTTCTTTTAGCGTAATGTATTTCACCACAGTAGGACAGATTAAAGAATATAAAAATATGCAGATTGTATGTAATTTTATAATAGGGTGTAAGTGCAAGGTGTAAAAGAAAAAATTCTGTCTCACTACTGAAAGGTAATTCTTCCTTTCTTTAATTCATGTTCAATTCATGATTCGGTTCTTTTGAAATAAGTGAATTGCACTTTATGATTTATTCTATAATTTATAATTACTGGAAGGTAATTCTCCCTTTCTTCAATTCATGATTCGGTTTTTTTGAAATAAGTGAATTGCACTTTATGATTTATTCTATAATTTATAATTATGAATTTAATTTTAAATGAATCAAATCATTTACACCACCGCTATGTCAAATTAAATATAGATAAATTTAGTTTTCTTAATCGATCTCAAATGTTTAAAAAAAATCAGTATGTTTGATTTCAATTTTTTATATTTAATTTTTTTAAAATTATTTTTTTTATTTTATGTATTTTTTTTATTTTTAATGAATATTTTTAAAATTTTAAGTAATTTTTTACTTTTTTAAATACACCTTACTTAGATGTATCTAAAAAGTAAAATATTTTTAAAATATTTTAAAAAATCAATAAAACATAAGACTACAAAAAAATATACTAAATTTTCATTTTTTTTTTTATATATTTGGTATTTAGTGAATTTTTTAAAGATTTTTTTCACAAATATTATACTTTTTAAGTGTATTTATATTAGGTATATCTAAAAAAATTTAAAAAAATGCTTAGAATATTAAAAAATTAAATGAAAACCAAAAAATACGAAAAATAAAAAATTTCAGGTAGCACTTGATAGAATTTTAGAATTATGATTTGAGAATAGAATTATATTTTGAGTTTGTGAGTTTTTGAATTATGATTTGAGTGTGAAAAATTTGTTTGGTTATAAGTTTTGAAAAGAGTTTTGAATTGAATTTGAAATTTTTGATGTAACATATGATATTTGATTCAAAAACTTACAACTCATAATTAAACACACAACCCAAAATTCTATTTATAGCTCATAAAAAATTTTAAAAAAATTCAAAAATATTTTTTATTTAAAATATAAAAATAACAGGTGCCAAAAAAAAAAAACGAATACTGTTCTAATCAACCGGCCGACCAAATGTCCGAGAGGATGACCGAGTAGACATATTTTCAACACTGGGCGTAGAATTAATTTTTGAAAGCTCTCACCAAACACCACATTCAAACCAATGGATGAAATTAAATTTATAAAGCTCTACCAAATAGAGTTTCAATTTTTTAAAAAGTGAATTCTGAAAATTCAAATCAAATAAACTAAATACTTTCAAAGTTGAATTTTTATTTGTATTTTTATATTTTTTAATCTAGAAGTTGAGAAGTTTGGTAATTTATTTTGGTATTATATACACCCAGCCAATGGGTATTAAAAGTAAAAGTTATAAATAAAAAGAGGAAAAGGGACGGCGAAGAAATTTTCTCATATTAATTTCAACTAAAACACAGAGAGCAAAGGGAAAGGGGGCAAACACTATTGGAGTACAAATTACCCTGCACGCAATTTTCCAAATGAATATTATTTTGACAAATTGATATAGAACTAGAGATATGAGAAATCTAGGTAGGTCAACTATGTGTTTTGATCTTGAATTTGCAGAAGAAAAAAAAAAGGTCCACAAATCAAAGACACAAACACAGCACAATTTTTTAACAGTGATCTATTGCATTTTGGTGAAGGGGTATTGCTGTGCCTAAGGCACATCAGTTACTATTGTGCCTTTCGTGGGAGATTTTTTCTGAGTGTTTTTCGATAGTTTGAATTGTTCATATTGTAGGGTTTGTCGAGTAGATTATCTATACAAAAAATCAAATTAATTGAATAGCTGTAGCCCTATACCCAAAATACATTTGTTTTTATAAAAATTAACGGCTAACATAACTTTTGTAAATTCTTAAAAATAATTAGGACATAATCATGGGTTATGAATAGCTAATTAATTTGATTTTCTACATGAATAATAGGGGTACTGCTGTGTCTAAGGCACATCAATTGCTATTGTGCCCTTCGTGGGAGGTTGTCTTGAGTGTTTTTCGATGATCTGACATCATGAGGTGCCTATAAATAGCACCCACCCATAGTTTTATAAGGGATGGATTCTAATTTCCTTTTTCCATTATCTACCTTGAGAGTGAAAGTGTGAGATCCATGGGAGAGCCTTGCTATTATTCTCTCTCTCTAATTACTTTGTCTTTTTCTTCACCCAATCTCTTATCTTCATCATCTCTTTACTATTGTGTTTCTAATTGTGACCGTTGAAGAATCTAAGCCTCTCATCATTTCTAGAGAATTCGAGTTTTCTTCAAAGATCTTCGAATTTCTAGACCACATCTTGAACCCTCTCATACATTTGGCCACTCCATTGGGGAGGCGGATTGGTTAATGGTCTCAATAAGATCTAGAATCTACACAACTCCGGTGAAGATGGTGGGAGAAGAAGAAGTTCATTAACAAGGCTCTTCCAATGGTGGGGATAAAAGGACTCAAGTTCAAGACTCACCTCTCATCCTTGAAGCCATTCAAGGACTCTAACACACGCAACAAGAGATTCTCACAACCCTTCAAAATCTCACCCACACCATGTTAGTGATGGGTTCGCATTTTGCACCACCGGCAACAAATGGAGGTGAAGTCGGCGCCGACAAGCATCAACAACTTCATGGTGATGTTGGGAATGGTCAAAATCATCAAGACCCACCCCAAATTCTCCTTGAAGTTGCTCAAAATGGTGTGCAAAATCAAGTGCTAAGAGGAACAAGTCATGGCCAACTTGTGGCTCGTAAAGCGTAAAATCACGTAATCGGAGGATCGATCCATGGTCCATCGATGGTTGGAGGAGTCTCCGGCGCGATAATTGGTGTTCCAGCGGTGGTGGAAGTTCAAGGAAGGCCCACGGAAATTTCTCTGCCAAATGGTGCTCCACCCATGCCGAATTTTGTTTCACCAATTGCAAATTCTACTTATGTACCGAGCAGGTCTTCTTTGGTTCCGATGCCGAGTTTGCAAGTCCAACTCGGTATAGCCGTGGCGTGCAATAGACTTTATGGGACCCAATTCAGTGTCCCATCATCAAATGTCTTGTCCATAGGGGCCGATGGCCAATATCGTCATGTGTCTTCACCGATGGTGAATTCTCAACACCCAAATGGCCAAGTTGCTCCAGGTTTGGTCTTCGGGTCTACAAGCCAGGTTCCGGGAATACCACCATCAAGTTCTGCCTCTCAACAATTTCTCACTCTCGCTGATGTGCAAGCCATGTTCGATCTTGAATAAGGCAAGGGGACTTTGCCCCTTTTGCCCGATCCGGATGTCAAGCCACCATACCCTATCGAAATGTTAAGTTATCCATACCCAGAGGGGTACACGTTGCCGAAGTTCATCAAATTCGATGGCAAGCAAGGAAATGCTCCAGAACATATTATTTGGTTCATAGAGACTTTGGGGATTCATGGTTCAAATCATGTCCTCCGACTGAAAGAATTCTCTAAGTCCCTCACCGATCAAGCATATAGTTGGTACGTTAACTTGGCTCCAAACTCTATTCGAAGTTGAGAGGAGATGGTCAACAAATTTCATGCCAAATTCTTTCAAGCGGTTGAGAAGGTAACCATACTTACACTATGTAAGGAAAAGCAACGAGAGGGTGAAGACATTCTCGAATATGTGAACAGGTTCCAAGACAAAGTCGTGGACTGTCATGAGGCTGTGGAGAAAAGCTACTTGGTCCAAATCTGTGTTGAAGGGGCATTGAATGGGTACAAGATGCTTCTTGTTATTCACAAGCTACCCACCTTTTCGGCACTAATTGAAGCAACTCGGAACATCAACATACCTTAATCTCAGGAGATCGGGTTCGAGACTAGTTATAAAACCAGCTTTAAGTTATCTCAAGGATCTTTTGTCGCTACGGCTTCTGCATCTTCTACCCGAAAGTAACAGGGGGAGGAATTCAGATGTCAAAAGAGGAAAAATTGTGAAGACAACACTCCTTTTCCGTGTAGTGTTGAGGAGGTGAAGGCCTTAGTTAAAGAATAGGTGGCAGATGGGAAACTTAAGTTGCCTCGTATCGAAGAGTTTTTGCCGAAGTAGGATCGCGATGGCCTTAATTATTGTGTTTTCCACCAATCACCAGGACTTCTTACAGAAAAGTGCCATACGCTTAAAAAGATCTTTAGAAAGAAAGTTGAAGTAGATGAGTTAGAGTTCAAAGAACAGGGGCCCTAGGATATCTTAGAAGATGTGGCTATGATGGCGTATGACGGCCACAACCTGAGCAGCTGGTGAAAGTTTTCCAATTGACCTCACAACTCTGGGGACTAGGAGCAAGGGTCAACATTCTGTAGAAGAAATCTATCTATGACATTTATAGTTTGTATTTATTGCATTGTCCAAGAAGTTCTATCTTTCTTATGTTATGAAGAAATTTATTTCCTCTATATTGTGTATCTCCATTAGAAGTTTATTTTCTCTATATTGTGTATCTTCATTGGGTTATGTTGCTTGAAGATTGTTTTCATTTGTTACCCCTCGATGAAGAAAGAGAAGTAGTAGACTCGATTGCCCACCATAAAGGATCTTTCTTGAAGTAGAATGTGTGCTTCCAGTCGGACTTCCTAGATTCCCCACTAGAAAGGATCTTTCTTGTTGAAGTAGAGTGTGTGCTCCCACTCGAACTTCCAAAGAGCAACCCTTACTTCTATCAGTGCAAGTTTCGAGGATCTTTTTTGTTAAATTAGAGTGTGTGCACCCACTCGGACTTTCGAAGAGCAGCCTTTGCTTCCATCAGTACAAGCTTCGAGGATCTTTCTTGCCAAAGTAGGGTGTGTGCTATTATTTGGACTCTTGAGGGATAGCCTTGGACTTTTGAGAGACAACCTTGCTTCTGCTTAGACTTCTGAGAGACAATCTTTACTTCTGTTGGTGCAAGCTTGGTAGACTCGGTTGCCTTCCAGAGGGATCTTTCTTGCTGAAATAAGGTGTGTGCTATTATTCGGACTCCTAAGGGACAACCTTGCTTCTGGTTGGACTTCTGAGGGATAGCCCTTACTCTTATTAGTGTGGATTCTGAGGGCCCCGAGGTTGTGGCCTTTGCTTCTATTAGCTGCCGAAGTAGAAGTGTGCATCCACTCGGACTTCTAAAGAACAACCCTTATTTCCATCAGTGCAAGCTTCAAAGGTCTTTCTTTTAGAAGCAGAGTATGTGCTTCCACTCGAACTTCTGAAGAATAGCGCTTGTTTCCATTAGTGTGAGCTTCGAGGATTTTTCTTGTCGAAGTAAAGTGTACCCCTACTCGGACTTTCGAGGGACAGCATTTGCTTTCATTGGTTGTCGAAGAAGAGAGTGTACATCCACTCGAACTTCCGAGGGATAGCTTTGCCTCCACTCGGACTTCCAAGGAACACTCTTTACTTCCGTTAGTACGAGCTTGGTAGACTCGGTTGCCTGCCATAAGGGATCTTTTTTGTCGAAGTAGGGTGTATGCTACTTTCGGACTCCTGAGGGACAGTTTTGCTTTTGTTCAGACTTCTGAGGGACAACCCTTACTCTCATTAGTACAGGTTCAGAGGGCCCTGGGGTCATGGATTTTGGATAAGAATTTATTTACCTGAAATAGTAAAGACGACAAACAAAACATCAATCAATCATTCAACAACAAGATTTATATACAATATGAGGGGCTCATTTCCTCGGGTTTCGTTTACAACAGCATTTATTTACTCTACAAATTTCAAGACGAGCAAGTTTAACAAAATTTTCAATAGCAACACCAATCTTCATTTTCAACATCAGGCCTCTATATATGTCAAGATTATCGATATAGGTATAAGATTCAACAAGGAACACTAGTTATTTCAAGACAAAAAAAAAGGATCCAAGATCCAAATAAAATTTCCACCGAAGTTCACAAATTCAGAGTTCATCAGAGTATGAGGTTCATCAGAATTACAGATCCTCAGAACATTTGCAAAATGTGACAGTGTGATTATGAGCTCTACAACAACATCAATATTGCTCTCCTTCTCAGCAAGAGTGTCACGACCTAAATCCGCTCCTGTAGGTTTAGTATCGTAACCGGCCAGTAATCTGCAATTACCGAAGGCCTAACTGAACAACGCAAATGAATGGGGCTAGCGGAAGCTAATATATATAAAAAAAGTAAAACGTCCAACAAGCTGTGAACTCACACGAGACAAAAGACATTGCTATATATTTGTATATATATATACATATGTACATAACAAACCAAAGCAAGGTTGATGCCACTATGTCCTTTCCTGAACTGGATCACCAACATAATATAGTAAAATATGAGCTAGAGCCCAGTGAACAATAGCTGAGTAAAGAGGTTCTGAATGATGATTATAAAGTAAAGACAATTACATATAGAGCAGGTTCTTATAATAGATAAAAAGCGTAACATAATACGTGGTATATCCAAAAGCAATAAAAAAAGGCGGTCTAGAAGACCGAATAGGCGATCACAAAGACCGAAAGTTGGATATAATGGCCATCACTATGGTAAACAGGAGTTCCATGAATTGGAACTAACAGAGATCTCTGTAATCACATGAACTGATGCTAAGGATGCCACGATAAATTGTATAAACAGAAATAAAATCATCATTCATAACTATAGAAAATATATCAGAATAAGGCATAATTTTAAAGCAGGGAAAAGATACTTTAAAGCAAACATATCTTTACAACAGTGTTACTCACAGTTAGCTTCGTGATGCAGGTGACTGGAACGTGGCGTTTGACCTACACAAACAGATATAAGCGTAGCACATTTAATTCGCCACACAACCAACTATTTAGTTTCATTACTTAGGAATTGGTTGGTCAAATGTCGTTTACTTTCGTTAAATACTCATGTAATGCAAATGGACATCAATTATGGATGTAAATCATGCTAATGGAGGCCCGAGAGTGGGGTAAATGACACAAAAAAGTGAAACTGAGGCTGCCAAACAGCCGCACGTGAGAAGCTTCTTGGATGCACGTGTGGGACCCTCTTCGCAAGTGCGCCGCACGTACGCTACCAAGTGCTTTTTATGCAGAATGTTCCCCATATCTCCCTTGTTATCTGCACATGTGGGCCTACCCGCCGCACGTGTGCCAGTGCTCTCCCTCACGTGCGGGCTCCCTAGCCACACGTGCGGTTCTGGGTGTTCCAGAACCGAATTTCTGCTCTGTTTTTAGAGCTTCAATCCACCAAAAATCACACTCAAATTTGATCAAATTAAGGGCCAAAAATTAGCAAACATAGTGTATAAATAATTTCCAAGTTCAAATCAAGGATAGAATTTAAATTCAAGCTTGAGTTCCACAATTTCATCAACAACTTCAAAAGTAAAGAGAAAACAAAAATCTATGCATATGTTAATTCTATGCTTCAACAAAATTTAACTCAAATCCATGCAAGACTAAGTAAATGAGCTTGAATAATGCCATTCATGCAAGGGTATGGAAGAATTCCTCCTATTAGGGTTATAACACAACTTATGTTACTCAACTCCTCACTCTCTCCCTCAATCTCATGAATTCAAGATGAAAACTATTCTTATGCAAGAATTTAGAGAGAATCCTTACCTCAAAGAGTTAATTTAGTAAGGTAGCCTCAAGTTCTCCTCTTCTTCATTTCTTTCTCTTCTTCTCCCTTGTTCTCTAGAACTCTCTCTCAGATTATATTTCTCTCTTGAGTTAAACAAACAGATATCTATATATAGATGTACATGTATCTATATCTAATTTACTTAATTAAATTAAAATTACACCCATTAAATGTTAGCTGGACCCTTTCTTACCTAATTAAGGTGAATTAGGCCCTAACCACCTAGTCCACTAGTTAGTTCATAACTTTACGATTTAACAAATCAGACAGGTCTTTTTCATAAATGAGCATATCTGTCAAAAACATGATGCACACGACACATAAATAAGCATATAATGCACCGATAAATGCATAATTCAGATTAATCATAAAATTAACAGCTAAGAAAAGAGCGGGTGTTACAAAGAGGGTTTCAAATTTTGATTTCACAAACATTGGGTTTTATACAAATTAAGCATTCCAGGTTTCAGCTCCAAAGTCACAAATGTCCAGATCAACAAATCAAAAGCTCAAAGCATAAAGAAAGATAAAATAATACAAGAAGAGAAAAGAGGGTTTTAAGCATTTATCTACGGACTTATAGAAGCTAATATGACGCTAATCTAGGAAGGGTTTGAATCAACACAAACCAAAATTGGTAAGAGGAAGCTAGTTAAAAGGCAGCATCAATGAGTGTAGACACCCCATTTTTGACCGTCCTCAAGACTTGGACGTCACCGTTGGAATGCTCGGTGATTATCCATGTTTGTGTTCGTTTTGAGTTCCCGGAGGTCCCGGCTGTGCGTCGTGCCTCAGGACCTCTCAACCGGCTTGTTCTGTGCTTGGTTTTTACACCAAGACTTGTGTGTTTTTGCATTTGAGGGTAGGGGGAGGCTTGTTAGCCATCCCTGAAGCCCACCGGCTGTCCCCACACCACACCGGCACTCCCTTTTTGGCCATCGGCACTGTTTTCTCAAACACTTTGACCGGTCGGCACTGTATGTTGCCGACCGGCACTTTTTTGTGACGGTGACTGTTTTGGCCGGCCGGCATGCACCCTTTGAACCCCTGGGACATGGTGCATGCCAGCTGTGCCAGCTGGAATGCACTATCACACTCCCCCGTGCACAGGTGTGACCATTTTGCACCCTTTGCACCCTTGAACCCCCTAAGCTTCTAGAAGCTTGACCCTTTGGCCAAAGCTTCTTGGAGAAGCTTGGCCAGCTGTCTTGGCTTCTCCAAGAAGGCAAGACCTCTTTGCACCCCTTGAACCCTTTTTCTTTTGCTTAGCCACTAAGTCTTAGGTTTGCCTTGGCCTATATAAGCAACCCTTCTCTCCATTTGTTGGAAGTTAGTCATTTCCAACACAAAACCAGAGCTTATATCTATATATCTCTGATATATATCTATCTATATCTATATATTCCCTTCCCTTCCCTCATCCATTGTGTGTGTTTCTTGGCCTAAATAGTGTGTTTTACCTTACTTTTGCACCATTACACACACTATTACACCTAGCTCCGAGATTGAGGGACTTGGAGGGTTGTTTGTTGTGATTTTGGACTGGTTTTGATCATTAGAGGAGGGCTGCACCACTTGTTCTTCAAGGAGTCTTCAAGGGTAAGCATGTTGCTTTAGTTTTCCCAAACTTGCACTAGCTTTCTACCTGTCTTGCTTTGTGTTTTTGGCTTTGTGTTCAACATAAAAAAGTCTTATATTTTCTTACTTTAGAACCTTCATTAAGGTCACTTGGGGGTTTGAGCACAAACTCACCCTCTTAGGCTTTGTTTTGGCTATTTTAGCCCCTTTTCTTGAAGCCTTGTTTAACTTGGTGTTTTTGGTCTTCTCACCACTGAAAACCAGTGGGTTTTCAGTGGTGAGGGAGGTATTTTGGAGTCGTATATAGGGGAGGGACACCCCCCTCCCCTTTGTCCCTCTTTGGTCTTTACTTTGGCTCACATAGTAGCATGCATTTTTTGCCTTATATGCCTTCATTTCAGAGCTTATTTGGGTGTTTTGGATCATATATCATCTTTGTTTTTGGTTGGTTTTGTGGTCCTTAGCATGCTTCTTATACTTGCTTTGTAATGCTCTAGTTTGCTTAGAAATGAGCCATGAGTTTAGGCCATGTTTCTTGCATGTATGAGCCTCACTTCATGAAGATATTAGCATCATTTTGCCATGTCTAGAGGCTGTAGGCCACTGATTTTTCCATGTTTGGTATGTTTGACAAAGTTGTTTTGCATTAAGGCTTGTTAGTCTTAAGATGTGAGTTCTTAGCATGCATTTGGTTAGGCTATTTTAGTGATTTGGAATCATCTAATATGCTATCTCAGTCCTTATGCCATGCTTATATGCCTCCATGTATCATCTCTCCCATCTTTTGAAATGTTGGTCTCTTATGCTTTAAAGTGAGCATTGTGCATGCTTGTATGTATAGAGCATTTGAGCTGCCTTGTTGTTGGGTTTTGGGGGCTCGTTTCATTTGTTAAAATCTGTTTTTGGTGGTCTAATATACCCCATGAGTGGCCATGTTAATGGTAGCAAGGAGTGCTCCCTTTGTGCCTTAACCTTAGGCCCTTTGACTTGCATGTTTGCATAGGTAATTGATCACCATTTTGGGCATGTTTTGCCACTGTTTTGGGTTGGTTTGAGGGCCACCCCATTGTGGTCTAGTCCACCATCACATGCTTGCCTCATGTCTATTGCTTAATTGATTCATTAAGTGTTGTAGTATGTTGGTCTTATTGCTTGATTGGTCCATGTTTGCATGGCATTTGCATCTTGTATACTCTAGCATTTTGCATGCTTAACATGGTAGTTGCATGACATTTGGTGTGCTTGCATCCTAATTCCCATGTTGCATCATTTGAGCTATGTTGCATACATGCATTTCATGGCTTGGTTCGGGGTTGTCAAACCAAGCATAAGGGTTGAGGGAAGTTCACACTACAAGTGGTGCAACTTGTTTCAACTCTTGGTCCCCAAGGCCCTTGACCAACACATGATAAGGTCTTGGTTTCATTTGTGTGTTTGCATGCATTTTTACATTAAAATGCAATCTTGGTTCCTTAGGCTATCATGCACCAAGATGCATAGTTGATGGCCCAAGAACCAAGGGTCATGCTCCCTTGAGTCCCATACATGATAGGGAGCATTGACCATGCTTACATTTGCTCTAAAATCCATATCATGCACTGTCTGCCTGCTGTTGCTGTCAAACTGTCCTCTGCAGGAATTTTGTGCCGACCGGCAGTATAGAGTGCCGACCGGCCATGATGGACAGCCGATAGCTTTATCTCCAGCCGATGGACATTGTACACGGCTGGTGGACATTCTATTCAGCCGATGATGATCCTCAGTGTGCAGGGAGCATGTCCTGAGACTTTGGCAGTTTTCAGAAAGGCAGGACAGTGAAAACAGAGGCAACAGTGTTATGGTGCGGGTTTTCCGGGCGAGTCGGATTCGAGCATGCATCATTCGCGCATCCCGAGGCAGGGCTGAGGCCCCTTCCTTTTTATATTGAATTTAATTTGATAATTAGAAATTTTGTAATAATTTATTTATTCTGTATTCGGATGGTATTATTTGGGACTGTATATTCTTTTGGTCCCTCCGTGTGAGGGCATATTTGTAATAAGTATGGGTGAGTGTGTGTATGTCTTCCAACCCCCATTTCTTTCTTCCCTTTTATTTACCTGCTTATGATGGTAGATTAGGGCATATTTAAAATTAGCATACCTTATGCAATGCATGCGTACATCCATGCATTTGTTTACATACATCGGGCTCGGTACATCATACAAACTGCATCGTACTTTCAATTCCAAATTGAATACGTGTTATTTGTAGCATTCCATATGCCATGTTTAGGATAGCCGGGCCTGTCTAGATTACATTCTTTGCATGTGTTGCATTAGCCACTTAACATGAACTAGGATCATACACATGATTACTAACTAGTTTTCTGTTTTGGCTTGGAGTACTAGGTAAGTTTTTATGCTTTAGCATACCGCATACGTGTGAATGTTGCCCTAATAGCATGACTACCATGAGGCTAAGTGTTTATGTGATATAACTGCTTGAATGCCTGTGGATGGAGGTTGAATTACCTAAATTGGGACAATGCATTAAAAACCGTGAGTTTTTAAGCCCACTAGTTAGTGGCAAAATCGTCTTTTCTAAAGCCCACTTAAGGGTGGCAAAACCTGTATTTTAGCCTACTTGCGAGTAGCATACCGTTTTCAAAACAAACATGTAGTGTTTTGTTCCAACTTAGGCGATTTGGTCTATACTTGTTTGCTGTGCGCATAACGTAGTAAATCTAGGCTAATAACCGGTATAAGAACATGTAACGTTTTCAAAATCGGATATCACGGTTAGTAGAGGTCGGTCTTCGGATCGGGCGAAAGGGGGTGCTCATAGCTGACCTTCCCCAATCGTACCCAAGCTCCCGAGCCAAGACACTTTGGTTATGACGGACACGTGGCCTTCGGCACCGAGTCAGGGTTTCCTAAATTTTCCAAAAATAAAATATTTAGGTGGCGACTCTGTATCTGGCAAAGCAGTCCATGTTTGGCACTTATTTTCAAAATCTGTTTTTTCTCAAAACGATTTGCCAGAGTTGGACTCTTTGGTTCAAGATTAAGAACCGTGACATTTGAGTCCTTGAACTGTAGTGACCCAATATCGAACCAGAACGGGGGGGGATTCGCACTCCCTCGCCCCGGGATGCGTTCGGGGACGTCTACAATGAGCACGGGTATGGTTTAAGGTCAGCGCGGATGACCGCGACTGAGTTAAAATTGGCGAAGCAGTGCAAGCTAGAAGATGCACGAAGGTGCAGCTAAACTGCAGTACAACAGCAGTTGGAGTAGTTCAATGGCGCAATGTACTGACGGTCATGAGCAAGTTGATGAGGCCGGCAGGCTACGCCGCTGAGTTGTCACAATGTCGGCGAGTGAGTTGGCGAAGACGGTGCTGATTGGCGAACTGGGATGGTGTCAGTGTCAGCCAGCGGCAACTCGGGTCGCGGTGTCGGCGTGTTCGGAGTTACTACGGTGGGGCGGCGCGCAAAAGGCGGTGATACTTGTTAGGATCATGGACATCTAGAAAAATAAACAACAAGCAATCACACACAACTGAGACACCAATATTTATGTGGTTCGGCCCAATGCCTACGTCCATGGATAGAAATGAAAATTTCACTAAAACAGAGCAAATACAAATCAGAGGAGGAGAACTACTCTTACTCAACTCACAACTCTCTGTCTCTCAAATTTCTAATGATACTATTCATCATCTCCTTCCCGTCTCTATTTATACACAAAGATGAGAGAGAGAGAGAGAGAGAGAGAGAGAAAGAGAAACCTACCAAAATTTTCTATCTTCTTAATGGTGATTGTCAACAATGGAATGAACGTAAAGAGAAGAGAGAGCTGGCCTTACAGATGCCCAGCTTAGACTTTCATTTGCGATGGAAGTCCTCGTACACCATCCTCCTTGACTCTTTGCTTGCATGCATGGGGTTAGAGCCAACAATTCTCCCCCTCCATAACTGAGTTTTCACTTGAAGTCCATCCCTACAATGTCTCTACAAATTTTGAGTATGTCTCTCGAGACCTCCTTTGTAAGCATGTCAGCTGGACTCTTATCTATATGGATCTTGATCAGTTCCAATAACTTCTTTTCCATCACTTCGCGTATCCAATGATACCGAACATCAATATGCTTCATGCGAGAATGGTACATAGAATTCTTGCTCAGGTCGATGGCACTCTGGCTATCACAATGTACCATGAACTTTTCTTGCTTTAGTCCTAAGTCTTGGAGAAACCGATTTGACCACAACATTTCTTTCCCAACTTCTGCTGCGACAATATACTCTGCCTCAGTTGTGGATAAAGCAACACATTTCTGCAGGTTGGACTGCCAAGACGTAGCTTATCTTGCAAAAGTGAACAGAAATCCTGACGTAGATCTTCTACCATCAAGATCTCCCATCATATTTGAATCTGTATAGCCTTCCAAGACTGGTTTAGCATCTCTAAAGCACAAACATATTTTAGATGTACCTTTCAAGTACCTCAGAATTCACTTGACTGCTTCCCAATACTCTTTTCCTGGATTAGAAAGGAATCTGCTTACTACTCCAACAACATGAGCAATATTTGGTCGGATGGACACCATTGCATACATTAAACTCCCTACGGCGGATGAGTAGGGAATAGCCTCCATCTCTTCTCTTTATTTAGTAGAGGAGGGACAAGAACTCTTGCTTAACTTGAAATGATTAGCCAGCGGAGTACTGACTGGCTTGGCATCTTTCATGTTGAACTTCTCAATCACCCATTCAACGTACTTCTCTTGTGATAGCTAAAACTTCTTGGCTTTCCTATCACGCATAATTTTCATGCCCAAAATTTGCTGTATAGGGCCTAAATCCTTCATATCAAAGGACTGTGATAACTCGTTTTTCAGTGATCTAATTGCTGTGGCATCCTGTCTAACAATCAGCATGTCATCAACATAGAGCAAGAGTATGATGAAGTTTCCACTGGGAAATTTCTTGACATATACACACTGGTCTTTAGCAGTTCTCTTGTACTCATGACCCACCATAAATGAGTTAAACTTCGTGTACCACTGTCTCGGCACTTGTTTGAGGGACTCTTCTTCAATCTGCAGACTAAATTTTCTTTCCCATTTACTTCAAAACCTTCTGGCTGCTCCACATAAATTTCTTCTTTCAGATCACCATGGAGAAATGCTGTCTTCATATCCATTTGTTCAAGTTCCAAATTCAAACTGGCCACTAGTCCCAAAACTACCCGAATGGATGTCAATTTCACAACTGGTGAGAAGATTTCATCAAAATCAATACCTTTCTTCTGCCTAAAACCTTTGACAACCAATCAAGCCTTATACTTGACTAGCTTTCCGCTGCCATCTTTCTTCAACTTGAACACCCATTTGTTCTTCAGTGCTTTTCAACCCTAGGGAAGTTTTACCAAATCATAAGTCTGATTTTTCTGCAAGAACTGCATCTCTTTTTGCATAACTTATTGCCAGCTACTCTTCTTCTTATGATTCTGAGCTTCTTGAAAACTTTCTAGCTCCCCCTCATCAATAAGCAAAATATACTCAGAAGCAGGTATTTTGATGATGACTTAGACTCTTTTGTTGATCTTCGTAACTGTGGATCAACAGTCTCTAGCGGAGGGGGTTGTGGCTCTCCTTGCTTAACAGCTTCTTCTTCTGGAAATCCATCCTGCAACTTTACATCATTGGCTACATGCTGTGGTAGCTTTTCTTCATCAGTAGCATTTTGTGATGGTACAGGACTGGGAATAATTTCTGAAACATCATCAATTTTGGGTTTGGCTAGTTGCCCAAAGTCTTCTAAGGTCTGGCCTTCTTGAAATACCACATCTCGGCTTCGAATGACCTTTATATTTTTCGGATCCCGTAATATGTATCAAAATTCTTCATCTCCATAGCCAATAAAGATACATGGAGTGACTTTATCATCGAGCTTCTGTCTATGCTCCATGGATACATGTGCAAATGCTTTGCACCCAAACACTCTCAAATGAGAGTAAGAAATCTCCCTTCCAAACCATACTTCTTCTGGAATCTAAAAAATTCAGTGGAATGGATGACGATCTGTTAATCAGTGTCACGCCCTATATTTTATTACTCGAATAACATTATCAATATTCATTAATTAAGTCGATTTACAAAAGACAATTCATCCTTTGATGAAATGATGAATAATTAAATATACATGTTCCTTCTTGTAATGCAACAATGTCATTTACATACAATTAGAAGAAATGCCCTAAGGCTTACAATAAATAAGAGAGCGTTGCACTTTACAAAGCATAGAACTCAACCAAAGAAACAATTAAAAAGCACTATGACTCATCACCACTTTATAACCATGCCAAGCTGTTTGATCCTCAAATCCGAAAACATTCCTTGTACACATGTACAGGTAGGGGGTGAGCAACCACTAGCTCACCAAACAATCTCATATTACAATATTAGAAGATATACGGGTACAAAGATACTCATACATATACGTAAAATCATATCATGTCAAAATCATATGATTTTATTACATAATCTCTTAAATCCAATTTATTTAATTAACCACATCTAGTTAACTTAAATACATAAACATGCTTTAATATCAACAAGATATTCTTTTCAAAACGAATGCGATGCCATACTCAATTTATATCACAATTTATTTTATCTCAATTCATTAATCATGTCCATATTCATATTCTATATGAGCATAATTGGGTCGGGGTTGTTACAATTATGCTCATATAGAATATGAATATGGACATGATTAATATTAATCCATGTTTAATTATGCCTAATAAGTAATTAAAGTGAAATTTTGCATCATATGTTGCCTTATATGTGTTTATATCTGTTTAACGTAGAAAGATTTTTTCATGTTTTCGTTTTGATTTGCGAATTGAATGCCTTATCGGCATCCGATTCAAAAATTGACTTGATGTATGTATTAATTAGAATTTTTAGAATTTTATGGTAGGTTTAATTGAAATTCGATTTGGAACGATTAAATTAGAATAATTAATGCTTAATTAAGCCTAACTAATGAAATTTTGATCTAAGCCTATATAAGGCACCTTTTATACCCCCACTCATTCTTTTCTTTCATTTTATATACATTTTTAAGCTCACAAACACACACAAACGAGAGAGAGAGAGAGAGGGAGAGAGAGAGAGAGAGAGTAGGAAAATTTAGTTCTAAGCATGAGAATTTTGTGAGACTTGAGCTCAATTAAAAGGAATTGCTAGAAAAGAGGCGGATTTGGAGAGAACTTGGAAAATTAAGCTCTTACACTTGAGAATTCAAGGCTTGAGGTAGAAATTCACTCCTTTAGTTGTATATTTGTAGTCTTTAATGCATGAATTCAAGAGAGTTAGTTAATTAAGCCAAGAATTAAGCTTAGGAAGAAGAATTAAGAAGATAATCATACTTGCATGCAAATTCTTTTGCATTTAGAGCTTGATTTTGAGGAAGTCTCACATGCATGCATTGATCATGGTTTGATTTTGGAAGTTCATCACATCTCACATGTTTCTACCTCATTTGATTATGTTTTGGAAGGTTAAAACTCATACCATTACATGCAAGTTATATTTCAACATTTCAAGTTTGGTTTTGTATAATTGACAAGCTTTTGAGCTTTGGTTTTGTGAAATGATTTTGAATTCACCATGGTTTTACCATTTATAAGTGTTTCCTATAGTTTCCTCAACTTTGAATCTAAGTTTTGAGCTTGGAAGCAAATCTGGAAATTCTAGAATTCTGCTCCTATGCTCGAGCGAATGAATCTATGCTTGAGCAACCACTCTAAGTGCGCGCACTTCCACTCGAGCAACTTGAAGTCCACTCGAGCGTGAAATGCATTCTCCCAGAAGTTCTTATGTTTTGCAAGCTGCTCGAGCGACAAAAGTTGTGCTCGAGCGAGGACATGTCTCTCACGCTCAAGTGAGCGTCGAGCGGAAAAATCAAGCAACCAGCACTTTTGCAAATGTCTACAGACCGCTCGAGCGACCACTCACATTTTGCATGTCCGCTCGGGTATAGAAAGTTATGCTCGAGCGAGGACCCTATTTTCAGCAAGTTTTGTTAAGTGTTTTCAAGTGCATTTTTCTATCCTCATTCCATTCTAGGCATACGTAGGCCAAGTTTAAGACACCATAATGAGGATAAAGAAATAGAAACACACCAAAACAAGAAAGAACCAAGTTAATGATTCTGGATGTGTAATTTAGTACGTATTTAATATGTATTTGTGTAGGTCACGCGCCACAAGATATCTGAATTGCCTACTCTGTCCGTTTACTTGGAGCCATCTGTTATCTGTGAGTAATAACTTAATAAAGCTATGTTCAAGTTAAATTATTTTCTGTATATGGAATAAGATCTGTTCTACGAATGCTATGTTTTTGCACAATGATTGTCCACCTTTGACAAATAATTGTGATATTAATGCTATGATTCAAGGATGCAATATGTACCCAGACTGGAGGTTCCTTTATGGAACTAACAAGTTATCTATACCCGGCTGGAGGTTCCTATATGGAACTGACAAGTTGTCCGTTCCCAGTTCGGAGGTTCCTTTAAGGAACTGACAAGTTATCTGTACCCGGCCGGAGGTTTCTCTATGGAACTGACAAGTATGATCTATGATGCTCTGTATATGATCTGTTAGCGCTAATGAATAAACTATGTATGATCAGGCATGAATTTTGATTTCTGTCAATGACTCAAAAAAGAATACGAATATGAATTTATTCTATGTACAAACTTAGTTATACGACATCATTCATTTAACCATTTACTCTGTTATTATTCACTGGGCTTCTGCTCACTATTTATATTATGTATGTAGGTGATCAGGCATGTGACCAGGCTCAGAGTTGAGGACCTGGCGTTTTAGTTTTTGTCAGCCAACCTTTGTGCCTCCCGAGGAGGTTCCGGGTTAAGTCAAGTCTAGTGGCTGTGTTGTTATGAATGTATAAGACTTTGTTTCTTTTGCTCCACAAACAAGTTTTTCTGTTTATATGTACATGAAGTGACGTGTAAATATTGTATTTTTTGACGTCACTCGTATGTTTATAAAAGTTTAAGATTATCTATCCCATGTATGTTTTCATAGCTCGAGGGACTATGTATATTTTATGTATTTGCTTCCGTAACCCCTAATTATATATTATTATATTAAGAGGCCTTTGGTAATCCAAGGATTACTGGTCGGTTATGACGCTAACTTATAGGGGGCGGGTTTGGGTCATGACAATAATGTTATCAAATCTCATAACGCAATTTATTTTCCTTCAATTCATTTCAAGTTAATTCATGTTATCTCAATTCATGAGTCGATTTTTTTATTATCTTCCAGACAATCCAACTGAGACTACAACTCAGTGGTCCTCAAATCAACACAAATATCATACAGACACTTCAATTTGCTATTTTATGGAAATTTCGTCAGTGGGATCGACACCCATGTATATGCGCGGTTTTCGGGACTTTCACCTTGGACACACAGGCCAACTTAATTTCAATGGAGTCAATCCCCTATCTCCTCCCAAACATGGAGTACATCTTCCTTCTCCTCCCAAACAATCATACATATATAATGTATTAAAACACAATCATATTCAATAACAACCGATAAGAGATTAGTTTTAATTCACCTAACCCTCATGCAATTACTACAACAATCAATACTATCCTCCACCGATAGCCGAAACAGTTATTTCTAATGCATTAATTAAAAAATAACAGCATGGATATACAATCCAACATACAATCATAACTTGGAATTCCCCATGATTCCCAACACTTAGAAACAATCCATATTCCACTTTTTAAAACTAAATTTTCAAAGCTTACATTGTTTTCTATCAAACTCAACAATTTTAAAACTAAACATAATCTTGTCCAAATGATCTAACAACTCCCAAAACATTAACATATAGGATCTCTCACAAATTGGGGCTTTCTTACTTTCAAATACCCACATACAATTTTATATATAGAAAATACATTTAATAGCAAGATTATAGGTAATCAACTCCCAATTTAACCAAACTCTCAATTTACAAATCAAGTATCTCATATATGAATTTGAGGTACAAAAAGAACACATTAGCATACTCCAACTAGTAAAACTAATAATTAATTTCTTAATTGTTTTGACTCACACAAAACCTTCAATCAACTTTGTTCCACCTCAACCAAGATAACCAATATGATTTTCACTAAATCCCATACTTATTGAATATTGCCATTTCCATCCCACTATATCAAAAGTCATTGTATAACCTCAATAACATACTTTTAACCATAACGGGTATAAAATTTTAACTAAAACTAATTTAATCCATTGAATTAGTAAATTTATTATATTAAAAAATTTTCAAACTTATAATACCAAACAAAACTTCACATGCCTCATCTCTTAAATATAACTATATTTTATGCCAATCTACTCAAATAGCCAATCTTTTCCAAATTCTCTTCAAATAACTATTTTCATAACCTTTCTAAAGTTAACTAATCAATATGATATTTACATCCAAAATTATGAAATATGCCCAAGAGTAACATTTTCAAGGTTGTGAGTTCAAAAGTTCACATTTCACATTTTCATTTTCACAAAAATGAACACAACTTAATCATCAACACATCACCTTCTATAAATTATCATGAATATAACACTTTTTGAATTCTTAATCCCAAAACAACTTTATAATCCCAACTTGACAATTTACACAATATTTATAGCGATTCTAGCTTTGACCTGATCTTTGTTGTATTCCGGACTCGGGCCTTGTGGTTTAATATTGTTATTTATGTCTTTTCCTCCTTTTACTTTTTGAATTTGAGTTTTGGAATGTCTTTGGCGTGTTTAGAACAGGTTGGTTGCTAGTTGGCCTAGAATGTTGTTGTCCAGAATTTTGGCCTTCCGCTCAAGCGGACCTTCTTGCGCTCGCGCTTGAGCGGGTTTTGCAAACACTTAGTACTTTGCACGTCTGCAAAATACTGGAGGGATGTTTTTCACGCTCGAGTGTCATTTCCTACGCTCGAGCGGCTTTCCATGAGCTCGAGCGGTTTGTCTGTTGTCTGCCAAAGTACTGGAGGTGTGCATTCTACGCTCGAGCGGGACTTTTTGCACTCGAGCGGAACAAAACTTTGTGTCTAACGCTCAAGCGTCAAACTCTCTGCTCGAGCGAAATGTGCGTATATCAGATCATAAAAGTGACATTTTATATCACTTTTTCATATATCTTTCTAAAACTCTCCAAAACCCTAAATCTTGAGGTTCTCTCTCTAAAATACTATCTCTCTCTCTCTACATTTTGGCCTAGATCTTTTGATTTCTTCACCCCACTCCCTTTGATAAAAAGGTAGAGCATCCCGTGGGCTTTCATTTGATCTAAATAAAGTCAAATTTGGGCATTTTTAAAGTTCCTCCATTTCTCCTTTGAGCTTCTACACTTGAGGTAGGGATATTCTACACTTTGTTATGATCTTTAACCTAGTTATTTGTTGTTATGTGTAAATAGTGGGATTTGGGGTGTTTGGAGAAAGTCTAGGGTTTTAGGTTCAAATTGAAAAAAGGGGTTTCCATGCTGGGTTACATAAATGACTATGGGGTTTTGAATATGAGGTCATCTTGTGTTAGAATAGTGGGTTTTAACCTTTGGATTAGTATTTGAAAAAAAGGGAAATTTGCCCTAATTTGTCTTGAATAATTATTTTGTATAAATAATGAAATTGATGTGAGAAATATGAAATTGGGGAAAAGTATAAATGAATAGTGTAGTTGGATTTGTTTAATCACTTACCCATGGAAATTTGATGAATTATCTGTTATAAAGATTGTATATCTGTTTAGAAATATCTGTATTGGGTTATCGGTGGAGGATATCAATGAATGTTGTAGGAATTGTATGAGGATTAGGTGAATTGAAACTAATCATTTAAATTGTTTCATTGAATATGACGGTATGATTGAGACATTGAATATGTGTTGTGGATAGTCATTGTATATGACGATACTTTAAATACATTGTATATGTATAACGTTTTGGGAGGAGAAAGAGGATGTACTCCATTGTTTGGGAGGAGATAGGGGATGGACTTCATTGAGAATTAAGTTGGCCGGAGTGTCCAGGATAAAAGTCCCAAAATCTTATGTATACATGGATGTCGATCCCGCAGATGAAATTTTCGTAAAATGGCAAGGTTGAAGTGCTTGTATGATAGTTATGTTGATTAAGAACAACTAAGTGGTCACGACCCAAACCCGCCCCTAAAAGTTTGGTTCATGACCGGCCCGTACATAGGCCTCAAACAGAATTTAGAATAATATTTAAACACATACGAGGCCTTAAGCGGAAGAAATATCAATAAAAGACAACATCCATTGAGCTGGTGCATACATGATGGTTTAATTAGATTCAAGCATTTAAATACATTCCCAGAGTTACACATACAATCACAGAATTTATATAGATCTCACACACACTTACATAAGACTTAATAATTTATATGACTCCCAACACAAATTAAGGCCTCAATACGGAGGCGTACCCCAGGCAGCTTGGCAGACAGGTAGACCTCAATACAATTCTAGTGTCAATCTCTGATGGCTCACCTATATAAATATACATTAAAACGGAGTGAGCAAGGCTCAGTGAATAATAGCAATGTAAGGAGGTGAGTCAAATGGGTATAGGCTTAAAGAATGTAAACATGCATATCAAACCATACACAGATCTTATTCATAATCATATTTTAAACCAGCCTTAGACTCACGTGTAACACAGAACGACCTCAGGCCCATATATAATACAGAGCGGCTGTAAGCCCAGATATGATACATGACAGCTGTAAGCCCAGATATAATACAGAACGGTTGTGAGCCCAGATATAAGACAGAACGGCTATGAGCCCAGATATAGTACAGATCGGCTGTAAGCCCAGATGTAATACAGATCGGCTGTAAGCCCAGATATAAGACAGAATGGCTGTAAGCCCAGATATAAGACATAATGGCTTTAAGCCCACAGATAATACAGAACGGCCTTAGGCCCAACATATTATGCAGAGCGGCCTCAGGCCTAACAGATTATACATAGCGGCCTCAGGCCCAGATATTAACAGATTGGCCTCGGGCCCATTATGAGCAAAACAAAATGATTCTAGATACACAAAGATATCATTGTTCCATAATACACACATGTTCCATTTGTTCATCATGAATTCAGATAGTTAACTTGCAGATAATAGAACGTCAGTATTAACTATTAACAGTAAGCAAAACGTACTGCTACAGTACTATTACTCAACAGTGCACAAAGATTTTCCCACGGTTTATTACAAGTCAACATAGTTGTCTTGCGGATAATAGAACATTAATAATAACTATTAACAGAAGGCAAATGTATCATTGCATTAATAGGCACAGAACAATTCACATCATAACGGCCTCAGGCCCACGTCTATTACTAGGGACAGAACAACCTTGGGTCCATATCAATGCCATTATTCAAGCATATCCATTAATTGAATCAAAGCACAATAAATCATAATCACAGGAAGTAAGTGAAACACTTCGTTACACTACTATTACTCACAGTGAACGGCTCCCGGTAGTAATGGGACGATGTCCTCGTCTCGACCTACAAGCACAGTACACAACACATAATATAAGATCATAATTGATCCTTTACTTATTCTCTTTGATCATTTAATCAATTAGCCATGGTAGTACCAAGCTCATTATTCCTTAACAAGTTATAATCCATGTCTCAGAAGATAGGGGAAATCGATAGGAAAATGGTTCAGACGAAGAAACGGTACAAACGGGTAAACAGAAAGTGAATAGTCGCCACTAATTTGGTCATAACTATTTTTGTATTTATAATTTGGGAGTGAGACCACCACCATTGGAAACTAGACTTTCAGGGCTTGATTTTAGGCTCAAGCATCACTCAAAACGGAGTCCGGATGCAAAAGACATGCTTGTTTGAAGTTACCAGGTATAAGCTAAAACAGGGTTGGCCGCACGTGCGCCCAATTGGACCGCTCGTGCAGCCCAAATCCGCTTGAGCGAAAAAATTGGCCGCTCGAGCGCCCAAAGAGCAGAATGGAAACCTCTTCTTTTCTTCATGTTCCGCTTGTGTGGTACCCATGGCCGCTTGTGCGGTCTGGGCAAAATCAGACAGTCCGAAAATGGTTTTTGCTCCAACACTTGGTCTTTCCATTTTTAAACTTGGTTTCCAACTCAAATCACTCAAAAACATGTAGAATTCATGGAAAATATGAGATTATGAGTGTTTTCTAAATCAAAACATCACAAATACAAGGAATCTTCAAATAGGGAAGATCAATCTCTCCTTTAGTTCCTTTCCAAGACTTCTTCTTTCATATACACATAAATCTTTATCAATATACAATTAACCATGCAAAACCTTAAGATTGGGGCTCAACTTCTCATAATCAACCTCAAGATAAACTAATATAATGACTTTAACTCTTTAATCAAGCAACTCTTAGGAAATCAAGGTTCAATTAAACATATACATAGAACCCTAACTCAAATGGGTTCAAATCTTCTCTTATTACCATGATTTCATGAAATTGATGCTTTAAACACAATGATTCAAGATAAATTATCATACCTTAATTCAAGCTTTGCCTTTCTCTTAGTTCTCCTCAATTTTCCCAAGCTTCCATGGTTGATCTCCTTCTTCTCTTTTCAATCCCTTCAAGTTATCTTCAAGCTCCCAACAATGGTGAGCTCTCTCACTCTCTCTCTCTCTCTCTCTCTCTCTCTCTCTCTCTCTCTCTCGGTTCTCTCTCTCCCTCAGATATTTTGTTTTGACTTCAAAAAGATGAGTTCACAACCCATATGGCATATCTCTATATAGCTATATATATCACACATAAGCTTATCACAAAGGGAGAGCCAAACACGCCCTTACGAATCGCATAAAATCGAATTTCAATTAAATTCCCAGATGACTCTAAAAATTATGCAGATCATAAATATGTTTTCTGTTCCAGTTTCTGAAGCCTCGAAGGCCTTCAATTTGCAGTACAAAATTAACCACCCAAACATGTATTAACGAATCAGACGAATTAAATCTCCAATTAATTTTCCCAAATAGCTCTAAAAATTCCCATTAACGTAACCAAACACTCAATTTTGATTTCTGAACCCGTAAAGGTCGGTAATTTAAATTTTAAAGCCGTGACTCAACAGATAATTCCCCAATTCGAACAGATATCACTAAATTAAAATGCATTAACCCACAAGGACATAAAAGTAATTTTGGATACAGATTTTGGGGACATTACATAAGTTGTAGTCTCAGTTGGGTTATTTGCAAAATTATATATACTTGTCATATGACTTGAAATGAATAAATGGAAATGGATTGAGATGTGAATATCAGTATTGAATGGTCATGGGAAGAATGTAAGTTGGTCATGAATACTGAATGTTTATCTGACACTTATACCTTAGTTAAACCTCATACATTATGTTAGACTGTTTTTACTGGGTTTTGGCTCACCCTACTTGGGAAACCACTTTCAGGTACTAGTGACATGCTTCCTCCAAGGACGTAGCTTGGGAGGACTTAGGAGTTGGAGGCTCCATTTTGTTGTTCAAATGTTTATTCAAGCCAAGGGTTTTATATGTATAGAGCATATGATTCTCTCTTTTGTTGTAACCAAGTAATATCTTGGAAAGATGTAAGCGCGTAGGGCATTAATTTTGTTGTCATTAATTGATGTTACATGCTATAGATTCAGGATGAATATTTATGAATGTATATTGCATGTATTATCTTTTGTAATACAAACACTGATGAATGGAAGTATATCAATTCTATTATGTTCATTTCTCTTATGAGTTGGTTTATTTATAATATTTTTGGGGGCGTTACAATATTCCTTGATACCAATTTATTTTTCTCAAAAATAAATTTTAAAATCAAAGTTGAAAAAATATTTCAATCTTATATTTCTTAAAATAAATCATTTAATCATAATATGATGTGAATACAATCCCTACAACTATTAAAAATTAAATTTTGGATTTTTAGCAAAAAAAAATTATCAATGGACGATGCACTAGTCTGATGCTTGTTTTCTTTGTTATTAAAAAAAAAAAGAAAATGGATTTCTTGATCTTCTTTGTCTTCGAACAGAAAGATGGGTTTTCTAAGCATTCTAGAAAGAGAGAATGAAAAGTGAATCTTGGAGGTGGATATTTATAAAAATAAAAAATAAAAAAAAGAGGGTTAGGCGGTGATGGTCCTCAGTGATACAAAAATTCTGGCGTGTTGTATCTGGAAAGGGTTGATTTTTCAAATAAAGTTGGAGAGAGAAATTTTGGCATTCACCTATTTCAGCAATAAAAAATGAGATTATTTGGTTTCTTTGACATGAGATGGAAAAAGGTTATTTGGATATTCTAGAAGAATGAAAGTTTTGGAGTCATTTAGGCTATTAAAGATTAATATCAAGGCTTGGTTTTTATTGAATAAAATATGGCAGTGTTATTTATGTGGTCCCCAAACATGGTGTTAAAAAAATAAGATTCATTCTTATCTTTAATAGTTGGTAATCTTATCCAAAAATTATGGTGAGTTATCAATCTTATCCAATAATTATGGTGAGTCATCAATTTTATCCAAAAGCTCCATGAGGACAAAATATTCTTGAGGGCGTGATGCGAAGCATGGCCGAAGAAGTGAAATTATGCATGTTCGAGAAATTCAAAATTTTCCATACATGCAAGGGGCAAAATGTAAGAGGGGTTAACTTAAGCCCACTAATTAATTGGGCCCAATCGAAGCCCAATCGGAAAGCCCAAAATTTGGTGAGCTTGGAGAAATTATTGCCAAATGGGCCAAGTGAATTATATTGAACGGGCCCATAAGAAAGTCAACAACTTGGGCCAAGGAGGATACATTTCAAGCATATATCTCTAAAGAAAGCCTAACAAGCCCATTCGAGGAGGTCCAGATCATACGGATGTTCGAGGAGGTTAACTGTTGCTTTTAGAAGAGATGAAACCCTCGGAGGAGATCCATTCTCTGAGGGTATTTGTTTAGTCTTGAAAGGATTCGGAACCACGAACGTAGAGACCTATTTGAGCTTGGACTCGAAAGGGTTCGGATCCACGAACCTGGAGATCTGAAACACTTGGTTTCGAATGGATTCGGACGCAATCTGGACGCAATCTAAAAGCCACTCCATTAATGAGTCCTAGAACACTTACGGACTCGGAGCTTTCCAGGATCTACGCACCAAAACTATGGGCGTAATGGAGTCTGAACAAAAAACCCAATCTCGAGGATGGTGAGTGGGGATAAATTCACTCTTCGGTTAAATTAGCCTATACCCGGGTCGAGGTGACATGATCTAGGGGGTCCTTGAGACTTAGCAATATTTGTGGCAGAGCGTTCTCTTGAACTACCCCTGACCCTTCTGCGGCAGGGCGTCCTCTAGGACTACCCCTGACCCTTTGGGATGATTGGGGATCATTGGTTAGGTCTGGCTAAGAAGAAGGGTTTGCCGAGAGGTTGATCTCCTTTTCGGGGTTTTCCTCATCCTCAAAGAGATCACCTCCTCGTACAAGGTAGTTCGAGAGAATATTCTCCATGTGCCTTACACATGGGTTCCGTCCTACATCATGAGGTGCTTATAAATAACACCTACCCATATGAGGTGCATATAAATAACACCCACCCATAGCTTTACAATGGATGGATTTTGGGAGAGACATTTTTTGGGAAAGAACTAATTTCGTTTCTCCATTATCTACCTTGAGAGTGAAAGTGAGAGATCTATGGGAGAGCCTTGCCATTATTCTCTCTCTAATTAGTTTGCCTTCTTTTTTATCCAATCTCTTATCTCCATCATCTTTTTACTATTGTGTTTCTAGTTGTGGCCGTTGAAGAATCTAAGCCTCTTATCATTTTTAGAGAATTCGAGTTTTCTTCAAAGATCTTCGAAGATCTTCGAATTTCTAGGCCACATTCTTGAACCCTCTCATACAACCCTAATTTTTATTTATTTATTTATCAAAATATTGATAATCTTTTGTATCATCCATGCATATGACATCTACCGCCCAAAACATTTTAAAAAATGTATTGGTGACTGAAAATCTCATTGAGTATGTTTGGTGTAATTTATTGAGGTACTTATATATATTAATAAAAAAAAAATCTTTGGATATTGAAATCAAACGCGGGATACATAAAAATAAAGGAAGAATTTTAAAAACGTGGAGTGTAGACAAAATAATTTTAAAAGGATAGGAGTATAAGTGGTTCATGTATAAATTTATGCAAAAAAATTGTACTATCATCATTTTAAAATTATTTTTTCTACCCTCTACTTTTTTGATATTCCTCTTAAAATAAATCGATGGTTAAGATTTTTAAGAAGTACGCTGCATCAGCAAATTTTGTAAAAAAAAATTCATTTCATAAATTTTATAAATTTTTTGTGTCCAAAATTTATATTTATTTTTGCTAAATAACACCGATAGTCTTTATATTTTTGTGTTATTTTAATTCTTACAATTTTAATTAGCTCAATCTTAACTATTGATATTACATTTTGAGTCAATTCATTGCATGTTTACATTTTGAGTCAATTCATTGCATGTTGATCAAGTCAATTTCATTGACTACCATGTGTGAACACAAATAACATCATAGAGGAAAATCGGCACCACTGGCATTTTACAAGAAAGAACATTATGTTCTCTTTAGAGCATCTCAACAGATTCCCTATTATTATTAATTTTTATTTATTTTAAGGTGTGAAAATTTTAAAAATCATTTTCAACAGACTGCTTAAAAAGTTTCTTAATTTAACAAATGCTGTTGAGAGTCACTGTTCGTTCCTTAAAGATATAATATTAATTTATCTCTCTTTATTTTTCTTTTTCCCTATACTCTCTCTAGTTTAATTGTTACATTAACTTTTTTTAAAATAAGTTTAATTGAAAAAGAATAATAAAATAATATTTAAATAAGAAAGAATAAAGAGTATTAGACATACTACAGGAAAATATACTTTTGGCGACTAAATTTGGCGATTAAAAATAATTTAGTCGCCAAAAGTTGTGGAATCGGTGACCAAAAATTATATTAGTCGGAAAAATACAAATTTAGCTACTAAATATTTTTAGTTGGGGTATATTGATTATTGGCGACTAAAAAAAATTTAGTCGCTAAAAATGTCACAATTGTCAACTAAAAAAATTTTTAGTTGCTAAAAATGCCACAATTGCTGACTGAAAAAATTTTTAGTCGTTGTATAGTTAGTTTTGGCTACTAAAATTATTTAGTTGCCGAATGAAAAATAAAAATTTACTTTTTATTTTTGAAGACCAAAAGTTTAGTTGCCAAAAAATTATTTTCAGCGACTAAATTTTTTATCGACTAAATGTTTTAGTCGGCAATTGTAATTAAAATTTTGGAGGGAGGATTTTGAATTTTTAGAGGGTTCCTACATTAATTGGCGACGAAACTATTTTTTGGTTATGAAAAAGTTAAAATTTTTAGTTTTTGGCAACCAAAAACTTAAAATTCTTATTTTTTAGTCATCACATCGTTGCACCATCGTACCTCCGTCGATCCACCGTTGGAACATTATCCCAATCTCTCTCTCTCTCTCTCTCTCTCTCTTCAGTGTCTCTCTCTCTCTTTCTCTATGTTGCTCCTCTTCCCTCCCTTTCTTACTGTCGCTCCACCAGCAACGGAACAGCTCTCCTCTGTTGCTCTTCCTCGTGTTCGTCAGCAACCGGAGCACTGATTCACCTCCTTGTTGGTCATCATTGCATAAGATCCATCACCCACGGTGAGCTCTCTCTCTCTCTCTCTCACAGTAAGTTTTCTCTCTCTAACACTCTGTTTTTGGCTTTGCTTTTCATATTGGATACTGTTTTGTGGGTATTGTGAATCACTATGGACATTTCAGTTGAATCTCGGGCATGAAGAAGCACAAGGGGTGTATCTCTATTATGCTATTAATATGATGCTGCTCTCATTTATGTTTGTTTCAAATCTATGTCAAGGATAATTATTTTTTTTGGGTGCAAGTTGTTGATCTTAATATTGTTTGATTAGTAATGTTGGGGATTTTGAACAAGATCTGGTTGAGATCTTTTTTTTTTTTTTTTTGCAGCTCAGGTGTTCGACGAAATGTCTAAGTTCACTCTACACCAAATTTTGGATTTTGCTTTTAGTTTATGGGGCAAGGTGTTTTGCAAAATGGGAAGCTTTGAATAATTCCTCTCTTAAAAAGGATTTGCTTTAATAGTATTATTAATAATGTTATTGTTGTTGTTGTTGTTTTTTTTTTTTTTTTTTTTTTTTTAATGTTTCTGGAAACCAAGAATGAATCTTGACTTTCCTCATCAAGATGAGAAGCAAATTTGAAAGTTAGAATTATTAATTTTATAATTGTTATAATTTGTAGAGTATAATATATCAGAATTGAGTTTTTTGACCACATCAACTAGAGCAACTCCAATTTCACATCAATTTATTCCGAAAAATGCTGGGGAGTTGGAGGGGCTATTGTACTAGCACCTGAATGTTTGAAATTAGTTTACGACATGGTATGCAAGGCTGGTGGGGTCTATATCGCCGATGAAGTGCAAACTGGATTTGGTCGTACATGAAGCTGTTATTGGGGTTTTGAAACACAGGGTGTCATTCCTGATATAGCCACCATGGCAAAGGTCTTTTATTTGGTTATCATCACAAAGAATTTGGTGATTATCATTCCATTTGGTTATCATCACATAATGTCCTTCAATATTGTCCCTTAAGTGTTATTGCCCTTTTTGTAAGCATTGTCACGCCCCGAAATAAATACAATAATCCATCGACAATATCCAATTACAACAACCATAATATGAGGGATATCTTCCATTAAATCCAATGTGATTTACAAAAGAGAAACATATGCATTATACATTCACAAAGCTTAGCCTTGAATCTATAGCATATGCTGCAAGTTAAAAGAGAGAATGGAAGATAAATAGATAAAAATGCCCCAAGGGCTTGCATATTTCCAAGATGAGGCTTGGTTACAACAAAAGTGGACCTTAGGTCCAATACATTTAAAGCCCTTGGCTATATAAAACAAATACAACAAAAGAAGCTCTTGCTTCTGCCTTGGTGGAGACATATCATCAGCACCTGAAATGTTTTTCCCACATAGGGTCAGCCAAAGCCCGTAGAGATAATCTAACATAATATATGAATCTTAACAAAGATATAAGGGTGAAATGCATATTCAATGCTGATGTCAAGACGTTTTACATTTCTTTCCCAAAAACCATGCTATGCTCAGCTTATGCCATAATTCTCAAGTCATGTTCTTTACAATAGAAAATAAGGGGAAATCCTCTACAAATTGGTACAACCTTTCACGGATGTTTCATTCATGGGAAACCATCAAATGGCACCCATGTAAACGTAGCCTATACAAGTGCTACTACTGCCTTTTTATGGATATTTCGTCCGCGGGAACCGGCACCTATGTATATGCACGTTTTTTGGGACTTTCACCCTAGACACACAGGTCAACTTAATTTGGTGATACACCTCTTTCCAACATTCACCCATTTTTATCAAAATCATATACATTTGCAATGTATTAAATGAGCAACAATGTTCAATGCACGTGGATGAGAAATTAGTTTCAATTCACCTAATCCTCATACAATTTCTATAACAATCATAGCTATCCTTCATCGATAGCCCAAAACAAATATTTCACAAAGGCTGCTTGAGCGCAAGTATTTCACAAATATTTCTCGAGTGAAGAATAACAAGTCTCAATAGTTTTGCAGACTTGCAAAAGTATTGAGATTTCACAAAGGCCGCTCGAGCACAAGAAGTGGCGCTCGAGCGTATAAGCAAAATTTTGGGCAACAAGGTTTTTGAAAAACGAGGTACCGACTTGTTCCAAACACAACCAACATAACCCAATAGCCAAACTCAAGGAGGGAAAAGAGAATTTAGACAAGAATACAACACAGAACCAAGGAACGAATTTAGAATATCAAATGGGTCTGGTCAAAACCGGAAACGCTATAATCTCCCCCCTTAAAGAATTTTGTCCCTGAAATTATAAATCAAACTTTAAATTGTCTTGCTTCCTCATCGTTTTTTTCCAACTCATATTCCCAAGTTGCTTCCTCAACCCCATGCTGTTTCCACAATACTTTAACCAAGGGAATTGTCTTGCTTCACAAGACTTGGTCTCGAGTATCTAAGATTTTTACCGGTCTCTCCTCATACGAGGCATCCTTATCTACCTCTAAGTCGGTCCAATCCAACACGTGCGATGGATCTGGCTCATACTTCTGAAGCATACAAATATGAAACACAACATGAACCCTGGAAAACTACGGCAGCAAGGCCAAACGGTAAGCTACCTCCCCAATCCGCTCAAGGATCTCAAAAGGTCCAATAAATCTAGGGGACAACTTCCCACTCTTCCCAAACCTCATCAAACCTCGCCTATGTGATATCTTCAAGAAGATATGATCTCCTATCTCAAAAGACAAAGGTCTCCTCTTACTATCGACAAAACTTTTCTGGCGACTCTGGGCAGTGGCCAACCTCTTACGAATAAGTGTGACTTTCTCAGTCGTTTCTTGGACTAACTATGGACCCAACATAGGTGCATCATCCACCTTAGCCCAACACACAGGAGACCTACATGGTCAGCCATACAAGGCCTCAAATGGCGCCATGCCAATACTTGACTGGAAGTTATTGTTGTAGGTAAACTTCACTAAGGGCAAGTGCCTCTCCCATGACCCCTTAAATAGTTGAATTCATGATTTCCAATCCATTAGCAAATATATTGCATATGTTAGGACTGACTTAATGATATTTTGTCAAATGTCTTCACTGTTCCTTTCTTGGAAAGTTCCACGAAAAAGAAAATTAAAAGAAAATGATAATCATCGTTTTTTTCTCTTTTCTTAGTACATGTGTTTTAGCCTAACTAGACTTGTGATGATTGGAGTCCTAGTTGAATTAGAATTGAGCTAGTGGTCTCACCCAGTAGATTGGGTGCGGTATCTCGTATTATTTGTAAATATTCAAGTGGAGAAGGATTTAAAAACTCATGAATGTCCATGAAGAGAAAGAATTTCATATTTATTAATCTATTGAGTAATCTACTGTTATTTATTGGATATAATTATTATGCAAATTTCTTACACCTTATTCTCCAAAACTTTCCCCATTCAAAATTCTCTCCCCCAATAAACTGGTGATTTTCTTGTGTTGGCTATTTTGACTATCTACAGGGGAATGTTGTGATTAAATTTGTCTGGTATTTTGCAACTCACAACACTCCTATCTAGTTTGTCTTTTTTTTTTTTTTTTTTTTTTTGGGTGTGAAGATAGATGCTATATATTAATATTTCCGTGACTTTGAGCGTATGTGTAATTGATATACTGTTTTTTGATTTCTTGAATGGAACAAGGTTAATTGATGCTTTTTTTTTATTTTTTTTATTTTTCTGATGAGGAGGAACAATTGATTTTACTGCTGGGAGAGCTGGTAAATGTTCTTACAGAAGCTGAGTAATTTTTCCCTTCCTACTGCCCTTGTAAACTTTGCTGCTCATTTCAAGGCGGAAAAAAAAAAAAGATAGTGTGCTTTTTTTTTCAATTTATTTTTTATTTATAGGATTATAGAGGGAGGGAGGTAGCAGGAGGGTTCTTTAAAGTGTCTCTGCTCTGGTGTTTGATGTATAATTTCCCGAAGCTTGATGATACATAATCTTAAATCTGAAGCTGAACACAAGTCGATTATGTTGGGCCACCAGCGAACGTGTTTATTGGATGATCGCAAAGTTAAACTAGTCCGGAACTTTTGACTCATTTTACTTTTGTGTATATTTTGTGATGAGGCCTCTCAGAAAGCATTGAGGTAAAAGATCAACAAAAAGCTATTAATTTGGATGAATTGTAGCAACTTCATATTCTTCTGCTTGTAACTTGGATAAATTGTAGTAATGCATGCTAGTGTGTTCTTATTTTACCACACTTTGTTTTTTTTTTTTTGTTTTATATGTTCTGGAACAGTCAGTTTGCAAAAAATTTTCTATAGGTACAAAATTTGATATAAAAAATTTGACACGACCTAATCATATAAAGTAAAATCCATACATTCAAAGGGAATGCGTGCGTCGATGCCATGGCAAAATTTGGAGCAGATCAACCGGAAGACCTCTTCGCAAGCTGTTTAATTTCCATTGCACCCAAAAAAGTATCCCACCATGTGAGAGGATTTTTAATAATCCTTTTGAGCATAGGAAAACACATCCACACAAGAAATCAAAAGTCTTCAGTGGCCTTTTTTTTTCTTTTTTTTTTTTTCAGTGGTGGACAAACATTAGTTGTTATATAAATTAATAAATTATGTATTTTTTTTTGGTGACTAATGTGATTTATAATAATCAAAATGTTAATTTAAAACAAGATACATTTCAAAAATATGATAAGTATCACATCATTGAAATATACTCTTTTTATATATATATATATATATATAAAATTTATTAGTGTGAAATATACTTTTTTTTTTATATAAAATTTATTAGTTTGTAGCATTAGGCTTATGGCTTATGTCTTATGTCGATCCCATTAGAAGAAGAAGAAAACATGTTTGGCGCTACATTTGTAGGTTGAAAATTAATAATAAAAATTAAAAATATTTTTCCACAACTTTTCAACTAATTGCTTTTTTTAAAATAAAAAAAAAATAAAAAATTATTTAAACTCATAAACTATAAAGTAAAAACAACACCAAATAACACCTATTCTCAATAACAAAAAAAAAAATTATTCAGTGTGTTTGGTTTAAGTTTTTTGGATTAAATTTTTTAAAAATTGAGTTTTTTGGTTTTTGTATTTTTTTTGTTTTTAGTGAATATTTTTAAAATTTTAAACATTTTTTTACTTTTTTAGATGCACCTTACTTAGATGTATCTACAAAATAAAAAATTTATGAAAAAATATTTTAAAAAATTGATGAATACATAAAAATACAAAAAAAAATGTATTGAATTCTTGTATTTTTTTTTTGTATTTTTCGTATTTAGTGAATTTTTTAAAAAAAAATTAGAATTTTTTTACTTTTTAGGTATATTTATGTTAAGTGTGTCTAAAAAGTAAAAAAATTGCTTAAAATATTAAAAAAAATCAGTAAAAACAAAAAAAAAATGAAAAATAAAAAAGTAAAATTTTTTAAAAAGTGTTTTTAGAAAAATGAAACCAAGCAAGCTAACTCAAAAAAAAACAAACAAACTTACAAGTAAGCCTGCACCAAAACAGGACAAAGGAATCACTTAAACCACCTACCCCAGGTGGACACATCCCGGTGACTTCCAGTATTAAAGGGAGTTGTTCAGTCCCGTAAGATTCATCACTAGTTTCGTTCCGATGATTTGAATCATTCATTTTAAACTATGTTACATGAACTCCGGTGTGTTGGGTGTGGGTATATATTTAGAAGTCGGACTCATCAAATCATAAATTTAAGGGTACGCAGACTCAGTAAAAAAATGTCATATTTTTATATTTTTAATCTAGTATGTGAGATAAAATGATATTATATGTAACTTACAGTGTCAAAATGACCTTTATAGCAATTGTACAACAATATGTACATATAATAATAATATTGTATACAATTATATAAGAAATATCCGTTTAAAAGTATCCGACACATATTCCATTCCTTTGTCCGAGTGTCGAGTGTCCGACACAGATATTTGATTTATTTTGAAGAGTCTGTGTAACATAGATTTTAAAGACCCTTCGTATATATCATTTCTAAAAAATATTAGGTGAATTCAATAATCATAACTTTTAATTTTATCATATTTGTCACTAAAAATTATTAAATTTATTAGTCTGTACAACATTGTTTTTAAGACTTACATGAATTCCATTAGAAGAAGAGAAGATTGAAATTAAAAGTATTCTTCCTTAACTTTTCAATAATTAGTTCTTTTAGTTTATTTAAGTTATTTTAGTTTCATAAATTATACACCGACACAAATTATCAAAATTTAAAAAATAAAAATAATAATAAATGACACTCATAAATTACACCAAACAAGACCAAGGGAACCACTTAAACCACAAACATCACCACTTCATGAAGCATTCACACTCCAAACAAAGACAGCATCCTGCAGTGACTTCCACCAAAAACAATAAAGGTTACGCGCAAACGAAGACTTTAGGACTATCAATATTATCACCACAGAACAGTGGCTACTTCCTAGAAAGAGAGCTGAAGGTGCCATCAGAGTTTCAAATAGAAGAAAACAGATCACCGTTTCCACACATATCACAACAGAACAGTGGTTACTTCCTAGAAAGAGTGCTGAAGTTGCCATCAAAGTTTCTAATAGAAAAAAAAGCAGATTTCATAACAACCATAAATACTCCTGCATTGCCACACATATCGAATATGCTGTTTTAGTAACTTTATGATTAAAATATGAGAAAAAAATTAATATGTTTGGGATGATTTTTTGGATTTTTAAGAAAAAATGTGCAAAAAGTAAAGAAAAAAAGAATCTTTAACTTTTTTGTATAGATTATTGACTTTTTGATTTTTCTAATAATTTTTTGATTTTTAGGTTAAAATATTGAGTTGCCAAACGAAACAACCTCGGTTGATTCTTGAGCATTACAAATTCCCAGTTTTGAAACTCAATTCAGATCACCATTTCCTCCTAATTATTCCTTCAAACAAAAAGCCTACTATACTACTGCTAACAAACACTCGAAACAAGAAAATGGCTGAATCTGCGGTGCTCCGTCTACTAGCCAACCTTGCACCCTTCCTTCAGGGAGAGGTGAATTTGTTGTGCGGAGTTTGGGAAGCAATGGAAGACATCAGAGATGAATTCGAGCGCATGTCGGCTTTCCTTAGAGTTGCTGATGCTAAGGAAGATAGTGACCCTGAACTCAAAGTTTGTGTCAAACAAGTTCGAGATGCTGCTTATGACACTGAAGATGTTCTTGATAAATTCAAGCTTCTCCTTGCACATCATCACAGCGATGGATGCCTTGGTTTTCTTCGTAAGGTTTTCTACTTTGCCAAGACTTTAAAAGCTCGCTACCAAATTGATTCTGAAATGCAAAGAATCAAGTCCAGGGTCATCAATATTTCCAAGGGACATAAAAGATACCATGATAAATATGGTATACTAGAGCAAAGCTCAAGGTCCAATGTTGTTAACAATTCATGGTATGATTATCGTGGTGATGCACTTCTACTCGAAGAAGCAAAGCTAGTGGGCATCGAAAAGCCCAAAAGACAATTGATGGAGTGGCTAGTCGAGGGAGGTTCTGGGTTGAAAGCGATTTCTATGGTGGGAATGGGGGGCTTAGGCAAAACCACCCTGGTTAAAAAAAGTCTATGATGATGCAACAGTGAAGAAACATTTTAACAGCCATGCTTGGCTCACTGTTTCCGAGTCATTCAGGGCTGAGGATCTCCTGAAGGACATGATTCAACAACTCTTTAAAGAAATCACGCAACCAGTCCCTGTTGAAGTTGAAACTATGAGCATCAACAGGTTGAAATATCTGGTTAAAAATTTTCTGCAACAAAAGAGGTATGTGGTTGTTTTCGATGATGTTTGGAATGTTAAAGATTGGGAGGCTATCAAACACATGCTACCTGACAAAAATTGTGGTAGCCGTGTCATTCTCACAACTCGTTTCACCGATATAGCTTCCACCTGTTGCGAAGAAAATGATGGTAATGTTTATACCTTGATGCTGTTGTCCCAAGAGGAGTCTTGGGCGCTGTTTTGCAACAAGACTTTTCGGGGGGACTTGTGCCCTCCACACTTGAAGCAAATCTCTCTTCAAATCTTAAAAAGATGCAAGGGATTGCCACTTGCAATTGTAGCGATAAGTGGTGTTTTGGCTACGAAGGACAGGAGCAGAATAAACGAATGGGAAATGCTTTATCGCAGCCTTGGTGCCGAATTAGAGGGCAATGACAGACTAGAGAGTATGAAAAAAGCACTCTCTCTCAGTTACAATGATATGCCTTATTATCTGAGGATTTGTTTCTTGTACTTGAGCATTTTCCCAGAGGATCAACAGACAGCATGCAAAATAGTAATTCGACTTTGGACAGCAGAAGGATTTGTGAATGCTATTGAGGGGAAAACAGTAGAAGAAGTTGCAAATGGCTACCTCGATGAGCTATTCAATAGGAACCTGATTCAAGTGGCAAAGAGATATTCAGATGGAAGGCCTTTATATTTCTGCATTCACGACCTGATGCGTGAAATTATTGTTTCAAAGGCAAGAGAGCAAAACATTGTAACAACAATTTGTAGACAGGGCTCAAGGAGGCTGGAGAAGGTCCGCCGCCTATTGATCCGAAGCACCTCGGATAATGTGGAATATAGCGAGCTTTTTTCTCGACTTCGTTCTCTGTTTGTGTGGGGGCCGATGGATTCATTGCCTATTGCATCATTGCGTGAGTTGTTTAGACGTGGTTCGAGGCTGCTAAATGTGTTAGATTTGGAAGGTACTCCATTAGAGACTATACCAGATGAAGTTTTTAAACTAATCCATCTCAGGTACCTTGGCTTGAGGGATACAAATGTGAAGATGGTCCCAAAGTTGATTAGGAAGCTTGAGAACTTGGAGACCTTAGATCTAGCAAGAACCTATGTGACTGAGCTGCCTAATGAAATCCTACACCTTCAGAAATTGCGCAATCTCATATCCTATCATTTGGAATCAAGAATCATTTATTTTGATATTGGAGGTATGAGTGGCTTTAAAGCTCCATCTGAGATAGGAAGCTTGCAATCCCTACAAGAGCTGTGGATGATAGAGGTAGACCAAAGAAGTGAAGGTGGGGTTCGTATAGTGAAAGAGTTGGGGAGGCTAACCCAACTAAGGGGGTTAGCCATTGTGAAGTTAAGAAGAGAAGATGGGGTGACTCTGTGCTATTCCATTGAGAAGCTCAGCAATCTTTGCATATTACAAGTATTTTCAACAAAAGAGGATGAGATCCTTGATCTGCAATCTTTGTCTCCAGTTCCTCGATATCTTCAACATTTATACTTGGGTGGACGTTTGGAGAAGTTTCCGCATTGGATACCTTCTCTCCATGGCCTTGCCACTTTAATTTTAGGGTGGAGCAAGTTAAGGGATGATCCTTTGCAATCCCTACAAGAATTACCTAATTTGGCTGAGCTTCTACTTGAACAGGCATACGAAGGGGAAGGACTGTGTTTCAAGGCAGGAGGGTTTCAATGGCTTAAAGAATTACGTCTTTCTAAATTAAAGGGATTGAGATGGGTGAGAGTGGAGGAGGGAGCAATGCCCCACCTCGAATCTCTACATATCAAAAGTGGTGAATTGATGGAGGAGGTCCCCTCAGGGAACGAAAATCTAACCAACCTCCAAACGTTTGAGCTTTGTGATATGTCTAATAAATTGATTTCAAAGTTAGATCGAGAAGTACAAGATGGGGATTATAGAAAAATAGCGCACATTCTTGAAGTTAGATTTTGGTATTGGGAACATGATCAATGGAAAATAAAGTTTCAATGAAGAGAGAGGAAGAGGAAGGAGAAGCGGTCTCACTAGATTGGATCAGTATCATAGTAAATAACATTTTTTCCCCTTTTTTTTGCATTTTTATTACATATTCTAATGATGATTTATTTTCTTCTTGATCTAGATAATAATTGGTAAGAGTAATTGATCGCACTTTATTTTTACTTATTTACCTCTTATTTGTTTGTGGTGGTGATTCTAAGAATTTTTTTTAAGATAGACAATCAAAAATTTAAATTTTATAAATCTACTAATTTAGACTTTTCAAATCACACAAAAAAAATCTAATTAATTGATATAATTGTTTAAATTAAAATGTGGATACAAAAACTTTAAAATAAATATATTTTGTGTTTATCACTAGTATGATAAAATGAGACATTTTTTCTTGTAAAGTCTAATTTCTTTATAGTTAAGTTGTGCAGCAAATTATAAAATAAAATTTTGATTGTTCAATAAATTGGGAACAAAAATAGGCATAAGATTTGAGATAAGAAATAAAATACATATTAAAAAAGGGATTAATTACACTTTTCACCTATTTAGTTTGATCAAAATTTCACTTAGTCTCTATAATTTTAATTTGAACAATTTACTCCCTATACTTTAAGTCTAGTTTCAATTTAGTTTTTCCATCTATATTTTTGTTAATTTTCTCTACGTGTACACCTTAGAAAATTAACAAGTGTCTAAAAATTGTTAGTTTTAACCTCCAATTTAAACGAAAGAACCAATTTAAAATCTTAAAAAATTAAGAAGTGTCCAAAATTGTTAATTTATTTTGTCTACGTGCATACCTTAGAAAATTGATAAGTGTCTCAAAATTGTTATTTTAACTTTCAATTTAGACAGAAGAACCAAATTAAAACTAGATTTAAAGTGTATGGACCAAATTGTACAAATTGAAATTATAGGTACTAAAGTGAAATTAAAGTCAAACTATATGGATGAAAAGTGTAATTAACCCTATATTATATTGAATTATTGTTTAAAAATTTATATATACTAGAGAGAATAAATAGAAACAAAGAAGAATATGTATATAAACTTAAATCATATATATTAGGACAAATTATACTTTGTCCTTTTTATGTTCAGTCATTTTTTCACTTTAGCCCTTAAAATTTGGTTTTTTTCATTTTGACCTTTCATATTTCAAGTTTTTCACAATTTACTCTTAAAGTTAATTTCTGTTCAAAACTAGATAAAAAAATGTCACGTTAATTGCCACATAACATAAAAAAATATTATTATATTAATATTTGAGTTTGTATAGAGATGAGTTATATATAATAAAATATTTTTATATTACGTGACTATCAATATATCATTTTTTAACTAATTTTGGATAAGTTAGGTTTTTGAGTAAATTAAGAAAAACTTCAAACATGAAGAACCAAAGTGAAAAAAAATAAAAATAAACTTTAAGGGCTAAAATGAAAAAATGACCAAATATAAAATAGACAAAGTGTAATTTACCCTGTATATTAAGAGCATTAATGATCACATTTTCTTACCATATTTTATTTATCTTCTCATATGTCAACACTATATTAGTAAGAAAAATGATTCATCCTCCTAATTTTGCACTCCCCCTATTTTACCTTCAATGATGACGAATTAAGGGGACTAAAGATGAGAGAGAGAGAGAGAGAGAGAGAGAGAGAGAGAGAGAGAGGAGTGTGGGACCACTTCACTTGAATTTTAACCACGTCATTGGTGGTGGAATTTATAGACCTCAATTAGGAGGATGTAACACCGCTCATATTAGTAACAAGCATGACTAGGGATACTCATTAAACTAATATGATATTTACACATAAGATAATAAATAAATTATAGTAAGAAAAAATGATAAGCATAACATTATTGTTTTAAGAATTCTTGTGTTATGGATTGAGTGTGTTATGGATTAAAAAGAATTCTTGTATTATGTATTAATTCTTGTTTTAAGAATTCTTTGATTGTGTTTGAATTGAGAATCTGGACCTCTCCAATCTGATGAAAGACCAGAGAGAAGTTCATTTCAAAAACAAAAACAAAAAAAAATATACAAGTGTCAACAATATATTCCAGAGACAACTTATCTTTTAAGCCACTTGAGTCATTGTCTACGATTCACAGAAAAATCTAAAAATAAAAAATAAAAAGTTCAATGACAAAAGCCTCAATTGTCTAAAGAGTAAATAGGCTCCGTTAGTATATTCATAAATTTTTTATCTCCTTAATTTATTTATTTTTGGGGAACTTATCAATAAGTCCCATGTACAAAGTTCAAAACCCATCTAATCCCAAAACAAAACACTTGCGCCAATTAGTCTTATATATTTTTAATTGTTATCAAAAAAATCTTTTTTTTTTTTTAAATTTTTTTTTACAGACGCAGCTACATCCCACTACCATGGAACTTCCGTTAGACAGTCACTGGAAACTCACCGAAATGTTCAACATCACCGGGAAGTTGCCGGAGTGTCGCTGGAGTATCGCCAGAAGTTCACCGGAGTGTTCTGAACGTCAATAGAAATCACCGGAATGTCCAAAACGTTCACCAAATGTTAAGAACATCGTTGGAGACTCACCGGAATGTCCAGAATATTGCCGAAAAAAATAAATAAATAAATAAATAGAGAAACTAGAGTGAAAAAACATAACAAAATGTGGTAAATATTGATAAACTAAAAGGGAAAAAAAATGTAACGACAAAAAATACAACAATGGGAAAAACATATGTTATTTTTCAATTTTTGTAAGGTTTAAGCAATTAATCTCTAATATTGATCAAACTGAAAAGCAAGTTTTGAAACTGTAAAATGTTGTAGTTTCAATGCAAAAATCTAGTAAGCATTTATCTTTATTAATCAAACTGAAAAATATGTTATGAAACTATAAAATTTTACAGTTCTAAAGAATATCATGAAACTGCAAAATTTTGCATAATTCATTCCAGCACAAAAAAATTGAAACTACAAAATTTTACAATTTTCACCGCCTGTAACTAAAACTTGAAAACAACTTGTTCAGAACTTGAAAATTTTCTCTATTAAAATAAGAAAAGAGAAGTGTATTGCAGAGAAAATGTAGAAAAATTAAGAAATCTAAGGAGAAAAACAGATATAGAGAGAGGATTGTACTCCGACAATTATTTTTTGTTTAGATCTAGCCAGATCTGATGAAGATCTACTCAGATCTGATGTAGATCTACATCAGATCTAAGTAGATCTATTCATCTTCTTCGTCGAAAACATATCTTCTTCACTGTTGGTAAGGGTGAAGTAAGGAGTCGGTGGTTGATGGTTGTCGGTGAACCCCAATCGATGGCAGTCATCGGTCGCTAGTGGCTATATATCAGAAAGAGAAAAAGAAGAAGCAAGACGTTGCATGTCGACAATCACCAAAAATCAGAAAGAGAAAGAGGCAGAGAAGAAAAACATTACAGGACTTTTGAATATAAACAGAAGGTTATGGGGACTAAATAGGCCGTACCTTTTTCAAAGAGGACTTCTTGATAATTTGCCATTTATTTTTATACCCTCTCTCAAAGCTACAAAGGCCCATCTTCTGAAGGCCCTTGCCGAAATTGACCAAGTTGCAGTCTTTCCAATATGACTTTTTTTTATATTAAAAAAAATAAAAATAAAAATAAAAATAAAAAAAAAAAAAACACTAACCCTGCTAATAAATGGTTGAAATTTCATTACCAAAACTCCTAATTTATTGGATGTCACCTTTTTTTACTTCTTTTATTTATCGTAAGGTGTTTCCTTTTTATTTATTGTTACTTTGGTTATGGTTGATAACATGATTCAACTCTTAAAGTTCAATTGATTAAGTAATAATCAAATAAGTTCGTTTGATAATCATAACTGATATCACTTACAAATTTAAGTGCCTCTTAAAATGTAGGTTAAAATTTAAGAAAATTGTAAGTCATAAAACTTACTTAATTCTGATTGAATTTATAAATAATAAACATAATATCAATAAACACTATTATAAACTCACCACCACCACCACCACCACAACCACCACCATCATACCACCGCCACCACTACTACTACTACCACCACCATTATAACTACCACCATCATGCCACTGCCACTATTACCACCACCACCACCACCATCACTACTATTACCACCATCACTACCACCATGCCATCGCCACTACTACCACCATTACTACAACCACCACCACCACCATCACTACTACCATGCCACCGCCATCACTACCACCATTACTACAACCACCACCACCACTGCCACCACCACCATCACTACCGCTACTATCACCGCTACCATTGTCATTATTGTCATAAACAACACCATCATTTACTATCACTATCATCGCTACTTCCACCACCACCACCATGCCACTACCACTATCACCACTATGCCACTGCCACCACTATCACTACTACAATCACAATATAAAAATTAAAATATATAATTCAAAAATAATAAATTTTAAATTTGATTTTATACATATCAAATATCTTATTTTTAATTTAGCACTTAAATTTTTATCAAACAGCTTTTTAACTCAAAAAATTCAGCATTCAATTTTCAATTCTCAATTTTTAATTTTTAATTTTACCAAACGTCGTCTTTTTCTTTCTCTGGATACACAATTCCCTCTTCAACATATGACAGCCAATTACAAGGCAAAAATCTTCACCGGATAACTTGATGGATGCCATTGAGCATCCTCTGCGGTCTCAATAGTCAGTAAAAGTAATTCAAAAAGTGATCAAATAATAAAGATTGTAAACCAAATTGCATTAAATTTAATCACACAATACACTATTTTCTAAATACATTTCGATTGTCATATGTAATCATAAACCCTCTTTTTCCTGCTATTTTAGTTAAATCAAGAGATCATTATTTAATTATTTATTTTCAGTCTAGCTAATGGGTTGAGAAAAAAACAATCGACCATCAAAAATTCCCATATGATACAAATATCATCCAAACACAACATAAATCTATGGATAGTACAATACTCCGCACAGAAAGAGCTACAAAACACTTACATGAATGGAGTCCACACAATAGTAGGAATCACACACCCCTATGAGGGTTTTGGGCCACTTCCTATGGCTGACATATGTGAGTCCCCTCATTTCTTGTTCCACGGAAGTTGACATTCAAAAAAAGGAGTTGGTGTATCCAGCAACATTGAGGCCCATTTTGAGCAAGAATGTCAATCATAAATGTCAGGATATATAATTGCCAATGTATGACAAATAGGACAGAGGGTTTGCAATTTTTATTCCATAAATTGATGAAGACCGTCTCAATTTTCTCATGTCATATTTTAATTCTACTGGAAGTCAAACATTTTCATGAATCTTATTTAACAGAAGTAATAAAAGTCCAGTAAGTTGACTTGTGAGATAAAAAAATTAGCCAAAGCCTATTTATATTGCTCAATTCATGCCGGAGAACCCACCTAATGCATTCAATTTAGCCAAATCAATTTCAAATCATTATAACAGCTTGCATTCTAATTAAATAATTTGATTAGTCAATACGGTTGTTAGTTCCTGGAAAGAGCCCTATTTGCTAAATTGCTAAGCTGTCAAAGAAATATGCAAAAGCAATTTTCACAAAGCCCCAAGTTTTCATACTCAGCTGCAGCACCTAAAAACCAGTTCAGATCTCCATTTCCTCCTAGTTATCCCTTCAAACAACACAAAAAGGCTATACTGCAAAGAACCACACAAAAGAGAGAATGGCAGAGACTGCTGTGTTCAATCTACTAGCCAACTTTTCACTCTTCTTTCAGCGAGAGGTGAATTTGTTGAGAGTTCAGGAAGAGATCAAGTACATCAGGGATGAATTCGAGTGCACGATGGCTTTCCTCAGAGTTGCTGACTCTATGGAAGAAAATGTCCCAGAACTCAAAGTTGGGGTCAAACAAGTTCGAGATGCTGCATACTACACTGAAGATGTTCTTGACAAATTCAAGCTTAACTTTGCACACAATCATGGCACTGGATTCTGTGGTTTTGTCTGTAAGATTTCTTTCTCCATCAAGACTTTAAAAGCTTGCTACCAAATTGCTTATGAAGTGCAAAGAATTAAGAACAGGGTCATCAATATTTCCATGGGACATCAGAGGTACCATGATAGATATGGTATACTAGAGCAAGGCTCAAGGTCCATTGGTGTTAACATCGCATGGTACGATTGTTGTGGAGATGCGCTTGTACATGAAGAAGCTGAGCTTGTGGGCATCGAGAAGCCCAAAACAAAACTGATTGGGTGGTTGGTGGAGGGAGATCCTAGACTCAAGGTGATTTCAGTAGTGGGAATGGGAGGATTGGGCAAAACCACTCTCGTTAAAAAGGTCTATGATGATGCAGCAATAAAGAAGCATTTCCAGATTCGGGCTTGGATCACAGTTTCAGAATCAATCAAGATTGAAGAGCTCTTAAAAGGCATGATTCACCATCTCTTTAAAAAAGTCAAGCAACCAGTCCCAAAAGGAGTGAAAACCATGGATTGGAACAGCCTAAAAGGAATAATAAATGCCTTCCTACGGCAAAAGAGGTATGTGCTTGTTTTTGATTATGTATGGAATATTCAAGCATGGCAAGCTTTTAGATATACGTTCCGTGAGTGCAACTGTGGAAGCCGAGTAATGCTTACAACAAGAAATGCTGATTTAGCCTTATTCTCTAGTATAGAATATAATGGCTATGTCTATGATCTCCAGCCCTTGTCTCCCCAAGAGTCCTGAACCTTGTTTTGCAAAAAGATGTTTCAAGAGAACTATTGCCCCTCACATTTGGAAGGACTTTTGAGAAGCATCTTGAGAAGATGCAAGGGATTGCCGCTTGCAATTGTGGCTATCAGTGGTCTTTTATCGGTGAAGGACCAGAGCAGCGTAGCAGAGTGGGAGAAGGCCTATTGAAGCCTTGGTGCTGAACTAGAAGGAAATAACCGACTCTTGGGCATGAAGAAAATATTGTCACTCAGTTACATTGATTTGCCTCACTATCTAAAGCTTTGTTTTCTGTACTTGAGTGTTTTTCCAGAGGACCATCTAATTGAACATTGGAGATTAATTTGGTTATGGATAGCAGAAGGATTTGTAGAAGTAAAAGAAGCACCTATAGAACAAGTTGCGGAGGGCTACATCAATGAGCTCGTCAATAGAAGCCTGATTCAAGTGGCGAAGATAAAAGGTAAAAGGATTAAATTCTATCGCATCCATCACCTTTGGCATGAAATTATTGTCGCCAAGTCGAGAGAGCAAAACATTGTAACAATAGCCACTGAAAGAGGCATGAGGAGGCCTGAAAGAGTCTGCCGCTTCTCAATCCATGATCATTTGGGACATTTACAACAAAGCAAGCGTTTCACTCGGCTACGTTCTTTGCTCCTATTTAGCACAACATATTCACCAAGCATGCCGTCCATGCTTGCATCACTAAGAGATCTAAAGCTAATGAAGGTGCTGGATCTGAGTGGTGCCTCATTAAAGATTTTTCCAAATGAAGTTGTCAAACTAGGCCATCTCACATATCTAAGTTTAAAGGGAACTGAGGTAAAAAAAATTCCAAAGTCAATAGGAAGGCTCAAGAACCTGGAAATCTTGGACCTTAGACACACTTACGTCACCGAGTTGCCTGATGAGATCCTAAATGTCCAAAGATTGCGCGATCTCATGGCATTTCGATATGAAGAAAAACTCAATTATTATTCTTTTAATAATGAGTGTGGGTTCAAAGCCCCAGTTGAAATAGGAAGTTTGACCTCCTTGCAGAAACCCGATTCAATTTAAACAAACCACGGCAGTGGCAGCATTGTACCAAGAGAGATAGGGAAGCTGACCCAACTGAAGTCATTAGGCATTATAAAGGTAAGAGGTGAAGATGGTAGGGCACTATGTTCATCCCTTGAGAAGCTAATCAACCTTTATGCATTGTATGTTACTGCAATAGAAGAAGATGAGATCATTGATCTACAATCTCTATCTTCGCCTCCTCAACTTCTCCAAACACTATTCCCGAAGGGACGTTTAGAGAAATTACCGCAGTAGACACCTTCTCTTCACAGCCTAGTGACAGTATGTCTACGGTGGAGCAAGTTAAAAGATGCTGATTCACTGCAATATCGTCAAGGTTTACCCAATCTGGTTTATCTTGATCTTGTTGAGGCATATGAAGGGGAGGAATTGTGTTTCAAGGCTGGTGGGTTCCAGAAGCTTAAGATTTTAATGCTTATTAGATTAAAAGGATTGAGGCGGGTGATAGTGGAGGAACGTGCGATGCCTTATCTTGAAGAGCTATATATTCAGAATCGCAAATTGATGGAGGAGTTGCCCTCATGCATTGAACAGCTAACCAACCTTACATTGCTTGACTTATTTGATATGTTTGATATATTGGTTTCCAAGTTGAATAGAGACCTACAAGGTGGGGATTACTGAAGAATAGCTCACGTCCCTGAAGTTTGGATTGGGGACACAAAAAATGGTTGTTGGAGAGGAACTAATATGTAGAAGGAGAGAGAAAAAGGAGTTTCTACCAGGTTTGCACCCTTCAAATTCCGGTTCCCTATATTCTTTTGTTTTTTAATCTTTTATTTCCCAAGTAGTTAATTTGAAACCTCTTTTTTTTCTTTTTCTTTTTCTTTTTTGTGGCAAATAAGTTATCTTTTCTGAATTTGTAACTTTCCCACAACACATCTCTCAGCAAAAATGGCAAATATGTTATCATTTACAATTATGAGTCTAGTTAGAACCTCTCAGTATTCTAATTGAGAGCTTTTGTGAAATTGTTCAAACTTTTGTAGTTAAATTTTTTACCTATATCTTTCCAACTGATACTACATATTATGAAAATATTAGCAGCTCAAGCAATTCTTAACTGGCAATAACAAATGCATTTGTCCAAAATAATCTTACAAGAATTGCAACATCCCAAGAAAAGTCAGATAAAAAAGTTTCACCCTTAAAATTTGCCAAAGAACAATACCAACTCCAACCTCACAAGTTTAGCCAGCGTGAAAATCTAAAATTTAGATATTATGCGGGACATTTTTTTCTTTCTTTTTGTTTTAGAAAAATAAATAAATAAATAAATAAATAAATTAGTCTAACAATTGTCTCCTGAACTTGTTTTGGGAGGTTTCCTAGGGTTCAAACCCAACTACCCAAGTTCTGACCCAAAAACGTAGGCCTGGGCTATCAATTACAGATAGTGTTCCCACTCATTCCCAACACCCTCTGCGAAATCTTTAAATGTGGAACTCGTTATAAGGTCCCTTCTTTTATCCCCTTACATCCCTGTGAAACAAAACACCACAAATAACCCCTATGGTCAAGTCAAATACAACAATAGGATCATAATCAACCCCAAAACAAAATGACCCTGCATTGCAATTCTTTCGAACAAGTGAATTCATGTATCCTTGCACCGAACTCGCATTTTTGTGTACATAAGTTGGCTCTTATACCGTAAGAAACAACCCCGCCAAGAACCTACCCCAAAAGATATGCACCCAATACTCTCCATGCAGTGTTTTGATCTGAGACTCAGAATATGCTAAAGTGGGTCTTGGTATGCAAGTTGGCTCACATACCATGAGAAACAACCTCATCGAGAACCTACCGAAAAAGGTATGCACTGAATACCCTTTATTTCAATGTGCGATTGGTTGGTCAATCTAGTTGCCTGATTTAAGGTTCTAGGTTCAACACTCATATTAAATGCAATTTATCATCATCTCCACTTATATACTAGATCCCTTACGTAAAGTTTAAATGTGCGACTTGACTTGACACATGCTACATAAGATGAGTTGTTATAATAACAATTTGCAGCAACTTTAAATTATTGAACTTGTAGGGCATATCTTTCCAAATTGATTATGTTTAATGCCCAGATACTAAAACTAAACTAATAAAACTTTTTACGGCTTCATTGAATTCTTGCTTATAATTTTTACAAACGTGATATTTTAATTAGTTTTCTGTTGCTACTATAAAGAACTTAATATATTTATTTGATGTTTCTAACTGGGATGCTATAACAAACATTAGGATGACCAAGTTATCACATTATTGCCCCCCGATCACTTCATTTCCTAAGCAAATCCCGTGTAAAGAAAAAATGATGAAACAAGTAATATTTAGATATGTTTTATTTATCTATTTATTTACTTTTCTGTAGATTGGTTTTCTTCCTAGTGGTTCTTTAGATTTTTAGATTAAAAATGGTAATTTCCCCTCTACTACACAAAGCATGTAAGAGCTTTGTTGTACACTAGTCTAATCACCAATTATGCAGTACACACCCCTTAACATGTACCATATGTGCTTGTTATGATCCAAAGCAGTCTTGGTTAAAAATAATAGTCTTGGTTATGATTTGAAGTGGTGGACAAATCAAAGTAAGGTCAGCCCATGGTCAAACAAATTGGGGGCATGCATAATTATGAGGCTAGGTGGTGTTTGGATCCAACAGCTGGAAGTCCGGGTGGATATGGTATGCACCCATTTAGGTTGACCAAGGATAATGGGTAGAGTTGAAGAGGAACTAATATGTAGAAGGAGAGGGAAAAAGGAGTTTCTACCAGGTTTGCACTCTTCAAATTCTGATTCCCTATAGTCTTTTATTTTTTAATCTTTTATTTCCCAAGTAGTTAATTTGAAACCTCTTTTTTTTTTTTCTTTTTCTTTTTGTGGCAAATGAGTCATCTTTTCTGAATTTGTGACTTTCCCACAACACATCTCTCAGCAAAAATGGCAAATATGCTATCATTTACAATTATGAGTCTAGTTAGAACCTCTCAGTAGTCTAATTGAGAGCTTTTGTGAATTGTTCAAACTTTTGTAGTTAAATTTTTACCTATATCTTTCCAACTGATACTACATATTATGAAAATATTAGCAGCTCAAGCAATTCTTAACTCGCAATAACAAATGCATTTGTTATGGGAATTCCATCCATTAACGGGCACAGCAAGTCATGATTTGTCCACATTATGTGAAGAAATCGTCATATTGCTCATTGTTTCCCAAATCACAGAAAAATCTTAAGCAAAAATAACATGGGTTTTCTTTTCATTACAAATTTATAAACAAAAATTCCAAGAAATTGAAGAAATCCAAGAGGTACTGATGCAAGAACATGAACACAACACAACAGGAGGAGACAGAAGAGGAGTAACAAGAGTAAGTAAATAAGAGACGAGTGACTCACACTCACTGGTTGTTTTTGTTGGCCCCTCTCTCTGGCCTCTGGATGGTTAGGGCAGCGAATTAAATCCCAAAGGGAAAGCCGAGATTGGAATCCGCTTTTGTATGGTGCTCAGTTTGGGTTACAGGTGGGGCTGCAGTGGAGATGAGAGAGGGGTGTGGTGGTGCGTGCTGGCGAAAGAAATCTGAGAGAATAGATTTGATTTTGAGAGGAGAAAGTAGTTCAAATAACGGCGTCGTTTTCAAGTTTGGGTTGGTTTGAAAAATAATTTTTTAAATAGATTTTAAAAACGGGAGCTTTTTTGATAAATCCATTTTCTAAGAGCTTTATTCCATCCAACCCATATTCTTTTTGATTATTCCATTAGATCCAATTTGAGATAAGAAGACCAAAATACCCTTTTCATCTACTTATGTTCCATTTAGTTCACATTATTTTCTTATAATTCAATAAGTCCTATGGGTGACATAATTACCAAAATACCCCTAATGTGAATGTTCACACCGTCAATGTGAATGTTCATATCGTCAATGTGTAGGGGCCCGGCCAATGTCGATCCTCGTAGGTGCTTGGAAAAATTCGAGTCGGGACGGGCCGGCCCACAGGCCAAAAAAATAGGCCCGGCCCAGTCTGTTGATAATGTGAATATTCACATTGACAAGTTAACATTCACATTGATAGGAGTGTAAAATTGGTCCGCGGCCCGTGGGCGGCCCGAAGCCAGCCCGTTGCCCGGGGCGTGCCCGGGCCGGCCCGTTCATAATGTGAATATTCACATTGACATATTAATATTAACATTGATAAGAGTGTAAAATTAGCCCGTGACCCGTGGGCAGCCTGAAGCCGGGGCCCGGGCTGGGTCAGGCCGGGCCCGCGCCCGTTGACAATGTGAATATTCACATTGACATGTTAACATTCACATTGATAGGAGTGTAAAATTAGCTCGCGGCCTGTGGCCGGCCTGAAACCCGCCCGCGGCTCGTAGGCGGGCCCGGCCCGACCCGTTGATAATGTGAATATTCACATTGATATGTTAACATTCACATTGATAAGAGTATAAAATTAGCCCGCGCCCCGTGGCTGCCCGAAACCAGCCCATGGCCCGTAGGCGGCCCGGAGCGGGCCTGGCCCGACCTGTTGACAATGTGAATATTCACATTGACATGTTAACATTCACATTGATAAGAGTGTAAAATTGACTCGCGTCCCATGGGCGGCCTGAAGCTCGTGGGCGGCCCGGGGCGAGCCCGACCCGGCCCGTTGACAATGTGAATATTCACATTGACATATTAACATTCACATTGATAGGAGTGTAAAATTGGCTCGTGGCCCGTGGGCAGTCCGAAGCCCGCCCGCTGCCCAGAGCAGGCCCGGCCCGGCCCATTGACAATGTGAATATTCACATTGACATATTAACATTAATATTGATAACAGTGTAAAATTGGCCTATGACCCGTCGGCAGCCCGAAGCCCGGCCCCGGGCCAGGGCGGACCCGGCCCGTTGACAACGTGAATATTCACATTGACATGTTAACATTCACATTGATAAGAGTGTAACATTAACCCGTGCCCCGTAGCTGTCCGAAAGCCGACCACGGCCCGTGGGCGACCCGAGGCGGGCCCGGCCCGGCCTGTTGACAATGTGAATATTCACATTGACATGTTAACATTCACATTGATAAGAGTGTAAAATTGAGTCGCGTCCCATGGGCGGCCCGGGACGGCCCGGGTTTGGGTCCGGGCCTACCCCGGGCCGCGGGCGAGCTTCGGGCAGCGGACAAATTTTACACTCCTATCAATGTTAATGTTAACATGCCAATGTGAATATTCACATTGTCACAGGTCGGGCCAAGCCTGCCTCGGGCTGCGGTCTGGCTTCGGGTCGCCCACGGGCTGCGGGCCAATTTTACACTCTTATCAATATGAATGTTAACATGTAAATGTGAATATTCACATTGCCAACGGGCCGGGCCCGCCCCGGCCCGAGGTCGGGCTTCGCGCTGCCCACGGGTCACGGGCCAATTTTACACTCTTATCAATGTGAATGTTAACATATCAATGTGAATATTCACATTGTCAACAGGCCGGGCTGGGCCCGCCCCGGGCTGCTCATGGGCCGTGGGCGGGTTTCGGGCAGCCACGGGGCGCGAGCTAATTTTGCACTCCTATCAATGTGAATATTCACATTGTCACGGCTCGGGCCAAGCCCGCATCGGGCTTCGGTCGGGCTTCGGGCCGCCCACGGGCTACGGGCCAATTTTACACTCTTGTCAATGTGAATGTTAACATGTCAATGTGAATATTCACATTGTCAACGGGCCGGGCCGGGCCGGGCCCGCCCCGAGCCGCGGGCGGGCTTTTAGCCGCCCATGGGCCGTAGGCCAATTTTATACTCTTATCAATGTGAATGTTAACATGTCAACGTGAATATTCACATTGTCAACGGGCCAGACCGGGCCCGCCCTGGGCCGCCCATGGGCTGCGAGCTGGTTTCGTGCCGCCACGGGACAGGGGCCAATTTTACACTCCTGTTAATGTGAATGTTAACATGTCAATGTGAATATTCACATTGTCAACGGGCCGGGCCGGGCCGGGTCGGGCCCGCCCTGGACTGCTAGCCAGTTTTATACTCTTATCAATGTGAATGTTAACATGTCAATGTGAATATTCACATTGTCAACAGGCCGGGCCGAGCCCGCCCCGGGCCGCCACGGGCCGTGGGCGGGTTTCGGGCAGCCACAAGGCGCGGGCTAATTTTACACTCCTGTTAATGTGAATATTCACATTGTCAACGGGCCGGGCCGGGCCCTTCCCGGGCCGCGGGCGGGCTTTTGGCCGCCCATGGGCCGCGGGCCAATTTTATACTCTTATCAATGTGAATGTTAACATATTAATGTGAATATTCACATTGTCAATGGGCTGGACCGGGCCCGCGCCCGGGCCGCCCATGGGTCGCGAGCGGGTTTTGCGCCGCCACAGGACGCGGGCCAATTTTACACTCCTATTAATGTCAATGTTAACATGTCAATGTGAATGTTCACATTGTCAACGGGCCAGGCCCGCCCCGGCTCGCGGGTGGGTTTCGGGCCACCCACGGGCCAATTTTACATTCCTACCAATGTGAATTTAAAAATATGAATGTTCACATTATTAAATTACTAATCGTTCAAAAAATATTTATAAGGGTATCAAAATTGAATATAAGGGCATAAGTGTCCAAGAAAATAGTGTAAATCAAGAAAATGGACTTTATGGAATAAAACTATACATACATGGAATTAAATGGGTTAAAAAATTTCTTCATGGACTTCTTGGGTTAAAACACTTCTAAATTGGACTTATCAATAAAAATCCCTTTTAAAAACTAAACCAATCAAACCCCATTTGAGAGGAAAAAATTTATTACCATGCTCACTCCAAATTCATCAGTAATCTTATATAGAGGATGAATGGTAGATTCATTATTACATGACAATGATAAAATGATATCGGTGTTAAATTAAGGCTTTGTTTGGAAAGATAGTTAGGTTAAAATAATTTATTAAAAGACACAATAGATTAATATAATAAATAAGATAAAATGTCATATCAACTCATAATTATTTCATTTTTCTCTCACGATCATTAAATTAACTAGAAAAAGAAAAAAAGAAAAAAAAGAGTCAACCAACTTCTCAAACACAACCAGGTTAAAATAATCCAAAAAAAAAAAAAAAAACTAAATAGCCAACTGAAATAGCCAATTTCCCAAACAATGCCTAAATTTTTTTATTTGATTTGTAACCAATGTTTAATTGCGGTTAGTATTTAAGGTGGTCATAAAACTAGTTTTTTGTAACTTTTTTTGTGAATGTTGCAAAAACAATTATTTGTGAGAACACAGATTTGTACAAATTATTTTCAGTAATGTCCACACAAGTTTTTCATTCTATACATCCTCAAAGTTTTTTAAAATCAAGAAATTAATTGAAAACTTGAATTTGTTTAACAGTATATTTATATCATCAAAGAGAATAGAAAAATTCAACATATTGGTGAGCAAAAACGTATCACCATCTTGATATATCCAAATTATCTTGAGAGTTAAGTTTTAAATCGGAAAGCTTTTTTATCTTCTCATATTTGAATCTGTACAATATGGCACCTCCACATATGTACATCACCAAGTAGGACTCTTCTTTAGATTCTTCACGAACAACGCCAAGTATAGAGTACTCATACGAGCAAAAATTAAGTCTATGCTCGTAGTGCCACATTCATGGGAACACTTGAGCGACCTACTCAAGATTGACACAATAGTTCACCACCCACTTTGAGTATTTCGAGCACATCAAATTGCAATTTGTGAAAGTAACTCAAGTCGAGTAAATACAAATAGCCTCGCGACGCCACAAAATACCTAAAATTCTGATCGATCTTTCCTTTTTTAATATAAGGCATTGGTATTCTTTCAAGTTGATCTTGATAGACATTAAAACACAATAAAGTTTCTTAATGGTAAAAAAACCAATGTATTGCCCCTTCCCAAAAGATAGCATAGTTGAGGACTAGATCATTGAAGGGGCTGAATATGAAATGGGTCGTATCCAAGCCTTGGGCCAGCTCAATCCACTAAAGCCCAAATCCAAGCAGGTTAGATGAATATATGGGCAAGCCAATCGAACCCAACTCCATAATCAACAGTCTACCCAAGTCCTCTAGCACTTGGGCCCAACTCACAGTGGAAAGGCTAGCCCAGCTGTGATATTGGGCTAGGGCCAAGCTGCAGGACACATTCTATGGGCCGAACTGATGTGTCGAACCTATCATCAGAACCAAAGTGGGCCTAGCCAATACACAAAATATCCGAACGAGCCAGCCCATCCCAACAGAAGTCGTGTCTAAGGCCGAGCTGGGGCACGAAGGTGCCGAGCTGAAGGAACCTCACAGAGAAACATAGAAGCCATGAGGATATGCATGTGCAAGTTGCCACCTCAGCTGGTCCACTACACCTAGAATCACGGAAACAGTTAAAACCAGAGGAATGTGGTTTGTTATCAGCATGACTACAATGAGTATAACCACCTCTTGACAACTACCAGATGGTCCCCCACAGAGCGCCATGCTAAAAGGAAACCTGACAGCACCGAAGCTCCATGAAACCATCTTGAGAAACAAGTAAGGAACTCTATATATACAACATGAACTTCACATTGAAGGTAACTGTTCAAAGTTGAACCTCACTTACTACAAACTAAACTCTCTACACTTTTTCTCCGATCATTGATTCCCACACCGAAGGGGTTATCCGGCCAACCCCGGTGGGGCAGCTCTTACGGTGCTTCTTATGGCAGGAACCTCATTCCTTGGATAGTCCAACTGAGCGTGGAGCCCCGATCCACTTTCATCTAGTGCGGAATCCGGTACGCACAATTGGTGCGGTGAGCATAGATCACTTTGTCTCTAAGCTCTGCACTCAACTCCGGCGATGGGAGTTGAGGACATCCCACCTTCGACGCATACTCCACAGACGGAGAAGACAAAGGACAAAGGCTTGGCACTCCCAACATTCCTAGAAGAACAAACCGGAAACAATAACCGGACCCCTGAATCCATCGAGCATCGATTACCCTTCGCTGGAGGTTCCTCTCATCACTTTCTTCTGGAAAAGGATTACAGAGATCGAATCATAGACTCCATGGGGATGGAGATACAGGAGCTGAAGGCGCAACTTAAAAGGATGCTGGGTGATCCAACGGAGGAGAAAACTGAAGCGGAGCTATAGACACCCCATTTTTGACCGACCTTAAGACTCAGACATCATTGATTGAGCGCTCGGTGATGGTGCATGTTGTGCTCGTTTCGAGGTTTCGGAGTTTTGACTGAGAGCCTTGCCTCCGGGCCTCTGAGCTCTTTTGTGCTTCGGCTCGGTTTGTGGACCGAATCTTGTTTTCTCTTCCCAGAGGGAGTGAGTGGTCTTGTAGACCATCTCTTTGTGGTCGTAGACCACTTTTTGTGGTCGTAGGCCACTTTTCCCGTTTGGAGACTAGTTTTCGATTTTTGGAGCCTTTAGCCGCGCGCCTTGTCTCGGGACCGCTTAACGTTCTCCGTTTGGCATGGTTTTTGAACCACACCTTGTTGCCTCTGCCTAGAGGAACACTGTGGTCCGGGAGACCACTTTTGTGGTTGCATACCACTTTTGATGCCCGTAGACTAGTTTTCGAGGCTTTCGGTCGCGTGCTTTGCCTCCCGATCTCTCGTCTTGCATCCGTTTTGGTTTTTTTTGGTACAAACCTTGTTTTCCTTGTTTGGAAGGTGATCCAAGGGTGGGAGACCAGTATTTCTCCTAGCCGACCACTTCTTCCTCTGCCAGCCAGTTTTCTGGTCGGACAACTGGCTTTCTGGGTCTTTGGGGCATCTTTTCTGGTCGGCCACCACACCACTGCATTGTTTTCATGCCCTGGACTCTCTCCCACCATGGCCGACCAGTTTTTGCTCTCAGAGGCCACTTGAAGTGGTCGGCCGACCACTTTAAGTAGCAAGCTGACCACTTCAAGTGGTCGGCTGCTTTTTGGCACATTTTTTGAGATATTTTCCTCCAGCTGGCACAGTTGAAGGACATTTGAGCTATCCTCCATACACGTGTATGGAGGGATTTGTTTGAAGCTTAGCTTCTCCAAGAAGCTTTGCCTTTTGGTTTCTATAAGAGGGAGGCTACTCCTCCCTCCTCTAGGTTCAGAAAAAAAACTCCCTTGAGTTATACATATAGCCTATATCTATACTTCTTCATTTTGCTCTTGTTTTGCGTTCAAAAGTGCAGTTTTGTCTTGCTTTTTCACACAAACACACACTCAAACACCATCCTTTTGCTACTGAGGTGCTAAGGAGTTGTTTTTGGTATTCTTGGACTGATTTAAGCTCAAAGAACTTGCTGGAGTTGCAGTAGTAAAGAAGGTCTTCAAGGGTGAGTTTTTGACCTTTAAATACCCCTTTCTTGCTTAAGCTTTTGAGCCTATTTGCATGCTGTTTTGAGCTTAACTTATAACTGAAAAAAGTTCCATTTTTAAGTGCTTAAAATAGTTGTTTTAGGTCACTTTTTCGTTTGGGGTGATTTACCCCCTCTTAGGCCTTGTTAGGCCTTATTTTGAGCCATCCCTTTAGGTTTTTGTTGAACCCTTTGCATGACCTTTCTACCACTGAAATCCAGAGGATTTTCAATGGTGGAAAGGTGGTCTTGGTGTCTTAAATAGGAGAGGGTCATCCCCTCTCCTTGTATTGTGTTTACTAGCTTCATATGCCTCGTGTTTGAGCACCTTTGTTAAGTTTTTTTTGGCCATATCTTAGCTTGTATTTGTGGTTATTTTGCTGAGGCATACCACTATTTTTGCTTGGTTTGGTCACCCCATGCATGGTTAATACACTTGTAGTGTAAATCACACAAACTAACTTTGTATGCTTCATGAAGTAGCATGTCATTCTAGCTTGTTTTCTTTCCATTTCAGCATGTTTTTGGTGATGTTTTGTCATGTCATGACTCTGTCTTGGTTTGGTTTGGTTGGCCCTTTGCATGCCTCATGCACTTGTAGTGTAATGCCGTGAAATAGCCTAACATGCATCATGCTTTGACATGTCATTTTAGCATGCTTTTGGCTTAGCTTAAAGAAGATTTTGTTCATGTTTTACCATGTTTAAGGTCTGATTTTGATTGTTTTGGTCATGCATGACTTGCTTTGTATAGCCTTGGTTCAATCTAGCTTGTAAGCCTTGTGTATTGAATCCTCTAGCATGCATTGCTTGGCCTATTTCAGTGATTTGGCATCACTTGTTATGTGATTTCAGTCCATGTTTCATGGCCATACATTCACATTTGTCACACATTCAATGCGTTGGAGGGTTTGCCCCTTTATCCCTTAACATGAACCATTGTGTATGCCTTCATGCCATAGCTTGCGAGCCATCATTTCAATACTTATTTGGGGTTATTTTGCCATGATATAACTCTGATTTTTGTTGCTTAAGTCATCCCATGCTTGGTCCTAATAGGTGTAGTGTCATCCACCTTATTTGCCTTGCATATTCCATGTCTTATGCCCTTCATGCTAGCATATGTTGGCCTACTTCCATGCATGTTTTAGACTCATTTTAACATGTTCTAGGACTATTTTGGGTTGCCTTGGTCACATGCTTCATGTTTTGTATACTTGTAGTGAAAATGCTCTTGCTTGCCTCAAGCTTTGAGCACCATTGCATGCTTCATTTGTGTTGTGTACATAATTTGGCATCACTTAACATGACATTTCAGAGCATATAGGCTTGCCATGTTCTCGCTTCATTCACCCTTTGAGTGCATTTGAGTGTTATGCATTGTTGCCTAGTTTATACCTTAGCTTGTATGCTTGCATGCCTAGGCCTTTGAGCCCTCATCTCAGCACGTTTAGGTCCTTATCTTGACCTACTTAAGCTCTGTCCATGCTTAGTTCATGCATTTTTGCCATGTATTGCATGCCTCCTTTGTAGTCCTCTTTACTAGCTTCATGCTTTAAGGACCCTACCATGCCATACTTGTGTTGTTTGAGTGATTTGGCATCATTTCTTACCTCATTTCAGTGCATTTAGTGTTATTACACTTCCATGCTTTTCACTCTTTAAGTGTTCTTGAGAGTTGCACCTTAGTGCCTCAATTGGTGAGCCAATTGGCATGCATGTTTGTATGTGTTTTTGGTGCCTTTATTTTAGCATTATGGCCACTGTTTTGGCATGGCTGAGGTCTGTCCATTTCGGTTGAAGTCCATTAAGTATATGGTTTGCATGTCGTTGCATTGCATATTGTTGCCCTTGTTGCATTGCATTGTGCATGCATGCATTACATTGTGTTTAGAACCCTATGATTGCCTTGCATTGAGTATGCCATCTAGTTCTTAGCATTTAGCATTGTGCATGCCATGTTATGCCTTGCATTGTGTATGCTAGGTTGCTAGTTGCATTGAGTATGCCATGTAGTTGCATCTTCGCATGCTAAGGTTGCATTACATAGCATTGAGCATGCCATATTATGTGTTGCATCGTGTTTGGAATAGGTGTTAGTCCAAACACGGGAAATGAGGGACGTTTCATACTTCAAGTGATGAAACGTGCCTTAATTCCCGGTCGCCGACACTCTTGATCATACATGATAGAGTTTTAGGCTTTATGTGTTTACTTGTGCATTCATTTCCATATTGAATTGTGCAACTTTGCCTCTCGGCCATCATGCATGGAAATGCACAATTGGTGGCCCCAGGGTCGAGAACCACACCCCCTTGAGTTCATCACATGATAGGGAGGGTAGTTGTGCACACATATCTTGCAAATACATTACCATGCCCTTTCTTGCTCTCTGTTGTAGCAAATTGCAGTTCAGTAGCAACAACTGGCCGGCCAGCCAGAAAAACTAGCTGGCCGACCACTTTTCTGGTTTTTTAACAACCAAAAGTGGTCGACAGGTGTCTGGAGAGACCAAAAGTGGTCGGTCACCCTCTCACAGGATTCCTAAGGTGGAGTTTCATCTTTCTGGAGCTTGGTGCAAGTTTCTGAGAACAAATAAAAACAGAGGCAAATCGGGGGCATCGCATTGGATTTCCGAACGAGGCGACCGGGCATGCATGCATTCCTCTCCCTCTGAAGCTCCTGATTTACTGTTTTCCTTAGCTGCCATGCGTAGATAGCTAGCTTTTGCTTTGGTTTGTACCTTTAATAGTTAATGTGTTTAGCTATTTCAAGTTGTTTTGTAATAATTAGTTAACTAGGATTAGTTAATTAATTTGTTGTGTAATAATTAGTTTAATTAGCTTAGATTAGCTAGTTAGCTCTTTATTTCGTCCCTCCTTTGAGATGGCAGATTGTTGTAATAAGCGTGCATGTGTGTGATGCATGTCTTCCAATCCCCATTTCTTTCTCCCTTTTACTTAACCGCTTACAATGGTTAGTTTTAGGGCATATTTCATTTAGCATACCTTATGCTCGCATGCGTGCATCCATTCATCTGTATTGCATGCACCGGGCTCGGCGTATCATACTAACTGCATTGTATTTCAATTCCAAATTGAATACATGTATCAAGTTGCATTTCATATGCCATTCGAGAATAGCCGAGTCTATTTTAGTTCCATTTTTGCATGTGTTGCACTAGCTATCTTAACATAAACTAGGATCATGCATGATTTCTAACTAGTTCTTTGTTTTGACTCAGAGTACACTGTGAGTGTTTACGCTTTAGCATACTGCATGTGTGTTAATGTTGCCATGAAAGCATATTTGCCATGAGGCTAACTGCTTATTTGCTATAACTGCCTGAATGCCTGTGGGTGAAGGTTGGATTACTTAAATTGGAACAATTCATTGAAATCCGCATTTTAGCCTACTTGCGAGTAGCAAACTTCAAACCGTTTTCAAACAAATATGCAATGTTTTGTTCCAAATTAGGCGATCTAGTCTATACTTGTTGCTGTGCGCATCACATAGTAAGATTAGCTAATTAATCGGAATAAGAACACATGTGTTTTCAAAAACAAAATATCATGCTTAGTATAGGCCGATCTTTGATCGGGCGAGTGGGGGTGCTCATTAAATGACCTTCCCTAATCGTACCCAAGTTCTCGAGCCGAGACAACTTTGGTGATGACGGACACATGGCCTTAGGCATGAGTCAAGGTTTTCTAAATTTCCCCAAAATAAAATATTTAGGTGGCGACTCTGTATCTGGCAAAGCAGTCCATGTTTGGCACTTCTTTATAAAAATCAGTTTTCCAAAACGATTTGCCGGATTTGGACTCTTTGGTGATTTATCGGTCTCACAGCGCACATTGTGAGATTAGATTCAGAACTGTGACTCTTGAGTCCAAACTGTGGTAGCTCAGAGAAAAAAACGAGAATTCGCAGCCCTCACGAGGCGCACGCGGATACTCGGAGAGTTCTCCCCGGGAGCGCGTCCACAAGAGCCCTCACCCTTACGACGGAAGAGCTTATCCAGAGAGCCACCAGTAAAGAAATTCCCCAGAAATGAGTCTGGGCAGCAAAGCCAGCCAATCCCGGTACAGAGTGAAGTGGTGAGCAGCCACACCCGTGGGTCACGCCGGAGAAGGACTAAAAGGCAGAAGACAGTTAGCCAACAGACTGAATGCCCTCCTCAAGACCTTCGTACTTGGCTGATTGGCAATAGGCAGAACAAACAACATTGGGATCATCTGGACCGTACCATTCATCAGAGAGAGCACCGAGCACTAGATAAGCTCGTCTCCTCACCATTCTCCCCAGAAATCAAGGCTATGAAACCTCCAAAGAAATTCACCCCGCCAAAGTTTACTTCGCACGATGGGAAGTCAGACCCACTGACGCATATTAGCCATTACAGACATATGATGTCTCTATGGAGCCGAGACGAGGCACTGATGTGCAAAGTCTTTCCATCCAGCTTGGGAGAAACCGGACTCCGATTGTTCGATCGACTCCCCGCTAGATCAATTCATGGCTGGAAGCAGCTCTCCGAAGAGTTCTTAGCCAGGTTTGTCTCCAACACTAAGATCCCGAAAGAGCCAGATACACTGTTCGGTCTTCGAAAGGAGCAGGAAGAAACGCTACGCAATTATGCTAGGAGGTATTGGGAAGAGTACAATGACCTGGAGGAAAATGTGTGCAGTGAGCAAATGGCCGTTATGTCTTTTAAACATGGTCTGCGCCCGGAAAGTAAGTTGAGACAATCACTTACCAAGCGCCCGGCCACAACTTTGAAAGATTTACATGCCAGGATTGAGCAATACACTCGCCTCAAAGATGATCAGATCCCCATCGAGGAAGCGTCAGCAGAACAAACAGCTCGGCATAAGAAGAGAACGAACCGAGGAGAACACCGAGGGCTCACGGTGAATGAAGTGGATAAGTCCAAATCTCATGAAGCAGTTGTGACCGTATTCAAGGAACCAATCTATAGAATTTTGGAGAAGATTAAGAGAGAGCCCTTCTTTGTTTGGCCGCCGAAAATGTTGGAGGATCTGGCTCGGCGTAATCAGAAGCTCAGATGCACCTATCACCAAGACAGAGGGCATATGACATAGAACTGCAGAGCACTGAAGCAACACTTGGAAGACCTAGTAGCAGCTAGGCACCTCCGAGATTACATAGATCAAGATAAAGAAGTGATCGAACCAGGGAACCCACCACCAGAACCAAACATGAAACACCCACCTCGGTTGATAATAAATGTGATCCATGGAACAGCAACCCAAGAACTTGAAGAGGCACTGAGAGAAGAGATTGTTAAGGCTGTGCAAATTCAGCAGGTCATGTCGGTAGAGCCCGCATTGAAAAAGGTACGCTCGGCGACCAAACCCCCTTTATGCACTATTTCGTTTACTAGAAAGGACCTAGAAGGCATACAACACCCACATACTGATGCACTGATTATAACTATGGGAATTGGAAAACGAGTCCTGGTAGATCAAGGCAGTGCAGCGAACATATTGTATTATGACTTGTTTAGAAAGCTTGGTCTCTCTGAGCAGCACCTCACCCCAGCAGCAGCTCCACTGTTCGGCTTCAATTCACAACCAGAGTGGCCACTGGGCAGAATAGTGTTGCCAGTTGTGGCAGGAACGAAAACCCTCCAGATAGAGTTTCTAGTTATTAATATACCTTCCCCTTACAACGCCATACTTGGCCGTCCATGGATTCACCAGATGGAAGTGGTCCCTTCAACCTACCACCAGCTCATCCGTTTCCCAATGGAACATGGAGTAGAGCAGATCTTAGGGGATCAAGTTGCGTCCAAACATTGCTTCATGACGGCATTGAAGGCCAAATAACTTTGTAACCGGGTACAGACAGTGGAAGTGGCCGAACAGCCAGTTTTGGAAGATGTAGGGGGAGTCCCGAAGGAAAATATGGTAGAGGATTTGGAGAAAGTCTTGATAAAGGAGGATGATCCAGAAAAGTACTTCCTTATCAGTACCTCGCTAGGTGCTGATGAGAAACTTCAACTGCTTGAACTGCTGAGGGAAAATATGGAGGTATTCGTGTGGTCAGCATATGATACTCTAGGGTTGAATCCAGAATTTGCTTGCCACAAGCTCAACATCAACCCTTCCGCTCGGCCCGTTGTACAGAAAAGTCGGAGATCCTCAGTTGAGCACACTGAAGCAGTAATTGCCGAAGTCAAGAAACACCTGGCATCGAGAGCGATCAGAGAAGTTCAGTACCCACAATGGCTGTCCAACACAGTTGTAGTAAAAAAGAAGAATGGAAAATGGATTGTGTTGACTTCACTTGCTTAAACAAAGCCTATCCTAAAGATAGCTTTCCGCTACCTCGCATTGATCAATTGGTAGACTCAACAGCAGGGCACGAGCGCATGAGCTTTCTGGACGCTTATAGCGGTTATCACCAGATACCACTGTTTGGTCCAAATCAAGAGAATACAGCATTTATCACTCCAAGGGGGACTTACTGCTACAAAGTAATGTCGTTTGGCCTCAAGAATGTCGGAGCAACCTACCAGCGAATGATCACTCGAATGTTCAAGGACCAACTCGGAAAGACCATGGAAGCTTATATAGATGATATAGTAAGCAAGCTCGCTACAAACCACCTCGTAGACTTAAGAGAAGTCTTTGGTATCCTAAAGCATCACCAGTTTCACCTTGATGCCTCGAAATGCACTTTTCGATAGGAACAGGGAAGTTCTTGGGGTATATGGTTACGCACAGAGGAATTGAGGCAAATCCGGACCAAATCAAAGCAATACAAGAACTTGAAGTACCAACAAAGGCTAAAGAGCTACAGAAGCTGGCCGGAATGGCGGTCGCCCTGAATCGGTTCATCAGCAAGTCTTCAGATCGGATGAAGCCTTTCTTCTAGCTATCGAGGAAAAAGGCAACGTTTGACTGGAGTCCTAAATGTACTGAAGCATTGCAAAGTCTCAAAAGATACCTCAGTACACCACCTCTTCTGTCCACTCCAGAACCAAGTATTGCATCTCTAGTCCTCTGCAGCAACTTAGAGCCAAGTTGGATGGATCCGACACTTGCTTTTCTAAAAACTGGCATCCTCCCTGAAGATAAAAAGAAAGCCAACAAAATCAGACACAGGTCAGCTCGGTTTTGGATCTCACTATCTGGGAAACTGTACAGACACTCCTATCTTGGTCCTTATCTTTTATGTGTGCATCCAAATCTGGTCGAAAATGTTCTCTACGAAATTCATGATGGGATTTGTGGATGCCACATTAGTGGAAGGTCACTGGCGCACCGAGCCCTCACTCACGGGTACTGGTGGCCACAAATGCAACAAGATGCACAACAGTACATTCAGAAGTGCGATAAATGTCAGAGGTTTGCTTCGCTAATACATCAGCCAGCCAAAACTCTCACTCCTCTCACCAGCCCGTGGCCCTTTGCCCAATGGGGTTTGGATATTGTCGGACCATTGGCACGAGGCACTGGGAACAGACGGTTTTTTATCGCTGCAACCGACTATTTCACTAAGTGGGTTGAAGTCGAAGCACTAGCAAGTATCAAAGAAGCAGACACAAAGCAGTTAGTCATGCGAAACGTAGTGGTGCGTTTCGGTATCCCGCGGGTACTAATTACAAATAATGGGCAGGCAGAAGTGTCAAACAAAACAATCATCAACGGAGTGAAGAAACAGCTTGAACATGCAAAAGGAAAGTGGGTTGAAGAGTTACCCCACATACTATGGGCATACCGAACCACAGCACGGCACTCAACGGGAGAAACACCTTACTCATTGACTTATGGAATGGAGGCCGTCATCCCACTCGAAGTAGGTCTCCCAACCCTCCGGTCTGAATTGTTTGAAAGCACCAGTAACGAGGAAGCTATTGCATAAGCACTGGATATGGAAGAAGGCCGAAGAGAAGCTGCACTGATCAAACTGGTAACGTATCAGCAACAGCTCATCAAGAATTTCAACCAAAAAGTCTTCCCAAGGCAATTCACACCTGGAGAACTGGTTTTGAGGAAAGTCATGGATCACAAAAGGGTGTCTGGCGAAGGAAAACTTCGGCCTAACTGGGAGGGACCCTACAAAGTCACAGTTGTTGCTGGAAATGGAGCTTACTACCTGGAGGATCTTAAAGGCCGAGCCATACCTCGACCCTGGAATTTAGCAAATCTCAAGAAATAGTTAAACCTCAACTTCTCTATCAAGATGTAAAGACTTTTACCTTTTGGCCAATACAAATGCTTCCCCACTTCTCTCAAGACTATCAAATTTTCTGTATTTAGCTTTGGTACTAACCAAACGGAAATAGCTTTGATGTTTATCAAACGGAATTAACTTTGGTTCTAACCAAACGGAAATAGCTTTGATGTTTATCAAACGGAATTAGCTTTGGTACTAACCAAACGGAAATAGCTTTGATGTTAATCAAACGGAATTAGCTTTGATGCAAATCAAACGAACTCAGCTTTGGTCTTAACCCAAACGGACTCAGTTTTAGAACGACTGAATGACATTAAAATTGGTTAGCACTCAAACATGCCAAGTGGAACTACTTGGTGGAATTATGTTTGGCAACTAAATTGGACTTTAGCCAAGAGGAATTGCTTGGTGGAAACAGCACTAACACATCTTAAGTAAACATCTCTGAATCTACAAAATCTCTTAAGTATCGTCACATCAACACTTTAGTACTGTGACATACAAACAGAGTTGGAACAGACTAAGCCAAACTATATCAGGAATAAGCTTCCAGCACAAGTCTTACTCAACTCCAGCTGAGGGCAAACAATCGTTTTCTTTCAAACCAACCTGGACCTGAGTAAGACACCTCTTCATATCTTTGTCTCATTCAAGTGCATTTATGCTATCAAAGTTGCAACAGACTCAAGCAGCTCTGCCCAGAGAGCACAGTTTTCAGCATTGATCTTACTTAGCTCCAGGTGGGGGCAAACAATTGTTTTTTAGAACCAACCTGGACCTAAGTAAGACCCACTTCCTTTTATTACAAAACCAAGCGCAGCCATGCAACATATTCATTAACCAGACCGAGCATATGTTCAGCCCCAAGGTCCCAACAGTGCTCGGCCGGGGGCAAACTGTACAAAACTTGACGGAGTATCTATTTGAAACAGTACAAAACCAGACCGAGCACCTGTTCGGCCTCGAGGTCCCAACAGTGCTCGGCCGGGGGCAAACAGTACAGAAAACATTCAGACATAGAAGCCAAACAGCATCAGATTAAATTCAAAAGGAAAATCCCATCATCCAACAAAAGGCACAGATGGCCTCATAGCTAGCAACAAAGAAAAGAAAAAAGAAAAATTGTCTTGGCAAGTATAGAAAGAGAACTCGTCAAGGGGACCGAGCCACAGTACATCAAAGCAAAAACCAAAAAAGCAAAAACTTCAAATCTTTCCAGAGAAAACTTCAGCTTTCATCAACAGAGGGAACCTCAGGAGCAGCGTCCACGGTCTTGTCCAAGCCGTCTTGGGGAGGAAAAGTAGAGGTAGCTCCGACTTCCTGAGAAATGGAAGCTTCCTCAACCACGTCTCCCATGGCTTCAGTCTCCAGGGTTCCACCCCCTTCAACGTTCACCGTTTCAATGGCAGCAGCACTATCCTGAGTCTTGTCTACAGAATCAATTTATGGGGAAACTTCAACTGGAAGAACTGCAGGAGTAGAGACAACCTTTGAGCCCAAGGATCTGGAGGGAACTGGGACATCCTGAAACAGGGGAGAGCCTTCAGGAACCAGGGCAGCGGCTAGAGCACTCGACCAACCCTTCAGAAAGAGCTTGTCTCGCAGCACCATCACCTCCTCTTTATAGGCAGCCCCAGCCTCGTCCCAACCTTGTTGCCAGTACTTGGCCTCTAACGCAGAGCGCTCGGTAGCCATCACCGCTATAACTGCCTCCAGCTCTGCCACTTTTCCTTCAAGCTGAGCCTGCGCCCCAATAGCGGCCTCCTTTGACTTTTCAGCTGAAGTAATAATCTTGTTCAAACGGAACACCTCCCTTTCGGCAGTTATGCGTCCTTTCTTCTCGGCCTCCAGGCTCACCGTCAGTCTCTCAGCATTCATAGCGGCCTCCAGCACGGCCTTTTCCAGCTCTTCCGCGCGGGTGATGAACAGATGCATCCTTGTAGACGTCCCCGAACGCATCCGGGAGGGTTACTCCCGTTCCGTTCATATTGGGGTCACTACCGTTCGGACTCAAATTGTCACGGTTCTAAATCTGAACCAAAGAGTCCAAATCCGGCAAATCGTTTGAGAAAACAGATTTTTTTGAAAAGTAGTGCCAAACATGGACTGCTTTGCCAGATTACAGAGTCGCCACCTAAATATTTTAAAAGGGGAAATTTAGGAAACCCTGACTCGGTGCCGAAGGCCACATGTCCGTCATCACCAAAGTGGTCTTGGCTCGGGAGCTTGGGTACGATTGGGGAAGGTCAGCTATGAGCACCTCCTTTCGCCCGGTCCGAAGACCGGCCTCTACTAACCATGATATCCGTTTTTGAAAACTTTATGCATTCTTGTTCCGGTTATTAACCTATAATTACTATGTGATGCGCACAACACAAAAGTATAGACTAGATTGCCTAACTTGGAAATAAACATTGCATATCCGTTTTGTCTCGAAAAACGTGTTAGATTTTGCTACTCGCAAGTAGGCTAAAATACGGATTTTAATGAGTATTCCCAACTCAAGTAATCCAACCTCCACCCACAGGCATTCAAACAGTTTATCTCATGTAAGCACTTAGCCGCATGGTAAGCCTACTGTCATGTCAACATTCACACACATGCGATATGCTAAAGCATAAATACTTACATTGTACTCCGTGCCAAAACAATAACCCGGTTAGCAAACATGCATGACCTAGTTCATGTTAAGTGGCTATTGCAACACAGGCATAGATGCAATCTAGAGTAGGCTCGGCTAACCCTAAACATGGCATGTGAAATGCGCGAGTAGCACGTATTCAATTTGGAATTGAAAATTGCAATGCAGTTTGTTATGATGTACCGAGCCCGGTGCATGTAAACAAATGCATGAATGCACGCATGCGTAGCATAAGGTATGCTAAAATAGACGTGCCCTAATCTACCATTGTAAGCAGGTAAATAAAAGGGAGAAAGAAATGGGGGTTGGAAGACATACACCCACTCACACACACTTATTACAATTTTGCCCTCGCTCGGAGGGACCAAAATAATAATACAGTCCCAAGAGAATGGACGAATAAATTAAATATTACAAAATTCTAACTATTAAAATTAAAGCAAATAAATGAAAGAAAAGGGGCCACAGCCCTGCCTTGGGGCGCGCGAATGATGCATGCTCGATCCGTCTTGCCCGGAAAACCCGTACCGTGCCACTGCTGGTTCTGTTTTCACTGCCCTGCCTCTCCAGAAATTCCCAAAGTTTCAGAATACCTCCCAAATGATCTGAAATACCCCACCGGCTGGGGGAAGAGCTCATCGGCTGCTTTTATTGGCCATCGGCTTCTTGTGGTGGTTATCGGCACAAACAAAGTGCCGATCGGCACATTATACTGCCGGTCGGCAGAAAGTTCCTGCAGAGGACAGTTTGACAGCAGCAGCAAAAACAGCAGTGCAAGGCATGGTTTTTGGGCATGTGTAAGCATGGCCGTGGCCTCCTATCATGCTTAGGGACTCAAGGAGGCATGACTCTTGGTTCTTGGGCCACCAATGGTGCATTTTGATGCATGATAGCCCTAAGAACTAAGGTTGCATTTTGATGTAAATGTATGCAACACAAGCAAATGAAATCCAAAACCTTATCATGTGTTGGTCCAAGGCCTTGGTGACCAAGAATTGAGGTGAGTTGCACCACTTGGAGTGTGAACTCCTCTCAATCCTATGCTTGGCTTGACAATCCCCAAGCCAAGCCATGGAATGCATGAATGCAACATGGCTCAAATGATGCAACAGTGAGAAATATGATGCAATCACATCAAGCATCATGCAACTATCACAATGGGCATACAAAATGCTAAGGCAAACAAGGTATGAATGGCATAGAAACATAAGCCAATCAAGCAGTGGGACCAATATGCTATGACACCTAATGGACCAAGTATGCAACTAACATGTAATGAGCCTAAAGTAGTGGACTTAACCACCATGGGGGAGGCCTCAAACTTCCCCAAAAATATGACTGAAATGGGCTGAAATCATAGAGAAAACACTACACAAATATGCAAACCGCTCAAGCCCAAAACCAAGGGCACTCAAGAGAGCATCTAACTAACATTTACGCAACCACTCATGGCATGAATCTAATAACCAAAAACAGAATTTTAGCATGGAAAATGGCACCCAAATCCCTCATGTGGCAGCCCCAAAACAGTCCCAAAAGCATGAATGCACACAATGCACATTTTAAAGCATAGGGGGCACACCTTTAAAGCATGAAGAGGGATAACAAATCTAGACATGTGAGCATGGATTAAGGTCTGAAATAGCATGCCAAATGATCCCAAATCATCTAAATAGGCTAACCAATGTATGCACATGGACTATATGCTTGAGGCCAACAAACCATCATGCAAAGTAACCATACTAATCATGCCAAATATGATCAAAACAGTGGCTCACAGCCCTAGAACATGGCAAATCAAGGCTAAATGCTCCACCATGCTAAGCCGAAACATGGAGATATATGGGGCTAAACATATGGCACAATTCTAGGCCAAACGAGGCATTACAAAGTAAGTGTAAGAAGCATGCTAAGGGCCATTAAACCCATACTAGACAGAGGTTAAACATGACTTAAAACACTCAAGAAAGCTCTGAAATGAGGCCAAATGCGAGCACGCATGCATACTAGAGCTTCATACAAGCAATGCCTACAAGCCAAAATGCAAGACAACCGAACCAAGCATGCCAAATGGGTCCAAGGCAGTGGCTCACAGCCCTTATACATGGCAAGATGATGCTATTATCTCCATGAAATCAAACTAAAACATGCAAATATCAAGGCTTAGACATATGGCACACTTCTAGGCACAAGAGAGCATTCCAAAGCAAACATAAGAGGCATGTTAAGGGCTACAAAACCGACCAAAAACAGAGGCAAAACATGACCTCAAACACCCAAAAAGTCCCTGAAATGAAGCTAAAACAAGCATGCATACATGTTACCTCATGAGCCAAAAATAAAGGCAAACAAAGGGCCAAGGGGGAGAGGGGTGTCTCTCCCCTATATGAGACTTAAAACCATCTTCCTCACCACTGAAAACCAGTGGGTTTTCAGTGGTGGGAAGGCCAAGAACACCAAGTAAAGAGGGTCCTAAGCAAAGGCACCAAAAGTGGCCATATAAAGCCTAATAGGATGGACCTTTGCTCAAACCAAAAAAGGACCTTAAAGAAGGTTCAAGAACAAGTAAAAACAAGACTTTTTTATCTTAAACACAAACTCAAAAACACAAAGTAAAGAGGGTAGAAAGAGGTTGCAAGAATGGGGAATATAAAGTGATGTTCTTACCCTTGAAGATCCTTTGAAGAACAAGTGATGCAGCCACTCTCTAGTGCTCAAAACCAGTCCAAAACCAACACAAATAACCTTCCAAGTCTCTCAATCTCAAGCTAAGGTGTGATGGTGTGTGTAATGGTGCAAAAGTAAGGTAAATCTACACTTTCAAGCCTAAAATCACACACACAAGAGGAGAGAGATGGAGATCTATGTATCTATAGATATATGACAGAGAAATATATGTATAAGCTCTGGTTTTTGCCTCCCAAAATGCTAACCCTTGAGCCAAGAGGAAGAGCTCTCCTCTTATAGGCAAGGAATGCTTAGCCACTAAGCAAGCCAAGGGCTCATCCCTCCATACACGTGTATGGAGGGGAGCAAAACACTTTACAGCTGTGAGAAAATATCTCAAAAAGCAAGTGTACAGTGCTCGGCCGGCAAAGAGTACCAAATGGCAAAATTTAGTGCCGGTCGGCACAAAATAGTGCCGGTCGGCACAATAAAGTGCCGATGGATGAACTAGCCAGTCGGTGGCCTCCAGCCCCAGCCGGTGGTGTGTAGGGATGCCTCAAAAGGCATTCCCTGCCCTCCCAAGGCAAAACACAAGCGTTTGGTGCAAAACCAAACACAAACGGTCGAGTTCGGAGGTCCTGAGGCATGGCGCGCGCAGCCGAGAACTCCGGGAACTCCAAACGAACACAAACAGGGATAATCACCGAGTGTTCCAACGGTGACGTCCAAGTCTTGAGGACGGTCAAAAATGGGGTGTCTACAATCCTCTAAATACACTGTAACGGATTACAAAGTATTATAAGAAAGAAAGCAGTAGCATAACACCAAAGACAAGCAAAGCAAGAATGCACTTACAGCAGTCATCATCTGCAGGGTCCCCTTCAAAATAGGGATATCGCGGGGTCCATTATGGTCAGCTATGTCGACCGGCATCAACAGAGTTTTAGTCAAATCAAAAGCAAAATCCTTGGAAGCATTAACCGAATCAGAGATAGAAATGGGTCTGTCTTGATGCAACATCGGCAGTTCCCATTTCTCAAGTGCTTCGTCCTCAATAGGATCTTTAGAAACTTCCTCTACCACTGCCTTGCCAATTTCTCTCCTCCTTTTTTTTGCCCTCGCAGCAACCGAAGCGGAGGGCTCGGTAGTAGTAGCGTGGGTTCCAGAAGTTCCCACCTCCAATTTCACATCCATAAGGCTCTTCACCTCGGCCTTCAATAAAGGGATCTCCAAAGCATCAGAGGCTCCAAAAGCCTCAGCCTCCAAATCCACCAGCACTCTCATCTTCGACACGGACCCACTCCCTGCGAAACTGGGGGCAGGAGAAGAAGTCTTTTCAGGTAATGCACCCTGGCTTCAACGGCGATTCGTGACCAGAGGAGTGAGGGATGTGTCAGTCTCAGTGTCAGAATCTAGAAGGGATGCAGCAAGCCTCGCCTTCTTCGGAATGACAGAATGGTAAGTCGCTTGGTAATCTAACAACTCTAGTGCAGACCTCTTCTTGTACCTCAGAACGGCTTTGATGGCCTTAGCGTTCTCCCGATTTGGCCTTCACTGAAAACGAGAAGCCTCTGCAAAAAATAAGTACCACATTAAAACAACATCCAAAACAAAGGCAAGAAATATAAAAGACACTGGAGGAAGGATCCGAACCTGGGTAGCCATCCTTCAGAGGCATCCGTTCGGATTAGAATTCAGTCCCAGTAGGGAACTCCCAGTTGCCACCAACTTGCAGAAAATCATCATTGTGCTTGTCTGAATCAGGCAAACCAGTCACCAGATGATAGTCGATCGAATGAACACGCAGGTAGTACGTGATGTGATCCTTATTATGCGAGAGAGTGTAGCGGCCCAAAATGTCCCAAATATTGAGATTCAAGCCCAACCGTTTATTGAGAGCGGACACACCACAGGCGACATGAAATAGGTTAACAGACACTTGCATTGGGGTGAGTTGAAACTGGTGCAAAAATCGGCGCACCAATGGGTCAAGAGGAAAATGAACCCTTCCCTCGACGATGGATGCACTCGGAAAGGCAGTAGTATTTCTAGTGCCCATACGCTTGGCATCGACCCTTGCCAGCGAAAGGGTCACGTCATCAGGGATATTGTAGTCACGACGAAACATGGCCATGGCCTTAGGAGTATCAACTAGTGAGCGAAACTTTCCCATTAAACCAAACCTAGAGGTATAGGGGTAGAACTCAGATACCAAGATGGGGAACACAGCGGCACGAGGGCCAGACAAGATGATTGAAACAGAAAAAGACAAGAGAAGAAGGATCACAAGAGGACTTACAGAGATCAGAGCAACGGTAGCAAACGGGCGGCACTGAAGCAAGACCGGCAGCGAAAAGTCTGAGCAGAGCACCAACGAGACTGGTTCAGAGGAACGGGAAGGGTTCTTTTTCTTGGAAACTCTTTAGAAGAACGAAAAAGCAGATGAAGGGATTTGGATTGACAGTCAGAGCATTTATTGCACCAGCTGGCGTGAAGATACACGAAGCACGACCTTCGGTATGGAATCGATGCACTATCTCTGCACACCTATCCTACGTCGCCATGTGTCACCACAAAAGGATGCATGCAGGGGTTGTGTGTCAGAATTAAACTGTCACCAAGGCCGAACTAAAGCAGAAACGATGCGACGATTGGAGAGCAGAATAATACCTCCCCCCAAGGGGAACCTTAGCGCGAGCTAGAGGAAAAATGAAGGGGCTGAATATGAAATAGGTTAGATCCAAGCCTTGGGTTGACCCAATCCACTAAAGCCCAAATCCAAGCGGGTTAGATGAATATATGGGCAAGCCAATCGAGCCCAACTCCATGATCAACAGTCTACCCAAGTCCTCAAGCACTTGGGCCCAACTCGCAGTGGAAAGGCCAACCCAGCTACGATACTGGGCTAGGGCCGAGCTACAGGACACATTCTATGGACCGAACTGACATGTCGAACCTATCATCAGAACCAAAGTGGGCCTAGCCCATACACAAAATATCCGAACGGGCCAGCCCATCCCAACAGAAGTCTCGTCTAAAGCCGAGTTGCGGCACGAAAGTGCCGAGCTGAGGGAACCTCACAGAGAAACATGGAAGCCATAAGGACATGCATGTGCAAGTTTCCACCTCAGCTGGTCCCCTATACCTAGAATCACAGAAACAGTTAAAACCAGAGGAATGTGGTTTATTATCAGCATGACTACAATGAGTATAACCACCTCTTGACAACTACCAGATGGTCCCCCACAGAGGGCCATGCTAAAAGGAAACCTGACAGCACCGAAGCTCCATGAAACCATCTTGAGAAACAAGCAAGGAACTCTATATATACAACGTGAAATTCACATTGAAGGTAACTGTTCAAAGCTGAACCCCACTTACTACAAACTAAACTCTCTACACTTTTTCTTCGATCATTGATTCCCACACCGGAGGGGTTATCCGGCCAACCCCGGTCGGGCAGCTCTTACGGTGCTTCTTGTGGCAGGAACCTCAATCCTTGGATAGTCCAACTGAGCGTGGAGTCCCGATCCACTTTCATCTAGTGCGGAATCCGGTACACACAATCATTGAACCGGCATTTGAAACAAACGTCGGTGAGCCTCCACATGCCAGTTTACGACAAACAGACTTCAAATTGATATAAATCTAGTAAAAACCTGTGTAAGCGAACAACTTTGTAGTGAGGTGATTTCAAACGATCGACAACTAAATAATCACAGTAAACTAGGCTATCAACAGAGTCGAGAGGAGAGGGAAGTATCTTGTAATGCTTTGTTGTAGGATTATACATATAGTAGTTAATGGGATACATGTGTCATCACTTCGGTGATATCTAGTAGAGTGATGAACATACTCATCTTGAGAGCTTGAGCAGAGAAATAGGTCATTGCAAGACCGTAAAATTTGTATGCCTAAAGGATCGTCAACAAAATTGAATGACATTGAAGGTGCCTCAACTACCTTTTCTGGTATTTTGTCATGGTCATGGAGAGAGATGAATTCGAGAGTCGGGTTGTGGGATAATTTCATGTCATTGATTGAGTGGGAAAAATTTATATAATATATTAATTTATATAATATTTCACTTAATTGTATATATTTCATAATATAATAGTTTCATGTCATTAGTTGAGTTAAGAAAATTTTATATAATATATTAATTTATATAATATTTCATTTATGAATCTCATAAGAAGGAATTATGGCTTCGTTTGCGAAGAAAAAGCCTAGGGCTTTTTGGCTATTTTAGTTACAAAAAAATAAAATAGGCTTTTTAACCCAATAAAACAAAATATCACGTCCAACTCATAATCATTACTTTTTTTCTCTCACAAAAGTCAAAAAACCTAAAAAGCCAATCCCAAACAAGGCTTTTTAGGCCAGACTAAAATAGTCAAAAAAGTCAAAAAATCAAAAAGTCAACCCACTTTCCAAATAAACCCAAAGAATCACTTAAATCAAGTCAGCCTAACACTCGCTGACCTAAAATAAAATGTTATTAAGAGACTTTCAATATGTAAATATAAATTCAAATAATATTATTAATTTTGAAATTTTTCTTATAAAATTTTTGTAAGGGTTATAAAACAAAAAGAAATTAAAATTGCTATAAGTTATCTAGTAGTTAGAGCTTACATATTTAAAATGAAGTCTATGCTAAAGCCTCATTTGTCAATTATACATTTTAGCCAAAAAGTTAAAAAGTCACTATAAGTTCAAGTTGTCACATTACTCTCTCTATTTTTTTGCAAATATTTTTGTAAAATATTAAAAAATTACTAAAATAGCATGTTCTCAAACGAGACCTAAGGAGAGAAAAAACCGAAGACTAAACCTCAACCTATTCTAAATTGGTGGAATTTTTTTTAAATATTAAAGTGAGTCTTTTTATAATTATAGACGAGATATTTTCAAAATATGTAGAGTTTTCTTTTCTATTTTTTTTATTTAATAAAGTGAACATTTTAAAGTAGAATAGGTACTTTTCATTTATAAACTAAATCGACAGATGCATTTTCTAAATCTGTGGATATCATGCTTGTGAGTAGATAACATTTTTTTTTTTTTTTGGGTTGTGTGGAGGCCCTTTTCAAAGTAGGCGTTATAAAAAATAAAAACGATGAAGTGTCTTAATAACATTACTTATCCAAAAAAGTCTTAACAACATGAGTTAAGAAAATTTTGAAAAAGACTGCTATATATATCACATTATTTTGTCACCATTATATCACTGGATATATGGCATGATACTATTGTTTTCATTAATTTCTTAATAATTATATCTCTAAATAAGAAAATCAATCATAAATGTCTATATAAGTGGTGATACAATCTAGTGAAAAAAATCCAATAACATATAATCTTTCTCAATTTAAAATAATTGTAAATTTTTTATGACAAATACTAGTTGAGAAAATAGACATCCATTTCAAAAGAGTTAATAAATGAATTTAGAGCAATCTTTAATAAAATTTAAATAAAATTATCTTATAACTTTTCAATGGGACCTTGAGAAATTTTGAGAAAATGGGGTCTTTTATCAAGTGGGGACTTAAAGCACAAGTTTCACTCGCTTCCGCTTTAAGCCAACCCTAACTTTAACACAAGAATAAAATTATGAGCAGATAATTTTTTATTACCCATTGCCAATGACAGTAGGGCCCTAAGTGAATGCAACGAAAAGACTTGAAAATAAAATAATGAAACAATTAATATATTAACATTAAATCAAACAAAGTCTTAAACAACAAACGTCACCACCTAAAGCATTCACACTTGAAACAAAGACTTATAGGGCATCCTATAATGACTTGGACGAAAAAAAATAATATTTGTAACGTGCAAACAAAGACTTATAGGACTATCAATAATTCAATATAAAAATCATCACAGTATGGTGGTTGGTTACTTCCTGGAAAGAGTTCTATAGTTGCCATCAAAACAATAAACAAAAGCAATTTACCTAATAAATGTTTTCAAATATTCAAAAAAAAAAAAAAAAAAAAAAGCACAGATTTTATAGTAAGCGTATACTCTTGCATTGCCATAGATCACAGAAACCTCGGTTGAATTGGAGCATTGCAAATTCTCAGTTTTAAAACTCAGTTTAGCTCACCATTTCTTCTTAATTATCCTTCAAACAAAAACTCAAAACAAGAAAATGGCTGAATCAGCGGTGCTTCGTCTACTAGCCAACCTTGCACCCTTCCTTCAGGGAGAGGTGAATTTGCTGTTCGGAGTTCGGGAAGCAATGGAAGACATTAGAGATGAATTCGAGCGCACGACGGCTTTCCTTAGAGTTGCTGATGCTGAGGAAGAAAGTGAGCCTGAACTCAAAGTTTGGGTCAAACAAGTCCGAGATGCTGCTTATGACACTGAATATGTTCTTGAAAAATTCAAGCTTCACCTTGCACAACATCACGGCGATGGATTCAGTGATTTTCTTCGTAAGTTTTTATACTTCACCAAGACTTTGAAAGCTCGCCACCAAATTGCTTCTGAAATACAAAGAATCAAGTCAAGGGTCATCAATATTTCTGAGGGACATAAAAGATACCATGATAAATATGGTATACTAGAGCAAGGCCCATAGGTCCAATGTTGTTAACAATTCATGGTATGATTATCGTGGCAATGCACTTCTACTCGAAGAAGCAAAGCTAGTGGGCATCGAAAAGCCCAAAAGACAACTGATGGAGTGGCTAGTCAAGGGAGGTTCTGGGTTAAAAGCGGTTTCTGTGGTGGGAATGGGGGGCTTAAGCAAAACCACCCTAGTTAAAAAAGTCTACGATGATGAAACGGTGAAGAAACATTTTAACAGCCATGCTTGGCTCACTGTTTCTGAGTCATTCAAGGCTGAGGATCTCCTAAAGGATATGATTCAACAACTCTTTAAAGAAATCATGCAACCAGTCCCTATTGGAGTTGAAACTATGAGCATTGACAGGTTGAAATATCTAGTTAATAATTTTTTGCACCAAAAGAGGTACGTGGTTGTTTTCGATGATGTTTGGAATGTTAAAGATTGGAAGGCTATCAAATACATGCTACCTGACAAAAATTGTGGTAGCCGTGTCATTCTCACAACTCGTTTGGCAGATATAAGTTTTACATGTTGTGAAGAAAATGATGGTAATGTTTATACCTTGATGCCCTTGTGCCCAAAGGAGTCTTGGATGCTGTTTTGCAACCAGACTTTTCGGGGGGACTTATGCCCTCCACACTTGAAGGAAATCTCTCTTCAAATCTTAAAAAGATGCAAGGGATTGCCACTTGCAATTGTAGCGATAAGTGGTGTTTTGGCTACAAAGGACAAGAGCAGAATAAACGAATGGGAAATGCTTTATCGCAGCCTTGGTGCTGAATTAGAGGGCAATGACAAACTAGAGAGTATGAAAAAAGCACTCTCTCTCAGTTACAATGATCTACCTTATTATCTAAAGATTTGTTTCTTGTACTTGAGCATTTTCCCGGAGGATCAACAGATATGGTGCAAAAAAGTAATTCGACTTTGGATAGCAGAAGGATTTGTGAATGTTATTGAGGGGAAGATAATAGAAGAAGTTGCAAATGGCTACCTCAATGAGCTATTCAATAGAAGCTTGATTCTAGTGGCAGATAGATATCCAGATGGAATGCCTCGTAATTTCCACATTCATGACTTGATGCGCAAAATTATTGTTTCAAAGGCGAGAGAGCAAAACATTGTAACAACAATTTACAGACAGGGCTCAAGGACGCCGGAGAAGGTCCACCGCCTATTGATCCGAAGCACCTCGGATAACGTGGAATGTAGCGAGCATTTTTCTCAACTTCGTTCTCTGTTTGTGTGGGGGCCGATGGATTCATTGCCTATTACATCATTGCCTGAGTTGTTTAGACGTGGTTCGAGGCTGCTAAATGTGTTAGATTTGGAAGGTACTCCATTAGAGACTATACCAGATGAAGTTTTTAAATTGATCCATCTCAGGTACCTTGGCTTGAGGGATACAAATGTGAAGATGGTCCCAAAGTTGATTAGGAAGCTTGAGAACTTGGAGACCTTAGATCTACAAGGAACCTATGTGACTGAGCTACCTGATGAAATCCTACACCTTCAGAAATTGCGCAATCTCATATCATATCATTTAAAATCAGGAAGCGTTTATTTGGAATTTGGAGATTTTAGTGGCTTCAAAGCTCCATCGCAAATAGGAAGCTTGTAATCCCTACAAGTGATATGGATGATAGAGGCAGACCAAAGAAGTGAAGTTGGCGTTAGTATAGTGAAAGAGCTGGGGAGGCTAACCCAACTAAGGACATTAGCCATTGGGAATTTAAGAAGAGAAGATGGGATGACTTTGTGCTCTTCCATTGAGAAGCTCAGCAATCTTCGCAGATTAGGTGTAATGTCAACAAAAGAGGATGAGACCCTTGATTTGCAATCTCTATCTCTAGTTCCTCAATTTCTTCAACAGTTATACTTGAAAGGACATTTGGAGAAGTTTCCGCATTGGATACCTTCTTTCCATGGCCTTTTCTCTTTAATTTTAGGATGGAGCAAGTTAAAGGATGATCCTTTGCAATCCCTAGAAGATTTACCCAATTTGGCTAAGCTTGTACTTGATCAAGCGTATGAAGGGGAGGGACTGTGTTTCAAGGCAGGAGGGTTTCAGAGGCTTAAAGATTTGCGTCTTTCTAAATTAAAAGGATTGAGATGGGTGAGAGTGGAGGAGGGAGCAATGCCCCACCTTGAAACTCTAAGTATCAAAAATAGTGAATTAATGGAGGAGGTTCCCTCAGGCATCGAACATCTAACCAACTTCCAAACATTTGAGCTTGGTGATATGTCTAAGAAATTGATTTCAAAATTAGATCGAGAAGTACAAGATGGGGATTATTGGAAAATAGCGCGCATCCCTCAAGTTAGTATTTGGTTTTTAGAACCTGGTCAAAGTAAAGTAAAGTTTCTATGAAGAGAAAGAAAGAGAAAGGGGAAGAGCTCTCTCTAGATTAGATCAGTATCATAATAAATAAATAAATAAATAACCATTTTTTGCCCCTTTCTTTTTTTATCATTTTTATTACATATTCTAATGATGATTTATTTTCTTCTTGATGTAGATGATAATTGGTAAGAGTAATTGATTGCACTTTATTTTTACTTATTCGGTTCCTATTTTTTGATGATTTATTTTCTTCTTGATGTAGATGATAATTGGTAAGTCATTGATTGCACTTTATTTTTTACTTATTTGGCTCCTATTTGTTTGCAGTGACCACTCTAAATTTTTATTCTAAGGTAGACATTCAAAAATTTAAACATTATAAATTTTCTAATTTAGACTTTTTAAAATACAACAAAAATCTAATTAATTGATATATAATTGTTTCAAAAATTAAAATGTGGATACAAAAACTTTTATATAATTATATTTTGTGTTTATCACTAGTATGATAAAATGTGACATTTTTTCTTGTAAAGTCTAATTTCTTTATAGTTAATTTGTATAGTAAGTTATAAAATAAAATTTTGATTGTTCAATGAATTAGGAACAAAAATAGGCATAAGATTTGAGATAAGAAATAAAATACATATATAAAAAAAGGATTAGCTACACTTTTCATCTCTCTAGTTTGATCGAAATTTAACTTTAGTCTTTATAATTTTAATTTGAACAATTTAGTTCCTATACTTTAAGTTTAGTTTCAATTTGGTTCTTCTGTTTATATTTTTATTAATTTTATCTATGTGTACACCTTAGAAAATTGATAAGTGTCTAAAACTTGTTAGTTTTTAGAAAATTAACAAGTGTCTAAATTTTTTTAATTTACTTTGTCTACGTATACACATTAAAAAATTGACAAGTGTTTCAAAATTATTATTTTAACCTCCAATTTAGATAGAAAAACCAAAGCAAAACCTTAAAAAATTGACACATGTCCCAAAGTTATTAATTTTAACTTCCAATTTAGATCGAAAAAGGGGTGTGGTGGTGCAGTAGATATGAGAGAAGGGGTGTGGTGGTTCGTAGTGGCGAAAGTAGTAACAGATTGAGACCATGGTGACAAATTGTGGTGTTTGTGAGTTGACTTTTTTTTTTTTGTGATTTTTAAAAAAAAATTTATAAAGAAAATGCAGAAAAAAAAAAAAAAAAAAAGAATGATGTGATTATTTATAATGATTTTTTTAAACTAAAAATCAAAATTTCCAAGCAAGTCTCTAGCCTTTTCACAAATATAGCCTTAAACAAGTTTGGATGGAGAACACAAAAGATGGTTGCTGGAGAGGAACTAATATGTAGAGGGAGGTAGAAAAAGTAATCTTTTGAACTCTTCATATTCCAATTCCTTGTATTCTTTTGTTTTTTAATCTTTTTTTTTTTCTTCACAAATAAGTAATCTTTTCTGCATTTGTAATCTGAGGAAAAATGAAAAATATGTTATCATTTACAATTATGACTAGTCAAAACCTAAGTATTCTAATTGAGGGCATTTGCGAAATTGTGACTAAATTCAAACTTTTTTAGTTAAAACTTCTACCTATATCTTTCCAATCTTTCAATGTGTGACTTGTTATAAGCTCCCTTCTTTTACCCCTTACATCCCTCTAACACAAAACACTATCAAGTCAAATGTACGGGTGTATGCGGGTATATATTTACAGGTTAGACATATCAAACCATAAACTTAAGGATATGTGGACTTAGAAAAAAAAATGTTATATTTTTATATTTTTACTTAAGTATGTAAGATAAAATGGTATTATATGTAATTTATAGTGTCAAAAAGACATTATAACAATTATACAACAATATCCGACTGTCAGTTGTCCAACACAGGTATTTGATTTATTTTAAAGAGTCTGTATAACATAGAATACAAGAATAGGTTCATAATCAACCCCAAAATTCCAAGAAATTAAAGAAATCCAAGAGGTATTGATGCAAGAACATGAAAAAGAACACAACAACAGGAGACAAGAGTGGACTCACGGGTCAAATTTATTGCGCCTCTCTGTGGCTTGTGGATGGTTAGGGTAGCGAAATGAGTCCCAAAGGGAAAGCGGAGATTGGAATTGAAGACCTTACCAAAAGAACAAGAATTTGCTTTCGTAATGATGCTGACTTTAGTAGACGAGTGAGGGTTACAGGTGGTGGTGCTACGGTGGACATGATACCAGAGAGAGAAAGGGGTGTGGTGGTGCGCGGTGGCGAATGGAAGGGGCCCAACGATTAGAGAAATCTTAGAAAGAGAGAGGACAAAGTAGTTAAAATAACGGCATCGTTTTGGAGTCTGGGTAGGTTTGAAAAATGATTTTTTTTAAAGAATTTATTATATTGACATTTTAATATTTTTTTAATTAATTTGGGGTGTTTGTGAATTGATTCTTTCAGTATTTTTAAATTTTTTACGAAAAAAGTGTAGAAAAAAAAATGATATGATAATTTATAATATTTTTAATTAAAAATTAAACCTAAACAAGGCGTTAGTCTGTTCCCAAATGTAGCCTTAAAGTATGTTTATTCCTATCGCAAACAATTGTTTCAATTGAGTTTTTTTTTTTTTTTTTTTTTAAAAAAATTAAATTTGAGTAAAAATTTGAGGAATTCCTCAATCTAATATCGAGCTCTCCAACGGTGAATTTTTGGTTGTTAACAATACGTAGGTCATCTGGGGGATGACCGGCCGAACGTCTGGCCGGTCGACTAGCAAGTGAAAACACAAGCCCAAGACCATGGAATACAAAGTTTTGTTTTGTCTTTGTTTGGCCCCTCAAAAACTGAAAGAAACTAAATTCTTTGTAATCTCTCTCTCTCTCTCTCTCTCTCTCTCTCTCTCTCTCTCAGCTTAACACTGTTGAATCTGGGAAAGCTGAAATGAGTTATCATTTTTGAAACTGCCAATCTTTTGAGCTCGATGCTAATTCAAGCACGGATTCATAGCCATCCATTGCTATGTCTTGCATTAAATTGCAAAACCCATATGCACTAATCTTTATAAAAAAAAAACAAAAAATGTTAAAGATCTTTCATTTCTTACATAGAATTTGTGTGTGTTCACGAGGGATGGTGAGAAAGAGAGCTTCTAAAAATCCAATAAAACCATAGAATAACAAATAAAACAAAGAAATAGTTCTTGAAGATTTGGGTGCTTGTGAACTCATTGTTGTTTAATTTTTTTGTTGATGCAGAATCAGAAATGGGGGTGGGGGGGGAGAGGGGGTTGTGAAGATTGAATTTGGAAATGAGAGTTCATTGTTGATGAAGATTGATCTTGAAGATTTGGGTGCCTGTGAACTCATTGTTGATGAAGAAACCAAAGACGAATTCAATTTGAATTCGTTCAACTACCGTGTTGCCGAAACCTCTTTCGAAGTCCATGTCGTATTCACCCGGAAAATGGCAATGATGTAACACCTATGAGCTAAATTTGTCAATTTCATATTCACTCGTATTCACTCGGAATTTGGCAATGATGTAACACTTATTAATTACAATTTTTTATTGAAAAAAAATCATGATCAACATTAAGACAATAATAATTTTATGAACAAAATTTAAGCATAAGAAATTAAAAATCATTATTAATAGGAACAAATCAAAATTCTATAATAGTGTGTAGTAGCTCGGTGTGAGATGGTGATGTAAGTTTGTAATTTTAGCACAAAAAATTATGGATCAAAATTCGTAATTTTAGAAAATAAAAACACATCATTTAGAGCACAAATTATTATAAAATCTATTTAATTTTTATTTGACAGAAAATATTAAAGAGATGATATTACTTATAAATGATGTGTTTTGAATGGAAATTATTACCTAGTCTTAGAGTGCCATATGGCGTTGCCTATGTGATGCTCAAAGCATGAGAAATCACAAATCACACTAAGTAGTTTGTCAACTACCTGAAAATAATGAATTAATTATTGTTGGCTACATATTTTGTAAAAGCCAATTACAGTTCGACACGTGGCAAAGTAAGGGCAAGTTAGGGAGACTACTCGAGTCTTCAATCCTGATCGTACACGTGGCAGTGAAATTTGGTTCTCACGTGATCTGAGTAGTACTGGATCAGTAAAGAGATACAAGGTGACGTGGCTTCAACGGTTACTCATATTCAAATTCGAATATAGGAGGGAAGCCCAACTGCAAGTGATGGCGTAGTGGAACTACTTCTAAGGCAGCATGATCAGCAATCATGGAGGAGCAGTTCGACGGTTTGAAGTACAATTCGATGCTCATCCTTGAGGAGTATAAATAGCAAGGAGGTCCCCAGAAAAAGCTCTCGAACTCAGATCATACAAACCAGTCTTACTTTATATATTTTCCTTTCCAGTTTTTACATTTCCAGTCTTTACATTTCTGCACTTTAAATACCTGCTCTGCACTTCATTTATAGGAGTAGTTTCAAGTAGTTTCAAGTAGATTCAAGTAGATTGTCGCTGTAAACCTCTACGAGGCTGAGTTCGAACCATTGTAAGTTTTCATTTTAATGAAATACTTCAATTGCTATTTGTTTAACTGTTATTTCGTTTAATTTCTCCTAAGTCAAGCTACCAGTAAAAGTCCTCTTCATTGAGGTTGAAAGAACTAAAACACAATCGCTTAATAATTGGTTGGCAATTATAATTTCTGTAAGGACTGATTGATCCTTGCTGGCACGCTCGCATTTACAAAATTACCCTTCGAAAGCAAAAAAGCCAACATATATTTTTGGCACGCCCAGTGGGACTAATTAAAATGGCTAGACGGAGACGACATGGAGAAAATGAACGTCTGGAAGAAGGCGTAGAAGGAGAAGTAGAAGTACCTAATCCAGAGGATAATATGGTAACCCATCCTATGGAAACTCCCATGTTATCAGAACCTATGGTCGAACAGACCAGTACTTCGGGACAAGAACCATATGTTCATAATGTTGGACGAAACCAAGGAATTGGACCATCCACTGTGCCATCTACTCAGCCAACAAATCCATGGGATCGCCTAGTAGATGCCATGTGACAACAATTAATGAACACGATGGAAAGGTGGGCAACATCCTTTTTGGATCGAATGAATAACCACCAACCAACTAACACGAGACACATAGAGGAAGTTTTAAATGTCCCTCAACAAAGATTGGCTAGAGATAAACAGCCTATGCAAGTTAATGGGCACTTTAATGGTCAAACTAGTAATCAGAATCATGAAAGACCATCGCCTCAGTCTTGGTATGAACCCATTTCGAGGCCTGTGGCAGGCCAAAATGCCTCAGTACTCAACAATGAAGCCACACAAGTTGGTGGATCTGGTCAAGTACAAGAAACCAGCATAAGAATGGTTACAAATCCCATGTTCGAAGCCATACCTGGCACAAGGGGGTACACTAATCCCTTATTTGAATTTATACCCGGGGGGTTGGAGGGTTTTCCTGCAAGTGGCAGAGACATGACACCAGTTCCAGTACCCTTCGCTGGTCCCTTCGCGGGTCAGGCCCAAAGGGGTTACCCATACCCCCAACAGCAACCTGCACCACAGGGACAACCAGTCCCAAATGTACCACCTTACGGACCAAGAGGACCACAAGCACAAGTTTGTCCACCAAACCCTGTGTTTGTTCCTCTAGTAATGGTTCAGCAGGCACAAAATATGGTCCCTAGGGACCAAATTGTTGATATTGTTAGGGAGATGTGTGGACCAATGGCTCGGGGGGTCCAGACTCCTGTATATAGAAAGCCATACCCAGAATGAGTAGACAGGGTACACGAATACCCAAGGGGGTTCAGAATACCAGATTTTACCCTTTTCTATGGGACTGGGAATCAATCAACAATAGAGCATATTTCTCTGCTCAATGCGGTGAATTTACTAATCATGACTATATGAAACTAAGATTATTCCCAAATTCTCTAACTGGGGGAGCGTTTGTATGGTACATCAACCTTTCACCTGGTTCCATTCAAAATTGGCAACAAATGGAAGAGGCATTTCATGCCCAATTCTTCCAGTCGGACCCAGAGGTTTCCATGGCAGACTTGGCCAGATTGAGTCAAAGGCCTAAAGAGAAGGCCACTCAATTTATTGCTAGGTTTAAAAGGGCTCGAAATAAATGTAGAGTCATCCTACCAGAGCCAGAATTCGTAAGATTGGCTCAAAACGGTTTAGAGTTCAGGCTTCGAAAGAAGTTTGATTCAACTGAATTTAGAGATTTGGTCGAACTAACCTATAAGGTGTCTCGATATGAAGCATTACTAGAGGAGGAACAAGATCGAAATAATGCATCATACAAAATATATTATAGAGATCCTAATTATGAGATTGATGCAGCGAAGATTGTGGGCAAAGAACCTGTGATCTGTGAGGCATTAGTTCATAAGGATACAACAATTGACCAGCAGTTTAAAAAGAAAGACTTTCACAAAAAGTACTCTTTCGATTTAACAAAAGCAGATGACATTTTTGATCATTTGCTCGTGGCCAACTTCCTTAAGTTACCAAAATGAGTAAAACTGCCATCTCCAGATGAACTTAAGGGAAAAGTATATTGTAAATGGCATAACTCTTGGTCTCACTCAACTAAAAACTGCATTGTTTTTCGAGACAGGATCCAAGAACAAATTCGGAAAGGAAGTTTGAAGTTCCCAGCCAAAACAGAAAAGGCCATGGGGATCGACAGTAACCCGTTTCCAGAAGTTGGAGAAAGTACAGCTAATGTGGTTGTACCAAACTTCCAGAATCTATCTCTGCAGGAGTTGGAAGAGGTCAATGTACAGATGCATATTGCTAACCAGACAACTGCCAAGAAGGACACTAAAAACCTACCAGCTATTGGACAAGGTTTCTCACACCCGAAGGAACACTCTAATGAAGAAGTACTGGATGATGATTCCTTGGAAGCAGCTGTAATGCAGAGGATGTGTCCCAGGTGCAGACTGAGTTATAAATGGTTGAAAGGGCTTCCAATTGATGGGAAGCAATACTACAGGGATGTTCAGAGACGTCCTAAATCAACCAACGCTTACAACAAAAGGCCATATCCGGCTAGTGATAGGCAACGACCACCAATGGTTGAGCCTGCAATGGACAGAATGCATGCTAAAGGCAAGAGGCCCTTATATGAATCTAGGCCACCTAACTATTATAGAATAGAGAGCAGTCATTCTGAAAGAAGACTGGAGAGTGGCTCATTTCATGGAATCAAGGCCAGGGATTGGCCTCCTAGACCAGCCTCATGCAGGACAGAAAGTGGCCACCTTCATCGAAGGTCTGAATTAGGTTCAAAACATGAGGTCAGAGCCAAACACTTACCTTCACAGCCAGCTTCGAAGATGGCCTCGAAGGTTGGAAAAAGTGGTTCAACATCTGAGTCAGCAAGTTCGTGGGTACCTGGAGTCCCAGACTGGTTTGTAATGCAAAACAAACCCAGGGAACTGCTTACCCGGAGAGATGTTGGCATCCAAGGTAGGATGGTCAAGCCTCCTTTGGTGGCTCCGAACAATTGGGTATTGCTTAAACACCCAAAGACAAAGGAACCAGATATGATCCCAGTTATTTCAAGATCACAAAGGAGAAAAATTCAGCGTAGGTACACTCAGTACCAGAACGATATAAAAGAAAATGGAGAGAGCTCTTCGTTGGTCCAGACAAAAGGAAAGAAAACTCCAAAGTCCGACCATGCTCCAAAGCCAACTTTACAAAGCAAAGTGGGTTGCAGCAGAGAACAATTGGCTAAGGTTCATTCTGAACTAAAAGCCAGAGAGAAGTGTAGCTTAGCAGGATTGGAGAAAGCTCTGATGGAGAGTGATAGCGGGACAGAAGAAGAGATTGGCACAAGCCAGAAGAAAGAAATGATGGAGGAAGAAATGTTCGAAGCCTTCATGGCTGAGCAAACATTTTTGGTTGAAAATTCAGTCGAGAAAAATCCTTCGAAGGAATCTGTTAACAATGAAGTACCAGAGTGCAGCATGGAGAATGCTGCTGAAGTAACTGAAGGTGGCCAAGAGAGGGAGCAGGTACAACCAGCCATCCAATTTGGCTCATTTCCTCCAGTATCAGTCAATATGGTACACATACTACCCCATGAGTTCCAGGCTGGAAATGAGGACCAAGATGACCAAGACATGGATCCTATTCCTATTTCTAGTGAAGACTCGCAAGTAAGTATGGTACAAGATGATCCTGGGATGGCTACCCCAATGGAGACTGAATACGAGAGTGAAGAAGAGGTGAGCATTAACCTCTCATATCCTTTTGAGTATCCTTCCAACTCTATGACACAACATGTCAAGCCGTTGTACATCAAAGCATTCTTCGATGGGATACAACTGAACCGTGTCCTGATAGACAATGGAGCATGTAGACACCCCATTTTTGACCGACCTCAAGACTTGGACGTCACTGATTGAACACTCGGTGATTGTCCATGATTGTGTTTGTTTTGAGTTCCCGGAGGTCCCGGCTGCGCGTCGCGCCTCAGGATCTCTCAACCGACTTGCACTAGGCTTGGTTTTACACCAAGACTTGTGTGTTTTTGCACCGGAGGGTGGGGGAGGGCTCTGTAACCACCACTGATCACCACCGGCTTCCCTTACACACCACTGGCCCTCTTTTTATTCCACCGGCACCGATTTCTCATAATCTGTGGCCGGTCGGCACTATATGTTGCCGACCGGCACTTTTTTGTGCCGATGACCCTTTTGGCTGGCCGGTGTGACCCCTTTGAAACCTCAGACTTGGTGCATGCCAGCTGTGCCAGCTGGAATGCACCATCACCACTCCCTATACCCGGGAATGCACCCTTTGGTCCCTTTGACCCCCTCTCTCCTCTTGGAGCTTGAACCCTTGGCCAAGCTTCTTGGAGAAGCTTGGCCAGCTGTCCCAGAGGCTTCTAGAAGCCCTAAAGCCCCTTGAATCCTTTGCACCCCTTGAACCCCCCCTCTTGCTTAGCCACCAAGTCTTTTATTGCCTATATAAGCTCATCTCTCTCCCTTGGTCAAAGGGTTAGCCATTTTAGGTCAAAAACCAGAGCTTATATCTATATGTCTGTGTGATATACCTTCTCTCTCTATATTCTCCCTCTCTCTCCTCTTGTGTGTGTGATTTTAGGCCCAAAAGTGTAGTTTTACCTTACTTTTGCACCATTACACACACCTTTACACCTTAGCTCGAGATTGAGAGACTTGGGAGGTTGATTGCTGTGGTTTTGAGCTGGTTTTGATCACTAGAGAGTGGCTGGAACCTTTGTTCTTCAAGGGATCTTCAAGGGTAAACACTTTACTTTATATTCCCCATTCTTGCAACAAGTTTCTACCCCATTTGCTTTGTGTTTTTGGATTTGTGTTTAACATAAAAAAGTCTTGTTTTTACTTGTTCTTGAACCTTCATTAAGGTCATTTTGTGGTTTGAGTAAAGGTTCATCCTATTAGGCCTTGTTTGGCCATTTTTGGTGCCTTTTCCTAAAGCCTCCTTTACTTGGTGTTCTTGGCCTTCTCACCATTGAAAACCATTGGGTTTTCAATGGTGAGGAAGGTGATTATAAGTCACATATAGGGGAGGGACACCCCTCTCCCCCTTTGTCTCTCTTTGGCCCTCATTCTTGGCTCATGAAGTAGCATGTGTGCATGCTTGTTTTAGCTTCATTTCAGAGACTTTTTGGGTGTTTGAGGTCATGTTTTGCCTCTGTTTTTGGTCGGTTTTGTAGCCCTTAACATGTCTCTCATACTTGCTTTGGAATGCTCTCTTATGCTAAAAAGCATGCCATGATTTAAGGCCATGATTTTTGTGTATTTTAGCTTAGTTTCATGAAGATACTAGCATTGTTTTGCTATGTTAGGGGGCTGTGAGCCATTGATTTTGCCATGTTTGGTGTGCTTGGAGTGGTTGCCTTGCATAATGGCTTGTAAACCTTGCTTGCATTCGGCCCTAGCATGTTTAATCCACTTTGATCTTATGATTTGGTATCATTTTAGGTCATATTTTTGCCCCTAATCCATGCTCTCATACTCGCATGCACTTCCCCTTTCATGCTTTAAAGGTGTGCCTTTTATGCTTAGGAAGAGAGCATTGTGCATGCTTCCATGTTTAACGCATTTTGGGAGGTGCCATGAGGGGATTTGGGTGCCATTTTGTATGATAAAAACCTGTTTTGGTTGCCTAACATGTGCCATGTTTGGTCTTATTAAGTGGTGGTTCAACGCCCCACTTTGTGCTTTAGCCTTAGGCCTCATAACTTGCATGCTTGTATATCATCTTGTTCTTGTTTTGAGGCATGTTTTGCCACTGATTTGGGGGAGTTTGAGGACTGCCCTTTATGGCTTAAGTCCGTCATTGCATGCTCATTACATGGTTGTTGCATGATTGGTCAATGAAGCCTTGAGCGCATGCTAGTTCTATGCTTAATTGGTCCCTCTTCGCATGACTTCTATGCTTTCCACATTCTAGCATTTTGCATGCCTAATTTGCTAGCATCTTAGTCCCCATGTTTGTATGTTTGCATGTTTGCATGTTTGCATGATTGTATAGTTCCATTTCATTACTTGGTTTGGGGTGTCAAGCCAAGTGTGGGAGTTGAGGTGTGTTTGTACCTTAAGTGACAAAACACACCTCAATCCCCCATGTCACCAAGGCCTTGGACCAACACATGATAAGGTTTTGGATTTCATTTGCTTGTGTTGCATACATTTACATCAAAATGCAACCTTAGTTCTTAGGGCTATCATGCATCAAGATGCACTATTGGTGGCCCAAGAACCAAGGGTCATGCCTCCTTGAGTCCCTAAGCATGATAGGAGGCATTGACCATGCTTACATACCCCCAAAATCCATGCCATGCACTGCTGTCTTGCTGCTGCTGTCAAACTGTCCTCTGCAGGAACTTTCTGCCGGCCGGCAGAAAATAGTGCCGACCGGCACTATTTTTGTGCCGATAAACCTCACATGCAGCCGGTGGCCAATTCAAGCAGCCGATGAGCTCTTCCCCCAGCCGGTGGGGTATTTCAGATCATTTGGGAGGTATTCTGAAACTTTGGGAATTTCTGGAGAGGCAGGGCAGTGAAAACAGAACCAGCAGTGGCACGGTACGGGTTTTCTGGGCAAGACGGATCGAGCACGCATCATTCGCACATCCCGAGGCAGGGCTGAGGCCCCATTGCATTTATTTATTTATTTGCTTTGATTTTAATAATTAAAATCGTGTAATAATTTATTTATTCGTTTATTCATTCGGTCTGTATTATTATTCGGTCCCTCCGAGCGAGGGCAAATTTGTAATAAGTGTGTGTGAGTGGGTGTATGTCTTCCAACCCCCATTTCTTTCTCCCTTTTATTTACCCGCTTATGTTGGTAGATTAGGACACATTTAAATTGGCATACCTTATGCAATGCATGCGTGCATTCATGCATTTGTTCACATGCATTCGGGTTCGGCACATCATGCAAACTGCATCGTACTTTCAATTCCAAATTGAATACGTGATAGTTGTTGCATCTCATGTGCCATGTTTAGGGTTAGCCGAGCCTACTCTAGATTACACTCCTGTATGTGATGCATTAGCCATTTAACATGAACTAGGTCATGCATGTTTTGCTAACTGGTTTCCTGTTTTGGCACGGAGTACGATGTAAGTTTTTATGCTTTAGCATGTCGCATGCGTGTGAATGTTAACATGACGGTATGCTTACCATGCGGCTAAATGCTTATGTGATATTACTGTTTGAGTGCCTGTGGGTGAAGGTTGGATTGCTTGAGTTGGAACAACTCATTGAAATCCGTATTTTAGCCTACTTACGAGTAGCAAAATCTAACACGTTTTTCGAGACAAAACGGATATGCAATGTTTATTTCCAAGTTAGGAAATCTAGTCTATACTTTTGTGTTGTGCGCATCACATAGTAATTCTAGGTTAATAATTGGAACAAGAACATGTAATGTTTTCAAAAACGGATATCACGGTTAGTAGAGGCCGGTCTTCGGACCGGGCGAAAGGGGGTGCTCATAGCTGACCTTCCCCGATCGTACCCAAGCTCCCGAGCCAAGACCACTTTGGTGATGACGGACATGTGGCCTTCGGCACCGAGTCAGGGTTTCCTAAATTCCCCCTTTTTAAAATATTTAGGTGGCGACTCTGTAATCTGGCAAAGCAGTCCATGTTTGGCACTACTTTTGCAAAAATCTGTTTTCTCAAACGATTTGCCGGATTTGGACTCTTTGGTTCAGATCTAGAAACGGCGCAAAAGGAGAGTCCGAGCTGTAGCGAGGTCCCCCGCGGGCGTTGTTACAGAGCAGCAGTGAATTTACTACCGAAATCTTCTTTGAAGAAACTAGGGAAAAAGAATCCCAGGTTGATTCCAACCAGCACAACTATCGCTGGCTTTGCTGGAGACAAACAGATGGCTCAGGGGATTCTACCCATTAACTTGAGTGTGGGAACCAGGGACTGCATGACAGCATTTTTCGTAATTGACAGTAATGCTAAATACAATGCTTTACTTGGGAGAGATTGGATCCACACTAACAAATGTGTGTCTTCCTCTTTGCATCAGAAGATTATGATGGCCTTAGGCAATGGGGAGATGGAGGAAATTGATGCAGATCCTCAACCCTTCATAGCCTGTGCAGACTTTGCAGAGGCCAAGTTGTATATTGAGGGTGTAACACCACTCAGTATACTGAGGAAAGCTGATGGCTCAGCCGAAGTGACGGCCGATGAGGAAGTGACACACCTGAAGCACTTAGTCCAAGAAAGTGCTGATGAAGAGATTGTCATTAAGGATGACAATGATGCCTGGTTGTGGGCAAAGAGATGAAGGACAGGAAGCCAAGTCTTTGGCTCTAATTGAATTCTCAACATTGGATGTAAAAGCCATAGTCCAGAAAGTACAGGAGCAAGAGAGAGAAGCCATGATAATTGGCTGTGAACAGGAACAGCAGTGGGTCAGAATTTTGACCCTTGGCAAATACTATGCGTTGGACATTGAAACAAAAGTCCAGGAAATACAGGAAGAGGATGCCTTATGGACAGACTTTGTTTATGACGAAGAGGGCGAAGATGTTGAACTAAAGAACCTGGGAACAGAACGAGGCGACAAGGTTGCTTCGAAGGTAGAGGAAACCAAGCAAGAAGCTTCAATAAGTTCTCAGACACAGGATCCCTTAGAAGAAGTAAATTTAGGGGAAGGTTCTATGCAACAGCCCACCTATATAAGTGCTTGCTTGAATAATCTGGACAGAGACCAAGTATTGGTTGTTTTGAAGAAATATAAAGATTGTTTTGCGTGGTCATATAATGAGCTACCAGGATTGGATAGGTCATTAGTCGAACATAGGCTCCCTATGAAGCTTAATTTCAAGCCATACAAGCAGAAACCAAGAAGAATGAGTCCAGAAGTAATTCAGAAAGTCAAGGAAGAGATTCTTAGACTACTCAAGGCAGGCTTTATTAGGACAGCCAGGTATGTTAAATGGCTATCTAATATTGTGCCTGTAATCAAGAAGAATGGTAAAATGAGGGTATGCATTGACTTCAGAAACTTAAATCTAGCAACTCCGAAAGATGAATACCCTATGCCTATAGTGGATCTGTTGGTGGACAGTTCAGCAGGGCATCAAGTTTTATCAATGATGGATGGACACTCTGGTTACAATCAAATCTACATTGCAGAGGAGGACATCCACAAGACAGCATTCAGATGTCCTGGAAACATTGGCACCTTCGAATGGGTTAAAATGCCATTCGGCCTGAAGAATGCTGGAGCCACATATCAGAGAGCTATGAACACTATCTTTCATGATCTCATTGGAGGGTATTTGGAATGCTATATTGATGATATCGTAGTCAAATCCCAATCCATGGGGGAGCATTTGTTTCACTTAGAAGCAGCCTTTGAAAGAATGAAAAGGTTCAAATTGAAGCTCAATCCTCTTAAGTGTGCTTTTGTCGTATCATCTGGAGACTTCTTGGGTTATGTAGTGCACAAGAAAGGGATACAGATTGATCAGAATAAAGCCAAAGCCATCATTGAAGCTAGGCCTCCATCAAGTAAGAAAGAATTACAAAGATTCCTTGGACAGGTTAACTTTCTTCGAAGGTTTATTTCTAACACTGCAGAGAAAACTAAAGTATTTTCTTTCTTATTAAGGCTGAAAGATGAAGAGGAATTTGTGTGGACAGCAAAGTATCAAATTGCTTTCGAAGGTATCAAAGCCTACTTGGCCAACCCTCCAGTGCTGATGCCACCAAAGGACAATAAACCCTTGAAGTTGTACATAGCTGCAGCAGAAGATTCATTGGGAGCTTTCTTGGCCCAAGACAATGAAGAAGGCAAGGAACAAGCTGTTTATTACCTTAGTAGGTTTTTAAATTCTTGTGAATGTAAATATTTAGCTATAGAAAAGCTGTGTCTTGCTTTGTATTTTGCTGCAATGAAATTAAGATATTATCTTTTACCTACAACTGTCTTGGTAATTGCAACCACAGATTTGGTTAAGTACATGTTATCTAGACCTATGTTGAGGGGGAGAATTGGCAAGTGGATACTGGCCTTATCAGAATTTCATTTAGAATATGTCCCTCAAAGGGCAGTAAAAAGGCAAGTTCTGGCCAATTTTCTGGCAGATCATCCCTCTCAAACAGAGAGCCAAGAGATAATGGAACTTGGCATGGCTAGTGTTGAGCCATGGCAGATGTGGTTCGATGGATCGAAAGCCAATGGCTTGATTGGAATTGGTATTGTGATTAAATCTCCGCAAGGGGTAGAGACCACACATGGGTTCAGAGTGGATGAAGCTAGCTGTTCCAATAACCAGGCTGAATATGAAGCCTTAATAGTGGGACTAGAAATCCTTATTGGATTACAAGTACATGCAGTAGACATATTTGGAGACTCTCAATTGGTGGTTAACCAAGTGAAAGGGATTTTCAAGTGTCAAAGCATAAGTATTTTGCCGTACTATGTTGTTGCATTATATTTGCTTTCTCAATTTCAAATAGCAAATGTAACTCATGTTCCAAGATTCTTGAATAATAAAGCTAATGATGTGGCTCAGAAAGTTTCGAACTTCAAGAGAAGAGAGAATGCCCAAAGGGACATAAGCCAAACAACATATCAAAAATTGATACCACCTTTGAATAAAAGGAATGTGGTTTTGGAAGTTCATCGTAATGACTTACAAGAACAAGATTGGAGACATCCAATAATGCAATACTTAGCTGGTCCATCTTCGAAGGCCAGCAGGAAAATCAAATTGCAGTCTATGCAATATATGATATATGCAATGCTCTCTACAAAAGGGGGGGAGATGGTTTATTGCTGGACTGTTTAGGCCCAAAAGAGGCATTAACAGCTATGGCTGAGGTTCATGAAGGCATCTATGGTGCTCATCAGCCTGGTGTAAAGATGAGATGGTTGCTTCGAAGGCATTCTTACTATTGGCCGACTATCCTTAAAGACTGTATAGAATATGCAAAGGGTTGCCAGGCATGTCAAAAGCATGGTACAATAAGGCATGTGCCGATAACTGACTTACATGCAGTAGTGAAACCTTGGCCATTCAGAGGATGGGCCATGGATATGATGGGAAAAATACACCCACCTTCTTCGAAGCATCATTGTTTCATTCTAGTGGCCACTGATTACTTCACTAAGTGGGTCGAAGCCAAACCATACAAGGCTGTAGATCAGACATAAGTCATTGGGTTCATTAAAGATTTAATCCATAGGTTTGGCATCCCACAAACCATAACTGTGGACAATGGGACTGTGTTCGATGGGAAAATGGTGAAGTCTTTTGTGGCAGAATTTGGAATTAGCCTTATTAATTCCACACCCTATTATGCACAAGCAAATGGTCAAGCGGAATCATCCAATAAATCCTTAAAAAAAGGAATACAAAAGGTTGTGGAAGATAATCCCAGGGATTGGCATAATTTGTTGTTGGATATTTTATGGGCTTACAAAACTTCCCCAAGATCAAGCACAGGAGTTACACCTTATGCCCTAGTATATGGGCATGATGCAGTGTTACTTGTAGAGATTAATGTTAAATCTTTGAGGGTAAGATGCCAAAACCAGTTGGATCCGGAGCAGTACCATCAGAGTATGTATTTGGAATTAGAAGGCTTAGATGAGGCCAGAATTTTGGCATTAAATAGCATTCTTTTCCAAAAGAAGAAAGCAGCCAATAATTATAATAAGAAAGTCAAACACATTGGCTTTGATGAAGGTGATTTGGTATGGAAAACAATACTCCCAATAGGAATTAAAAGCCATAAGTTTGGCAAATGGTCACCTAACTGGGAAGGACCATATCAAATTCATAGAGTTCTGCTTTTTGGAGCCTACCATTTGAGAAATTTGAATGGGTATGTACATCCCAAAAAGATTAATGGCAGATATTTGAAGCCTTATTTTCCAACCATTTGGGAAACGCAAGAAATAAAATAAACATTAAATACAAGAACACAAGACTGCTCAAATGATAGACAAAATTTGTTCTTTCATAAAGAATTAAGTACATTGTGCCACAAATTGGCCCAGAAATCATTACAATGTCTTAATTGTTTTTGCACAATAGATTTCCTATTGTTAAGTGATGGAAATAGTTGAATAGCTGCAGCCATCTCTCCCTTGCGATCGGCCAGTTCTTGATTGGTGATTTGCAATTTAGTGTTAGTTCGAACCAAGGCCTGGTTTACTGCAGCTAATTCCTTTTCAAGTTGAGTTTTCCTCTCCAGTAGCTGGGCTCGAAAGAGGGAGGCCGAAGAGTGTTGTTCCTTAAACTTTGATACTTCAGCATGAACTTGAGAAACAAAACTCTGGTCGCCAGCCAATTTCTTAGCCTCGGCCTTGGCAGCTTGACAAATGCTGATGTAAAAGTCGACAGTGGTTGCTGTCTCAGACAAATGACTTGAAACATCCATGCCTGACTGTTCAGCAAGTTTACAGCACTGGAGGAACCCATTTCTAATTATAGGCCTTTGTAGAGCCTCGAAGGGAATCCTCGAAAAGGAAATCAGTAGTTCCAGGCATGTGTCCAGGTCTATTGAAGGTACAGAAGGCTTGCGGCTGGAAGACGAAGAGCTCTCAAGAATTTCCAACAAGGAGTTAGCCAAAACTAATGGCTCAGCTTCAATACTGGATATTGGAGAGGTAGAAGGTATGTCAAAAAGACCAGCTAATCTGGCCTCAAAAACATCAACCTCATCCATAGACATGAGGGGTGCAGAGAGTGTTGCAGTGGAAGGCATAGAAGACTGCATGGGGATAGGAGAAATGAAAGGAGCATCTTTGGCAGCTTCTATGGTCTTAGCCACCAATGAATCTAGGGAGGAGGGGCTGGAAGTAGGCAAAGGTGATGAACTAAGGGTTGGAAGACTACCAGCACCCTCTGTGAGGGGATCAACTGCCATCAGAGATGGAATAGCAGTTGGAATTTCTGTGAAGGAGGGAGGAAGAGCAAGGTTCGAAGGAGAAGTGGTCTGAAGTAGATCAAAAGTCAGAAAAGGGAGGTATTGCTCTAGGCCAAAAAGGAGAGATGCAGGAATGCTTGATCTCAGGGAAAGTATAGGAAGTGTAGACCTTGAAAGTGGGAAGATAAATTGAGTAGTCCTCACATCCTGCATCTGGCCAGTCCTCACATCCTGCATCTGGCCAACTTCAACTGAAACCGAGGGAGGCCTCGCTGGAAAGAGAAACGCAGTAGTTGTTGCTGTAAAAGGAAGAAATACAAAAGATTGTCAAATTTCAATACCAAAAGTTGAAGAAAAAAGGGGGGGAGAAGTGTGAGAGAAAGTACTCGTTCCAGAGGTATTAGCACTGATGGGAGAACTGCGAAGGGAGTAATGTTCGGCAGTTTGTCGCCTTCTTGCAGCCTCCCTTTGTAATGCATCAGTAGCAGCGGCTTCATTCCTCAAAAATTGTTGCTGCCGTCTTCTCTCAGCCCTTTCAAAAACAATTATTGCCTTAGAATGTTCCTGCTCTACTGCCTTGGTAGCTGCTTCGTGAATGGGGTCTTCAACCAAGTCAGTAGCAGGAACAGTCACTTTCCTTCTTTTCCTTCTTGGCAGTGCTGTTACTAGCTCCTTTTCGATTCCCCTTTCTTCAAATTGGGGTTCAGATTCTTCAGAGGTAAGTTCTTTCCCCATCACTGTAGTAGTTGCCTCGAGAGGAGGATGTTCGATTATATCAGAAGGGGAGACAGTCACCTTTCGTTTCTTTGTTCTTTGCAAAGGCACTTCTTGCTCTTGCTCAATCTCTTTTTCTTCCAGAGATTCAGATTCCTCAGGAGGGAGGACTAGCTTCCTTTTCTGTTTTTGTTGTTGTTTCTTTTTGAGGATAGCTAGAGTTTCAGCTCTCTTGGGGGATTCTTCTTGCGGGGACCCTGCACCAAAGAACGTAAGTGTAAAGGAAATGAACAAAAGATTCAAAAGAAAGAAAAGGGAAATTTGAAGATATTTACCCTTCTTCGAAGCAGCTCTAGTAACTCTAGCTGGAGGGGATGAAGCTGCAGGAGTAGTTGTGGCAGCTTCAGGAAAAAGGGGAATGTTCTCAGCCGTTGCTGACTTAGCCTTTGAAGGCACTCCCAACCCTATTAGCAAGTCATGAGGGTGCACAGATAGACGCACTTCCATATTGGCTGTCCACCAGTTCTGGAATCTTTTCAAAACTAAGCCAGATGGAAGAAAGAGGACAAATTGGAACTCATTCAATTCCTTCAGCAGTTTGAGTATTGCCGTCTCTAGCTTGGATTTGGATATCCTCAAATCTCTAGCAGTAAGGTGGACATTCGAGAGACTGCAAAGTGCAATAGGTATTCCTTGAGTGAGCCCAAATTGTCTGGCAAATTGAGAAGGGCAATACACCTCAGAAATGCACTTATAGGCTCGAGGGTTCAAGGTGCCAATAAACAATTCCCTTGGTAGCAGTATAGAGGCCCACATATCTTTATGAGGTGAGGTGGAGCACTCTTTATCAGCCAGAAAAGTCTGCAGCCAGGACGGTCCTCTATTGGCTTCGAACGGACAAAAGAAGGAGGCAGACGGAGAAATAGGGAGTTGATAAAAGAAAGTAAAGTAATAAGCAAAAGAAGCAGGATAAAGGACAATCCTAGCATACTTCTCCCCGTAAGTGCTAGGATCCTGGACAAGGAATCTTAAGCATTTTGAATGCAGATCAGTAAAATAGGCGAAGAGCCAGAGCTGGAACACCCAGAGGGGACCTCCTTGGTTAACATCAAGTGGTCTTTCACAAAATTGGAAACAAGCTCTGTAAACATGGCCTAAAAAGGAGCAAGAGCTATATGTTTTTTCAAGACAAGTGCCTTCGCGAGGGGAGCGAACTCAGGCATAATTCTCTGAGACGATGTGCAAAAAAGAAATTTGCATAACCAGTATAAAATAAAGGAAAAGAATTCTCTGTCTTTCACAGGGCCTTCCTTTTTATTTTCAGCCTTCACAAAGTCACTATAAGAAGAATTTAAGGCTGGAAGGGAAAATTTGCCAGGAAGGTCCGGATAATTGGGAGTAAAAGGAGAGCCATGAGGGGAAAGCCCTAAAAGATGGCAAATATCGAGAATGGTGGGAGCCATCATGCCACATCGAAATTGGAAGAAATTAAAAGCCATATTCCAAAAACATAAAGCAGCTGGAATTAAAAAGGGGTCCTCAGGGATGATGAACCTGGAAAGACGAAGGGCGTCAAGGATATAGAGCTCCTGTAAGTCATCTTCTCTCGCAGGTACAACCCTGTCATACCATTCCTCCCATTCAGCTCTCAACGTCGGCCAGCAGCGATGAGGTCGGGTCAATCTCCAATTGCTCCAGTCAAGCCCTCCTTCGTAGAGAAGAAAGTGATCCTCCAAACGAGGGTATAAAGCTGGGAGTTGGTCAGGAGCTTCCCGAAAGATGGGGCCTAGAACATATTCTTGTTGGCTGCTGTGACGAGGGACAAAGAGACGTCCATCTATAGCGCTCGACCCACCAGTTGTTAGTTTGGTGATTTCTTCATCGATGCATTTCTTCAAAGCCATGGTAGGGCTAATACGATCGCCAGCGAGTACTTTCAGTGAAGAAGGATCCATTGAGAAAGAGAGGGTTATTAGAGGATCGGTAGGGTTTGTGTGTTAAAAGAGCAAGTGATTTCAGGATACAAAACAAAAGGGCTTGTGAAGGTTTCGTGTCTAAAAAATATATTGCGTAAGTTGTTAAGTACTAAAAAGAACGAATACGAAGAGTTTTCCTTCAATATTGGTACTTTTTGAGGGAAAAAACACAACCCAGATACTGAGACTAGCTTCGAAGTAGGGTATTTGGCTTCGAACCCAAATTTTGGCACCATAAAATCAAACAACGGCTGCGAAATTCGAAAGCCGGATTCGAAGCATACTACATATTTAAAGATGCTAGAATGCTCGCGTGTTGGTCTACTTCAAAGGGTTTTAAGACCTGTTTCAGTGTTATTAATGAAAATAACGGCCTTCGAAGCAAAATTAAGGATTCTTTAAGGGTGGGAATTACTATTCAAAACATCAAAACCAATCGTTGGTTTTTATAAAAGGAGATTGTCTTTTAAACTAAAGCAGCATGGACTGCTCCTCGAAGTAAAAGTGGCCGATTTAAAATAGATTGGTTATATCAACCATGGCCATATAGTGGTTGTAGTTAGTTTGAAAGGCAAGGTTGTTAAATTCGAAGCACTAATTCTAGATGATATCAGCCAGAATTGCCAACTTTACTCCATAAATTGGAAAAAGACATGTTGGTCCCTTTTAGTGTTTCATTAAAAACAATTGAGTCCAGATTCGAAGAATGAGTTTGTTCGGTTCGAAGCTCTAAATTGGCTCTCAAAGGCAAATGGAGACAAATGCCAAATGAAAGATTCTATTTATAATGAAAGCCAAAGCAATTACATCAAATGACCCTATCTGGGTATGAACTCAAGTTCATAAAAATAAGGAATAGAGTAAATAACAAGATCATGAAATTTGGTCCAACAGTGATCAATGAATTTCTGTTCTTTCTTTATTATATCTTCTATTTCTTCTAATGTTGGCTGCATAAGTTGGTGAGCTCTCACTTCGTAGTAGAGTTCTTCAGCCTTTGTTTCGAAAGCTTCCTCTCTCAATCTTTGTTCCAATTCGTCTATGACCAAATCATCCCAATACGCAGAATCTTTGTTTTTGAAATCATCGAATTCTTCGATAAAGTTCTCTGCTTCATACTGGGTTTGAATTCGGAGAGACGAAAGTTGGTCCAAAGATTATGTAGTAATCATGGAATTTCGATGCCAGTAGAGGAGCACTGGGAGTTGGTCGAGGAACATATGAAGTTCTGCTTGGGCAATGGGATTAAGGACATGGGCCCTAGTTAGAATATCACAAGCCCATTGAAAGTTCTTGAGAGGGACTTCGTCCTCAAGAACATTGAAGGGCAAGTGAGAGAAAGCTGCAAGCAGAAGTTGGGCTTCTTTCCGCTCAGCTGAGGTAGAGATTGACGGAGGTTTGTAAGGTGGAATGACTTCATTCATGGGGAGGGCAAGCCTCAGTTTCTCTGTCCAGGAAAGCGTTGGTGGAGGAGAAGAGGTAGATGGTTCTGCTTCAAAAGATGAAGAAGAAGGGGCAGATGCTTCTGTTTCAGAGGATGAAGAAGAAGGGGTGGATGCTTCTATTATGGGAGATGGCATGGGAACAAAAGTATTAATATAGTCAAGCCAGTCAGAAGAGCCAATCTTCGCCTTCTTGGCTAAAAATGACGGGTTGTACCCTTGTGCCTCTTCTGGGCATCGGGCAACAAGCACTGACTTTGTAGGCGTGGAGGATGTGTACCATGCCATAAGAAAGTTCTCCTCCAAACTACGTCGATAGTCAATGGGCACGTAAGGGTAGACTACTGAACTTCGAGCATAGGAAGGAAACTCCAAAGGGTCATTGAACTCAACAAAATGATGGTTGATTCGTTCCCTCAAATCATAAGTCTCAGGTGTTGACCAACTCGTCCAGCCAGAAACTCCAGAAGATGAAGAAGTTATAGCTACATCCCATGCAGAATTTTGTAAAGAAGAGTTTCCTAAGTCCATATTTGCAACTTGCCAAATCAAAGGTTTGAAAGCAGTTTGTTTGAGGTACAAGGGGGAGTCAGAGGAAGAACTTCTTGTATCTGTGTCTGCAACTTGTTGAATCGAAGGATTAGGGGCAATGTGTTCGTAGTCCAAAGGTTGGTAATTTGCAAAGGCTCCCATGACCTGAATATAGAAAGGCGGGTAAAGGTGGCTAATGAATGCGTGAAGATTCTTTCGAGGGGAAACAGCATTACTCAATGGCTTTTCGTGTGTTTGATAAATAGAAAGAGAAATTGATTTAGCCGTAGTCTGTTCGAATGCTAAGGTATTGGGATGTTCAACAGATTGGAAAAGAGTTAATGCAAATGGTCACCAAAGAGATGACGGTTGTGTTTCCAGAAGATAGACTCTATGCACGTTCCAAAAGCGCGGGAAAGGCTGTGATCCACTAATATCACCAAGTATTGGGTATATTAGTGCAGGGGGTAATGTTGGCTACATATTTTGTAAAAGCCAATTACAGTTCGACACGTGGCAAAGTAAGGGCAAGTTAGGGAGACTACTCGAGTCTTCAATCCTGATCGTACACGTGGCAGTGAAATTTGGTTCTCACGTGATCTGAGTAATACTGGATCAGTAAAGAGATACAAGGTGACGTGGCTTCAACGGTTACTCATATTCAAATTCGAATATAGGAGGGAAGCCCAACTGCAAGTGATGGCGTAGTGGAACTACTTCTAAGGCAGCATGATCAGCGATCATGGAGGAGCAGTTCGACGGTTTGAAGTACAATTCGATGCTCATCCTTGAGGAGTATAAATAGCAAGGAGGTCCCCAGAAAAAGCTCTCGAACGCAAATCATACAAACCAGTCTTACTTTATATATTTTCCTTTCCAATTTTTACATTTCCAGTCTTTACAATTCTGCACTTTAAATACCTGCTCTGCACTTCATTTATAGGAGTAGTTTCAAGTAGATTGTCGCTGTAAACCTCTACGAGGCTGAGTTCGAACCATTGTAAGTTTTCATTTTAATGAAATACTTCAATTGCTATTTGTTTAACTGTTATTTCGTTTAATTTCTCCTAAGTCAAGCCACCAGTAAAAGTCCTCTTCATTGAGGCTGAAAGAACTAAAACACAATCGCCTGATAATTGGTTGGCAATTATAATTTCTGTAAGGACTGATTGATCCTTGCTGGCACGCTCGCATTTACAAAATTACCCTTCGAAAGCCAAAAAGCCAACAATTATATTCAATCCATAAGATTTCCCACTACATTATTGGTTTAGACTACTACATAAACAATACCACATAGTGCTCCCAAGTATCAAATAACTACTTATTGTGAACAATACAATAAATCCTTAAGCAAAGAAAATGTTAAGAAAAAAAAAGAATACATTTTGTATATGATCACAAAACAAAAAAACAAAAAAAAAAAAAAATTCCAAATTAAAGGGGGCACATGACCCCCTGGACCTTCTTTGGCTCCGCCCCTGTCTAGCAATAACTTCCACGAACAACAGTGCTACGCACAACCAATAAAGCCCTAGGACCATCAATAACTCAAACTTATATGCATACTTGCAATGACTTTCACGAAAAATGACAGTTTTACATGCAAACAATTAAGACTTGGGGCCATAAAACTGTGTTTGGTTGGAAAATTTAGGAAGAGATTTGAAAATGAAAAAGGAGAAGGTAAGTGTACGGGGGTGAAATATCCTCCGTTCTCCGTACTCCTTGAACTCGAGCTTTACGTAACGTCACTTGACCTGAAAACAGAGAAACGGTGAGCTACCCGGCGGTGTGCTGCCGAATAAACCCTCCGACGATCAAGTTAGCACACTTGGAGAAGAAGAAAAAGAATGGGAAGAGAGCACTTTTTTTGAGAGAGAGAGAGAGTTGGGAATTCCTCAGATTGCTTACCTCCAACGTTGCTCCATTTCTCATTTTTTAAGCTGGCCATGCAGCCTTAGGGATTGTGGGCGCACTACCTCTACTGTCCTTCCCTAGACAAGTGGTTGTGCTTCCCTCTACCTTCCTTACACGTGTATAGACCAAAACCTCCAAATAGTGTTTGTGAAACCGCCAAATGGTATTGATGCGTACTAGGAGTGGATTTCCCCTTCATCACATTATTGATCCAGGTGGCACACAACCGGGCTGCCACGGCCGACCTATCCCTTGGGGAAGAAACACCACCATGATTGAGACGGCTGAACCATAATAAGTCGGTTCATCCGAACTGACCGGCCGTGAGGCATGTGGTCCTTCATCTCGGCCCAAATTCATTCTGGTATGTACTCGGCTCGGTCCCAACGCATCACTGCAAATCCAACCAAATGTCAGGCCAAGTCATAGCTCGGTTGGGCACACTCATGCCCCTGCACTCTGGTCGGCGATATGGCTCGGCCAAGCGTGATGGGCCGGCAGCCGTGTCGATTCAGTTCGGTCAGACATGGTCCAATCTTCGCAGGGCTCATCATCATATCCCACTCTATCGTAGCTCGGCCGTATTGACCGGCGCAAATCTCCCTCACAGTAAGTAAAATATGAATAAAATATACTTACATTTTACCTAATTTCACGTACTTTTTTCCTTTTTCATTTTTCTTTCCAAATCTCCCAATCAAACACAGCGTAAATAATTCAAACTTCTAGACATATCTTATCTTGCAATTACTTCTATGAAAAAAACAGTGTTAAGGACAAACAACAAAGATTGGGACCATTGCAGAATGGTCATAACTAGGAAAGAGTTCCACAGTTGTCGTCAAAGAAGTGAGAAAAATTAATTTGCCTAATGATTGTTTTCAAATATAAAAATAAATAAATAAATAAATAAATAAAAACCAGGTTAAGTCTTGCATTGCCACATCTTACGAAAACCTCGGTTGAATTGGAGCATTACAAATTCCTAGTTTTAAAACGTAGTTCAGCTCACCATTTCCTCTTAATTATCCCTTCAAACACAAAGCCTACTACTGCAAACAAACACTCAAAACAAGAAAATGGCTAAAACTGCAGTGTTCCATCTTCTAGCTAACTTTGCACCCTTCCTTCAGGGAGAGGTGAATTTGTTGAGTGGAGTTCGAGAAGCAATGGAAGACATCAGAGATGAATTCGAGCACATGTCGGCTTTCCTCAGAGTTGCTGATGCTACGGAAGAAAGGGACCCCGAACTGAAAGTTTGGGTCAAACAAGTCCGAGATGCTGCTTATGACATTGTAGATGTTCTTGACAAATTCAAGCTTCACCTTGCACAACATCACGGCGATGGATTCGGTGGTTTCCTTCATAAGTCTTTCTACTTTGCCGAGACTTTAAAAGCTCACCACCAAATTGCTTCTAAAATACAAAGAATCAAGTCCAGGGTCATCAATATTTCTGAGGGACATAAATGATACCATGATAAATATGGTATACAAGAGCAAGGCTCAATGTCCAATGTCGTTAACAATTCATGGTATGATTATCGTGGTGATGCACTTCTACTTGAAGAAGCAAAGCTAGTTGGCATCAAAAAGCCCAAAGACAACTGATAAAGCGGCTAGTCGAGGGAGGTTCTAGGTTGAAAGCGGTTTCTATGGTGGGAATGGGGGTCTTAGGCAAAACTACCCTGGTTAAAAAAGTCTATGATGATGCAACTGTGAAGAAACATTTTAACTTCCATGCTTGGCTCACTGCTTTCGAGTCATTCAAGGCTGAAGATCTCCTAAAGGAGATGATTCAACAACTCTTTAAAGAAATCATGCAACCAGTCCTTGTTGGAGTTGAAACTATGAACATTGACAGGTTGAAATATCTGGTTAATAATTTTTTGCAACAAAATAGGTACGTGGTTGTTTTCGATGATGTTTGGAATGTTAAAGATTGGGAGGCTATCAAACACATGCTGCCTAACAAAAATTGTGGTAGCTGTGCCATTCTCACAACTCATTTCGCCGATATAGCTTCTACCTATTGTAATGAAACTGACGGTAATGTTTATACCTTGACGCCATTGTCCCCAGAGGAGTTGTGGATGCTGTTTTGCAACAAGACTTTTCAGGGGAACTTATGCCCTCTGAACTTGAAACAAATTTCTCTTCAAATCTAAAAAGATGTGAGGGATTGCCACTTGCAATTGTAGTGATAAGTGGTGTATTGGCTACAAAGGACAGAAGCAGAATAGTCGAATGGGAAATGCTTTATCGCAGCCTTGGTGCTGAATAAAGGGCAATGACAAACTAGAGAGTAGGAAAAAAGCACTCTCTTTCAGTTACAATGATCTGCCTTATTATCTAAAGATTTGTTTCTTGTACTTGAGCATTTTCCCGGAGGATCAACAGATATGGTGCGGAGAAATAATTCAACTTTGGACAGTAGACGGATTTGTGAATGCTATTGAGGGAAAGACAATAGAAGAAGTTGCAAAAGGCTACCTCGATGAGCTATTCAATAGGAGCTTGATTCAAGTAGCAGAGAGATATCCAGATGAAAGGCCTTCTCATTTCTGCATTCATGACCTGATGCGTGAAATTATTGTTTCAAAGGCGAGAGAGCAAAACATTGTAACAACAACTTGCAGATAGGGCTCAAGGAGGCCGGACAAAGTCCGCCGCCTTTTGATCTGAAGCACCTCGGATAAAGTCCGCCGCCTTCTCGACTTCATTCTCTGTTTGTGTGGGAGTCGATGGATTCATTGCCTATTGCATCCTTGCATGAGTTGTTTAGATGTGGTTCGAGGCTGCTAAATGTGTTAGATTTGAACAGTACTCCATTAGAGACTATACCAGATGAAGTTTTTAAACTGATCATCTTAGGTACCTTGGCTTGAGTAATGCAAAAGTGAAGATGGTCCCATAGTTGATTGGGAAGCTTGAGAAGTTGGAGACCATAGATCTAGGAGGAACCTATGTAACTGAGCTGCCTGATGAAATCCTACACCTTCAGAGATTGCGCAATCTCATATCAAATCATTTGAAATCAAGAACCATTTATTTGAAATTTGGAGATTTTAGTGGTTTCAAAGCTCCATCTCAAATAGGAAGGTTGCAATATTTACAAGTGCTGTGGAAGATAAAGGCAGACCAAAGAAGTGAAGGTGGTATTAGTATAGTGAAAGAGCTGGGAAGGCTAACCAAACTAAGGGAGTTATCCATTTTGAATTTAAGACGAGAAGATGGGGTGACTCTGTGCTCTTCCATTGAGAAGCTTAGGAATCTTCGCATATTAACTGTAATTACAACAAAGCCGGATAAGATCCTTGATCTTCAATCTCTGTCTCCAGTTCCTCAATTTCTTCAGCAGTTATACTTGACTGGATGTTTGGAGAAGTTTCCGCACTAGATATCTTCTCTCTATGGCCTTGTGACTTTAATTTTAGGGTGGAGCAAGTTAAGGGATGATCCTTTGCAATCCCTACAAGAATTACCCAATTTGGCTAAGCTTGTACTTGATCATGCATACGAAGGGGAGGGACTGTGTTACAAGGCAGGAGAGTTTAAGAGGCTTAAATTTTTACTTCTTTATAGATTAAAAGGGTTGAGATGGGTGAAAGTGGAGGAGGCAGCAATCCCCCACCTTGAACCTCTAACGATCAGAAAGAGTGAATTGATAGAGGAGGTCCTTTCAGGCATCGAACATCTAACCCACCTCTAAACATTTGAGCTTGGTGATATGTCTGAGAAATTGATTTCTAAGTTAAATAGAGTAGTACAAGATGGGAATTATTGGAAAATAGTGCACATTCCTCAAGTTAGAATTTGGTACTTGGAACCTAGTCAAAGTGAAGTAAAGTTTCCATGAAGAGAGAGAAAGAGAAAGGAGAAGTGTTCTCTCTAGATTGGATCAATATCATAATAAAAAACCATTTTTTCCCTTATTTTCATTTTTATTACCTATTCTAGTGATGATTTATTTTCTTCTTGATCTAGATGATAATTGGTAAGAGTAATTGATTGCACTTTATTTTTACTTATTTAGTTTCTATTTGTCTGCAGTGGCCACTCTAAATTTTTATTTTAAGGTAGACTTTCAAAAATTTAAACTTCATAAATTTTTTAATTTAGACTTTTTAAAACACAAAAAAAAAGAAGAAAAAAAAAAAACTAATTAATTGATATAATTGTTTCAAAAATTAAAATGTGGATACAAAAACTTTTATATAATTATATTTTGTGTTTATCACTAGTATGATAAAATGTGACATTTTTTCTTGTAAAGTCTAAATTCTTTATAGTTAATTTGTATAGTAAGTTATAAAATAAAATTTTGATTGTTCAATGAATTGGGAACAAAAATAGGCATAAGATTTGAGATAAGAAATAAAATACATATATATATATATAAAGGATTAATTACACTTTTCATCTCTCTAATTTGATCCAAATTTTACTTTAGTCTCTATAATTTTAACTTGAACAATTTAGTTCCTATATTTTAAGTCAGTTTCAATTTAGTTCTTCTGTCTATATTTTTGTTAATTTTGTCTACGTCTCTACACCTTAGAAAATTGACAAGTGTCTAAAAATTATTAGTTTTAACCTTCAATTTTGATGAAAAATCCAAATTGAAACCTTAGAAATTAACAAGTGCCTAAAATTTTTAATTTATTCCATCCACGTGTACACTTTAAAAAATTTATAAATGTCACGAAATTGTTATTTTAACCTCCAATTTAGACGAAAGAACCAAAGCAAAACATTAAAAATTGACAAATGTCCCAAAATTATTAATTTTAACCTACAATTTAGAAAAAAAAAAAAAAAAAAAAACTAGACTTAAAGTGTATAGACCAAAACGTGCAAATTAAAATTATAGGTACTAAAGTGAAATTTAAGTCAAACTACAAGTGTAAAAAGTGTAATTAACCCTATATTTTATATTGACTTAGAAAAAAGATTGGGAGCTCTAAATTAAGAGCTGTAATAGCTCTAATTGGTGTATGGATCCCATGTGATGTGATGTTTTGGCCTTTGATTTTTATTTTTATTTTTTGATTTTCCACATCATTAGTACTTTTTTAGAGCTTCCAAATTAGAGGGATGTATCATTTCTGTATTAAATTATTGTCTAAAAATTTATATATACTAGAGGGAATAAACAAAAACAAAGAAGAATATGTATACATAAACATAAACCATACATATATATTAGGATAAATTCCACTTTGTCCTTTTATGTTTGGTTATTTTCTCTATTTGGCCCTTGAAGTTTGGGTTTTTCCACTTTGGTCCTTCATATTTTAAATTTTTCTCAATTTACTCCGAAAGCTAATTTCTGTTCAAAACTAGATAGAAAATGTCATATTAACTGCCACATAACATAAAAATATACTATTATATTAATATTTGAATTTGTGTCGGAGGTGAATTATATATAATAAAATATTTTTATATTACGTGACTATCAATATATCATTTTTTGACTAATTTCGAACATAATTTCGCTTTTAAAGTAAATTAGAAAAAACTTAAAACATGAAGAGTCAAATTGGGAAAAAATAAATTTTAAGGGCCAAAATGAAAAAATAACTAAACAAGTAAATTACAGTTTGCACCCCTACACTTTGCACCAAATCTCACTTTGGCCATACACATGAAATCATGGCAATCAACTCCTATACTTCTGGTCAAATTCCACTTTGGTCCCTACACATGAAATCGTGGCAGTCAACCCCCTTCACTTTTGGTCAAATCTCACTTTGTCCATATATAAGTGTCGATGTCCCCGTTCTGTTACTCAATTGTTTAAATCTTTAACAAAATTTAATTATGTGATAAGAATGTGACTACGACATGAGGATAAGAAAGGAAAATCATCTACATTTTCCACCAATACACACTTTATCCCAAAATTTACATCAAAATATAACTGTATTAGGCTAAAACAAAATGCAGGTTGTGAACAATTAAGAAGAGGAACTAGGATTTTTCATAAATTAGAATCACGAAACTCTGTTTTTCACGGTAACACAGTCTTCTATTTATTCATCTTTCTTTCTCTTTGATTTCTTTGTCGCATTTTCTTTATTTCAAAAGTTCTATTTTCTTGCATTTTCATCCCAATTTTTACAATATGAACATGTATATATTGTATTATATAACTCTTATATGCTTATCACGTAAGACAAAGTGTATTGGTAGGAAACATGGATGATTTTCCTCTCTTCTTCTCATTTCATAGTCACATTTTTGTCACATAACTGAATTTTGTTAAAGATTTAAAAATAAAGTAACAGAAGAGGGACATTGATACTTGCGTAGGGACCAAAGTGGGATTTGAGTAAAAGTGCAGTGGGTTGACTGTCATGATTTCATGTGTAGGGACCAAAGTGAGATTTGATCAGAAGTACAGGGGGTTGATTGTCATAATTTCATGTGGAGGGGCTAAAGTGAGATTTGGTGCAAAGTGTAAGGGTGGAAAGTGTAATTTACCCTAAACATATAAAGGGGCAAAGTGTAATTTACCTTATTTAAGAGCATCAATGACCATATTTTCTTGAGAAATTCTATTTCCACATACCACATTATCTCTGTGTACATCCTTTCTCACTCCACACACTTAGTAATTTGATTCTTAGGTATTTATCTCAATCCACACACCCCACATTCCAAATATACCCATTTAATAAAAAATGTGTGCACACCCTGATATTAGCCCACACAAATTCCCAAAATAGCCCTCCTTTCAGAACTTGGACACTCTGTTTCTTCAAGTGATTCAGATGTGTATTTTTAACTCTCTGTGTGTGTTTAACTGTGTATTTTTGTATGCATGTATGTATTTGTTGATTGTATGATAATTAGGAATTGGGTTTTGCATATGGGCTTTAGTTTTGGATTTTGGATTTCTTTAGCAAGTTACTACTTACTTTAGAGTTGAAGATTATTTGATTTAATTGTGTATGTTTGAGGCAGATGGAATTTCGTTGCATGCAACATCAATGAAACAGTTATCAAGGAAACATGTATTGTCTTGCTCTTTGTTGGAATTGATAATCAAGTTTTTATGATGAAATTTTTTTGAGATGTGGGTATCTTATGGAATTTGGATGAATCTGTTAGTTAAAGAATGGCTGCAAAGACATATTAGATCTAGTGATGGGTTTGCTAGAAATGCAATGATTTGCGAGTAAAAAAAAGAAAAAAGTTTTTTGTACTTATTGAAATGGTTATTGTCAAAGTTATTGTGGTTCTTCCACAGCCATGGTTGTGAAAGCATCTGAATCACCTATTGAATAATCCCATGCAAGAAAAAAGTTTCATATGTGGCTTGAAATCTATGGATCTGTCAAACGACATGTTTTTCGGCGAAATACCGGCATCCCAGCTCAAGAACTTGACCCTTCTCAATCTGTTTCGAAACAAGCTCCATGGTTCAATACCCGAGTTTACTGGTAATTTGTGAGATGAAGTGGCTGGTGAGATGGTAGTAGGTGAGATGTATATGGAGAAATTGTGAGATGTATGAGTGAAATGGTGATGGGTGAGATGGTAATTTTGTTAAAGGATAAAATTGTGATTCTTAAAAAATTCATTAAGTGTGTGGAATAAGGAAATTTGGTGTGCGGAAATAGAATTTCCCCATTTTCTTATCATATTTTATTTATTTTCTCATATGTTAACACTATATTAGTAAGAAAAATGGTTCTACCCCCTAATTTTGCCCTCCAATTTCACCCCTAAAGACAAGAGAGTGTGAAACCACTTTACACGGTTTTTAGCCATGTTATTGGGGGTGGAATTGAGAGACCTCAATTAGAGGATGTAGCACCGCTCATATTAGTAATAAGCATGAGTAGTGATACTCATTAAACTAATATGATATTTACCCATAAAGTAATAAACAAATTATGGTAAGAAAAAATGGTAATAATAACATTATTATTTTAAGAATTCTTGAGTTATGGATTAAGCGTTCAGTGAAGTGGAGTGATGTAGGTGTTCAACAGAGCCAGCTTTAGCCGAAAGCTGACAAAGCTGTCATTTTGGAACTTCGAAAAATGATTAAACAAAAATGTTTTGGAGTTATAATTTGTGAGTTCTAATAACTTTAATGTGTATGTGAAGCCTATCTGATGTGGTATTTTGGCCTTGTTTTGTTTTGTTTTTTTTTCACCTCACTAGAGCTCAACTAGAGCTCTAGTTTTAGGGGGATGTATCATTGTTGATGATTAAAACAAAGGGCCCCAAAAATTAATTTATTTAGTATATTCTTAAATTTGTTAGTTTTTCTAACTTTTATAATTAAAGTTGATGTTTTTGACAAAAAATCACTAATTCCAAATAACCTCTATTTTTTTTTTCCTTTAAGAAAATAGCCTTATAAGTAAATTTATAAAGGTGCCAAAAACAACTTAAAATCAAATTTTCTTATGCTAAACAGCTATTAAAAAAAAGTATAAAAAATAAAAATATATCAAATAAATTAATTTTTTAAAAGCTTATTTTTAACCAATAAATTAATTTTTTTGGGCTAACTCTCAAAGATGCCTTATATCAAAAAAAAAAAAAAAAAAAAAAAAAAAATTTGATCTTAAATTTTTTGTGACGGTATGAATTATCAATTTTTGAAAGAAGTAACAAAATATTGAGAATAACATTCATACCATCTTACATGAATAACAAATGGAATTATGCCTATTATATCCAATATTTACTAAAATTTTAGAACAACATGGTCTTAAATTATCTCAAGGGTAAATTCGATTTCAGCATTTAATTGTGTTAATTTGAAGAGACAAAAGAAAGAAAGAAAGAAAAAGAAAAAGAAATGAAATAGAAACTTCTTCTTTTTTTTTTTTTTTTCTCTTTCCCATTTTCTCTTATCTTTTCCTTCATCTCCACAAATTTCTTTCAAATTCTTAATTCAAACAAAATCTTAAATATCAACAATTAAAGCGTTACAATTGTTTTAGTGGATAAAGACTTAGATGATCACAATCATGAGCTAAGTTCGAACCCAACAACCTTCTTGCTCATGCTATGAGATGTATATAATGTTTTGAGATGTATTTAAAAGGAAGCAGTTTTTCTCTAGTTTGGCATTGAACTAGAAAGGTTCAAATCGGTTCACTGTGAATCTATCTCGAATCTATCTCAATGATCTAAATTGTTCATCTCATAGAGCCCGTCAAGTACATTATTCATACTAAAAATCAAAAGCGGCCTTGACATAGGCTCACAATAGACTGGACCGACTCTCTCTGATCTGATGAAGGACCGGAGAGAAGTTGATTTTTTTTTTAAAAAAAATTGAAGTGTCAACAATTTATTCTAGAGACAACTTTTAAGTCACTTCATTGTCTAAGACTCGCTGAAAAATTTAAAAATAAAAAATATGAAGTTTAATAACAAAAGCCTCAATTGTCTATAAGGAAATAGGTTCCATTATTATATTCCTAATTTTTTTCTCTATAATTTATTTATTTTTCTACCCTCTCTCAAAGCTACAAAGGCCCATCTCCTGAAGGCCCTTGTCGTTAAGGGACCAAGTTTGTTTTTTAACAAATGCTTGAAAGTTTAGTTACCAAAACTCCTAATTTATTGGATGCCATCTTTTTTTTTTCTTTTTTTTTTTCACAAGGTGTTTCCTTTTTATTAATTGTTGCCCCCCCCCCCCTTTTTTTCTTCTCTCTCTAGATACACACAATTCCCTCTTCAACATATATCAGACAATTACAAGGCGTAAATCTTCACTGGTAATCCTCTGCGGTCTCAATAGTTAGTAGAAGTAATTCAAAAAGTGATCAAATAATGAAGATTGAAACCAAATCACATTAAATTTAATCACACAGTACACTATTTTCTAGATACATTTCCATTGTCAAATGTAATCATAAACCCTCTTTTTTCCTGCAATTTTAGTTAAATCAAGAGATCATTATTTATTTATTTTCTTTCTAGCTAATGGGTTGAGAAAAAAACAATCAACCATCAAAAATCACATACGATACAAACATCCAAACACAACATAAATCTATGGATTGTACAATACTCTGCCACAGAAAAGAGCTACTAAACACTTACATGAATGGAGTCCACACAATAGTAGCAATCACACACCCTATGAGGGTTTTGGGCCACTTCCGATGGCTGAAATATGCGATTCCCATCATTTCTTGTTCCACGGAAGTTGACATTCAAAAACAGTAGTCGGCGAATCCTGCAACATGGAGGCCCATGTTGAGCAATAATGTCAATCATAAATGTCAGGATATATAATTGCCAACGTATGACAAATTGGACAAAGGATTTGCAATTTTTATTCCATAAATTGATGAAGACCTCCTCAGTTTTCTCATGTCATATTTTAATTCTACAGGAAGTCAAACATTTTCATGAATCTTATTTAACAAAACTAATGAAAGTCCAGTAAGTTGACTTGTGAGAAAAAAAAAATTAGCCAAAGCCTATTTATATTGCTCAATTCATGCCTGAGACCCCACCAAATGCATTCAATTTAGCCAAATCAATTTCAAATCATTATAACAGCTTGCATTCTAATTAAATAATTTGATTAGTCAATACGGTTGTTAGTTCCTGGAAAGAGCCCTATTTGCTAAGCTGTCAAAGAAATATGCAAAGGCAATTTTCACAAAACCCCAAGTTTTCATACTCAGCTGCAGCACCTAAAAACCAGTTCAGATCTCCATTTCCTCCTAGTTATCCCTTCAAACAACACAAAAAGGCTATACTGCAAAGAAACACACGAGAGAGAATGGCAGAGACTGCTGTGTTCAATCTACTAGCCAACTTTTCACTCTTCTTTCAGCGAGAGGTGAATTTGTTGAGCGGAGTTCGGGAAGAGATCGAGTACATCAGGGATGAATTCGAGCGCATGATGGCTTTCCTCAGAGTTGCTGACTCTATGGAAGAAAATGACCCGGAACTCAAAGTTTGGGTCAAACAAGTTCGAGATGCCGCATACGACACTGAAGATGTTCTTGACAAATTCAAGCTTAAATTCGCACTCAATCATGGCACTGGATTCCATGGTTTTGTTCGTAAGATTTCTTTCTCCATCAAGACTTTAAAAGCTCGCTACCAAATTGCTTATGAAGTGCAAAGAATTAAGAACAGGGTCATCAATATTTCCATGGGACATCAGAGGTACCATGATAGATATGGTATAGTAGAGCAAGGCTCAAGGTCCATTGGTGTTAACAACGCATGGTACGATTGTCGTGGAGATGCGCTTCTACTTGAAGAAGCTGAGCTTGTGGGCATCGAGAAGCCCAAAACAAAACTGATTGGGTGGTTGGTGGAGGGAGATCCTAGACTCAAGATGATTTCGGTAGTGGGAATGGGAGGATTAGGCAAAACCACTCTGGTTAAAAAGGTCTACGATGATGCAGCAATAAAGAAGCATTTCCAGATTCGGGCTTGGATCACAGTTTCAGAATCATTCAAGATTGAAGAGCTCTTAAAAAGCATGATTCACCGGCTCTTTAAAGAAGTCAAGCAACCAGTCCCACAAGGAGTGGAAACCATGGATTGGAACAGCCTAAAAGGAATAATAAATGCCTTCCTACGTCAAAAGAGGTATGTGCTTGTTTTTGATGATGTATGGGATATTCAAGCATGGCAAGTTTTTAGATATACATTCCCTGAGTGCAACTGTGGAAGCCGAGTAATGCTCACAACAAGAAATGCTGATTTAGCCTTATTCTCTAGTAGAGAATATAATGGCTATGTCTATGATCTCCAGCCCCTGTCTCCCCAAGAGTCCTGGGCCTTGTTTTGCAAAAAGACGTTTCAGGAGAACTATTGCCCCTCACATTTGGAAGGTCTTTTGACAAGCATCTTGAGAAGATGCGAGGGATTGCCGCTTGCAATAGTGGCTATCAGTGGTCTTTTATCGGTGAAGGACAAGAGCAGCGTAGCAGAGTGGGAGAAGACCTATCAAAGCCTTGGTGCTGAACTAGAAGGAAATAACCAACTCTTGAGCATGAAGAAAATATTGTCACTCAGTTACAGTGATTTGCCTCACTATCTAAAGCTTTGTTTTCTGTACTTGAGTGTTTTTCCAGAGGACCATCTAATTGAACATTGGAGATTAATTTGGTTATGGATAGCAGAAGGATTTGTAGAAGTAAAAGAAGGAGCACCTATAGAACAAGTTGCAGAGGGTTACCTCAATGAGCTCGTCAATAGAAGCTTGATTCAAGTGGCGAAGATAAATGGTAAAAGGAGGATTAAATTATATCGCATCCATGACCTTTGGCGTGAAATTATTGTCTTCAAGTCAAGAGAGCAAAACATTGTGACAATAGCCAGTGAACGAGACACGAGGTGGCCTGAAAGAGTCCGACGCTTGTCAATCCATGATCATTTGGAACATTTACAACAAAGCAAGCGTTTCACTCAGCTACGTTCTTTGCTCCTATTTAGCGCTACATATTCACCAAGCATGTCGTCCATGCTTGCATCATTAAGAGATCTAAAGCTGCTGAAGGTGTTGGATCTGAGTGGTGCCTCATTAAAGATTTTCCCGAATGAAGTTGTCAAACTAGGCCATCTCACGTATCTAAGTTTAAAGGGAACCGAGGTAAAAAAACTTCCAAAGTCAATAGGAAGGCTCAAGAACCTGGAAATCTTGGACCTTAGACACACCTACGTCACTGAGTTGCCTGATGAGATCCTAAATCTCCAAAGATTGCGCCATCTCTTGGCGTTTCGATATGAAGAAAAACGTAATTATTATTCTTTTAATAATGAGTGTGGGTTCAAATCCCCGGTTGAAATAGGAAGTTTGACCTCCTTGCAGAAACTCGGTTCAATTGAAGCAAACCATGGCAGTGGCAGCATTGTACCAAGAGAGATAGGGAAGCTGACCCAACTGAAGTCATTAGGCATTGTAAAGGTAAGAGGTGAAGATGGTATGGCACTATGCTCATCCCTTGAGAAGCTAATCAACCTTTATGCATTGTATGTTACTGCAACAGAAGAAGACGAGATCATTGATCTAGAATCTCTATCTTCGCCTCCTCGACTTCTCCAAACACTATTCCTGAAGGGACGTTTAGAGAAGTTACCACATTGGATACCTTCTCTTCATAGCCTAGTGACAGTGTGTTTACGGTGGAGCAAGTTAAAAGATGCTGATCCACTGCAATATCTTCAAGGTTTACCCAATCTGGTTTATCTTGATCTTGTTGAGGCATATGAAGGGGAGGAATTGTGTTTCAAGGCTGGTGGGTTCCAGAAGCTTAAGATTTTATTGCTTATTAGATTAAAAGGATTGAGGCGGGTGACAGTGATGGAAGGTGCGATGCCTCATCTTGAAGAGCTATACATTGAGAATTGCAAATTGATGGAGGAGTTGCCCTCATGCATCGAACAGCTAATCAACCTTACATTGCTTGACTTATTTGATATGTCTAATCTATTGCTTTCCAAGTTGAATAGAGACCTTCAAGGTGGGGATTACTGGAGAATAGCTCACATCCCTGAAGTTTGGATTGGGGACACAAAAGATGGGCGCTGGAGAGGAACTAATATGTAGAGGGAGAGAGAAAAAGAAAGTGTTTCTAACAGGTTTGAACTCTTCATATTCCAAATCCTTGTATTCTTTTGTTTTTTAATCTTTTTTTTCCCTCAACTAGTTTATTTGAACTCCCCCCTGCCCTGCCTTTTTTTTTTTTTTTGGTGGACAAATAAGTAATCTTTTCTGCATTTGTAACTTTTCCATAACATATCTCTCAGAAAAAAATGGCAAATATGTTTCTCATTTACAATTATGACTCCAGTCAGAACCTAGTATTCTAATTGAGAGCATTTGCGAAATTGTGACTAAATTCAAACTTTGTAGTTAAACTTCTACCTATATCTTTCCAATCTTTCAATGTGCGACTGGTTATAAGCTCCCTTCATTTATCCCCTTTCATCACCGTGACACAAAACACTACAATTAACCCCTATGGTCAAGTCAAATACAACCAAAACAAAATGACCTTGTATTGCAATTCTTTCAAACAAGTGAATTCATGTACCATTCATTTTGGGAGTCTGATATGATTTATAAAGTAATGGAATTCATAATGGCGATTTGGAAGAAGTTTAGAGTTACATCGACATGCTTGTAACACAAAACAACACATTCAAAGACAAGGATTGTTAGGGAGATGTGGCCCATCTTGGGCTATGAAGAAGCTTATGGAAATACAGAGGCGCTTAGAGAAGCGTACCAACCAAATGGAAATTTGGACAAGAACAAGGAGGAATATGTTTTCGAATATGTAGGCTATTCTAAAGATCAGGTTTTTTAGTGTTGAGGTGAAAAAAAGATTTGGTTGTTCAAATTGTTAGTTCTAATTTTGTTGGGACCAGTTAGAATGTGTTTATAATATTGGGAGTCTTTGCAAGTTTCTTGTTTCTCTTTTAACTTTTGAGAGTTTCCATTTTTGTACAAAATGATATTCACAATCCCCTTTTAGTCTCTCACACTTTTTTTCTTTGGTCATATTGCCTCTCACAAGGGGAGTGAATATCATTCCCCTATTTGTAACTCCAATTGGGAGTCTTTTCATGGGTCGTAAACTAGCTCACTAAATTTATTTATGTTTTTCAGAACATTTTAGTCTTATCTGATTGCTGTATTGGTGAATTCTGTTTCTAGAAAAAGATGACAGCAGAAAGCCTGAAAGCCCTTTAATCTTGTAACAATTCTGTCATCTAGCCCTTCAATTAGGAGGGAGGTCAGTGACTACACAAGGTGGGCTGCTATTGTCTCAGGTACCTTCTCTGTTTCTTCTCTGTATTAACTTAGCTATTTGGATGGGGCCACTCATCTGATGGTGAGTAAACTGGTGTGTAGTTCAGTCTTGCCTCCCAAAGTGCAATTTTTTGGTTGGCTTGCCTAGAAACATAAAGTGAAGACAGCTGCATTTTTGCAAAGAATTGGTATTCTCAATGGCACCTCCTCCATAGCTTGTAGTTTTTGTAAGAATTCTGAGGAATCTGTGCTTCATGTTTTATTGCACTGCCCTTTTGTTTGGGAAGTGTGGTCAGCCTTATTAAGATGGTGGGGTGTGGAGTGGGCCATCCCAGGTTCTGTTGAAGGAGTACTGCTCTGGTGGGAGGGTCGGCCTATGAAGAAAAATGAAAAGAAGATTTGGAGAATTATTCCCCTTGCTACTCTGTGGTCCATTTGGAAACTTAGAAATGATTGTGTATTTAGGGATGCCAAACCTGTAACTTGGGATTTGTTTGAGCTTATAAAAATTAGAGTTGCTTTATGGTTCAAAGCCTCTTGCAGAGATCTTCACTACTCTGAGTGATTTTGTTTTCAATCTTAATCAGATCAGAGTATGTATTGGTGGAGGTTGAGATGGTCTTGATCTATGGAGTGAGGTCTGCTGTGCTTATAAGTAGGGTGTGCTGCAGGATATTGTTGTTGATTGCAGGTTGGTGGTCTGCTGTGTTGGGAGGGTGTCTGCAAGTCTTTGCTGTTTAAGCCTTATTTTTGTTCTGTTGTGGTCCTTTGTTTGCTGCCCTGTTGCTGTTGTGCTCTGGCTTTTTGGTTGGTTTCTCACCAACTCTTGTGGATGAGTTTGCATAGCTCTATTTCTTTCTCTCATCCCTTTATTGATGTAATTGTTGTTGAATATCAATAAAGGTCTCTTTCTTTTGCTAATCAAAAAAAAAGTTGTAGCTATTAGTGATTTACCTGTGTCAGGCGTGGATATGGGAATTTTGATGAAATTGATTTTACTATAGCATTCCAGCTCCCTACACTAGTGTCTCCAATTGCTTTCCTTTTGGCAGGTTCTAGATGAAGGGGATTGGATGCTTGACATGGGATTTGAGCCAGAAGTTCGTTCTATATTGAGCCAAACATGTTCTGGTATGGTGTATCACTTGATTTCCTTTTTCTATTGTTTGTTTTGCTTCTTCTGGTATTTTGTATCACTTATTTTTCCTCTTTATGTTTGTTTATTTTGTTTCTGTCTTTCCATTTTCTTCTCTTTAATTGATTTCATATTGTAGTAAACACATGGCGTCCTTAGCAGCCTCATCCGTATCTACATTTTAGTTTGTGTCCTTGTAAACATTTTATTTTTATTTTTTCAAATTGCTTTGATTAGTTTTTTGGGGTTCCTGTAGGGTGTTGGGTTGGGATGCTAAAATCAAAGAAGTTTTGCCATTTCTATTTATGGTTTAAACATATAAACTACATTAACAAATTATGGAAAAATTCCCTATAAGTCCAATTTTTTCCATAAAATTCCCATCCATCCTTTTAACGCTACAGTGAGAGGATTGATTCATGTGTTAATAGTACTCCATGGAAATTTTATGAAAAAGTAGGACTTAATGGGAATTTTCCCATAAATTATTCCACAATCTTTGGGATGCAATATAGGAGTGACTGGATGAAAGTGATTTGCTAACCATTCTATTGTACAAACTAGATAAAAAATATAAATAAAATTACCATGGAAGTTTCAAGTCCTTACAATAATTGTATTTTGGTCATATCATCTAGGAAATTTTGAAAATATTTGGTGGGTCATGAAAGAACTGATATGTAAAATCTTGTTATTCAATGAAAGAATGTTGCAGTATGAAGCTGAGTTGCAATATTAGATAACCTCATGTAGACCTATATGATAATGCTAGATAACCTCAGTAGACAACAAATTATGCATTTATGGGTGTACATCAATAAAAATTATGGAACATGTGCATGCAATAGTCCAATGTAGTTTGTCTACAGTTGGATACAAAATGAACATTCTACCCAATAATGCTTGCAAAAGCCTTAGCACTAGAACAGAGAGATACCTGGTCTATAATTAGCTCCAAAATATTTGATTACGTCTATTTCATTGAATTTTTTTTGCTTCAAGCCTCACGGCAAATTTATTTATACTAGTGATTGAAAACTCCCAAATTTATGCAGCTCGTCAAATGGTTATGTTTAGTGCTACATGGCCTCCAGCTGTTCATCAATTAGCTCAAGAATTCATGGATCCCAATACAGTTAAGGTGTGGTTCTTTGTCCATGACATCAACTTGGTCTATATTTTTTGCTAGTTTCTTTGTTTGAAAAGATAAGCTTTATTTCAGGTGGTTGTAGGTTCAGAGGATTTAGCTGCCAACCATGATGTCATGTAGATAGTAGAGGTGTGGTGAGCACTGTGGTTGTTTGAAGAATATTTGACTCTCTTTGATGATTTTGTTGTACACATGGTTGTAAGCAACTTGTAGTAATGCCTCCTTTTTTTTTTTTTTTTTTTCCATTTGTAATTTGTAGGTCTTGGATGATCAAGCACATGATGAACGTTTGGTTTCTTTGTTAGAGAAATAGCATAAATCACAAAGGTATCTTTTGCTAATCATTTACACTATTTTTCCCTTTCTGATTGGTTTAAGATTTATTCTGAGTTTCTGTAAATTGTGGTGATGTTTAACCACCATTCTTTGATTTAACTTAATAGATTGCTTAGGACTGATTTTTCTAAATCTCTTCATATGCCCATGCAAGCTGAAGGCGTTGGTATTTTGGTTCTAGTTATCAAATCTCTAACCTCATATATGTTCCCATTATATTAGTTGATAACCAAACCGAGCCAAACTAAGGCTTGTGTCCCAATTAAGAGGGTCGGCTACATGAATCTTTTTCGCCTTATTGTTTTAGTTGCGAGTGGATGGTGTAATGTTGTGAATTATGTAGTTTATATTATTCATTAAGGATAGTATAGTCCTTTAGGTTGTTAGGGTTTGATTAGGGTTTGACTCTATTAGATTATGTATTTGTACTTGTTTGATTGATCATTCAACAATAATACAGACAAGTTTGTTATCATGGTATCAGAGCCACGACTCAGATGTTAGCATACCTTTTGCAAGTCATCATCGACCATCGCAACCCCTTTCTCTCTCTTTGCAAGGCCTTCCCTGGGGTTCTCTGTTCTCTTCGTTGCATTTCGCTCTTGCTAGTTGCTGGTTTTGAGCCCTAGGTTGTGTGTTCATCTGGTTGCGTCGGAGCCCTAGGTCATCATTGACCATTGCAGCCCCTCATCTGGTTCGATTGAAGCTCTGTAATTCCTCTGTGTGGCTCGGATTGGTGACCTCTCTCTCTTTCTCTAGTTCACACGATCAAAGTAAGGTTTGAAATTAGCATGTCTGTCTCTGAAATTGACTTCTGATTTTAGGTTCAGTCTCTCTCTCTCTCTGCTCTGCCTTGGTTCTCTCTGATTGATATTTGTGGTGATAAGGTTATTATAAGTTAACAAAATGAGCAAAACCTACATAACTTAAAAATCAAAATAAGGTTATTATAAGTTTGACCTAATTGGTTCTGTAATTATAGCAATAGCAACTTTGATTAGTCACTCCGCTTTTGTTTTACTGTGTTGCTTAATTATAGTACTATGGCTGATGATAAATTGCAAGCTATCACCACTAAGTTAGATGGTACCAATTACTCTTATTGGTCTCATGTAATGAAAAATTTTATAATGGCTAGAGGCATGTGGAACTACGTGATTGGTGTGACTATTAGACCTACAGAATCTTAAGAAACTGAGGCCGATGTTGCTAAATGGGATAAGGAAAATGCACAAATTCTTACTTGGTTTCATAATTTAGTTCAAACTACCATTGGTATGGATTTTTCCAAGTATTCTACTTCTAAACAAGTTTGGGACTATTTGAAAACTATGTATCTTGAGTCTAACTTTGCAAAACAGTATGAACTTGAGATGTCTATTTGCGGTGCTAATCAGAAAGATAAGTCCATTCAGGAGTTCTACAATGAGATGACTACTTATTGGGATCAGCTTGCTTTGATGGAACCGTCAGATTTACAGTTACTTGATAGTTACACCAAGTATCGGGAGAAGCAACATCTTGTTCAATTTCTTATGGCCATTCGTGATCAATTTGAGCCACTTTGGGGAGCTATTCTTCATCGGTCTCCCTTGCTTTCTGTGGATGGTGTTGTTCGTGAACTTATTGTAGAAGAAACTCGGTTTAAGGTGGCTCATGGTGCTCCTGCTTCCCAGTCAGTTTTTGCCACTCCTCCGCTCTTGCCAACCCCACCTTCTCCTTTATTTCAGGTTACTAGTAAACCCAAGCCTCGGGTTTCCATGGATGAGTGCAACTTCTATCATTAGAAAGGCCATTAGAAACATGCTTGTCCTAAACTTTTGTAGCCTAAGGGTCGTTCATTTGGTCCACCATCCTCTAAGCTGACATCTTCGGGATCTCGCTCATCTGCCGCCTTTTCTACACCAGTTTCTGAGAATGATCCATCTTCCAATATGCAGTCTATGTTTGAGCAGTTCAAGTCTTTCATGGTGGCCAATCCAAATCTTTCATCCCAGGCCTCTGCTATGACTATAACTCAATTAGGTTTATTTGGTTCATCCTCTTCAGGTAATATCCACACTTCGTAGATTTTTTATTTTGGTTGTTCACATCATATGGCCCATGTTGCATCTCTCCTTAGTAATTGTGTCTTCCCTTCTTCTTCTATCACTATTGCTACAGCTAATGGTTCTTCTATGCTTGTACACTCTATTGGTTCTATTTCCTTTTTCCATTTGTCTATTTCTCCTGTATTTTATGTGCCTCACCTCTCACTCAGTCTTATTTCTATTAGTCAATTATCTAATTTCGGTTTTGATGTTGTTTTCTCTTCTTCGCATTGTGTTGTGCAAGATCGGGTATCCAAGAGGCAGATTGGGATCGGGCGTAGAGTTGGAGAACTATATATCTTGAACAACTTGCATGTTCCTCCAGAAGTGTCTTCTACTGCATTATCTTCTTTTTGTTTAAACAACAAGTCTTCTTTATTTTATATTTGGCATTCTAGGTTAGGTCATCTGTCGAATGATCATTTGAGGATGTTAGTTTGGTCTGGACATTCAGGCAATTTTTCCATTGATGATATTTTTGAGTGTCGTGGTTGTAAACTGACTAAAATGTCTACTTTTCCTTATAATAAAAGTGGTTCTATTTCATCTTCTCTTTTTCAATTGGTTCATATTGATGTTTGGGGTCCTTCCCTTAAAGTTACCAGGGGTGGTTCGCAATATTATGTGTCTTTTGTGGATGATCACAGTCGGTTTACCTGGGTTTATTTGATGACTTGAAAATCTGATTTTTACAAAATATGTTCTAATTTTCACTCCATGATTCGCACTCAGTTTTCCACCGCCATTAAAGTTCTTCGTTCTGATTTAGGGAGTGAGTATTACTTGTCTGAGTTTGAGGAGTGTTTAGCTACTCCTGGCACTATTCATCAGTCTTCGTGTTTTGACACTCTTGCCCAAAATGGTCGAGCTGAGCGCAAACATTGCCATATCCTTGATACAGCTCGCTCGTTTGTTGCTCTCGTCTTTTGTTCCGTCTGTTTTTTAGGGAGAAGTTGTGCTCCCTGCTGCATATCTTCTCAATCGAATGCCTATATGAGCGTCTTTTTGGTGTTACTCTCAATTATTCTCTTCTTTGTATTTTTGGTTCTGCTTGCTTTGTGCTTCTTTCTAAATGGGCGCGCTCTAAGCTTAGTTCTCATTGTGTCTTATGTGTCTTTTTAGGGTATGGCATTAATCAGAAGGGTTATTGGTGCTATGATCCTACCACTAAAAAGCTATATGTGTCTAGACATGTCACCTTTTTAGAAAAACTACCCTATTACCCTATACCTTCTACCCCTGTCCCTATTACCAAGAATGAATTGGTTCACATTGACCTATTTCCTCCTGATGTTTCTCCCAATGAGTTTGTTTCTGATCTTGAGGTCTCTACTTTGCCTCTTACTAGCGCTACTGATATCTCGCTAGCTATTTCCTCTCCAGCTCTCGTTCCTGTTGCTCCTCTTCTTGTTTATTAGCGCCACAAAGCACTTCTGAGCTCACCTGTCTCTAGCTCTACTGTCCCTCCAGCTGTTTCTTTGGATCTCGCTCCTCCTGCACATCACTTTCCAAACCGAGACCATCATCCTTCAAACTGGTATGGTTTTGGTAATACATGTTTTTCCCTTTTCTATCAGTCTTTTCTTTTTTGTCTTCATACTTATTTTGAGCCCAGGTCCTACAAGGAAGCTTGTCATGATTCCAATTGGATTGCTGCCATGAATGACGAGTTAACTGCTTTGGCTAACACTTAGACTTGGGATTTTGTTTCATTACCTGCTGGCAAGAATGTTGTAGGCTGTAAAGGGGTCTATAAGGTCAAAACCCTTTCTGATGGTTCTTTGGAACGGTATAAAGCTCATTTGGTTGCCTAGGGCTTTTCTCAGGAGTATAGGATTGATTATGATGAGACCTTTGCCCCCATTGCCAATATGACTACTGTTCGTACTCTTATCTCTGTTGCTGCTGCCCATCACTGGCCTTTGTTTCAACTAGATGTCAAAAATGCTTTTCTGAATGGGCATCTTGCTGAAGAAGTGCATATGCGCCCTCCACCGGGTCTCTCTCACCCTCCTGGTGTTGTTTGTCGTCTTCGCCGTGCTCTATATGGTCTCAAGCAGTCTTCTCGTGCTTGGTATGAGCAATTTCACTCTGTTGCACTTCAGCTTGGTTTTCACCCTAGTCATCATGATTGTGCTCTCTTTGTCCGGTGCACTTCTATTGGCCTTGTTCTCCTTCTCTTATATGTGGATGATATGATCATCACTGGTTTTGATTATAGTACTATTGAGGAGGTTAAGCATTAGTTGTTTCAGGAGTTCGAGATGAAGGATTTAGGATCTCTTCGATATTTTCTTGGTATTGAGGTTACTACTTCTCCTATTGGGTATCTTCTCTCTTAGACTAAGTATGCCCGTGATATTCTTTCTCGTGCCAATCTCACTGATGACAAAATTGTCAACACTCCTCTTGAGTTGCATGCTAAGTTTTCTGCTTCTGATGGCATTCCTCTTGACGATCCCACTTTGTACCGCGAGTTGGTTGGGTGCCTTGTTTATCTCACCGTTACTCGTCCAGATATCTCCTATGCTGTGCATATTCTCAGTCAGTTTGTTTTTGCTCCTCGTTCCACACATTGGGCTGCCTTACTCCGTACTTTGTGCTACCTTCGTGGCACTTTGCTGCAATGTTTGCTGTTATCTGCCTCTTCGGACTTGACTCTTCGTGTCTATGCTAACGCTGATTGGACAGGTGACATCTCTGATCGCAAATTCACTTCACACAGTTGTTCGTTTTCGTTTTCTTCTTGGCAAACTTTCGATACTTTCTGCGCTCGCATCCTCAGTTTGAGGGGGTGTGTGAATTATGTAGTTTATATTATTCATTAAGGATAGTATAGTCCTTTAGGTTGTTAGGGTTTGATTAGGGTTTGACTCTATTAGATTAAATATTTGTACTTGTTTGATTGATCATTCAACAATAATACAGACAAGTTTGTTATCAATTGTATCTTTACTATGTTGTGCATGTTTGATAGCTCTCAAAATGGAAAAACTCTTGAATGGTTTTCATTCTTGATATCAGTCCTGCTGATGCAGTTTATTATGCTGGTCTTACTTGGAGCAGGAATAGAGTACTGGTCTTTGTTTTGTACAAGAAGGAAAGCCCGTGTTGAAACTATGCTTCAGAAAAGGTAATTTCTCACTTATCTTCACATAGTTTCTGTTTAAGTTTCATCAAGCTAATAAACTGTTGCCACTGAATTGCCTTTTTTTTTTTTTTTTTTTAAATTTTTATTGTTGAACGTGTCAAAGGTTTACTAACTTGCCTCTCTTATGTTTTTACTCTTATGGTATCAAGGGGTTGGAAAGTAGTTTCTATCCATGGTGACAAAGCACAACATGCACGTACAAAGGCAATATCACTATTCAAGGAGGGAAGCTGTCCTTTAATGGTATGCGGTTGTTTAAAAGTAATGTCATGAACTCACGATGATGGTTATGCTGAACATTTTGGTTAATGTACTCATATTTGCTTTGTTATTCACATTCCTTTATAAAATGGCTTGGGAGAACCAACACATTTATGCATATTTCCTTCATTATGGTCTTAGTCTCCATGATAAAATAGAAAGCGTATTTTTATCCTTTGATCTTTCTTTACAAACAAAGACGCTCTCTGCTTGCTTCATCTGCACTAAATTTTACTCCTTATTCTCCATATGCACAAATTAATGGATGCTACCTCCTCATCCCACTCCTGTGCAAACTTCTCTTTCCCAAGTCCCAACGACAGTTTTTAATTCCATTATAAAATGGGACGCCTTTACCATCTCTTTCATTCCTGGTGAGTATTTTTTATTTATTTATTTTTGGACACAAACTAAGTTGATTTGCTCGTGTTGGCTGTTTTGTCTATTTATAGTGAAGTGTTGTGATGTGTCTGGTATGTTGCAATACTTGCATCATCTAGCTGGCACTGTTTTAATCTGTGATTTCATGCTTTGTTCCTTAATATATTGATTTCTTTTTGCCATAGTAGTTGATTTTTTATGAGCCTGTTCATTTTGGTTACATTTTATTTCTGCAGATAGCCACTGATGTGGCTGCCCGAGGATTGGATATTCCTGATGTTGAAGTAGTGATAAATTATAGTTTTCCTCTCACAACAGAGGATTATATCCACAGAATAGGCAGGACTGGACAAGCTGGTAAGAAGGGTGTTGCCCACACATTTTTCATGAAGGAAAACAAGGTATAATTTTGTATTATTATAAAATACTACTACTGTTTTTTGATTTCCTGAATGGAACAATGTTAATTCATATTATTTTCTGACGAGCAACAATTGATTTTACTGCAGGGATTAGCTGGGGAGCTGGTTAATGTTCTGAGAGAAGCTGGGCGAACCGTTGGCACTCATGTATAGAACAAGGTGTGCTTTCTTTTCTTTTTTTTATTATTGATTTTATTTTATAGGAGAGGGAGGGAGCAGGAGGGTTCTTATCTTTAGTGTCGTGGTGTTTGGTGTGTAATTCCTCAAGGCAACCTACCTGATACATAATCTGACATTTAGGGTAATTTTTTCTTTGTTGCATGAACATGCACATGGAGCACATGCAAAATATACATTATAACTTGGCAACCAGAGATAGATAAGATGTTAATGTATAGGATTATATAATCGATGTGTATTTTGTTTCTCAAAAACAAAAAAAACTTGCACTCGAGTTTGCCTTAATGCGTGGGTGTGGGTGTGGGTGTGGGGACTAAACATGCCTAGAAGTGTCAAATGTGTCTAGTAGTGCTGGGATGGGGAGCCACTTAAATTTTTTCCATTAACCATTCATATGTCGGCATGCTTTTAACATGAACCCATTCCTGCTTGTGTTTTAGTAATTTGAATTTGTGGAAGAATACTGTATTGTGCACATTTTTTTTCCTGCAATTGCAGAACCTCCTCAAATTTATACTCTCTGGATGGATATTGGTTCAATGTTGGAATTCATAAATAAACATATGGAACTCAGTGCTCATGCCAATGTATCTGCAACCTCCTTATTTTTGTATACTCTCTGGATGAATATTGGTTCAATGTTGTTGTTCTTAAATAAACAGAACATTTGTTTCATGAAAGATTACAACTTAATTATGTGTTTGACTTTTTACCAAGTGCTATTCACACATGCATGTTGAAAGAAATATTAAACTTGAATTTTAATGATAATCTTAATTCTTAGGAGAACAAAATGAGGAAGTTTAAGAGCATGAACTAGTCTCTATTTAGTGCCATGTCTTGTACTGGTGCATAATAGCTACCTTTCTGTAAATGTGCGCAGTTTGTGCATGAGTGCAATCCTGTGGCATATGTTCAATGATATGTCTTTATTAATTTTTTATTAAACCTCGTGAGAATGTCATGGCATCCTGTTGTATACGGGTTATGCATGTTTAGGAGTGCAGATTATACTACCTTACGCCCCATTTGTGTTGGCAAAAATCATTTTCCTGCAGAATTTTTTTTCTTCCAGAAAACGTTTTCTCCTGTGGTTGCAACTTTGAAACTAATGTACTAGTGATTGAATTAATGGTGGTATTAGTGGTGGAGGTGGAGGTGGAGGTGGTGGCGGCGGCAATGGGGTGTTGGTAAGGTGGTTGTGAGTGGCTGAGGTGGTGGTGAGGTGATCATGGCAGTTGTGAGTGGCGAAGGTGGTGGTAAGGTGGCAGTGGCATTGGAAGACTTTAGTTCGAAAAATGTTTTTCTCCTTTCAGAAATTAAAAAATATTTTTTGTCCAAATAAACTTGTTTTCTATTAACCACAAAAAATGTTTTTAATCATACCAAACACTAGAAAAAGCAGAAAATGTTTTTCGCCAAAGCAAACTAACTGTTAGTTTGAATTACTACTAATTGTCTTGTGTTGTTTTGATGCTGCAGATTCTAAGCTTTATGGGGCTCATTTTAAGGAGATTGCTGCTAATGCTCCAAAAGCTACAAAAATAACATTTGACAGTTCTGATGATGAAACTTGACTCTAAAGCTGACTCACAAGTTGATTGTCTTGGGCCTGCAGCAAACATGTTTATTGGATATTGTTTACCAAATTATGGTAAATATATTTTTTTTTCCAGTGCAGACGACTCACCCTTTTATCCTTCGTGGGTTAGTATATGCTAACATGACAAGCACAGAGGCAAATGTGATCTTGAATATCGAGCAAGATGATTGAGGTTATGCTCTATATTTTGTAGCGATAAATTTTGTATTTGTTCTCTCCCTCACTCTCGCACAGATTATCCGACTATGATGGTCACTAAACTTGTGTGAAACCTCATTTTCATTTTACTTCGTATTTTTGATGAAGTCCAAGAACGTGAAGTGTGTTGATAAATTATTGAGGTAAAAGGTCAACAGAATGTTTCTTTTTAGTGTAATATATAAGCATTGATTATTTGAAGTTCATGTATTAGTACTGGGTGATACCAGCTTGTCAGCCATGATTCATGGTACTGCTTCTGCTTACAACTTGGATAGATTGTACTATGCTAGTGTGTTCTTAATTTACCACTTGGTTTTTAATGTTCCGAAACAGTTTGTCTGCAAATTTTTTTAGTTGTACCAGTCTTGATAGTTTGAAATTATATTGAATCTACTGATAAATATTAACCAAATCCAGATGTACCAAATGTAACTTTCCCCTGTGATCACACTGTGCCAGGGGTTTGTGTGAACTAACAAAATTAGCTGGGGATCCTAGGCCTCCATTTGAAACCCTAGCTGCCAAATATTGCCATTCCACCACCATTTGAAACCCTAGCCGCTGACCTCACCACCTTTTGGAACCCTAGCTGCCACCTTGAAACCTTAGATTTGGCTGAGAGAGAGTAGGGAGAAAGAGAGATAGGGTAGGTGTAAGAAGGAGAAGAGAAGTTAGGGATGGGATTATGGTTGGAAAATTGGGGGATGTATTGCAAAAAAATATAAAAATTTAAATTGTTGTAAAAAGTAGGAGCACCCCCCTCACTAGGGTTGCAAAACAAATTGAGATATTTTGAGCCTGACGTTGGTTTAGCTCGTTAAAAGTTTGGCGAATTATACTAACCGTAGTTATAATTTGAGACTTGTGTCACTTTAGTCATCGACTTTTCAATTATGACACATTTGATCCTGAATTTTGAATCTTGTTCCAAATAAGAACAATTGAAGATATCATTGCTTAATTTGAAGGGCAAAATTGTCAATTTGATAAAATATAAACTAATTTGACAAAAATAAATATCAAAAAAATATTTTTGAATTTTTAAAAAATTTTCTATCTACTAAAGATAAAATTATGTAAAATTGATAAGTTTTTTAGACATTTATTTATTTATTTTTTGCCAAATTAATTTTTATTATGTATTTGGATGATGATTATGTAATGGGTGGCTGTTTTTATTTTCATTAAATTAGTTTCTATTTTTTTAAAAGTCAAATATAATGACAACTTTGATGTAATTATTAAACCAATCCATTAAATTAAAAAAATACAAAACTAAAAACATTTCATATGTGAAATATATCGATTACACATTAAAATCCTAACAACCACCCATTACATGATCATCATCCAAAAACATAATAAAAATTAATTTGGTAAATAAATAAATGTCTAAAACATTTATCAATTTTACATAATTTTATCTTTGATAGGTAGAAATAATTTTTAAAAATTAAAAAATATTTTTTTGACATTTATTTTGTCAAATTAGTGTATATTTTATCAAAATGATGATTTTGCCATTAAAATTAAGTAATAGTATCTTCAATTGTCCTTATTTAGAACAAGATTCAAAATTCAGAGTCAAATGTGTCATAATTGAAAAGTTAAGGACCAAAGTGACATGAATCTCAAACTATAGGGATTGTTAGAGTAATTAGACCTTAAAAGTTTGTTTGAAATCAATGGAACTTGCTAGGCAAACCAATCAAAGGTGTAATATATTTTAGTTTTTGTTAAGTTTTAAGTTAAACTTAAACAAGTTAGTATTCAGCTCAGTAAATATATATGTACTATAAAAAAAATTAAATTACTCATGTTGGACTTGTAAAAGCTTGTTTGAGATTGGTTTATGTAAATATGTATGCTTGAACATTGTTTTGAAACTTGTTAAGTTTTTTAATAAGGAATTGGATTGTCTCCAATTCTCCATCGGATTGGATCGTCCAGTCTGGCCCAGTGGGCCAGTTTTTTGCCCTGTTTCGATGATCTGAATAGTTCACATTTTAGGGTTCATCAAATACATTATCTCTACAAAAAATCAAATCGATCGAATAATAGAAATCATATGTTCAGATCAATTTTTTATGAACTGTATATTTTCTTTTCGTTTATTTTTTTTCTCATATAAAATTGATTCAAACACGTGATTTCCGTTGTCCGATCAATTTGATTTTTTGTAAGGATGATATACTCGATGAACTTTAAAATGTTTCGGATAATCGAAACGGGACCCAAAAATTGACCCAATGAGTCCAACAATATCTCTCCAGTCCGATGGAGGACTAGAGAGAAGCCACTCTTTAAGTTAAACAACTTATTACTTAGCTCATTTGCAACCACATTTCTCACTTGCTGTGGCAGGATTTTCTGAGCCAACTAAACTAGGAAGTTAGTTAGGTAGTGTTCGATAAAAATTTAGAGGTTATTTAGGAAGTGTTAGATTGGTATATTTTTTGATTTTTTCTAAAAAAAATATGAAATATGAGTTAGGTTTAAAGTGACGTGATAGAGAGATGATGCGATCTAAATAAGATGATTGTGACACAAATAAAATAATGTGTTAAAATAACATGTGCTATTTTAATACATGCCAAACGAAGTCTAAGTATTGAACTAAAATAAATTTAACATGCATGAAATGAAAATTGAAATTTATTATTTTTAAAATTCATCTTTTCATTTTTATATTGTGGTGATTGATGTGGGGGTAGAGGGATAGTGGTTTGTTGTGATGATGTAGTGGTGTATTGGAGGTAAAAGAGTGGTGGTGGTGGTAGTCAATGTTTTAAAAATCGGATCGGTGAGCGAACCAGAAAAGGAATTGGGTGGACGGATCACCGGTTCAACCATCGGGTTGAATCAGAATCGAACCGTGACATCATAAATATATTAAAATTATATTTAAATAAAAATATAAGTAATAAAATTAAAAATTTAAAATATTAAAAACATTAAATTATCTTAAATATTTCCCCTAATATATTTTTTACTAAAAAATATAATAATATATTTTAAAATATTATTAATTTTAATTTTAGAGGAGGAAATCAAATATTCAGTATTCTGTCCATATGAATTTAATTCAAATAATTTGATTCAAAAAAGAGTAAAAATTTTGGAGGGATATCAAAATTTCAAGTCTTCCTCCAATAAATTAGATTGAATCCCACATGAATTTCTTGAGTTTTTTTGGAAGAATTTTTTTTTCTTATAAGTAAGTAGAGACTTTCACAATAATTTCATTTCACAATAATTTCATGCTCTCAATGGGATTCCTCACCAGAAGTGACCCTTGAAAGAGAGTTTCCAATCAAAATTTTCTTATATATATATATATATATATATATATAATATGAAAGAAAAGAAAGAATAAAAAAAGTTAAAAAATATCTTAAAAAAATTCAAAATTTTAAATTTCATTGACCTGACAAATCGTTCCCGGGTCAACCAGTTCAGCGGTTCAACTGCCAGTTTTTTTGGTTCTCTCTAAATAGGCTGATTTTTGACTTAGAATGGGTTAAAGGGTATTATCTGGACCAGAGTCAAGACCGGTCGACTGTTAAACCGGTCGGTCCGCTAAGATTTTAAAAACTATTGTGGTAGTTGTGGTGACTATAATAATGGCGGCGATCATAGATTGTGATGGAAATGTGAAGTTGTGATAGTGTTGGTCAAGAGGTGAAAATAGTGGCAACAGGTAGGTAATAGTCACGGACGTGGTGTTGGCAGGGGCGGGAGTGTAGTACAGTATTTGCAGGGGTGAAGTCGGAACAGTCTTCATCCATGTTTATACATAAATAATTATAAATTTAATTCAATATTAAAATTTCTTGTTACTTAATATTTTGATAATTTTTAAAAGAAAGTATCATTTTGCTCTTAAATTATCACTTAAAAATTAATTCAACCTTTGTTTTTTTTAATAATATCAACTTTATACTTAAATTATTTAATTTTTGAATTAATTTTACCTTGTCATTAGCTGTCATTTATAATTAAATAGAAGTTATTGACGTGATGCTGAAATTTCATTTTACTTCAAAATAAATTGAAATTTTAAATGAAGTTTGGGTTCCACATCAACTTTTTTGTTCATAGACGACAATTGACGATGAAGGTATAATCGATGCAAATTTGAATATAAAATTGATATTATAAAAATAACAGAAATTGAATTAATTTTTAAATAATAAATTAAAGGATGAAATGATATATTTTTTTTAGTAATAGTATATCCAATTGTGTGTGAATGAAATCTACGTGATTTTGTTATATATATATATTTTTTGATTTGTCTTTTTTCATTTTGACAGACATTTACTGACATTGAAAATTCTACTTAAACAAAAAAGTTTTATAATTATTTTTTTTATATTAGCTGATGTAATATGTAATAATGAAATTAAAAATGAGAAGCGTCATCAGTTGAGAAAGAAAATTTTATATAATATATTAATTCATATAATATTTTATTTAATCGTATCTATTTCATAATATCGTAGTTTCATGTCATCGGTTGAGTAAGAAAAGTTTATATAAATATAATTTATATAATATTTCACTTAATCATATCTAATTCATAATATAATAGTTTCAGGTCGTTGGTTGAGTAAGAAATATAATGATGGTTGAGAAAGAAATATAATATTTCATTTACGAATCTCAAAAGAAGAAGGAATAATAAAGAATCATTCAACCCAGGTCAGCCTAACACTCGTTGGCCTACAATAAAATGTTATTAAGAGACTTTTAATGTATAAATATAAATTCAAATAATATTATTTATTTTGTTTTATTTTTTTATAAATTTTTTGAAAGTGTTATAAAACAAAAAGAAATGAAAATTGCTATAAGTTATCCAGTAATTAGAGCATACACATTTAAAATGAAGTCTATGCTAAGGAGAAAAAAATTTTGAAAACTAAACCTCAACCTATTTTAAATTGGTGGAATTTTTTTGAAATATTAAAATGAGTCTGTTTTATAATTATAGATGAGATATTTTCAAAATAGGTAGAGTTCTATTTTTTTTTTATTTTTTTTAATTTAATAAAGTGAACATTTTAAAGTAGAATAGGTACTTTTCATTTGTAAACTAAATCGACAGATGCATTTTCTAAATCTGTGGATATTATGCTTGTGAGTAGATACATTTATTTTTTGATTGGGTGGAGGCCTTTTTCAAAGTGAGCAATATTATATCTATTTAAACTCTTATTAACAATTTTATTAAAAATATACATGTCTAAATATTATTAGATGTTTAAATATCATTACTTTTTTAACAATTAATCACATTAGGCCTTTTGCATTTTTAGTAAGATTGTTAAGATGTGTAGAATTATTCTTTTAAAATAGGCATTCTAAAAATAAAAATGATCTTATTATCGAGTGTTTAATACATTCATTAAGAAGATTTAAAAAAAGACTACTATATATCACGTTATTTTGTCATCATTATATCACTGGATATATGGCAAGATATTATTATTTTTTATTAATCCCTTATGAAAAATTTAAAAAATTCGAAGATATTGATTTGTGATTATATTTCAATTTTAAATAACGAATGACAATCCCAATTAAACAATGAAAGATACATCGACACAATGATTTAACGTGAAAAAATCACAATTAGAGCGCCTCCAATTGTGATAAAAAAATCACGGGCCAAAGCTACAAAACAATCCATTAAGAAGACAAAAAGGAATTACACAAGTGTACTCTACTTAGCAAATCCACACCCGAATTGAACCGACCCCAATGTGTTTCTTCCATCACTGTCTTCACCTCGGAATTGTCTTGTCCAACGTTGAATTCATAACATTAATGTTGAATCCACGATGATGAGCCACTCTGGAATTCACCAAAGCTTCAAGCCCAAGTTCCTTGAAATCCACTGAAGAACAACTCTCTCTTTTGTAAACGAAACAATAATAACAACCTTTGATGTTGGACAATTTAGAGGTCGCTGATCAATCGATCACCTTCTATACACCAAGAAAACTCATATAAACTAGCTTCTAATATAAAGCACTTTGTTTTTTCTTCCTTTCTGAAAATTTGGAAGGCTCAAAACCTAAAAACAACGAATAGGGAACAACGCACTTTATAGAAAACAAAATCGTACAGACCGCTCGAGCGCATATTTCACCGCTTGAGCGGTGTGACTAAAGACGATGCAAAACATAGAGGCTAACCGCTCGAGTGTAACTTTCCCAGAAGTTTAGGCGTTCTGCAAAAATACTGGATGATCCTTTTCTTCGCTCGAGCGCATAAATGATCGCTTGACTGCATTTCTCGACTACATTTTTTCTTTTTGCTTCGTGGGCGCTGCCCCACGAACCCGCTGTGGGGTTGCCTCGAACCCTCCATAGGACGCTACCCCCTGGACCTCTGTGAACTGATCAAGCAGCTCGATCTCTGTACTTAGTCATCAAAGTGCCAAATATGAAAGGATTAATTCGGGTTGGATTCGCATCTAAATACTCATAGCCTCACTAAAATAAAAGATCGAATAAAATTAAAACTGAAAGGAGTTTTGTCAAACGGAATTACTAGTTACAAAAACCTCACACCTTAATAATTATATTTTTAAATAAAAAAATCAATCATAAATGTCTATACAAGTGGTGATACAATCTAATAAAAAAAATCTTATAACGTATCATCTTTCTCAATTTAAAATAATTATAAATTTTTTTATGACAAATACTTGTTAAGAAAATAGACAACCATTTATAAATGAATGAAAAAAATTATGCAAATAGTCCCTATAGTTTACACAATGTGTCAATTTAGTCCCTGTAGTTTCAATTTGCTCAATTTTGCCCCTTAATGTAACGGATTGTGTCATTTTAGTCCAATAAATAACGGTTGTTAAGTTAATTTAACGGAAAGTAAAACAATGTGTCAATTTGGTCCTTGTATTTTTCACAATGTGTCAATTTAGTCCCTTTCAAAATCGAGAAAATTGAAACTACAGGGACCAAATTGACACATCATATAAAGTACATGGACCAAATTGACACATTGTTTGACATTCTGTTAAATTAACTTAACAACCGTTATTTATTGGATTAAAATGACACAATCCGTTAAATTAAGGGAAAAAATCGAGCAAATTGAAACTATAGGGACCAAATTGACACATCATGTAAAGTACATGGACCAAATTGACACATTGTTTGACATTCTGTTAAATTAACTTAACAACCGTTATTTATTGGATTAAAATGACACAATCCGTTAAATTAAGGGAAAAAATCGAGCAAATTGAAACTATAGGGACCAAATTGACACATCATGTAAACTACATGAACTATTTGCATAATTTACCTAAATGAATTTAGAGCACTCTTTAATAAAATTATCTTTTTGACTTTTCAAGGAGGGTTTGTGGAATTTTGAGAACATGGGGTCTTTTATTAGGGCTGGGTATAGGGTTATTCGAACTGCCCAACCCGCCCAACCCAAACCGAACCACATGCGAATGGGCGGTTTCACATATACAATGTAGGCGGATGTGGTTTGAAATATGGCATGATTGCTGGTTTTACTTGCACCCGCAAGAATCCGCCCGTACTTAAATTTTTTTTTTATTATTATTTTTTATTTTTTAAAACCTGGACCGTTGATTAGGATAAATATTTTTGCCCAACAAAACCCTAATCTCTCAAAAGTTTTTAATTTATTTAATGGGTTTGAATTGAATGGAGTTTGACAAAAAATTATTATTTTATTATTACATTTTGGATGAATGTAAAAGTTAATGAAGGATTACTTACATTTTGGAATTACTTTTATTGAAGTTTAACAACAGTTGTTCTATGTGTACCAAAATATATACAGCTGAAAATATGAACAAATTGAAGATTCATAACAAATTGAAAATATATACAGTTGTTGTGTGTGGTTCTGATAACTTGGATGAATTTAGTTGCTTATTGTTTTTTTTTTTTTTTTTGTTTAAATTTTTTTTGAACCATGCTTATTGTTTAAAAGAAAAAGTCCAATCCACAAACTGTCTACAATTGCCCGCATATCCGCGAACCCTACCCGCATAAACCGCAACTCGCATTACGGGCGGTTGCGGGTTGAATTTTCCCCAAACCGCAAACATGCGGGCAGGTCCAAACTGTTCAAAATCGAAGTGCGACCACCCCTATCTTTTATCAAGTGGGGGCTAAAGCACAAGTTTCACTCGCTTTGGCTTTAAGTAAAGAAGTTATTGGTTGGTTCTGGAATATCATCACGTGATACTTTAATGATATTGTAATATTGATAGAATTGGTGGAATTCACAATTTTATATTAAGTGTGATTGGTAAAGAATGCCGCCACATGATACTCCAAGAACGCCAAATAATTTTTACTGACTTTAACACAAGAAGAGTAAGATCTCATTTGACAATATCACTTTTTAGCCTAAAAGTTAAAAAGTTACTAAAACAATCAAAAAACCAACAATCTAAACCAAAATGTCAAAAATTTTATTTTCTCTCTACTTTTTGCACATCTTTTCGTAAAAACTAAAAAGTCATTCTAAATATACTAATTTTTTTACCTTATATTTTAGTTGAAAAGTTAAAAATTACTAAAATAACTTGTTGCCAAATGAGGTCTAAGATGACAAATTACTAAAATAACCTATTCATCATGAGAGTACGGCCCTAAGTGAATCCAATGAAAAAAAACTCGAAAAAAACTAATAATGAAACAATTAATATATTAATATTAAAACAAACAAGTCTCAAACAACAAACGTCACCACCTGAAGCATTCACATTTGAAACAAAGACTTATATGGCATCCTACAATAACTTCCACCAAAAAAATTAAAAATTGTATCGTGCAAACAAAGGCTAAGGACTATCAATAATTCAATATCAAAATCATCACAATATGGTGGTTGGTTACTTCCTGACAAAAGTCATGAGTTTATATTCAGATTCAAATTTATGACATGAGTTCTTTTATTTTATCGTTAGATTTTATTTCATATTCTGATACTGATTTATATTTTTTTTTTAAATAATATTTATTTAACATGTTTTCTTTATTTGTTAGGACATTTGTTAGTTAAATATCATTTTTCTTCATAAAGCCAATATTTGTATTTTTCCAGAGACTTTCCTTTTGGATATGGAGACTTTTTATTATTTGTGAATTTATTAGATTTCTTTCTAATATATCTACTCCAATATTTTGATTTTTCTTTATAAGGATTAAATTTTATTTTTTGAAAATTTTTCTACTTTTTTTTATAAATTTCTTCTTTTTAACCAATGGTTTGAATTTTTTGTCACAAGCATAACTTCTTACCATATCTTTGATTTTTGAATAGCAGCTATAATTTATATATGCATTTTTTTTATATCTTTTATAACTTGTCGTTCTGCACAATATTTCTTTATAACTTCTCGTACAAAAACTATTCCTCTACCTAAAGAATCACATATTTGATTCTTTTCTAATAGCCTTTCAAATTCTTTGAGATAGTTCATCCCATGGTTTAGCAAGTTTGGCTATAAATTATTTTTGCCAATGAATAGTATCTTTTAGGTGTCGTTTATAGAACCATTTTTTATATTCACAAGCATAATTTTCAAAATAGCTATTCGTATCTTAATTAGATTTGTAAATGTTATTTTTTGTTGAATTCCCAATTGGTTAAGAGTTGTTCCACAAAATTCTCGTTTAAGGTTATCTACCATAAACATGATACTCTCTTCAGGAATAGTTAGCTAACCATTGAGCTCTTATGTTATTATTATCTGATAATAGAGTAGCGTTTACAAAAAAACATTTAGGCCACTGGCATCTATAGCTTATCCCGCTACAACAATTCTTATTGCTTGATCCAAATTATCTATTGTCACGACCCGCTCCCCGTACCCAAAGGTTAAGCATCGTGATGGCCAGTAACTGAAGTTACCTCCGACCAAATCTTAAACAAATCAATAAACGCGAGCGGAAGTAAAATTTAAATAAGAGTACCAAAATAATCATCGGAGCTTCTATGTTTATTACAAAATTTATTTACCAAAAAGGTCGATATTTACATAGAGAAATATCATAAAAATACTGTGTGTGTCTATTCCGCAACCCGACTTTCCAAAAAGTTATTTCTGAAGTGCATTGTTTCCTGAAAATTGATAAACAATTATAAGCACATGGCAGGGTGAGAAATATTATACCAAGAGTATAAGGGGCACGAAAATAACCATGGATAGTTATGTAGCCAAAACATTTACATAACTCAATTGGTACATAAATCATTAGTAACCAAATCATTTAAGTAGTAGAAACTGAAATACAGATATTATGTAAGTAAATGACCATAACCACGGTACAGAACAGAACAGAACAGAGGTCACAAGAGTGACAGTCAGAATAGATGTACGGATTCAAGAGGTGGCTCGTACGGATTCTAGAGGTAGCTCCCACAATAGTGTAGCACTTAGCTCCGCACAGCACTTTGGTCCGCACAGAACAGGGTCCATGGATCATAGTGCCACAAAGTAACCAAACAGAGACCAATGGTTATTTAAGTTCTCCAAGGCGTGGGACTCCCGTGGTGGTACTTACAAAACATAATTGTTTATAAGATCATAGCCAAATATTCCTCAAAATATGAATGAACATATCCGTGGGTTTCTTTTTAAGCAAATAGGGTTCAGAAATAAAACCACGTAACTGAAATGTTTATATAATTTATAATAGTTTATAAAACATAACTTAGATAAAATAAGTATGGTAAGTCAAAATATAAGTAAAATACATTTTGATACCTCAAGGTATAATATAACTCACATTAACTTTAATACATTACTCTTTCTTTCTACTATCAAAAACCCTTTTAGCTTCCATCATTTTTTCCTTCTCTTTCTTTCTCTCTTTCTATCTCTTTCCTTTTCCACACACTGATTCATTCCTTCCTATTTATAGGGAGAAGACGCCACCAGCAGGCCAACACGTGGCGGATCCCAAATCTTTCCACAGATTCTATAATTAATTATATAGATTCATTCTTATCCTTAATAAATATTTAAGATAATTACTCTTTAACTTAATATTTTAATATAATTATATAAATTAATTAATTCTTAATTAATTACACTTTATCTTATACTAACAGAAAATTAATTAATTATTTTTCTATCACACCCATTATTATTATTATTTATATTATCTATATTATTATTATTTATATTTTGACACCTAAACTTTTACTAATTATATTATTTTACAAAATTACGCATAATAATATATAATAAATTATATATTTTCCGAACTGAGATTAAATAATATTAGTATAAATTCTACAGAATAATTAAAAATTTGGGTTGTTACATCTATAACCTCTTCTATGTTAGTTATACAGTCGAGATCAAAATATATTTTATATTTAGTAACAAGCTCATTTTTTGTAGTTTAAAAATAAAGCCATATTTTATATGACTTTTTAATGGTCCTCTTTTTCCAAACTCTTTATTTCCTTCTTAAAAGATTTTTCTTCATTGTCTCCAAAGATATTCATAAAATCCGAATTCTCCCAAAAACTAAAATTTCCAAATGATTTGTTTATTTCAGATATTTCGGCTTTTCTTTTTGATTGATAGCGTTGTTATTTTAACTCTGTTGGATCAATAGAATCGTTTATTGATTTTTTAAGCAATTTTTCTCTCTTTCATAATTATCCATATATAGATTCAAATTTTTTTTGCATATTTTATGAGGATATTCCTTCTATAGATTTTTTGGTGCGGATGTACTACTACCATCCTGATCTTTTTCATCTTTTGTCGTTTTTGCAGTTTGTTCAGTAACCATAAAAGAAATTCCAAATGTTTTAATAAAACTTTCTTTTTGATTTTTAAGAGAAATTTTTTTATTTTATTTCCCTTAACTCTCTAGAAATTTTAATAATCATGATATTTTGATTTCTGTAAATATTTAGGTGGCGTTTGGTAACACTTACGTTTTCAGTTTATATTTACAAAAATTTTAAAAACTGTTATAAAAACTTGTTTGGTAAATATTTTAGTTTATAAACCAGTGGTCTCAGTTTATAAATTTGGCTAAAATTTGTAAACTCAAAAAATGAGTTTACGTTTTCAGTTTTCAGTTTTTTTTTTTTTTTGACCACCCACCACTCGCCACCACCTGCCACCATTTTCCATCACCGTCTTCCGCCACCACCACCCACTACCACCCATCACCACCCTCCACCACCGTCTTCTGCCGCCACCACCCACCACCGTCTTTCACCGCCACCACTCGCCACCACCCACCACTACCATCTTCCGCCACTACCACTCGCCACCACTTTCCATCACCTTCTTCCGCTGCCACCACCTGCCACCTGCCACCACTTTTCGTCACCACCCGCCACCTGCCACCACTTTCCACCACCGTCTTCTGCCGCCACCACCCGCCACCACCATCTTCCTCCACCACCACCCGCCATCACTTTCCACCACCATCTTCCGCCGCCACCACCCCTCTTTCGCCGCCACGGCCACCTGCCACCACTTTTCGCCACCGTCTTTCGCCGCCACCACTCGCCACCACCCGCCACCACCATCTTCTGCCATTACCACTTGCCACCACTTTCCACCACCTTTTTCCGTTGCTACCACCTGCTACCTGCCACCACTTTCCACCATCGTCTTCTGCCGTCACCACTCGCCACCACCCGCTACCACCACCTGCCACCACTTTCCACCACCGTCTTTCACCGTCACCACCTGCCACCACTTTCCACTACCGTCTTCCGCCGCCACCACTTGCCACCACCACCTGCCACCACTTTCCACCACCGTCTTCCGCCACCACCCTCCATCACTGTCTTTTGCCGCCACCACCCACCATCTGCCGCTATTACCCATCACCCACCACCCGTCATCATCATCTTCCGTCACCACCACTCGCCACCACCCACCACTACTGTCTTCCGTCGCCACCCACCCGCCACCACCGTCTTCTGCTACCACCATCTGCCCCCACTCGTCACCACCCACCACCCGTCACGCCACCACTCGCCATTTCTCACTCTTTTAGTTTATATTTTTTAAAATTTTCAAACATTTTGTCCAAACCAAACGCGTTTGTAGTTTATATTTTTTTAAAAATAAACAAAAACCAGTTTATAAAATTTTTGTAAATATAAACTGAAAACGTAAGTGTTACCAAATAGGCCCTTAGAGTTTCTTTACTCACATTCATTAGACTATGGGGAATTTGTTAAAAACCCCATTATAATAAAACTTTAACGCATTAAAAACAAGTATAAAAAGTTTCTTTGAAAAGTTCAATACATATCATTATTATCAAAATATATTTAATGAGTAATTTAATATTTGAAACTTTAAAATAATTTAATTTTTTATCTGAATGTCGGTTTTTAATAAAATTAGTATTTTTAAAAAAATTTTATCAAGATCTATCAAATAAGATCTATGTTAATTATGAAATTCTTAAAAAAAAAAAAAAAAAAAATACCGTCAAAATTGACGTAAACAATAATATGTTACCTTAGTTCACAGTAATATTTTACTATTACAAAAAAAAAAACAGAATACATATTTACTTTTGATTTTTGGAGTGAGTTCTCAAGATTGAATTTCTTTTTTTCGATTTTATTGAGATTATCCACAATGCTTAGATCTCTTGACGAAGTGACTATCATCAAGTTGAACTCATATATCACAATTTCTCTCACATATTTGCTGAACTTCTCATTTAAATTTTTATTGGTTCAGATTTTAAATGAAGAATAACAAGCTTTAATCTAGACAAAACGATTTCCATCTCAATACTTGATTTTTGTTTTCCCACTTTATTTTATTTATTATTATTTTTTTATTCACCGCTAATGAAGCTCAAGACACAGATACATACACTCATACTCATATATATATATAATTTACTTATTGCATTATCAGAACGATATATATAATATATATCTCTAATGCCCTCGGTCTTTTACATATAAAAACGTCTACAAAAATTACGTTTGCAAACTGTATGTACTTCACGTTCCAATAAAAAAATTGAGGGGTGTTATGGATGAAGAAAATTTGGGTTGAACTTAACGCAATACATACTTTGTATGAGGGATTTTTCACCAATTTTTTCTTGGACAATTTTATAGTCTTGTGGTTTCAATTTTGCTGTTTTTTCCATGGTTAAGATGTATAGTTTTTTTTTACATTTATTATATCTTGCATCTAATATTAAAATTTTCTCAAGATTGGATCTGATATCAAGATTGAGAGTCTCACAATGTGTTACAAGTAAAAACTAAAATTATACTAAACTTAAAAATTTGGATAAATTACAAATACACCTCCTGAGATTTGATTAAAATACGAATCGATCCCTGTGGTTTTAAAAATTATATTCCAACCCCTGAGGTTTCTAATTTTATAATAAATCGCCAATTTTATTAATAAATCATCAAGTCAATTGTAACAACCCCGACTTATGATTAACATTAATCCATGATTAATTATGCCTAACAGTAATTAAGGAGGAATTCTGAATTAATTTACATGTGTGTGTTGCATTATCTGTGTTTATATCTGTTTTGCGTAGGAAGATTTGTTCGTGTCTTAGTTCGATTTGCGAATTGAAGGCCTTATCGGCATCCGATGTAGTAATTGATTTGAATTATGTGTTAATTAGAATTTATAAGATTTTATGGTAAGTTCAATTGAAATACGATTTGGAATGATTAAATTAGATTAAATTTATGCCATTTGATTAGTTTTGTTTACCTATCACTTAGTGAGCCTTTTTGACCCCACTAGTTCATCTCCTTGCATCCAACACACACACTCTTGAGCTCACACACACACAAACGTGAGAAAGGGAGAGTAGAGAGAGATTGAGCTCAAACAAAGGATTGGCTAGGAAATTGAAAACAATTTGAGGCCTTGAGCTAGGATCATACTTGAATTCAATCTTAGGTAAGAACTATACTCTTAGATAGGGGTGAGCATGGTCCGGATTGGAACGGATTAGGATAAAACCAGGACCAATCCGTTATTTACGGTTCCTGAAAAATTGGAACCAATCCAATCCGTTTAAATCGTGGAACCAATCCGAACCAATCCATTTAAACACGGATTGGATCGGTTTAGGACCATGGATTTACATAATTAAATAACAAAAAAAATATATGTAACACTTTAATTTCATAAAAATATAAATATAACACCATATTAGTTTCACAATAGCAACATGTCTTTTCATAATAGTGACATATTGTTCTAGAATTTAAACAATCATAAGAAAACTAGTTCCACCATAAGTATTTAGACCATTACAAATTAAAGCTAAAAACTAGCAAACAAAAGTAATAAAAGAAGATGCTATGCGAGTTTAGGTTTGGATTTAAGTTTTATATGAAATAAGAGAAGATACTATGGAGGAAGGTGTATAATAAAAATATAGACTATTTGTATACGGTCCAGATCGGTTCCAATCCGAAACCGTGGGGTTCAATCCAGAACCAATCCGTGAACTACGGATTTTTAATTTTTCAATCTGGAACCGAACCACGGATTCAAAAAACCAATCCAAACCTACTGGATTAGACTGGACTGGATCGGATTACGGATTTCACGGATTCCTTGCTCAGCCCTACTCTTAGACTTTTTATTTAAGACAATAAGTATATGAATTCAAGAGAGTTAGGTGTGCAATTAAGCTAAGATTGAAGAATTAAAGCTCAATATATACATGCATATGTAATTCATGGCTTTTGAGGTTTTCCCAAAGAATTCTTGCATGCATGTCATAATCCTAGCTTTGTTTTGGAAATTCTTCATGTTCTATGTCATTTTGTCATAGTTGATCATGTTTTTGAGTTAAATATTGCATTTGATCATGTTTTGAGAAGCTTTGGTTCAAAGAATTGCATGCAAGTCATGTTCATGAATTATTTTTGAGTTTCAAGTTGAATTTTTTGCACAATTGGCATACTTTTGGGCCGTGATTTCTTGAAACGATCTTTAATTCATGATGTTTTATGAGTTTTCATGTATTTCCCCAAGTTTTGGCCCAGAAAAATGAAGTTTGAAGCTTTAAAGGTCGAGTTTGAACTTGAAGATCAAATCTGGAAATTCTAGAAATTTGACCCTCGCTCGAGCGGGAGAATTCACGCTTGAGCGAGCACTCTGAGTACGTGCACTTCCGCTCAAGCGACGTGAGTTACGCTCGAGCGTGAAATGCATATACCTAGAAGTTCATGTGTTTTACAGTTCGCTCGAGCGAGGGACTTCACGCTTGAACAAAGGTCTGAGTCTCACGCTCGAGCGTAGGTCGAGCGTCCGTCGAGCATGAAATTCATACATCTGGTACTTTTGTTAAAATTTGCAGTCCGCTCGAGCGAGGGAATTCACACTCGAACGAACCTTCACTTCTTGCATGTCCGCTCAAGCGAGGAAAGCCACGCTCGAGCGTGGACTTTGTTTTCAGCAAGTTTTGAAAAATGTTTTCAAGTGCATTTTTGCATCCTCATTTCATCCTAGGTATTCCTAGGCCATGATTAAGACTCCATAATGAGGTTAAAGGCTAGAAACACACTAAGAACAAATGAAGTAAGTTATGTACGTTTTGGACGTGTGTTTCAAGTGTGTGTTTGTTATATGTTCGTGTAGGTCACGTGCCATAAATCGTTGATTAGTCTGCACCTGAAGCCAACTGTGAGTAATAACTTAGTAAAGCTATGTTCAACTTTCTTTATTTTTTATATGATGAAATAAGATCTGTTTTCTGAAATGTTCTGTTCTGTACAATGAATGACTGTCCAATTTTTGACAATGTATTCGTGGCATCCTTACCATCATGTGATATCTGTTAGCTGTTACCTGGTATCGGAGGTTCCATTATGGAACTTATTATGTCTGTCATCTGTTACCTGTACCGGAGGCTCCATCATGGAGCTCAGCATGTTTATTCTGTGTTACCCGGATCCAGAGGTTCCTTTATGGAACTGGTTATTTATAACCACCACATGTTCTACATCTGTTTTGTATCTGCTCTGTTAGCGCTAATGGATGTACCACGTATGATTAAGCACGACTTACGATTTCTGTATATGATCTGAACATGATTATGAATTTGAATCTGGTTTATGATTTATGAATCTGTATGGACTTCATTCATTAAAACTCTTTACTCTGTTCTTATTCACTGGGCTTCTGCTCACTATTTATATTATGTATGTAGGTGAGCCAGTACGTGATCAGGGCCAAAGTTGATGGCCCACGTTTCAGTTTTGTCAGCCAACCCTTGCGCCTCCCGAGGAGGTTCTTGATGAAGTTTGGTTTTGTGGCTGTTTTTGTAATCTGTATTAGACTATGTTGTTTGTTAAGTTGTGGGCGAGATTTTTGTCATGTACGCCTAAGTGTGTTGTATATATATTATGTGTGTTGACTTCGCTCATATTTATAAAAGTTTCAAGCTATTCTGTCCCATGTATGTTATCATAGCTCATTGGACCTTGTCTATTTTGTATATTTGCTTCCTCAGCCTCTATCTATATGTTAATCTGTCATGAGGCCTTTGGTAATCCAAGAATTACTGGCCGGTTGTGATACTAAACCTATTGGGGCGGGTTTGGGTCGTGACATCAATTAACAGTTTTTAATGACGTTAAAAATACGTTTCAATTAATAATTTAGGTAATTTTATTATTGCATAGGAGAGCAATTTATGAATTTCATTTTTTTAGTTAAATTCTGTTAAATAAAAAATCCTAATAAGGGGGTATTTGTATTTTTTCAAACCACAGAAGGCAATTTGTATTTTAAGCAAATCTCAAAGAGTGTATTTATAATTTATCTTAAACGTTTAATTATAAAATTATACTAAATTTTAAAGTCACTTAAACTAAAATTTTAGAGTCACTTTATAATTTATGAAAGTTAAGTTGAATAAAAAGATGAATGAGATAATAAATGAAAAGATGATATAGATAAGGGGACCTCGGGCTGCTGTTGTGACTAAAAAGCCAAAACGTTACTAAATTAGTCAAAAAGCCAACAACACATATAAAAAAGTCAAAGATTCTCTTTTGTCTCTACTTTTTGCACATCTTTTCGTAAAAAGTCAAAAAGTCATCCCAAACGTACTAATTTTTTTTTAGCTCATATTTTAGCCAAATAGCCAAAAAGTTACTAAATTAGCCTGTTCCCAAACGAGTTCTAAGTCACAGCAACGATTTGTTGCGAGCTCGTAAGGACTTTTTCCAAGTCTTTTTTGATGATTCGAACCGTTCATATTGTAGGGTTCGTCGAGTATATTATTCATTAAAAAAATCAAGTTAATCAGAAATCCGCAACCCTATGATCAGATTCAAATTATTTTACAAAAATTATCAAGATAATCTTAACCGTTTATTTTTTTAAAAACAAATGTACTCTTGTTATAAAGTTATAGATTTCCAATCAGTTTAATTTTTTGCATAGATGATCTATTTAACAAACCCTACAATATGAACGGTTCAAATCATCAAAAAAGATTCGAAAAAATCCTCCACAGGAGCACAACAGATTGTTGCTGTGACTAAGTCACAACAGCACCCCCAAGTTCATAGATAAGGAGGTGAAACGCCACTTAATTAGAGATTTCTTTTAGACCTCCTAAATTAGAACTTTTAATTTTGTCGCATTTCTTAATAGTTAGTAATAGTATGAGTAGTGTTATATAACTTTAAAATAGTAACTCTAATAGAAGTTCTAATGAGATAGAAGAGAAATAGAGTAGAGTGAGATAGAGAGAGCAGTGTAGAGTCTCACATCACATAGGCACTCTGGATGGAATCTGCGTGGTACTGTTTTATTTTATTTTTGATTTGTCTTTTTTCATTTGTCATTTACTTTTTGGAGTGATGGACAGACATTTACTGACATAGAAAATTCTACAAAAACTAAAAAGTTCCAAAATTATTTTTTTATAGTTGTTGATGTAACATGTAATAATAAAATTAGGAGATGACTTCACTTCAGTCTACATAATACACTGGAATATATTGTTAGGTTTATGAGACTCACCACAGGTTCTATTTTGATAATTTGAAGCATTTAATGTGTAGAGCTTGTCAAGTATTTTATGTCTGTAAAAAGTTACGTCAATCGGATATTGATAGTCCCTTAATCGGAACATATTTTTATTAACAATTTATTTTTAAAATTATATTTACTATTGACAAAAATATATTTCGATCAAGGGGCTACTGATATCCGATTAACGTAATTTTTTACAGATATAAAATATTTAACAAATTCTACATATTGAACAATTTAAATTATTAAAACAGAACTTGTGATAAATCTCATGAAATTAACAGTACGCTCTAACCTACTACGTGAACCGAAAAGAAATCTCTCCCTAAATTAAAAGTGAGAAGCCGTATCTATTTCATGATAATAGATTCACCTTATTGGTTGAGTAAGAAAAATTTATCTATTAGATTAATTTATTTAATATTTCATTTAATCTTATCTATTTCATAATATAATAACTTCACGTGATAATAACTTCACGTCATTGATTGAATAAGAGAAATTTGTGTAATATATTAATTCATATAATATTTCACTTAATTGTATCTATTTCATAATATAATAGTTTCATGTCATCAGTTAAGTAAGAAAATTTTATATAATATATTAATTTATATAATACTTCATTTAAGAAGAAGGAATTATAAAGAATATGAGGTCGGCCTAACACTTGCGGACCTAAAATAAAATGTTATTAAGAGATTTTTAATATATAAATATAAATTCAAATAATATCATTAATTTTGAAATTTTTTTTTATAAATTTTTTGTAAGGGTTATAAAACAAAAAGGAATGAAAATTGCCATAAGTTATCCAGTAATTAGAGCTTACATATTTAAAATGAAGTCTATGCTAAGGAGAAAAAAAGTTGAAGACTAAACCTCAACCTAATCTAAATTAGTGGAATTTTTTTTTAAAAATATTGTTGGCTACATATTTTGTACAAGCCAATTACAATTCGACGCGTGGCGAAATAAGGGTAATATAGGAAGACTATTCAGGTCCTCGATCCTGATCGTACACGTGGCAGTTAGTATTGGTTATTAAGAGATCTGAGTAGCAGCGGATCAACAAAGAGATACAAAGTGACGTGGCTTCAACGGTTACTCGCATTTCAGATTCAAATTTAGGAGGGAAGCTTAACTGTAAGTAATGGCGTAATGGAGCTAATATTGGGGCAACATGATCGATGATCATGGAGGAGCAGTTCGACGGTTGGAAGTACAATTCGATGGTCATCCTTGAGTAGTATAAATAGTAAAGAAGGTCCTAGAAAAAACCCCCAGACTCAGATCAAAAAAACCAGTCCTTTATACTTATTTTCCTTTCCAGCTTTACATTTATAGTTTTTACATTTACAGTTCTTTGCATTACTGTACTTTAAAATTCCTGCACTACACTTCGTTTCATAGGAGTAGTTCCAAGTAGATTTGCTGTAAACCTCTACAAGGCTGAGTTTGGATCATTGTAAGTCTTTTCATCTTAATGAAATACTTCGACTGTTCTTCAATTCATTATTATATGTTTAATTCTCCTAAGTCAAGCCACCAGTAAAAGTCCTCTTCATTGAGGCTGAAAGAACTAAAACACAATCGTCTAATAATTGGTTGGTAATTAATTTTCTGTAAGGACTAATTGATCCTTACTGGCACGCTCGCAATTACAACAATAACCTTCGAAAGCCAAAAAGTCAACATATATTTTTGGCACGTCCAGTGGGACTACATTTAAAATGGCTAGACGTAGAAGACAAGGAGAAAATGAACGCTTGGAAGAAGGCGTGGAAGGAGAGGTAGAGATACCTAATCCAGAGGATAATGTGATAACACGTTCTGTGGAAACTCCTATTTTATCAGAACCTATGGTCGAACAGACCAGCACTTCAGAACAAGTACCATATGCTCATAATATTGGACGAGACCAAGGAATTGGACCATCCACTGTTTCATCTACTCAACCAGTAAATCCATGGGGTGGCCTAGTAGATGCTATGGGACAGCAATTAATGAACACGATGGAAAGTTGGGCAACATCCTTTTTGGATCGAATGAATAGCCACCAACCAACAAGTGCAAGACATATCGAGGAAATTTCGAATGTCCCTCAGTAAAGATTGGCTAGAGATAAACTGCCTATGCAAGTTAATGGACATTCTAATGGTCAAACTAGTAATCAAAACTATGAAAGACCATCACCTCAGTCTTGGTACGAACCTATTCCGAGGCCTATAGCAGGTCAAAATGCCTCAGTACTTAACAGTGAAGCCATGCAATTTGGTGGATCTGGCCCAGTATAAGAAAATGGCATAAGAATGGTTCCAAATCCTATGTTCAAAGCCATACCTGGTACAAGGGGGTTCACTAATCCCTTATTCGAATTTATACCAAGGGGGTTGGAAGGTTTTCCTACAAATGGAAGAGATACAACACTAGTTCCAGCACCTTTCGCAGGTCTTTTCGCAGGACAGGCTCAAAGGGGTTACCTACACCCCCAACAGCAACCTGTACCACAGGGACAACCAATCCCAAATGTACCACCTTATGAACCAAGAGGACCACAAGCACAAGTTTGCCCACCAAATCCTGTGTTTGCCCTTCCAGTAGTGGTTCAGCAGGCACAAAATATGGTCCCTAGGGACCAAATTGCTGACATTGTTAGAGAGCTGTGTGGACCAATGGCTCAGGGGGTCCAGACTCCAGTGTACAGGAAACCGTATCCAGAATGGGTAGACAGGGTACATGAATACCCAAGAGGTTTCAGGATACCAGACTTTGCCCTTTTTTATGGGAATGGAGACCAATCAACAGTAGAGCATATTGCTAGGTTTGCTGCTCAATGCGGCGAATTTACTAATAATGATTATATGAAGTTAAGGTTATTCCCAAATTCCCTAACTGGGGGAGCATTTATATGGTATATTAACCTTACACCTGGCTCTATCCAGACTTGGCAACAAATGGAAGAGGCATTTCATGCCCAATTCTTCCAATCAGAGCCAGAGGTTTCCATGGCAGACTTGGCAAGATTAAGTCAAAGGCCTGATGAGAAGGCCACTCAGTTCATTACCAGATTTAAAAGGGCTCGAAATAAATGTAGAGTCATCTTACCAGAGCCAGAATTCGTGAGATTGGCTCAAAATGGTTTAGAGTTTAGGCTTCGAAAGAAGTTTGACTCGACTGAGTTCAGAGACTTGGTATAACTTACCTATAAGGTGTCTAGATACGAAGCATTATTAGGGGAAGAACAAGATCGAAATAATGCATCGTATAAGACATATTATAGAGATCCTAATTATGAGATCGATGCAGCAGAGATTGTGGGGAAAGAACCTGTAATCTGTGAAGCATTAATTCATAAACATACAACAATTGACCAACAGTTTAAAAAGAAAGACCTTCACAGGAAATACTCTTTCGATTTAACTAAGGCAGATGACATTTTTGATCATTTGCTTGCAACCAACTTCCTTAAGTTACCAAAATGAGTCAAAATTCCATCTCCTGATGAACTTAAAGGAAAAGTATATTGTAAATGGCATAATTCTTGGTCTCACTCGACTAAGAACTGTATTGTTTTTCGAGACAGGATCCAAGAGCAAATTTGGAAGGGGAGTTTGAAATTCCCAGCCAAAACAGAAAAGGTCATGGGAATCGACAGTAATCCATTCCCAGAAATTGGAGAGGCGGCAGCCAATGCATTGTGCCAGACTTTCAGAACCTGTTTTTGAAAGAATTGGAAGAAGTCAATGTGCAGATGCATGTGGCCAACCAGACAACTACCAAGAAAGACGCTGGAAATCTACCAGCTATTGGACAAGATTTCTCATACCAGGGGGAAGATTCCGATGAGGAAGCACTGGATGACAATTCCTTAGAAGCAGCTATAATGCAAAGGATGTGTCCCATGTGCAGACTAAGTTACAAGTGGTTGAAGGGGCTTCTAATTGATGGGAAGCAGTACTACAAGGATGTGCAAAGACGTCCTAGACCAACCAATGCTTACAATAAAAGGCCATATCCATCTGGTGTTAGGCAGCAGCCATTGATGGTTGAACCCACGGCCGATATAATGCATTTTAAAGGCAAGAGGCCTTTGTATGAATCCAGATCACCTAATTATTACAGGATGAAGAGCAATCATTCTAAAAGGAGACTGGAGAAGGGTTCAGTTTATGGGATCAAAGCCAGGGATTGGCCCCATAGATCAATTTCACGCAGGACGGAAAGTGGACACCTTCATCAAAGGCCTGAGTTAGGCCCAAAGCACGAAGTCAGGGCCAAGCAGTGGCCTTCACAGACAGCTTCGAAGGTAGCTTCGAAGGAGGAAAGAAGCAGTTCAACAGTTGGGTCAGTAAGTTCGTGGGTACCTGGGGTCCCAGATTGGTTTGTGATGCAAAACAAACCTAGGGAAGTGTTTACTCAAAGAGAGGTAATTGAAAACCAAGGCAGGATGGTCAAACCTCCTTTGGTGGCTCCCAACAATTGGGTATTGCTTAAGCACCCAAAAACAAAGGAACCAGACATGGTCCCTGTAATTTCTAGATCACAAAGGAGGAAAATTCAGCGCAGGTACACTCAGTACTAGCAAGACTTGAAAGAGAGTGGAGAGAGCTCTTCATTGGTCCAGACAGAAGGAAAGAAGAATCCAAAGTCAGACCATATTCCAAAACCAACTCCACAAAGCAAAATGGGTTGTAGTAGAGAACAGCTGGCCAAAGTTCATTCTAAACTTAAAGCCAGAGAGAAATCCAGTCTAGCAGGATTGGAGAAGGCATTGATGGAAAGTGATAGCGAGGCAGAGAAAGAAGTAGGCTTAGGCCAAAAGAAAGAAATGGTTGAAGAAGAAATGTTCGAAGCCTTCATGGCTGAACAAACATTTGTGGTTGAAAAGCCAGTCGGAAAAGACCATTCGAAAGAATCTTTTAGGAATGAAGTGCCAGAGTACAACATGGAGGATGCTTCTGAAGTGGCTGAACAAGGTAGCCAAGAGGAGAAACAGACACAGCCAGCCATCCAATTTGACTCGTTCCCTCCAGTATCAGTAAATATGGTACACATACTACCGTATGAATTCCAAGCTGGAGATGAGAACCAAGAAGGGTAAGAAATTGACCCAATTCCAGTCTCTAGTGAAGACTCACAAGTGAGTATGGTGCAAGATGATTCCGGAATGACTACTCCAATGGAAACTGAATATGAGAGTGAAGAAGAAGTGAGCATTAACCTTTCGTATCCTTTTGAGTATCCCTCAAACTCTATGACACAGTATGTCAAGCCTTTGTATATCAAGGTTTTCTTCGATGGGATACAATTAAACCGAGTCTTGATAGATAATGGGGCAGCGGTGAACTTACTACCGAAATCTTCCTTGAAGAAACTAGGGAAAAGGGATCCCAAGTTAATCCCAACCAGCACAACCATTGCTGGTTTCGCTGGAGACAAGTAGATGGCTCAGGGAATTTTGCCCATCAACCTGAGTGTGGGAACCAGAGATTGCATGACAACATTCTTCGTCATCGACAGCAATGTTAAGGACAATGCTTTACTTGGTAGAGATTGGATCCACACTAACAAATGTGTGCCTTCCTCTTTGCATCAGAAAATAATGATGGCCTTGGGCAATGGGGAGACAGAGGAAATTGATGCAGATCCTCAACCCTTCATAGCCTGTGCAGACTTTGCAGAGGCCAAACTGTATATTGAGGGAGTGACACCACTCAGTATACTAAGGAAACCTGATGGCTCAGCCGAAGTAACGGCTGATGAGGAAGTGACACACCTGAAGCACTTAGTCCAAGAGAGTGCTGATGAAGAGGTTGTCGTTAAGGATGACAATGATGCCTGGTTGTAGGCAAAGAAATGAAGTCCAAGAAGCCAAGTCTTTGGCTCTAATTAAGTTCTCAATATTAGATGTAAAGTCAATAGTCCAGAGAGTACAAGAGCAAGAGAAAGAAGCCATGATGATTGTCTGCAAGCAGGAGTAGCAACAGGCCAGAGTTTTGGCCCTTGACAAATACTGTGCATTGGACATTGAAACAAAAGTCCAGGAGATACAGGAGGAAGAGGCCTTATGGATAGATTTTGTTTATGAGGAGGAGGGTAAGGATGTTGAATTAAAGAACCTGGGAGCAGAACAAAGTAAGAAAATTGTTTCGAAGCCAGAGGGGATCAAAGAAGAAGCTTCAGTAAGTTATCAGATTCTAGACCCCTTAGAAGAAGTAAATTTAGGGGAAGGTTCTATACAACAGCCCACCTATGTAAGTGCTTGTTTGAATGCTCTGGACAGGGACCAGTTGTTGATTGTTTTGAAGAAGTATAAAGATTGCTTTGCATGGTCTTATAATGAACTACCAAGATTGGAGAGATCATTAGTGGAACATAGGCTCCCTATGAGGCCTAATTTCAAGCCATACAAGCAAAAGCCAAGAAGAATGAGTCCAGAAGTGATTCAGAAAGTTAAGGAAGAAATTCTTAGACTACTCAAGGCAGGCTTTATTAGGACACCAGGTATGTTGAGTGGCTATCCAATATTGTGTCTGTGGTAAAAAAGAATGGTAAAATGAGGGTATGCATTGATTTCAGAAACTTGAATCTAGCAACTCCAAAAGATGAGTATCCTATGCCTATAGTAGACTTGTTGGTAGACAGTTCAGCAGGACATCAAATTTTATCAATGATGGATGGGCACTCTGGTTACAACCAAATCTGCATTGCAGAGGAGGATGTTCACAAGACAGCATTCAGATGTCCTGGGAATATTGGGACCTTCGAATGGGTTAAAATGCCATTTGGCCTAAAAAATGCTGGGGCTACATATCAGAGGGCTATGAACACTATCTTTCATGACCTCATTGGAGGGTATTTAGAGTGTTATATTGATGACATTGTAGTTAAATCCCAATCCATGGAGGAGCATCTGTTTCACTTAGAAGCAGCCTTTGAAAGAATGAGAAAGTTCAAATTGAAGCTCAATTCTCTTAAGTGTGCTTTTGGCGTATCATCTGGAAACTTCTTGGGCTATGTAGTACACAAGAAAGGAATACAGATTGACCAGAATAAAGCCAAAGCTATCATTGAAGCCAGACCTCCATCAAGTAAGAAAGAATTACAAAAGTTCCTTGGACATGTTAATTTTCTTCGAAGATTCATTTCTAACACTGTAGGGAAAACTAAAGTATTTTCTTCCTTATTAAGGCTGAAAGATGAAGAGGAATTTGTGTGGACAGCAGAGCATCAAATTGCTTTCGAAGGTATCAAAGCCTACTTGGCCAACCCTCCAGTGCTGATGCCACCAAAGGGTGACAAGCCCTTAAAGTTGTACATAGCTGCAGCAGAAGATTCGTTGGGAGCTTTCTTAGCCCAAGACAATGAAGAAGGCAAGGAGCAAGCTGTTTATTACCTTAGTAGGTTTTTAAATTCTTCTGAATGTAAATATTCAGCTGTAAAAAAGCTGTGCCTTGCATTGTATTTTGTTGCAATGAAATTAAGATACTATCTTTTGCTTACAACTGTCTTAGTAATTGCAACCACAGATTTGGTTAAGTATATGTTATCTAGACCTATGTTGAGAGGAAGAATTGGCAAATGGAAATTAGCCTTATCAGAATTTCATTTAGAATATGTTCCCCAAAGGGTAGTGAAAGGACAAATTTTAGCCAATTTTTTGGCAGATCATCCATCTCAAACAGAAAGCCAAGAGATAATGGAACTTGGTATGGCTAGTGTTGAGCCATGGCAAATGTGGTTCGATGGATCGAAAGCCAATGGCCTAACTGGAATTGGTATAGTGATTAAGTCACCACAAGGAATAGAAACCACACATGGTTTCAGGGTGGATGAAAGTACTTGTTTTAATAATCAAGCTGAATATGAAGCCTTAATAGTGGGATTGGAAATTCTGATTGGACTACAAGTTCATATAGTTGACATATTTGGAGATTCTCAATTGGTGGTTAACCAAGTGAAAGGAATTTTCAAATGTCAGAGTACAAGGATGTTGCCATACTATGTTGTTGCATTACATCTGCTTTCTCAATTTCAAATAGCAAATGTAACTTATGTCCCAAGATTGTTGAATAATAGAGCTAATGATGTGGCTCAGAAAGTTTCGAATTTCAAGAGGAGAGATAATACTCAAAGGGACATAAACCAAACAACATACCAGAGATAAAAGGAATGTGGTTCTGGAAGTCAATCATAATGACTTACAAGAACAAGATTGGAGGCATCCAATAATGCAGTACTTGGCTGGTCCATCCTCGAAGGCCAGTAGGAAAATTAAATTGCAATCCATGCAATACATCATATACGGCAATGCTCTCTACAAAAGGGGGGGAGATGATTTATTATTGGAATGTTTGGGCCCAAAAGAAGCATTAACAGCTATGGCTGAGGTTCATGAAGGCATCTGTGGTGCTTATCAGCCTGGTGTGAAGATGAGGTGGTTGCTTCGAAGGCATTCCTACTATTGACCAACTATCTTTAAAGATTGCATAGAGTATGCAAAAGGTTGTCAGGCATGTCAAAAGCATGGCACAATAAGGCATGTGCCCATAACTGACCTGCATGCAGTGGTAAAGCCTTGGCCATTCAGAGGATGGGCCATGGATATGATGGGGAAAATACATCCACCCTCTTCGAAGCATCATTGTTTCATTTTAGTAGCTACTGATTATTTCACTAAGTGGGTCGAAGCTAAGCCATACAAGGCTGTAGACCAGACTGAGGTCATTGGATTCATCAAGGATTTAATCCATAGATTTGGCATCCCACAAACTATAAATGTTGATAATGGGACTGTGTTCGATGGGAAAATGGTGAAGTCCTTTGTGGTAGAGTTTGGAATTAGCCTTGTTAATTCTACCCCCTATTATGCACAAGCCAATGGTCAAGCTGAATCATCCAATAAGTCCTTGAAGAAAGGAATACAAAAGGTTGTGGAAGACAATCCTAGGGATTAGCATAATTTATTGTTGGATGTATTGTGGGCTTATAGAACTTCCCCAAGGTCAAGCACAGGAGTTACTCCTTATGCCTTGGTGTATGGGCATGATGCAGTGTTACCTGTGGAAATTAAAGTTAAATCTTTGAGGGTAAGATGCCAAGACCAGCTAAATCCTGAGCAATACCATAAGAGTATGTGCTTGGAATTGGAAGGCATAGATGAAGTCAGAATTCTGGCATTAAACAGTATTCTCTTGCAAAAGAAGAAAGTAGCCAAAAATTATAATAAGAAAGTCAAATACATTGGCTTTGATGAAGGTGATTTGTTATGGAAGACAATACTCCCAATAGAAATTAAAAGCCATAAGTTTGGTAAATGGTCACCTAACTGGGAAGGACCATATCAAATTCATAGAGTCCTGCCTTTTGGGGCATACCATTTGAGAAATTTGAATGGATAAATACATCCCAAAAAGATCAATGGCAGATATTTGAAGCCTTATTTTCCAACTATTTGGGAAACACAAGGAGTAGAATAAATGTCAAGCAAAAGAACACGAGAGCACTCAAATGATAAATCAGAATTTGTTTTTCTTCATAAAAAGTTAAATACATTCTGCCATAAATTGGCTCAAAAATCATTACAATGCCTTAATTGTTCTTTTACAACAGACTTCCTATTCTTAAATGAGGGAACCAACTGAATGGCTGTGGTCATTTCTTACTTTCGATCGGCCAATCCTTGGTTGGTGATCTGAAGTTTGGTGTTAGTTCGAATTAAGGCTTGATTCACTGTAGACAGCTCCTCCTCAAGTTGAGCCTTCTTCTCCAGTAGTTGAGTTCGAAAGTGGGAGACAGAGGAATGTTGTTCCTTTAGCACTGAGACTTCAGAATGTACTGTGGAAACAAAGCTTTGATCTCTCACTAATTTCTCCTCTGCAGCCTTGGCAGTATGACAAATGTTGATGTAGAAGTCAATAGTAGCTGCTGTCTGAGATAGATGACTTGAGACAGTTATGCTGGATTGCTCAACAACTTTGCATCACTGTAGGAAGCCATTTCTTATTATAGGCCTTTGTAAAGCCTCGAAAGGAATCCTTGAAAAAGATATCAGTAATTCCAGACAGCTGTCTAAATCCATCAGAGGTGCAGAAGGCTTCCTACTGGAGGAAGAGGAGCTCTCAAGAATTTCTAACAAGGAGTCAGCCAGAACTAACGGCTCAGCCTCATCATTAGTTATTGGAGAGGTAGAGGGTATGTTGAAGAGACTGGCTAGTCTTGCTTCGAAGACATCTACTTCGTCCATGGACATGAGGGGTGCAGAAAGAGTGGTGGTGGGAGACACAGAGGACTGCATAGGGATAGAAGAAATGGATGGAGTATCGTCAGCAGTCTCTATGGTTCTAGCCACTAATACGTCAAGAGAAGAAGGGCTGGAAGTAGGTAAAGGTAATGAACCATGGGTTGGAGAGCTACCAGCACCCTATTTAGGGGAATCAGCTATCATCAGAGATGGAGCAACAGTTGGAATTTCCTTAGGGGGAGGGAAAAGAGCAAGGCTCGGGAAGGAATTGAATAGAGGTAGATCCAAAGATAAGAAAGGGAGATATGGATTTATTCCAAAGGAAAAAGATGCAGGAATGTTTGGCCTCAAAGGGGGTACGTGGAATGTAGGCCTAGGAAGCGGGAGTATTATCTGAATGGTTTTCACATTTTGCATCTGATCAACCTCAAATGAAACTGAGGGAGTCCTCATTGGAGGAATAAGCTCAGGAGTTGTTGCTGCAAAAGAAGAGAAGGACAAAGTGATGTCAAGGCTCAATACCCAAAATTTCAACAAGGAAAAAACAGTAGAGGCTTTAAGGAAGTTACTTGTTTCAGAAGTGGCAACAACAGTAGGAGAGCTTCGAAGGGAGTAGTGCTCAGCAATGTGTTGTCTTCTTGCAGCATCCCTTTGAATTGCATCAGCAACAGCAACTTCATCTCTTAAGAATTGCTGCTGCCGTCTCTTCTCAGCTCTTTCAAAGACAATTATGGCCTTGGAGTGCTCTTGTTCCACTGCCTTAGCAGCTGCCTCATGTATAGGGTCTTCAACAAAATCAGAAGGAGAGACAGTCATATTCCTTCTCTTTTTTCTTTGTACTGGCATTGAATGTTCTTCCTCAATTTCTTTCTCTCCAATTTGGGTTTCAGATTCTTCAGAAGTGAGTTCCTCCACTCTGACAGTTGTCTCATGTGTGGGATCTTGAACCAAGTCAGAAGAAGGGACGGTCACTCTTTTCCTTCTTTTCAGGGGTGACTCTTGCTCTTGAGTTAACTCTTCTTCTTCTTCTTCTGCTTGCACCTCAAAAACTTCCTTTTCAGGCTCAAGTAAAAGTCTCCTTTTCTTTTGTTGCCGTTTGCTTTTGAGTCGATTTAGAGCTTGAGTCTTCTGAGGAGAGTCTCCTTGTGAGGCACCTGCACCACCTTCACAAAAGAAGAACTAAGGATAAGACTAAAAGTATTATAAAGAAGGTAAAAAAGAAATAAGGGTATATACCTTTCTTCAAGGTGGCCCGAGTAACCCTAGGAGGAGTTGAAGCAGCAGGAGCAGTCTGTGTGGAGGCAGGTGCAGGAATTGAAGTGGTCAGAACAATGGAAGAAGTAGCAACTCCAGCTCCTTTGGGCTTGGGCACATCCAACACCGTCAGTAGGTCTTGAGGGGAAATGGCCAAGTATACTTCCATATTGGTCACCCACCAATTTTTGTATCTCTTCAAAATGTTACCTTGAGGAAGGAAGGGGGTATACTCAAAATCGACCAAGTCTTGTATAAATTTGGAAGTTGCCTCTTCCAGTCTGGACCTTTGAACTTTCACATCCCTTGTGGTAAGACTTAGATTGGTGTTACTACAAAGAGGTATTGGGACCCCCTGAGTGAAGCCAAATTGTCTAGCAAATTGTGCAGGACAATAGGGCTCAGCAATGCATTTGTAAGCTCTGGGTTTCATGGTTCCAATGAATAGTTCTCTGGGGATTAAAATGGAGGCCCATATATCTTTGTGAGCAGGTGAAACACAGAGCCTATCATTTAGGAAATTCTTCAACCAAAGTGGACCAATAGTAGGGGGTTCGAAGGGACGAAAGCAGTAGGAGGGAGGAGAAGCTGGAAGTTGGTGGAAGAAAGAGAAGTAAAAAGCAAAAGTAGAAGGATAAAGTGAAGCATTGGCTAGCCTCATGCCATGAGTAGGAGGGTCTGGTTCAAAAAATTTAAGGCATTTGGATTGCAACTCAGGAAAATAAGCAAAAAGCCAAAGCTGAAGAATCCAAATCGGCCCCCCTTGATTGGCATCTAAGGGTTTCTCATAGAAAAGAGAGCAGGCTCTATATACGTGGCCTAGAACGTATGGGGCTAAAGCCACCCTCTTCTGTAAAACAAGGGCTTTGGCAAGAGGGGCAAATTCAGGCATAATTCTTTGAGAGAAGGTGCAGAAAAGGAACTTGCAAAGCCAATATAATAGGAAAGAGAAGAATTCCCTATCGGTGACAGGACCTTCCCTTCTATTCTCAGCTTTGACAAAATCACTATAGGATGAGTTAGAGAGAGGGAAGGGAAAAAGGGACTGCTAGGTCAGGATAATCTGGTCCAATGGGAGTTCCAATGGGAGATAATCCTAAAAGATGGCAAATGTCAAGAACAGTAGGGGCCATCATCCCACATCTAAATTGGAAGAAATTAAAAACAGAATTTCAAAAGCACAAACCAGCAGGAATTAAGAAGGGGTCCTTTGAGATGGTTAACCTGGATAGTCGGAGGGTGTCGAGGAGGTAGAGTTCTTGAAGGTCCAGGATCCTACTAGGGACAACTCGATCATACCATTCTTGCCACTCCAGTCTCACCGTGGGCCAGCATCGGTGGGGGTGGTTCGTCTTCCAGTTCCTCCAATCAAGGCCACCTTCGTAAAGGAGACAATGGTCTTCCAGACGAGGATATAGAGCTGGAAGCTCAATAGGAACCTCCTTGAATATGGGGCCAAGCACACAGTCTTGCTGCACATGACAACGAGGGATAAAGATGCGTCCGTCGATGGCACTTTTCTCCCCAGCCTTGTACTTTTCACATTCTGCATCAATGAGCCTTTTCAGGGCTACAAATGGGCTCACATGCTCTACAACTGGCACTTTCAATGAAGAGGAAGCCATTGATAGAACGCTTTCTCAAAGGACGAAGCTGGGAAAGGGAGCAGAAAGAAGTGGGAGATGAATAAAGATAAAGGGTTTGTATGTTGAGCGAGCAAGAGATTTCAGAATACGAAATAAAAGGGTTTCAAAAGCCTTTATATCTGAAAGATACATCGCGTAAATTCGTTAAGTACTAAAAGTACGAATACGAAGAATTTCCTTCAATATTGATACTCTTGGAGGGAAAACACATCCCAGATGTTGATACCAGCTTCGAAGTAGACTATTTGGCTTCGAAGCCAGATTTTGGCGCCAAAAGTCAAATAACAAACGGTTTCAAAACTAAGAAGCCAGCTTCGAAGCACATTCCATGCTTAGGGGTGTAAGAATACTCAAGTATTCATTTACTTCGAAGGGGATTAAAGACCTGTTTCAGGTTTCTTAATGAAGGTAATGTCCTTCGAAGTGAAACTTGAGACCCTGTGAGGATGGGAATTGGTATTCAAAACATAACACACCAGATTTTGGCGCCAAAAGTCCAATAACAACGGCTTCGTAACTAAGAAGCCGGCTTCGAAACATATTCTGTACCCAATGGATGCAAGAATGCTCAAGTGTTCATTTACTTCAAAGGGATTAAAGACCTGTTTTAGGTTTCTCAATGAAAGTGATGTTCTTCGAAGTAAAACTAGAAATCCCTTAAGAATGAAAATTAGTATTCGAAACATCAAAACCAATAGTTGGTTTATATATATATTCAGAAAAGTTGTCTTTTCGAACTAAAACAGTGCAGCCCTCAAAAGGAGCTTCCATATTTTTGAAAGTATGGATTGTTGTTCAAGACAAAAAGATCAATTTAAAACTGATTGATCATACTAAATCATTGACCATATGTTGGTTATGATTGAAACAAGTTTTGAAGAGTAAGGTTGTTAGATTCGAAGCATGGATCCTAAATGGAAAAACAACAAAAACTATCTACTGCACTCCATAAATTGGAAAAGTTCATGGTCGTTTTTGTTAATATTTATTTAAAACGATTGAATCCAGGTTCGAAGGAAAAGATTGTTCAGTTCGAAGCTCTGAAATTGCTTTTAAAGACAAATGGAGACAAGATCAAACCATATCAAACAAAGAGAAGTCTTAGTGGTATTAAAGCAAAAGTAGTTACATTGAATGGCGCTATTTGGATACAAACTCAAGCTCATAAAAATAGGGAATGGAATAAATAACAAGATCATGAAATTTAGTCCAACTATGATCAATGAATTTCTATTCTTTCTTTATTCTGTCCTCTATTTCTTCTAACATTGGTTGCATGAGTTGATGTGCTCTCACTTCGTAAAAGAGCTCTTCAGCCTTTATTTCGAAAGCTATTTTTCTCAATCCTTGTTCCAATTAGTCTATATCCAAGTCATCCCAGTATGCAGAATCTTTATTCTTGGAATCATCGAATTCTTCAATGAAGTTTTCTGCTTCGTACTGGGCATGAATTCGAAGGGACGAAAGTTGGTCTAAAGATTGTGTGGTGGTCATAGAGGCCCGATGCCAGTGGAGAAGCAATGGAAGTTGGTCCAAAAACATGTGAAGCTCTGCTTGGGCGAGGGGTTTGAGGACATGACCCCGAGTTAGAATATCACAAGCCCATTGAAGGTTCTTAAGAGGGACTTCGTCCTCAAGAACATTGAAGGGCAAGTGAGAGAAAGCCGCAAGCAAAAGTTGAGCTTGCTTCCGCTCAGCTGGAATAGGGGAAGGTGGTGGTTTGTAAGGTGGAAAGACCTTATCCGCGGAGAGGACAAGCCTCAGCTTCTCTATCCAGCAAGGATTTGGCGGAAGAGAAGGTGTGGATGCTTCTATCTCACGAGGTGGAGCAAGGGCAGAAGGAACAAGGGCATTGATATAATCAAGCCAGTCAGAAGAACAAATCTTCACCTTCTGGGCTAAGAATGATGGATTGTACCCCTGTGCCACTTCTGGGCGTCGGGCGACATGCACTGTCTTTGTAGGCATGGAAGATGTATACCATGCCATAAGCAGATTCTCCTTCAAACTAGGTCGGTGGTCAATGGGCACGTAAGGATAGACCACCGAGCTTCGCGCATAGGAAGGGAATTCTAAAGGGTCAGTAAACTCAACAAAGTGATGGTTGATTCGCTCCCTTAAATCACAGGCCTCGGGTTTTGACCAATTTGCCCAGTCAAAAGCCCCAGAAGAGGAAGAAGTCGCAGCCTTATCCCATGCAGAGGGTTGTGAAGGAAAACTTACCATGTCCATATTTGCAACTTTCTGAATCAAAGGATTGAGAGCAGTTTGTTCGTAGTCTGACGATACGTCAGAAGAAGACCTTCCCATGTCCATATTTGTAAGTTTCTAAATCGAAGGATTAAGGGCAATATGTTCGAAGTCCAAGGGTTGATAATCTGCAAAGGCATCCATGACCTGAATATAGAAAGGTGGGTAAAGGTGACTAATTAATGCATGGAGGTTCTTTCGAGGAGGAACAACATCATCATATGACTCTTCGTGTGCTCGATCAACGAAGGAGATAATTGATTCGGCCATAAAAAGTGTACCAGTCTGTTCGAATACTAAGGTGGTAGAGGTGTTCAAAAGATTGAAGGGGAGTTTAATGCAGATGATAAATGACAGTTGCATTTGTGGAAACCATGCACGTTCTAAGACGTGGGAAAAGACTTTGATCCACTAATATCACCAAGTATTGGGTATATTAGTGCGGGGGGTAATGTTGGCTACATATTTCGTACAAGCCAATTATAATTCGACGCGTGGCGAAATAAGGGTAATATAGGAAGACTATTCAGGTCCTCGATCCTGATCGTACACGTGACAGTTAGTATTGCTTATTAAGAGATCTGAGTAGCAGCAGATCAACAAAGAGATACAAAGTGACGTGGCTTCAACGGTTACTCGCATTTCATATTCAAATTTAGGAGGGAAGCTTAACTGCAAGTAATGGCGTAATGGAGCTAATATTGGGGCAACATGATCGATGATCATGGAGGAGCAGTTCGACGGTTGGAAGTACAATTCGATGGTCATCCTTGAGTAGTATAAATAGTAAAGAAGGCCCCAGAAAAAACCCCCAGACTCAGATCCAAAAAACCAGTCCTGTAATAACCCGACCCTCGTACATGTTCTTTGTTATATTTTCGGATTCTATTTTGTGATTTTGAATGCTTACTGTGAAATCCTATGAGAAATTTTGGCTAAATAAGTAAACTCCATGTTAAGGCATGTTTAAGGGAGTCTATCTGTTTAACAAGACAAGTATCTGTTACATCTCTGAGTTAGAAGCAGAAATTGGAAGCCTTAGAGGCTTAATTATCTGAAATTGATTCTATATATGTGATCAGCATAATTTTTAGGTAATATTAAGCACTGTTGTGAAATTTCAACTTGGGATGATTAAACGATTGATTTTTGTCTTATTAGCTCTAATATATATATGAGCTGTGGTTGGGAGCTCGAATCCGAGCTCCCCCGAATCCCCCGAATTTCATTTTTTTTTTTTTTTTTTTCTTCAACAGGAAGAAGAAGAAGAAGACGGAGGGGGAGGGGGAGGGGGGAGGGGGAGGGGGACTGGAGGGGGCCTAGAAAATGGGCTGGAGGCGGAGGGCTGGAGGTCGTCGGCGATGGAAGAGGCGACGAGCCATGGCGCGGCGACGGAGGGCAAGGCCGATCGGCGACGGAGGGCTGGACAATGGCGATCGGCGACGGATCTGCGACGATCGGCGGCTGGCGGGGCGACGATCGGCGGCTCTCTCTCCCTCCCTCCCTCCCTCTGCTTCTCTCTCTCTCTCTCTCTCTCTTCTCTCTTCCCCTCTGCTTCTCCCTCCCTCCCTCTGCTTCTCTCGCCGAAAATGGAAGAAAAAAAAAAAAAAAAAAGAAAAAAGAAAAAAGAAAGAAAAAATCCCCAAAACGACGTCGTTTTGGGGATTAGGGGGATTCGGGGGAGCCAAATTCGAGCTCCCGATCATTTTTCTATATGTATGTGTGTGTTCTTGAGCTTTAAGCTTTGGGACTTAGTTCAAAATACTTCCTGGGAAAAGATAGGAGAAGTAAAGAGGAATGAGAAGGGAGTTTCAATAAAGGCTAGAGATTGTGTAACCTAGAGAGAATTTGGGAGATCTCAACTCAAGGTAAGTTTGTCTATCTTTGATAATTCCTCTTTTGAATTTGAGGGTGATACAACCATGATAATTGAACCCGAGGTGTAATTGGATCATGTTTTATCCATTGGATGAGTTTGAACTAAGTTGCTTATGTGTGTATGTGGAGAAATTAGCTTTGATTTCTTACTTTCTCATGAAGATCATGAAGAACTTACCTACATATATATGTGTGATGGTATATGTGATGTTGATGCAAAAAGAAAATTTGATTATGTTTAAGAATTCAAGAGCTTGTTATACCTAGATTAAAGTATGTATTTGAAGCTTTTATTAATTGAGTTTTAAGCTATGAATTACCAATTAAGCATGCTAATTTGAGCTTTGTGAAAGTGCCCCAAAAAAAAAAAAATGAAAATGAGATTTTGAAGCAATTTTCGGGCTGGAACAGGGGAATCGCCGCACGTGCGGGAGTCACTACCGCACGTGCGGCAAATGTTGAAATTTTTGGTTTTGGTTCTGCTTAAAAAGCACATGCGGGGGAGTTTGCCGCACGTGCGGGGCTCACAGCCGCACGTGCGGCCCATGCTGAAAAACCCGAATTGCTCCGTTTTGCGTGTAGAACCCTCTAATATTGTTGGAATGTGTATTTGATGCCTTTTTGATATTTATAAATTCATTCAAAGTGAAGCGAAACAGAACGTAACTTGATATGGAAAATAAACTAAAGTGTAAGTTTTGAATGTGTGCAGGGCACACTCCGGGAGGAACAAGCACGTCATCACAACGCTGTGAGTAGTAGTACCATTGTACGCTTTACATTAGCTGATGATTATCATTAGCATTTTGTTCACGCACGATATGTAACTATGTTAATGTTTATGATATGTAAAGAAAGAAATGGAAAAGATGAAATACTTTCATTCTGTAAGACTCTGGGCCTATGGCCATTCAATATAAGTTGTTATGATATGAAACAAAGTGCTACGACGTGAGCCACTTCTAGAGTCCGTGTGAGACACCTCTTGAGTTCATACAAGTATGATTAAGGGCTTCTAGCCATCATGTTTCAAGGGCTTCGTGCCATTACATTCAAGGGCTTCATGCCTTATGTTTAAGGGCTTCTAGCCATCATGTTTCAAGGGCTTCGTGCCATTACATTCAAGGGCTTCATGCCGTATGTTTAAGGGCTTCTAGCCATCATGTTTCAAGGGCTTCGTGCCATTACATTCAAGGGCTTCATGTCGTATGCTTAAGGGCATCTAGCCATCATGTTTCAAGGGCTTCGTGCCGTATGCTTAAGGGCTTCTAGCCATCATGTTTCAAGGGCTTCATGCCATTATGCTCAAGGGCTTATAGTCATCATGTTTATGTTGCAAGACTGGGCCTAAGGCCATTATGTACGTAGCACAGAATCAGACTAACTATGTGAACTCTGCATTTTCATAAGCATTACTCTATTATGTTTCAAGTTAAGCATCGTTTTATTTAAGTAATACTATTCACTGAGCCTGGTTCACTCTCTGTTATGTCTGTTTCTGTAGGTAACTAACCAGGTGGTCAGTCCTAGCCCATAATGCCTGGTTCCTTTTGTCAACCTTCACGTGTCCAGGCACTATTCGAGGCCATTTATTTTGGGAAGTTTGTTAAGATGTTGGCTTGCTTTTTGAGTGCCCATCTAAGGTTGATGTATATAACTTCCATGTCCTTTTGTTTTTGTATATGCCCAACTATACGGCTGGGTCTGTAAATGTGTTTGTATATAACCGATGCCCAGGGATATAGTTTTAAATTTTATCTATCTACCATGACGTATGTTATGTATGAGATCTTGGCATATAGAAGTAGCTCAATGGAATTTATATGTGTCATTATTTTCATATTCAATGCTTTCGATAAGGCCCCGTATGCTATAGACAACAGGTTAAATGTTCGTTTCCGAATGGGTCATGCCCAAACTTTTAGGGGCGGGTTTGAGGTTGTGACAAGTGGTATCAGAGCACGAGTTGCTATCTCACACACGAATCCATTGAGCATTAGGGTGTATAGAAAAGCTTTAGGCATTTTGCATGGCATCCTGAAAGTATATGAAAGACCGATGGCAACGTTAAGTGTACTTTGATAAGGCTAACAATTTTGAATTATGTCTATGGTATATGATTGTTTGTTGTGTAGGTTATGGTGAGGACAAGGACAGAAGATGCGGAAGATGCTACTTCTGCACGGTTGGATAGGATGGAGAGAATGATTATGGAAATGGCAGAAACCCTACGTCAACAACAGCAACAACCTCAACAACAACCGCTACCGCCACCAGTACCTCCACCGCTAGTACAAGATTTCCATGCCGAAGACCGGACCATTACTCTTACCAAGGAGTTTAAAAAGATGAAACCGTTATCCTTTAAAGGGGGTATAGAGCCAATGAAAGCAGAAGCATGGGTATTGGGAATAGAGAAATTATTTGAAGTTTTTCCTTGCACCAAAGCTCAAAAGGTGCAACTGGCTGCCTTTACCCTTGAGGACGAGGCACGGAGATGGTGGATGCTCACGAGAACTATACATCAAGGATTGACATGGGACAGGTTCTTGGAATTGTTTTATGATAAATACTTCCCTCAAAGTATGCGAGACAAGAAGGTGACTGAATTTGAAACGCTCAGACAAGGGAACAAGACTGTCGCTGAATATGAAGCTCAATTTGCAGAGCTAGCCCGGTTCACGCCTCATATGGTAGACACGGATTATAAGAAGGCACGGAAATATGAAGGAGGATTACGGGGTGCTATTCTAGACCGAGTCAATATGCTGAAGTTGCCTACCTATGTAGATATGCTGGAGAGGGCCGTTATAGCGGAAGGGAATATTGCTGCACAAAATCGAATTTCTGAATGGAAGGGAAAAAGACAAAACAGTCAATGGTCGAAGGGGTCAATTATTCCACCAAACAAGAAGCAAAATTCAGGGACTTCAAAGGCTTCTACCCCCAGTCAGGATTCAATTCCCGTATATGTGGAGTGTGGAAAGAAGCATCGTGGAATCTGCTATCGGAAGTCTGGAGCCTGCTTTCAGTGTAGGAAAACGGGTCATGTGATAAGGGATTGCCCTCAGAGGAAGCAGCAACAAAATGGTAACAAGACCACTACTAGTTCAGTGGGGTCTGCACCAACTACCAACACCAAGGCACCGGCCAAATCGACTAACAATAAAGATACCGCGAGACAAGGCAGGGTGTTTGCATTGGTTCTAGGTGATGTGCAAAATGCGGCAACAGTGGTGTCAGGTACATTTATGGTTTATGATCACTCTGCTTGTGTGTTATTTGATTCTGGCTCTACCCATTCTTTTGTGTCAAAACTATTTGCTTCTAATTTAGATAAATCTGAGGAGGCTTTACCTTATATGCTATGTTTATCTTCACCTTTGGAGGATTCGGTGATTTGTACTTCTGTATATGTCGCTTGTGAACTCCACCTGGGGGATATTCGGGTATATGCTAACCTGTTACTTCTCGATATGATGTATTTTGACATTGTTTTGGGAATGGACTGGTTGGGTAAATATGGTGCAACTATAGACTGTCTGACTAAGCAGATTAGTTTTCGCCCTCCAGGTCAATCAGAATTTATGTTTCAGGGACAGGAAGTAACTTCTCCACCTTATTTGATCTCAGCAGCAAAGGCTTGTAAATTAATCCGAAAAGGGTGTCAGGGGTATTTGTGCAGCGTTTTAAAGGAGCAAGTGGTGAACGAGAATACCGATATGATCCCAGTCGTCTGTGAATTTCCGGATGTCTTTCCAGAGGAGTTACCAGGGCAGTTAATAGATCGTGAAATTGAGTTTACAATTGACGTAGCCCCAGGAACTCAACCCATTTCTAAGACTCCCTATAGAATGTCACCGGTTGAGATGAAGGAATTAAAAATTCAGTTGCAAGATTTACTGGACAAAGGATTCATTCGACCAAGTGTGTCTCCATGGGGTGCACCAGTTTTGTTTGTGAAAAACAGGATGGAACACTCCGGCTTTGTGTCGACTACAGGGAACTTAATAAAGTAACAATCAAGAATAAGTACCCGTTGCCAAGGATTGATGATTTATTTGATCAGCTTCAAGGGGCACAAGTCTTTTCCAAAATCGATTTACGGTTCGGATACCATCAATTAAAGGTCAAAGCTGACGATGTCGAGAAGACAGCTTTTCGAACCCAATATGGTCATTATGAATTTTTGGTTATGCCCTTTGGAGTGACTAACGCCCCAGCAGCCTTTATGGATTTGATGAACCGCATCTTTAAGCCATATTTAGATGAATTTGTGGTGGTCTTTATTGATGATATTCTAATTTACTCAGAGAATATAGAAGCTCGCGAGAATCATCTTCGCTTGATCCTTCAAACCCTCCGGGAAAAGAAATTGTATGCAAAGCTGAAAAAATGTGAATTCTGGCTACTAGAAGTGGCATTTTTGAGGCATGTTATCACAAAGGAAGGAGTTTCAGTTGATCCACACAAGATTGAGGCCATTGTGAATTGGCCAACTCCCACTAATGTGACTGAAGTACGTAGTTTTATGGGGTTAGCCGGATATTACAGACGGTTTGTCCAAGATTTTTCCAAAATTGCTGTGCCACTTACACAATTGACTCGAAAGGGAGTTGCATTTGAATGGTCAGAAGAGCGGGAATCTGCTTTCCAGGAATTGAAGACAAAGTTGACTACAGCACCAGTGCTGGCCTTACCATCTGGTATTGAAGGGTTTGTAATCTACAGTGATGCGTCCCATAAAGGACTAGGGTGTGTGCTTATGCAAGGTGGAAGGGTTATCGCCTATGCCTCACGTCAATTAAAACCCCATGAGAAGAATTACCCCACGCATGATCTTGAGCTAGCAGTAGTAGTCTTTGCTTTGAAGATATGGAGACATTATCTGTATGGCACTACTTGTGAAGTGTACACTGATTATAAAAGCCTCAAATACCTTTTTACTCAGAAAGAGTTGAATATGCGACAGCGACGGTGGTTGGAACTTCTCAAAGATTATGATTTGCAAATCCACTACCATCCTGGCAAAGCGAACACAGTTGCGGATGCGCTTAGTCGAAAAAGTATGGGGACTTTAGCAAATTTGGTTATAGGGCAAAAGGAATTAGCAGATGAATTGACTAAAATGGAAGTGGACTTTGTATTACATGGACAAGAAGCTTTGATGGCAGCAGTGATGGCCCAACCAACCTTACTTGAGGAAATTAAATTGCATCAGACGGAAGATGAAACACTAAGGAAGGTATGTGACGAGTTAGGAACCAAGTCGAAATCGGGATTTAGTTTGGTAGATACAGTGCTCAAATTTCAAAATTGAATATGTGTCCCCAATGTGTTGAACCTTAAGCAAAAGTTGATGGAAGAAGCACATACCTCAAGATTCTCAATGCATCTAGGGAGTACCAAAATGTACCGAGATTTGAAACAAAACTTTTGGTGGCCAAGTATGAAGAAGGAGATTGCGGAGTTCGTCTCTAAATGCTTGCACTGCCAGCAGGTAAAAGCGGAGCATCAGAGGCCAGCAGGCTTGCTACAGCCCATTCCAATTCCAGAATGGAAGTGGGAACATTTGACCATGGATTTTGTTATGGGGTTACCGCGGACTCCTCGAGGTATGAATTCAATATGGGTCATTGTGGACCGATTAACTAAGTCCGCTCATTTCCTACCAGTAAAGACTCAATATAATGCAGATAAACTGGCGGAACTTTATGTGAATGAAATTGTGAGGCTTCATGGTGTCCCGGTCTCAATTGTATCAGATAGAGATCCAAAGTTTGTTTCCAGATTCTGGCAAAGTTTACAAGCAGCAATGGGTACAGAATTAAAGTTCAGTACAGCTTTCCATCCTCAGACTAACGGTCAATCCGAGAGAATGATACAGACTCTAGAAGATATGCTCTGAATGTGTGTGCTAGATTTTCAAGAAAGTTGGGAAACCCACCTACCGTTGGTAGAGTTCGCATACAACAATAGTTACCACTCAAGTATTGAAATGCCACCCTATGAAGCTCTGTACGGAAGACCATGTCGTTCTCCCGTATGTTGGGCAGAAGTTGGAGATAAATCCTTACTCGGACCTGAGATTGTTCATTTGACCACGGAAAAGGTTAAAATTATTCGGGAGAGATTGAAAATTGCTCAAAGTAGACAGAAAAGCTATGCGGATAACCGACGGAGAGATTTGGAATTTGAAGTGAATGGTCATGTCTTTGTGAAGGTTACTCCGATGAAAGGACACCCAAGATTCAGGAAAAGGGGTAAGTTGACACCCCGGTATGTTGATCCCTTTCAGATTTTGGAAAGAGTGGGTCTGGTAGCTTACCAGGTTGCCCTTCCGCCACATATGAGTCAAGTACATAATGTGTTTCATGTCTCTATGCTTCGTGAATACCTTCCGGATCCGTCACACGTCATTGATTACCACCAAATTGAGTTGGACAACAAGCTAACTTATGAGGAAAAACCAATCCGCATTTATGAAACCGAGAAATCCCAATGGTAAAAGTGGAATGGCAAGAACATTACGGAACCGACGTAACTTGGGAAAGAGAGGAGGAAATGCAACATCAGTATCCGCATTTGTTTCTACCCTAAGGTAAAACAAGTTTGAGGGACCAAATTTATTTAAGGGGGGGAGAGTGTAATAACCCGACCCTCGTACATGTTCTCTGTTATATTTTCGGATTCTATTTTGTGATTTTGAATGCTTACTGTGAAATCCTATGAGAAATTTTGGCTAAGTAAACTCCATGTTAAGGCATGTTTAAGGGAGTCTATTTGTTACATCTCTAAGTTAGAAGCAGAAATTGGAAGCCTTAGGGGCTTAATTATCTGAAATTAATTCTATATATGTGATCAGCATAATTTTTAGGTAATATTAAGCAATGTTGTGAAATTTCAACTTGGGATGATTAAACGATTGATTTTTGTCTTATTAGCTCTAATATATATATGTGTGTGTTCTTGAGCTTTAAGCTTTGGGACTTAGTTCAAAATACTTCCTGGGAAAAGATAGGAGAAGTAGAAAGGAATGAGAAGGGAGTTTCAATAAAGGCTAGAGATTGTATAACCTAGAGAGAATTTGGGAGATCTCAACTCAAGGTAAGTTTGTCTATCTTTGATAATTCCTCTTTTGAATTTGAGGGTGATACAACCATGATAATTGAACCCAAGGTGTAATTGGATCATGTTTTATCCATTGGATGAGTTTGAACTAAGTTGCTTATGTGTGTATGTGGAGAAATTAGCTTTGATTTCTTACTTTCTCATGAAGATCATGAAGAACTTACCTATATATATATATATATATATGTGATGGTATATGTGATGTTGATGCAAAAAGAAAATTTGATTATGTTTAAGAATTCAAGAGCTTGTTATACCTAGATTAAAGTATGTATTTGAAGCTTTTATTAATTGAGTTTTAAGCTATGAATTACCAATTAAGCATGCGAATTTGAGCTTTGTGAAAGTGCCCCAAAAAAAAAAAAATGAAAATGAGATTTTGAAGCAATTTTCGGGCTGGAACAGGGGAATCGCCGCACGTGCGGGAGTCACTACCGCACGTGCGGCAAATGTTGAAATTTTTGGTTTTGGTTCTGCTTAAAAAGCACATGCGGGGGAGTTTGCCGCACGTGCGGGGCTCACAGCCGCACGTGCGGCCCATGCTGAAAAACCCGAATTGCTCCGTTTTGCGTGTAGAACCCTCTAATATTGTCGGAATGTGTATTTGATGCCTTTTTGATATTTATAAATTCATTCAAAGTGAAGCGAAACAGAACGTAACTTGATATGGAAAATAAACTAAAGTGTAAGTTTTGAATGTGTGCAGGGCACACTCCGGGAGGAACAAGCACGTCATCACAACGCTGTGAGTAGTAGTACCATTGTACGCTTTACATTAGCTGGTGATTATCATTAGCATTTTGTTCACGCACGATATGTAACTATGTTAATGTTTATGATATGTAAAGAAAGAAATGGAAAAGATGAAATACTTTCATTCTGTAAGACTCTGGGCCTATGGCCATTCAATATAAGTTGTTATGATATGAAACAAAGTGCTCCACGGAACTAAGTGCTACGACGTGAGCCACCTCTAGAGTCCGTGTGAGAACCTCTTGAGTTCATACAAGTATGATTAAGGGCTTCTAGCCATCATGTTTCAAGAGCTTCGTGCCATTATATTCAAGGGCTTCATGCCGTATGTTTAAGGGCTTCTAGCCATCATGTTTCAAAGGCTTCGTGCCATTACATTCAAGGGCTTCATGCCGTATGCTTAAGGGCTTCTAACCATCATGTTTCAAGGGCTTCATGCCATTATGCTCAAGGGCTTATAGTCATCATGTTTATGTTGCAAGACTGGGCCTAAGGCCATTATGTACGTAGCACAGAATCAGACTAACTATGTGAACTCTGCATTTTCATAAGCATTACTCTATTATGTTTCAAGTTAAGCATCGTTTTATTTAAGTAATACTATTCACTGAGCCTGGCTCACTCTCTGTTATGTCTGTTTCTGTAGGTAACTAACCAGGTGGTCAGTCCTAGCCCATAACGCCCGGTTCCTTTTGTCAACCTTCACGTGTCCAGGCACTATTCGAGGCCATTTATTTTGGGAAGTTTGTTAAGATGTTGGCTTGCTTTTTGAGTGCCCATCTAAGGTTGATGTATATAACTTCCATGTCCTTTTGTTTTTGTATATGCCCAACTATAGGGCTGGGTCTGTAAATGTGTTTGTATATAACCGATGCCCAGGGATATAGTTTTAAATTTTATCTATCTACCATGATGTATGTTATGTATGAGATCCTGGCATATAGAAGTAGCTCAATGGAATTTATATGTGTCATTATTTTCATATTCAATGCTTCCGATAAGGCCCCGTATGCTATAGACAATAGGTTAAATGTTCGTTTCCGAACGGGTTATGCCCAAACTTTTAGGGGCGGGTTTGAGCTTGTGACAAGTCCTTTATACTTATTTTCCTTTCCAGCTTTACATTTACAGTTCTTTGCATTGCTGTACTTTAAAATTCCTGCATGCACTTCGTTTCATAGGAGTAGTTCCAAGTAGATTTGCTGTAAACCTCTACGAGGCTGAGTTTGGATCATTGTAAGTCTTTTCATCTTAATGAAATACTTCGATTGTTCTTCAATTCATTATTATCTGTTTAATTCTCCTAAGTCAAGTCACCAGTAAAAGTCTTCTTCATTGAGGCTGAAAGAACTAAAACACAATCGTCTGATAATTGGTTGGCAATTAATTTTCTGTGAGGACTAATTGATCCTTTCTGGCACGCTCGCAATGACAACAATAACCTTCGAAAGCCAAAAAACCAACAAATATTAAAGTGAGTCTTTTTATAATTATAGATGAGATATTTTCAAAAAATGTAGAGTTTTTAAAAAAAATTTTTTTTTAATTTAATAAAGTGAACATTTTAAAGTAGAATAGGTACTTTTCATTTATCAACTAAATGGATAGATGCATTTTCTAAATCTGTGGATATTACGCTTGTGAGTAGATACATTTTTTTTTTTTGGTTGTGTGAGGCCCTTTTCAAAGTAGGTGTTATAAAAAAATAAAAACGATTCTTGTTAACAAGTGTCTTAATAACATTACTTACCCAAAAAAATCTTAATAACATTAGTTAAGAAAATTTAGAAGAAGACTGCTACATATCACGTTATTTTGTCACCATTATATCACTAGATATATGGCATGATAGTATCTTTTTTATTAATTTCTTAATAATTATATCTCTAAATAAGAAAATCAATTATAAATGTCCATATAAGTGGTGATACAATCTAGTGAAAAAAATCCAATAACATAAAATCTTTCTCAATTTAAAATAATTATAAATTTTTTATGACAAATACTTGTTAAGAAAATAGAAAACCATTTCAAAAGAGTTAATAAATAAATTTAGGCCACTCTTTAATAAAATTATCTTATAACTTTTCAATGGGGCCTTGAGAAATTTTGAGAAAATGGGATTTTTTATCAAGTGGGGGCCTAAAGCGCAAGTTTCACTCGCTTCGGCTTTAAGCCGGCCCTGACCTTAACACAAGAATAAGATTATGGACAAATAATTTTTTATTGCCTATTGCCAATGAGAGTAGGGCCCTAAGTAAATGCAACGAAAAGACTCGGAAATAACTAATAATGTATGGGTGGTGATTTTCGACCACACAATCAAAAGGGCAACTCAGCTAAAGAGTACGGCCAGAATAGATTAAGTCCAACAACCTGTAACAAGAAGATGAGAATATACCACGGTGGTTCGTCCACCCGGAGGTACTCCGACGATCAAGTCAGTAATCAATATCTCTAACAAATAATAAATTGTGCTTAAAGTTACAAGAAAACGCTTACCTTAGACCCATGAAGGTGTCTTGCTTTTATAACCAACAGTGACCTGATCCCTTTAGAACCCTCACTTCAATGGACTCAGGCTTAATGCTCATCCTGGACCCTCATCTAGATAGAGATAAACTCTCGTTGAGCCTTATCTTTATCTGGACTGAGATCCTCTCCCGTTCTAAGGCTCTTGCACCTTATTCGCATATCTTGGATTCCGGTATCTCCGAAGATAACCTCAGTCTATTCGAGATCATCTCGACAGCGTGACCAAGCCACGTTGTAACTCGGCCTATACTTCAGCGTCACCTTAGTCGCTGTTCTCATTCACAAAATACTCTCCCCACATAATGAAACAATTAATATATTGACATTAAAACAAAAAAAAAAGTCTTAAACAACAAACGTCACCACCTGGAGCATTCACACTTGAAACAAAGACTTATAGGGCATCCTATAATGACTTCCACGAAAAAAAATAATATTTGTAGTATTTGTAACGTGCAAACAAAGACTTATGGGACTATCAATAATTCAATATCAAAATCATCATAGTATGTTGGTTGGTTACTTCCTGGAAAAGTCCTATAGTTGCCATCAAAGAAATAAACAAAAGCAGTTTGCCTAATAATTGTTTTCAAATATTATAAAAAAATAAAAAAATAAAAACAGATTTTATAGTAATAAGCATTTACTCTTGCATTGCCATAGATCACTAAACCTTAGTTGACTTGGAGCATTACGAATTCTCAATTTTAAAACTCAGTTCACCTCACCATTTCCTCTTAATTATCCCTTCAAACACAAAGCCTACTGTTGCAAACAAGACTTTTCTGGAGGACTTTTGCCCTCCACACTTGAAGCAAACTCCCTTCGAATCTTAAAAATATGCAAGGGATTGCCGCTTGCAATTGTAGCAATAAGTGGTGTTTTGGCTACAAAGGACAAGAGCAGAATAGACGAATGAGAAATGCTTTATCGCAATCTTTGTGCTGAATTAGAGGGCAATGATAAATAAAAGAGTATGAAAAAAGCAATATCTCTCAATTACAATGATCTACCTTATTATCAAAACATCTGACATGAAATAATAAAATTTTGGAATATGAAAGATGATCTAGCTTTGTAGTATGAAATGAGACCTAATTTATTAATATGATGGAGTTTTGTAATATGAAATGTCATGTAGTTTTGGAATATAAAATAGGACCTAATTTATTAATATGATAAATATTATGAGAAAAACTTGTAAATGAAATTTGTTTGAATAACATTTTTTAACTTTATTATTTTATTTAGCATTTTCTCCATCCTAAATATTTGTCCATATATTATTGGCCTATTTAGTGCAGCTTATCATAATTTGAAAATTGATAATCAAAAAGTAAAAGTTAAAAATAGGTATTTTTTTTAGCTTTAGATAATGATTATTTTTTTTAAAAACATATTTAAGTTGTTATTATCTAATAAGCATTATATAAAATAGTTTGATATAAACCCCTAAAAAACTTATTTAACATTTTTCTAATAATAGTAATTACCGTCATAACGTGGTGGTCTGTGATAGTGAAAAATTTATGAATAATATGATATATTATGAATAATAATTTACAAATTATAAGAATTCTAAAATGTAAGATAAGGAATAAATAAATAAAAATAAATATTAGATATAATATTTTAGTATTTCGGCACGAAAATTTTATGACTAGAGCCTTGGCCCAAAACTGATATATTTTTCACATGATTATTGATGATGACTAAGGGATCAAGGTACAATTGGGAGAGATGTGTGCCAAGATGGGAGCCAACTGTGAACTCTCTTTTTATGATTCAAACGGTGTAGAGTTTGTAAAGAAGATGATTCATAAAGAAAAAAAAAAATCAAATTAATCACATTATATTTAACTTAAAACAATATATAATTTATTTTTAAAATAATATATTATTTTTCGTTCTTTAAATTAATTAGTCACTGACATTTATTTGGTTTCTCACTCCTTTCTACTTTGATCCTACTTTCCTCGTATTAGGATCCTTTCCTTGCAGCCTCCGTCCTTGCGCCCATCCTTACAGGCCTTTGGGTCTCCTTTTAGGCCTAATTTTGATAATCCGAACCGTTCATATTTTATGATTTATTCAATATATCATACCTGTAAAAAATCAAGTTGATCGGATATCAGAAAGCATGTGTTCAGAAAGCTGTTTATTAAATTATTTAAAAAATAGTTTTTAGTTCAATTTTTCGAACACATGCTTTCTGATATCCGATCAATTTGATTTTTTACAGGTATGATATACTGAATAAATTATAATATATAAACGGTTCGGATTATCAAAATTAGACCTAAAAGTAGACCCGAAGGCCTGCAAGGACGAACGCAAGGAGAGACTTTTGACTCACTTTCCTCATCGCTCTCCACCTTTATATATTCACTTTTTCAGTGGATAGGATAGGTATGGCATGGTCCAGCTTTTTTACTTAGGCGTCTAAACCGGCTTAAAATAGTCCCTCCTGAATCACAAAACAACAGAAAAATTGTCTTTTTAAAAAAAAATTTAGAGTTGGATTTTCCTCAGGATTAAAGGGAGTTGTTAAGATTTTGGTTATTTGAATTGTTTATTTTAAAAATTCTTCATTTATATCATTTCTAAAAAATATTAAGTGAATCCAATAATTATAAATTTTTAATTTTATATTTTTCACTAAAAATTATTAAATTTATTAGTCTGTATAATATTACTTTTAAGACTTACATGAATCCCTTTAGAAGAAGGGAGAATAGAAATTAAAAGTATTCTTTCCCAGCTTTTTAATAATTAGATCTTTTAATTTATTTAAATTATTTTAATTTCATAAATTACTCACTGACACAAATTATCAAAATTTAACATTAAAAAAATGTATAAATAACACTCATAAAGTGCACCAAACAAGGCCAAGGAAACCACTTAAACCACAAACATCCCCTCATGGAGCATTCCCGCTCCAAACAAAGACTAGCATCTTGCAGTGACCGTAAATTCGAATATCCATTTTAAAAAAATTACTGTATATCATTTATTCTTAATTAAGCTTTTTTTTTAAAAAAAATTATGACTAATTTTTTTTGTTTAGTTATGATATTATTTTAGTTATGATTTATAAATTTTTTAATTATATCTCATTTTTTTATTTAGTTGTGATATTTTTTTAATTATAATTCAAAAAATTAAAGTTATATTATCTTTCCTTTTAATTATAAATGCATATGATGCACATTGAAGGGTGTTCATTTCCCAGCATTGACTTTCACGAAAAAAACAAAGGTTACACGCAATCAAAGACTTTTAACATTATCAATTTATCACAACAGAATACTGGTTATTTCCTAGAAAGAGTGCGGAAGTTGCGATCTCTGTTTTCACAACAAAAAAAAAAAAGGCAGATTTGATAGCTACCATAAATTTACTCCTGTGTTGCCACACATTTCATATCACTCAAACCCCAGTTGAGTTTTTGAGCATTACAAATTCCCGGTTTTGAAACTCAAATTCAGATCACCATTTCGTCCTACTTATCCCCTCAAACACAAAGCCTACTACTGCTAACAAACACACACAAAACAGAAAATGGCTGAAACTGCAGTGTTGCATCTTCTAGCCAGCTTTGCACCCTTCCTTCAGGGAGAGGTGAATTTGTTGAGTGGAGTTCGGGAAGCAATGGAAGACATCAGAGATGAATTTCAGCGCATGTCGGCTTTCCTCAGAGTTGCTGATGCTACGGAAGAAAGGGACCCCGAACTGAAAGTTTGGGTCAAACAAGTCCGAGATGCTGCTTATGACACTGAATATGTTCTTGACAAATTCAAGCTTCACCTTGCACAACATCACAGCGATGGATTCGGTGGTTTCCTTCGTAAGTCTTTCTACTTTGCCAAGACTTTAAAAGCTCGCCACCAAATTGCTTCTGAAATACAAAGAATCAAGTCCAGGGTCATCAATATTTCCGAGGGACATAAAAGATACCATGATAAATATGGTATACTAGAGCAAGACTCAAGGTCCAATGTCGTTAACAATTCATGGTATGATTATCGTGGTGATGCACTTCTACTCGAAGAAGCAAAGCTAGTGGGCATCGAAAAGCCCAAAAGACAACTGATGGAGTGGCTAGCCAAGGGAGGTTCTGGGTTCACAGCAGTTTCTGTGGTGGGAATGGGGGGCTTAGGCAAAACCACCCTGGTTAAAAAAGTCTATGATGATGCAAAGGTGAAGAAACATTTTAAGATCCATGCTTGGCTCACTGTTTCCGAGTCATTCAGGGCTGACGATCTCCTGAAGGACATGATTCAACAACTCTTTAAAGAAATCATGCAACCAGTCCCTGTTGGAGTTGAAACTATGAGCATTGACAGGTTGAAATATCTGGTTAATAATTTTCTGCAACAAAATAGGTATGTGGTTGTTTTCGATGATGTTTGGAATGTTAAAGATTGGGAGGCTATCAAACACATGCTGCCTGACAAAAATTGTGGTAGCCGTGTCATTCTCACAACTCGTTTCGCCGATATAGCTTCTACCTGTTGTGAAGAAACTGATGGTCATGTTTATACCTTGATGCCGTTGTCCCCAGAGGAGTCTTGGACGCTGTTTTGCAACAAGACTTTTCGGGGGAACTTATGCCCTCCAAACTTGAAGAAAATTTCTCTTCAAATCTTAAAAAGATGCGAGGGATTGCCGCTTGCAATTGTAGCGGTAAGTGGTGTTTTGGCTACAAAGGACAAGAGCAGAATAGACGAATGGGAAATGCTTTATCGCAGCCTTGGTGCTGAATTAGAGGGCAATGACAAATTAGAGAGTATGAAAAAAGCGCTCTCTCTCAGTTATAATGATCTGCCTTATTATCTGAAGATTTGTTTCTTGTACCTGAGCATTTTCCCAGAGGATAAACAAATATGGTGCAGAAAAGTAATTCAACTTTGGACAGCAGAAGGATTTGTGAAGGCTATTGAGGGGAAGACAATAGAAGAAGTTGCAAATGGCTACCTTGATGAGCTATTCAATAGGAGCTTGATTCAAGTGGCAGAGAGATATTCAGATGGAAGGCCTTCTGATTTCCACATTCACGACCTGATGCGTGAAATTATTGTTTCAAAGGCGAGAGAGCAAAACATTGTAACAACAATTTGCAAACAGGGCTCAAGGAGGCCGGAGAAGGTCCGCCGCCTATTGATCCGAAGCACCTCAGATAATGTGGAATATAGCGAGCATTCTTCTCGACTTCGTTCTCTGTTTGTGTGGGGGCCGATGGATTCATTGTCTATTGCATCATTGCGTGAGTTGTTTAGACGTGGTTCGAGGTTGCTAAATGTGTTAGATTTGAAAGGTACTCGATTAAAGACTATACCAGATGAAGTTTTTAAATTGATCCATCTCAGGTACCTTGGCTTGAATAATACAGAAGTGACGATGGTCCCAAAGTTGATTGGGAAGCTTGAGAACTTGGAGACCTTAGATCTAACAGGAACCTATGTGACTGAGCTGCCTGATGAAATCCTACACCTTCAGAAATTGCGCAATCTCATATTATATCATTTCAAATCAAGAACCGTTTATTTGAAATTTGGAGATTGTTGTGGCTTCAAAGCTCCATCTCAGATAGGAAGGTTGCAATATCTACAAGTGCTGTGGATGATAGAGGCAGACCAAAGAAGTGAAGGTGGGATTAGTATAGTGAAAGAGTTGGGGAGGCTAACCCAACTAAGGGAGTTAGGCATTGGGAATTTAAGAAGAGAAGATGGGGTGACTCTGTGCTCTTCCATTGAGAAGCTCAGCAATCTTCGCATATTATTAGTAATTTCAACAAAAGAGGATGAGATCCTTGATCTGCAATCTCTGTCTCCAGTTCCTCGATTTCTTCAGGAGTTATACTTGACTGGACGTTTGGAGAAGTTTCCGCACTGGATACATTCTCTCCATGGCCTTGTCACTTTATATTTAAGGTGGAGCAAGTTAAGGGATGATCCTTTGCAATCCTTACAAGAATTACCCAATTTGGCTAAGCTTGGACTTCGTCAGGCATACGAAGGGGAGGGACTGTGTTTCAAGGCAGGAAGGTTCAGAGGCTTAAAGATTTATATCTTTCTAATTTAAAAGGATTGAGATGGGTGAGAGTGGAGGAGGGAGCAATGCCCCACCTTGAAACTCTAACGATCATAAATAGCGAATTGATAGAGGAGGTCCCCTCAGGCATCGAACATCTAACCCACCTCCAAGAGTTTGAGCTTGGTGATATGTCTGGGAAATTGATTTCTAAGTTAAATCAAGAAGTACAAGATGGGGATTATTGGAAAATAGCGCACATTCCTCAAGTTAGAATTTGGTACTTAGAACCTGGTCAAAGCGAAGTAAAGTTTCTATGAAGGGAGAGAAAGAGGAAGGAGAAGAGCTCTCTCTAGATTGGATTGGATCAGTATCATAATAAAAAACCCTTTTTTCCCTTATTTTCATTTTTATTAATATTCTAATGATGATTTATTTTCTTCTTGATCTAGATGATAATTAGTAAGAGTAATTGATTGCACTTTATTTTTACTTATTTAGTTCCTATTTGTTTGCAATGGCCAATCTAAATTTTTATTCTAAGGTAGACTTTCAAAAATTTAAACTTCATAAATCTTTTAATTTAGACTTTTTAAAACACACACACACACACACACACACACACACACACAAATCTAATTAATTGATATAATTGTTTCAAAAATTAAAATGTGGATGCAAAACTTTTATACAATTATATTTTGTGTTTATCACTAGTATGATAAAATGTGACATTTTTTCTTGTAAAGTCTAATTTCTTTATAGTTAATTTGTACTGTAAGTTATAAAATAAAATTTTGATTGTTCAATGAATTGGGAACCAAAATAGGCATAACATTTGAGATAAGAAATAAAATAAATATAAAAAAAAGGATTAATTACATTTTTCACCTTTCTAGTTTGATCTAAATTTCATTTTAGTCTATATAATTTAATTTGAACAATCTAGTTCCTATACTTTAAGTCTATTTTCAATTTGGTTCTTCTGTCTATGTTTTTGTTAGTTTTGTCTATGTGTACACCTTAGAAAATTGCAAGTGTCTAAAAATTGTTACTTTTAACATTCAATTTAGACAAAAAAATCCAAATTGAAACTTTAGAAAATTAAGAGTGTCTAAAATTTTTAATTTATGTTGTTTACGTGTATACCTTAAAAAATTGACAAGTGTCTTAAAATTATTATTTTAACCTCCAATTTAGACAGAAGAATCAAATTAAAACTAGACTTAAAGTGTATAAACCAATTGTGCAAATTAAAATTATAGGTACTAAAGTGAAATTTAAGTCAAACTATAAAGGTGAAAAGTGTAATTAACCAATATATTTTATATTGAATTATTGTCTAAAAATTTATATATACTAGAGAGAATAAACAAAAACAAAGAAGAATATGTATATATAAAAACCATACATATATACTAGGATAAATTGCACTTTGCCCTTTTATATTTAATCATTTTCTCACTTTAGCCCTTGAAGTTTGGTTTTTTCGACTTTGGCCCTTCATATTTCAAATTTTTCTCAATTTACTCCTAAAACTAATTTCTATTCAAAACTAGATAGAAAATGCTACGTTAACTGTCATATAACATAAAAAATATATTATTATATTAATATTTGAAGAGTGCTGCTATTAACACATACCTAATTTCTTTGGACCTCCCAATTCTCTTTCTTTTTTTTTTTTTTTCTTTACAATTATACCTTGAAGTAAAATTACATTAAATGACAACTTTTAATGGAACATACATCCACAAAATGAAAACAATTAGAATGACACTCTATAATATTGTACGCCCACCTCCATCCCCATCTACACGTATTCCTCACCAACCTAAACCTAACCGTGTTACAGACTATGAGTTTCTACATTTGTGGTTGTTTTCACCATTTGTTGATACTTATAGAGTAATAGAGGACGATGACAATAACTTTGATAAGATTGGCGTTGCATTGACAAGTATATCTATTTTGCATTTACAATTTTGGATAGTTTTTGGTTCTGTACTGGTTTGCTGACTGTTAAGATTCTGTTCAATAATACAGTGCTGAATATAAACATTTAGTTCAGTAATATAGTACTAAACATAAACATTTTTTTGGGCACTGGAATGCCGAACGGTTTCATTTTGTAGGATTTTTTCTCATATTTTTGTTTTTTCTGAGGGTTTTTTTCTCTAAAACCCCCTGTATCGAGGGTTTTATCCCGAAATTAAAAAAAATGAAAATAAATATGTGATGGAGAGTTGGAGGTTAGCTAAGAGAAGAAGAAAGATACCGTCAAAGAAATTTCCGACTGAGTTACCGTTGTTCACGATGACAAGGAGAAAGAGACCATCGTTTATGAGAGATGGAGAAGAGAGGGACAGTCGATTCATTTCTCAATTGTTTGTTGTTCTCAATCGTCTTTCAATCATTCATAATTGAGAGGAGAAGAAGAGAGGGTGTGCAAAATTAGGGGGGTGTGCACTTAGGTGTGATAGTATTATGAATATGGGTAAAATTGGTATTAAGTGGAGTGTTCAAAGAAATATTATTAAAATTTAAGATTTAGAATGGGGTTTAAGAAATAGGAGGTCCAAAGAAATTAGATGGGTGTTAATAGCAGAACACTATCCCAGTTCCCAGATGAGAAGAAGAAGCCCAAAAAACTTTCATTAATATGAATGAGAAGGAGTAGAACCCGAACCTAGGGACATCTGATTGCTCAGATTGGACTCTTCTTAATGGTCACCCCTTGTGAGGGACTAATCAAAGGATCAATCACCTAGCTTGTTACTAATGTAAGCTAATTTCGATTGGATGCTTCTTCTGAACCTCTAATAGCTCAACAAAGGCTTCCTCTTCAAGATTCAACCCATTCTCCCGCATTGAAAAGAATAAGTACCAGGAAGAAAAACTTGAGACCAGCATACTGAACCTGATTCACGGCCACACAAAAAAGAAATGCTGATATTAATTTTGAATTACGTCTACATGTTGTAAGTGTCAGAGTTGAATTATATATAATAAAATATTTTTATATTACGTGACTATTAATATATCATTTTTTGACTAATTTCGAACATAAGTTAGCTTTTAAAGTAAATTAGAAAAAACTTAAAATATAAAGAGTCAAAGTGGAAAAAAATAAATTTTAAGGGTCAAAATGAAAAAAAAACTGAACATAAAAGGGGCAAAGTGTAATTTACCCTATATATTAAGAGCATTAATGACCACATTTTTTTTACCATATTTTATTTATCTTCTCATGTGTCAACATTATATTAGTAAGAAAAATCATTTATCCCCCTAATTTTGCCCCCAATTTTGCCCTAATGATGTAGAATTAGGGAGGCTAAAGATGAGAGATAGTATGAAACCACTTCACATAAGTTTTAGCCATATTATTGGAGGTGAAATTGGGAAACCTCAATTAGGGGATGTAGCACTGCTCATATTAATAACAAGCATTAATAGTGATACTTGTTAAACTAATATGATATTTACACAGAAGCTAATTAATAAATTATAGTAAGAAAAAATAATAACCATAACATTATTATTTTAAGAATTCTTGAGTTATGAATTGAGTTTTTCAGTGGAGTGGAGTGGTGTCGGTGTTCAACAGAGATAGCTTTAGCCGAGAAGGCTGACAAAGTCGCGGTTTTGGGACTCGAAAAAATGATTAAAACAAAGGGCCCAACTCTCAAAGATGTCTTATATCAAAACAAAAAATATTTTGATCTTATATTTTTTCTGACGGCGTGAAGCATCAATTTTAGAAAGAAGAAACAAAATATTGAGAATATCATTCATACCATCTAACATGAATAACAAATGGAATTATGGCTATTATATCCAATATTTACTAAAATTTTAGAACAACTTGGTCTTAAATTATCTCCAAGGTAAATTTGATTTTAGCATTTTGTTGTGTTAATTTGAAGAGACAAAAGAAAGAAAGAAAAGAAAAATAAATGAAATAGAAGCTTCTTTTTTTTTCCCTCCATTTTTCTCTTCTCTGTTCCTTCATCTCCACAAATTTCTTTCAAATTCTTAATTTAAACACAACCTTAAATATCAACAATTAAAGCATTACAATTGTTTCAGTGGATAAAGACTTAGATGATCACAATCATGAGCTAAGTTCGAACCTAACAACCTTCTCGCTCACACTATGAGATGTATATAATGTTTTGAGATTTATTTAAAAGGAAGTAGTTTTTCTCTAGTTTGACATAGAACTAGAAAGGTAAAATCGATTTTAGCATTTAGTTGTGTTAATTTGAAGAGACAAAAGAAAGAAAGAAAAATAAATGAAACACAAGCTCTTTTTTTTTTTTTTTTTTTTTTTTTTTTCCAATTTTCTCCTCATTTCCTTCATCTCCAGAAATTTCTTTCAAATTCTTAATTTAAACACAATCTTAAATATCAACAATTAAAGCATTACAATTGTTTCAGTGGATAAAGACATAGATGATCACAATCATGTGCTAAGTTCGAATCCAACAACCTTGCTCCCGCTATGAGATGTATATAATGATTTGAGATGTATTTAAAAGGAAATAGTTTTTCTCTAGTTTGACATTGAACTAGAAAAGTTCAATTCAGTCCACTGTGAATCTATCTTGGACCTATCTCAATAGTCCAAATCGTTCATCTTTTAGAGCCCGTCAAGCACATTATTCATACTAAAAATCAAAGGCGGGCTTTAGATAGACTCACAATAGACTGGACTGAACCTCTCCAATCTGATGAAGGACAAGAGAGAAGTTGATTTAAAAAAAAAAAATAGAAGTGTCAACAATTTATTCCAGAGACAATTTTAAGTCACTTGATGTCTAAGACTCCTGAAAAATTTAAAAATAAAAAATAAAAATTTTAATAACCAAAGCTTCAATTGTCTGTCAGGAAATAGGTTCCATTAGTATATTCATAAATTTTTTCTCTCGATAATTTATTTATTTTTATACCCTCTCTCAAAGCTACAAAGGCCCATCTCCTGAAGGCCCTTGTCATAAGTGACCAAGTTGTAGTCTTTCCAATATGATTTGTTGGTTTTTTAACTACTTCTACTGATAAATGCTTGAAAGTTTAGCTACGAAAACTCCTAATTTATCGGATGCCATCTTTTTTTTTTTTCATTTATTTATCGCAAGGTGTTTCCTTTTATTAATTGTTGCTTTTTCTCTCTCTAGATACACGTAATTCCCTCTTCAACATATATCGGACAATTACAAGGCATAAATCTTCACCGGGTATAACTTGATGGATGCCACTGAGCATCCTCTGCGGTCTCAATAGTTAGTAAAAGTAATTCAAAAAGTGATCAAATAATAAAGATTGTGAACCAAATCACATTAATCAAACAATACACTATTTTCTAGATACATTTCCATTGTCAAATGTGATCATAAACCCTCTTTTTCCCTGCAATTTTAGTTAAATCAAGAGATCATTATTTATTTATTTATTTTCATTCTAGTTTATGGGTTGGAGAAAAAACAATCAACCATCAAAAATCACATATGATACAAATTTCATTCAAACACAACATAAATCTATGGATAGTACAATACTCCGCTACAAAAAGAGCTATAAAACACTTACATGAATGGAGTCCACACAATAGTAGGAATCACACACCCCTATGAGGGTTTTGGGCCACTTCCTATCGCTGAGTGATATGCGATTCCCATCATTTCTTGTTCCACGGAAGTTGACATTCAAAAACAGTAGTAGGCGTATCCTGCAACATGGAGGCCCATGTTGAGCAATAATGTCAACCATAAATGTCAGGATATATAAAATGTATGACAAATTGGACAAAGGATTTGCAATTTCCATCCCATAAATTGATGAAGACTCTCTCAATTTTCTCATGTCATATTTTAATTCTACAGGAAGTCAAACATTTTCATGAATCTTATTTAACAAAACTAATAAAAGTCCAGTAAGTTGACTCGTGAGATAAAAAATTAGCCAAAGCCTATTTATATTGCTCAATTCATGCCTGAGACCCCACCTAATGCATTCAATTTAGCCAAATCATCATTATAACAGCTTGCATTCTAATTAAATAATTTGATTAGTCAATACAGTTGTTAGTTCCTGGAAAGAGCCCTATTTGCTAAGCTGTCAAAGAGATATGCAAAAGCAATTTTCACAAAGCCCCAAATTTTCATACTCAGCTGCAGCACCTAAAAACCAGTTCAGATCTCCATTTCCTCCTAGTTATCCCTTCAAACAACACAAAAAGGCTATACTGCAAAGAAACACACAAAAGAGAGAATGGCAGAGACTGCTGTGTTCAATCTACTAGCCAACTTTTCACTCTTCTTTCAGTGATAGGTGAATTTGTTGAGCGGAGTTCGGGAAGAGATCAAGTTCATCAGGGATGAATTCGAGTGCATGATGGCTTTCCTCAGACTTGCTGACTCTCTATGGAAGAAAATGACCCGGAACTCAAAGTTCGGGTCAAACAAGTTCGAGATGCTGCATACGACACAGAAGATGTTCTTGACAAATTCAAGCTTAACTTCGCACACAATCATGGCACTGGATTCCGTGGTTTTGTTCGTAAGATTTCTTTCTCCATCAAGACTTTAAAAGCTCGCTACCAAATTGCTTATGAAGTGCAAAGAATTAAGAACAGGGTCATCAATATTTCCATGGGACATCAGAGGTACCTTGATAGATATGGTATACTAGAGCAAGGCTCAAGGTCCATTGGTGTTAACAACGCATGCTACGATTGCCGTGGAGATGCGCTTCTACATGAAGAAGCTGAGCTTGTGGGCATCAAGAAACCCAAAACAAAACTGATTGGGTGGTTGGTGGAGGGAGATCCTAGACTCAAAGTGATTTCGGTAGTGGGAATGGGAGGAATGGGCAAAACCACTCTCGTTAAAAAGGTCTATGATGATGCAGCAATAAAGAAGCATTTCCAGATTCAGGCTTGGATCACAGTTTCAGAATCATTAAAGATTGAAGAGCTCTTAACAGGCATGATTCACCAGCTCTTTAAAGAAGTCAAGCAACCAGTCCCACAAGGAGTGAAAACCATGGATTGGAACAGCCTAAAAGGAATAATAAATTCCTTCCTACAGCAAAAGAAGTATGTGCTTGTTTTTGATGATGTATGGAATATTCAAGCATGGCAAGCTTTTAGATACACATTCCCTGAGTGCAACTGTGGAAGCCGAGTAATGCTCACAACAAGAAATGCTGATTTAGCCATATTCTCTAGTAGAGAATATAATGGTTATGTCTATGATCTCCAGCCCTTGTCTCCCCAAGTGTCCTGGACCTTGTTTTGCAAAAAGACGTTTCAGGAGAACTATTGCCCCTCACATTTGGAAGGACTTTTGACAAGCATCTTGAGAAGATGGGAGGGATTGCCGCTTGCAATTGCGGCTATCAGTGGTCTTTTATCGGTGAAGGACCAAAGCAGCGTAGCAGAGTGGGAGAAGACTTATCGAAGCCTTGTTGCTGAACTAGAAGGAAATAACCGACTCTTGGGCATGAAGAAAATATCGTCACTCAGTTACATGAGGACCATCAAATTGAACATTGGAGATCAATTTGGTTATGGATAGCAGAAGGATTTGTAGAAGTAAAAGGAGCACCTATAGAACAAGTTGTAGAGGGCTACCTCAATGAGCTCGTCAATAGAAGCCTGATTCAAGTGGCGAAGATAAAAGGTAAAAGGATTAAATTCTATCACATCCATGACCTTTGGCGTGAAATTATTGTCGCCAAGTCGAGAGAGCAAAACATTGTAACAACAGCCACTGAACGAGGCATGAGGTGGCCTGAAAGAGTCCGACGCTTGTCAATCCATGATCATTTGGGACATTTACAACAAAGCAAGCATTTCACTCGGCTACGTTCTTTGCTCCTATTTAGCACAACATATTCACCAAGCATGATGTCCATGCTTGCATCACTAAGAGATCTAAAGCTAATGAAGGTGTTGGATCTGAGTGGTGCCTTTGTGTTTAATGCCCATATACTAAAACTAAACTAATAAAACTTTTTATGGCTTCATTGAATTCTTGCTTGTAATTGTTACAAACGTGATATTTTAATTAGTTTTCTGTTGCTACTATAAAGAACTTAATATTTTTATTCGATGTTTCTAACAGGGATGCTATAACAAACATTAGGATGACCAAGTTATCACATTATTGCCCTCCGATCACTTCATTTCCTAAGCAAATCCCTAGTAAAGAAAAAATGATGAAACAAGTAATATTTAGATATGTTTTATTTATCTATTTATTTACTTTTCTTTATATTGGTTTTCTTCCTAGTGGTTCCTTAGATTTTTAGATTAAAAATGGTAATTTGCCTCTACTACACAAAGCATGTAAGAGCTTTGTTGCACATTAGTCTAATGAACAATTATGCAGTACACAACCCTTAACGTGTACCATATGTGCTTGTTATGATCCAAAGCAGTCTTGGTTAAAAATAATAGTCTTGGTTATGATTTGAAGTGGTGGACAAATCAAAGTAAGGTCAGCCCATGGTCAAACAAATTGGGGGCATGCATAATTATGAGGCTAGGTGGTGTTTGGATCCAACAGCTGGAAGTCCGTGTGGATATGGTATGCATCCATTTAGGTTAACCAAGGATAATGGGTAGAGTTGAAGAGGAACTAATATGTAGAAGGAGAGAGAAAAAGGAGTTTCTACCAGGTTTGCACTCTTCAAATTCCGATTCCCTATATTCTTTTGTTTTTTAATCTTTTATTTCACGAGTAGTTAATTTGAAACCTCTTTTTTTCTTTTTATTTTTATTTTTTATTTTTTCTTTTTCTTTTTTGTTTTGTGGGGGGGGGCAAATAAGTTAACTTTTCTGAATTTGTAACTTTCCCACAACACATCTCTCAGCAAAAATGGCAAATATGTTATCATTTACAATTATGAGTCTAGTTAGAACCTCTCAGTATTCTAATTGAGAGCTTTTGTGAAATTGTTCAAACTTTTGTAGTTAAATTTTTACCTATATCTTTCCAACTGATACTACATATTATGAAAATATTAGCAGCTCAAGCAATTCTTAACTCGCAATAACAAATGCATTTGTTATGGGAATTCCATCCATTAACGGGCACAGCAAGTCATGATTTGTCCACATTATGTGAAGAAATCGTCATATTGCTCATTGTTTCCCAAATCACAGAAAAATCTTTAGAAAAAATAACATGGGTTTTCTTTTCATTACAAATTTATAAACCAAAATTCCAAGAAATTAAAGAAATCCAAGAGGTTCTGATGCAAGAACATGAACACAACACAACAGGAGGAGACAGAAGAGGAGTAACAAGAGTAAGTAAATAAGAGACGAGTGACTCACACTCACTGGTTGTTTTTGTTGCCCCTTCTCTCTGGCCTCTGGATGGTTAGGGCAGCGAATTAAATCCCAAAGGGAAAGCCGAGATTGGAATCCGCTTTTGTATGGTGCTCGGTTTGGGTTACAGGTGGGGCTGCAGTGGAGATGAGAGAAGGGTGTGGCGGTGCGTGCTGGCGAAAGAAATCCGAGAGAATAGATTTTGATTTTGAGAGGAGAAAGTAGTTCAAATAACGGCGTCGTTTTCAAGTTTGGGTTGGTTTGAAAAATAATTTTTTAAATAGATTTTAAAAACTAAACCAATCAAACCCCGTTTGAGTGGAAAAAATTTATTACCATGCTCCCTCCAAAATCATCAGTAATCTTATATAGAGGATGAATGGTAGATTCATTATTACATGACAATGATAAAATGATATCAGTGTTAAATTAAGGTTTTATTCGGAAAGATAGTTAGGTTAAAATAATTTATTAAAAAACAAAATAGATTAATATAATAAATAAGATAAAATGTCATATCAATTTATAATTATTTCATTTTTCTCTCACGATTATTAAATTAACTAGAAAAAAAAAAAGGAGTCAACCAACTTCTCAAACACAACCAGGTTAAAATAATCAAAAAAAAAAAAAAAAAAAAAACCTAAATAGTCAACTAAAATAGCCAATTTCCCAAACAATGCCTAAATTTTTTTATTTGATTTGTAACCAATGTTTAATTGTGGTTAGTATTTAAGGTGGTCATAAAACTTGTTTTTTGTAACTCTTTTTGTGAATGTTGCAAAAAGTAATTATTTGTGAGAACACAGATTTGTACAAATTATTTTCAGTAATGTCCACACAAGTTTTTTATTCTATACATCCTCAAAGTTATTTAAAATCAAGAAATTAATTGAAAACTTGAATTTGTTTAACAGTATATTTATATCATCAAAGAGAATAGAAAAATTCAATATATTGGTAAGCAAAAATGTGTCACCATCTTGATATATCCAAATTATCTTGAGAGTTAAGTTTTAAATCGGAAAGCTTTTTTATCTTCTCATATTTGAATCTGTACAATATGGCACCTCCACATATGTATATCACCAAGTAGGACTCTTCTTCAGATTCTTCACGAACAATGCCAAGTATAGAGTACTCATACGAGCAAAAATTAAGTCTATGCTCGTAGTGCCACATTCATGGGAACACTTGAGCGACCTACCCGAGATTGACACAATAGTTCACCACCCACTTTGAGTATTTCGAGCACATCAAATTGCAATTTGTGAAAGTAACTCAAGTCGAGTAAATACAAATGGCCTCGTGACACCACAAAATACCTAAAATTCCGATCAATCTTTCCTTTTTTAATATGAGGCATTGGTATTCTTTCAAGTTGCTCTTGATAGACATTAAAACACAATAAAGTCTCCTAATGGTAAAAAAACCAATGTATTGCCCCTTCCCAAAGGATAGCATGGTTGAGGACTAGATCATTGAAGGGGCTGAATATGAAATGGGTCAGATCCAAGCCTTGGGCCAGCCCAATCCACTAAAGCCCAAATCCAAGCGGGTTAGATGAATATATGGGCAAGCCAATCGAGCTCAACTCCATGATCAATAGTCTACCCAAGTCCTCAAGCACTTGGGCCCAACTCGCAGCGGAAAGGCCAGCCCAATTGCGATACTGGGCTAGGGCCGAGCTGCAGGACACATTCTATGGGCCGAACTGATGTGTCGAACCTATCATCAGAACCAAAGTGGGCCTAATCCATACACAAAATATCCGAACGGGCTAGCCCATCCCAACAGAAGTCTCGTCTAAGGCCAAGCTGGGGCATGAAGGTGCCGAGCTGAGGGAACCTCACAGAGAAATGTGGAAGCCATGAGGATATGCATGCGCAAGTTGCCACCTCAGTTGGTCCCCTACACCTAGAATCACATAAATAGTTAAAACCAGAGGAATGTGATTTGTTATCAGCATGACTACAATGAGTATAACCACCTCTTGATAATTACCAGATGGTCCCCCACAGAGGGCTATGCTAAAAGGAAACCTGACAGCACCGAAGCTCTATGAAACCATCTTGAGAAACAAGTAAGGAACTCTATATATACAACGTGAACTTCACATTGAAGGTAACTGTTCAAAGCTGAACCGCACTTATTACAAACTAAACTCTCTACACTTTTTCTCCGATCATTGATTCCCACACCGGAGGGGTTATCCGGTCAACCCCGGCCGGGCAGCTCTTACGGGGCTTCTTGTGGCAGGAACCTCAATCCTTGGATAGTCCAACTGAGTGTGGAGCCCCGATCCACTTTCATCTAGTGCGGAATCTGGTACGCACAATTGGTGCGGTGAGCGTGGATCACTTTGTCTCTAAGCTCTGCACTCAACTCCAGCGATGGGGTTGAGGACATCCCACCTTCGACGCATACTCCACAGACGGAGAAGACAAAGGACAAAGGCTTGACACTCCCAACATTCCTAGAAGAACAAACCGGAAACAATAACCGAACCCCTGAATCCATCGAGCATCGATTGCCCTTCGCTAGAGGTTCCTCTCATCACTTTCTTCTGGAAAAGGATTACAGAGATCGAATCATAGACTCCATAGGGATGGAGATACAGGAGTTGAAAGCGTAACTTAAAAGGATGCTGGGTGATCCAACGGAGGAGAAGACTAAAGCGGAGCTGTAGACACCCCATTTTTGACCGACCTTAAGACTCAGACGTCATCAATTGAGTGCTCGGTGATGGTGCATGTTGTGCTCGTTTCGAGGTTTCGGAGTTTTGGCTGAGAGCCTTGCCTCCGGGCCTCTGAACTCTTTTGTGCTTCGGCTCGGTTTGTGGACCGAATCTTGTTTTCTCTTCCCGGAGGGAGGGAGTGGTCTTGTAGACCATCTCTTTGTGGTCGTAGGCCACTTTTCCCGTTAGGAGACTAGTTTTCGATTTTTGGAGCCTTTGGTCGCGCGCCTTGTCTCAGGACCGCTTAACGTTCTCCGTTTGGCGTGGTTTTTGAACCACACCTTGTTGCCTCTGCCTAGAGGAACACTGTGGTCTAGGAGACCACTTTTGTGATTGCATACCACTTTTGATGCCCGTAGACTAGTTTTCAAGGCTTTCGGCCGCGTGCTTTGTCTCCTGATCTCTCGTCTTGCATCCGTTTTGGTTTGTTTTTGGTACAAACCTTGTTTTCCTTGTTTGGAAGGTGGTCCAAGGGTGGGAGACCAGTATTTCTCCTAGCCGACCACTTCTTCCTTTGCCAGCCAGTTTTCTGGTCGGACAACTGGCTTTCTGGGTCTTTGGGGCATCTTTTTTGGTCGACCCCCACACCATTGCATTATTTTCATGCCCTGGATTCTCTCCCACCATGGCCGACCAGTTTTTGATCTCAGAGGCCACTTGAAGTGGTCGGCCAACCACTTTAAGTAGCAGGCCGATCACTTCAAGTGGTTGGCTGCTTTTTGGCACATGTTTGGAGATATTTTCCTCCAGTTGGCACAGTTGGAGGACATTTGGGCTATCCTCCATACACATGTATGGAAGGATTTGTTTGAAGCTTAGCTTCTCCAAGAAGCTTTGCCTTTTGGTTTCTATAAGAGAGAGGCTCCTCCTCCCTCCTCTAGGTTCAGAAAAAAAACTCCCTTGAGTTATACATATAGCCTATATCTATACATCTTCATTTTGCTCTTGTTTTGTGTTCAAAAGTGTAGTTTTGTCTTGCTTTTTCACACAAACACACACTCAAACACCATCCTTTTGCTACTGAGGTGCTAAGGAGTTGTTTTTGGTGTTCTTGGACTGATTTAAGCTCAAAAAACTTGCTGGAGTTGCAGTAGTAAAGAAGGTCTTCAAGGGTGAGTTTTTGACCTTTAAATACCCCTTTCTTGCTTAAGCTTTTGAGCCTATTTGCATGCTGTTTTGAGCTTAACTTATAACTGAAAAAAGTTCCATTTTTAAGTGCTTAAAATAGTTGTTTTAGGTCACTTTTTCGTTTGGGGTGATTTACCCCCTCTTAGGCCTTGTTAGGCCTTAGTTTGAGCCATCCCTTTAGGTTTTTGTTGAACCCTTTGCATGACCTTTCTACCACTGAAATCCAAAGGATTTTCAGTGGTGGAAAGGTGGTCTTGGTGTCTTAAATAGGAGAGGGTCATCCCCTCTCCTTGTATTGTGTTTACTAGCTTCATATGCCTCGTGTTTGAGCACCTTTGTTAAGCTTTTGTTGGCCATATCTTAGCTTGTATTTGTGGTTATTTTGCTGAGGCATACAACAATTTTTGCTTGGTTTGGTCACCCCATGCATGGTTAATACACTTGTAGTGTAAATCACACAAACTAACTTTGTATGCTTCATGAAGTAGCATGTCATTCTAACTTGTTTTCTTTCCATTTCAGCATGTTTTTGATGATGTTTTGCCATGTCATGACTTTGTCTTGGTTTGGTTTGGTTGGCCCCTTGCATGCCTCATGCACTTGTAGTGTAATGCCATGAAATAGCCTAACATGCATCATGCTTTGACATGTCATTTTAGCATGCTTTTGGCTTAGCTTAAAGAAGATTTTGTTCATGTTTTACCATGTTTAAGGTCTGATTTTGGTTGTTTTGGTCATGCATGACTTGCTTTGTATAGCCTTGGTTCAATCTAGCTTGTAAGCCTTGTGTATTGAATCCTCTAGCATGCATTGCTTTGTATAGCCTTGGTTCAATCTAGCTTGTAAGCCTTGTGTATTGAATCCTCTAGCATGCATTGCTTGGCCTATTTCAGTGATTTGGCATCACTTGTTATGTGATTTCAGTCCATGTTTCATGGCCATACATTCACATTTGTCACGCATTCAATGCGTTGGAGGGTTTGCCCCTTTGTCCCTTAACATGAACCATTGCGTATGCCTTCATGCCATAGCTTGCGAGCCATCATTTCAATACTTATTTGGGGTTATTTTACCATGATATAACTCTGATTTTTGTTGCTTAAGTCATCCCATGCTTGGTCCTAATAGGTGTAGTGTAATCCACCTTATTTGCCTTGCATATTCCATGTCTTATGTCCTTCATGCTAGCATATTTTGGCCTACTTCCATGCATGTTTTAGACTCATTTTAACATGTTCTAGGACTGTTTTGGGTTGCCTTGGTCACATGCTTCATGTTTTGTATACTTGTAGTGCAAATGCTCTTGATTGCCTCAAGCTTTGAGCACCATTGCATGCTTTATTTGTGTTGTGTACATAATTTGGCATCACTTAACATGACATTTCAGAGCATATAGGCTTACCATGTTCTCGCTTCATTCACCCTTTGAGTGCCTTTGAGTGTTATGCATTGTTGCTTAGTTTATGCCTTAGCTTGTATGCTTGCATGCCTAGGCCTTTGAGCCCTCATCTCGGCACATTTAGGTCCTTATCTTGACCTACTTGAGCTCTGTCCATGCTTAGTTCATGCATTTTTGCCATGTATTGCATGCCTCCGTTGTAGTCCTCTTTACTAGCTTCATGCTTTAAGGACCCTAGCATGCCATACTTGTGTTGTTTGAATGATTTGGCATCATTTCTTACCTCATTTCAGTGCATTTAGTGTTATTACACTTCCATGCTTTTCACTCTTTAAGTGTTCTTGAGAGTTGCACCTTAGTGCCTCAATTGGTGAACCAATTGGCATGCATGTTTGTATGTGTTTTCGGTGCCTTTATTTTAGCATTATGGCCACTATTTTGGCATGATTGAGGTCTGTCCATTTCGGTTTAAGTCCATTGAGTATATGGTTTGCATGTTGTTGCATTGCATATTGTTGCCTTTGTTGCATTGCATTGTGCATGCATGCATTACATTGTGTTTAGAACCCTATGATTGCCTTGCATTGAGTATGCCATCTAGTTCTTAACATTTAGCATTGTGCATGCCATGTTATACCTTGCATTGTGTATGTTAGGTTGCTAGTTGCATTGAGTATGCTATGTAGTTGCATGTTCGCATGCTAAGGTTGCATTACATAGCATTGAGCATGCCATATTATGTGTTGCATCGTGTTTGGAATAGGTGTTAGTCCAAACACGGAAAACGAGGGACGTTTCATACTTCAAGTGATGAAACGTGCCTTAATTCCCGGTCGCCGACACTCTTGATCATTCATGATAGAGTTTTAGGCTTTATGTGTTTACTTGTGCATTCATTTCCATATTGAATTGTGTAACTTCGCCTCTCGGCCATCATGCATGGAAATGCGCGATTGGTGGCCCCAGGGTCGAGAACCAAACCCCCTTGAGTTCATCACATGATAGGGAGGGAAGTTGTGCACACATATCTTGCAAATACATTACCATGTCCTTTCTTGCTCTCTGTTGCAGCAAATTGCAGTTCAGCAGCAACAACTGGCCGGCCAGCCAGAAAAACTAGCTGGCCGACCACTTTTTTGGTTTTTCAATAACCAAAAGTGGTCGACAGGTGTCTAGAGAGACCAAAAGTGGTCGGCCACCCTCTCACAAGATTCCTAAGGTGGAATTTCATCTTTCTGGAGCTTGGTGCAAGTTTCTGAGAACAAATAAAAATAGAGGCAAATCGGGGCATCGCATTGGATTTCCGAACGAGGCGACCGAGCATGCATGCATTCCTCTCCCTCTGAAGCTCCTGATTTACTGCTTTCCTTAGTTGCCATGCGTAGATAGCTAGTTTTTGCTTTGGTTTATACCTTTAATAGTTAATGCGTTTAGCTATTTCAAGTTGTTTTGTAATAATTAGTTACCTAGGATTAGTTAATTAATTTGTTGTGTAATAATTAGTTTAATTAGCTTAGATTAGCTAGTCAGCTCTTTATTTCGTCCCTCCTTTGAGAGGGCGCATTGTTGTAATAAGCGTGCATTTGTGTGATGCATGTCTTCCAATCCCCATTTCTTTCTCCCTTTTACTTAACCGCTTACAATGGTTAATTTTAGGGCATATTTCATTTAGCATACCTTATGCTCGCATGCGTGCATCCATTCATCTATATTGCATGCACAGGGCTCGGCGCATCATACTAACTGCATTGTATTTCAATTCCAAATTGAATACATGTATCAAGTTGCATTTCATATGCCATTCTAGAATAGTCGAGCCTATTTTAGTTCCATTTTTGCATGTGTTGCACTAGCCATCTTAACATAAACTAAGATCATGCATGATTTCTAACTAGTTCTTTGTTTTGGCTCGGAGTATACTGTGAGTGTTTACGCTTTAGCATACTGCATGTGTGTTAATGTTGCCATGAAAGCATGCTTGCCATGAGGCTAACTGCTTATTTGTTATAGCTGTCTGAATGCCTGTGGGTGAAGGTTGGATTACTTGAATTGGAACAATTCATTGAAATCCGCATTTTAGCCTACTTGCGAGTAGCAAACTTCAAACCATTTTCAAACAAATATGCAATGTTTTGTTCCAAATTAGGCGATCTAGTCTATACTTATTTGCTGTGCGCATCACATAGTAAGATTAGCTAATTAATCGGAATAAGAACACATGTGTTTTCAAAAATAAAATATCATGCTTAGTACAGGCCGATCTTTGATCGGGCGAACAGGGGTGCTCATTAAATGACCTTCCCTAATCGTACCCAAGTTCTCGAGCTGAGGCAACTTTGGTGATGACGGACATGTGGCCTTAAGTATGAGTCAAGGTTTCCTAAATTTTTCCAAAATAAAATATTTAGGTGGCGACTCTGTATCTAGCAAAGCAGTCCATGTTTGGCACCTCTTTATAAAAATCAGTTTTCCAAAACGATTTGCCGAATTTGGACTCTTTGGTGATTTATCGGTCTCACATCGCACATTGTGAGATTAGCTTCAGAACCGTGACTTTTGAGTCCAAACTGTGGTAGCTCAGAGAACAAAACGAGAATTCACAGCCCTCACGAGGCGCGTGTGGATACTCGGAGAGTTCTTCCTGGGAGCGCGTCCACAGGAGCCCTCACCCTTACAATGGAAGAGCTTATCCAGAGAGCCACCGGTAAAGAAATTCCCCAGAAATGAGTCTGGGCAGCAAAGCCAGCCAATCCCGGTACAGAGTGAAACGGCGAGCAGCCACACCCGTGGGTCACGCCGGAGAAGGACTAAAAGGCAGAAGACAGTTAGCCAACAGACTGAATGCCCTCCTCAAGATCTTCGTACTTGGCTGATTGGCAACAGGCAGAACGAACAACGTCGGGATCATCTAGACCGTACCATTCATCAGAGAGAGCACCGAGCACTAGATAAGCTCGTCTCCTCACCATTCTCCCCGGAAATCGAGGCTATGAAACCTCCAAAGAAATTCACCCCGCCAAAGTTTACTTCACATGATGGGAAGTCAGACCCACTGACGCATATTAGCCATTACAGACAGATGATGTCTCTATGGAGCCGAGACGAGGCACTAATGTGCAAAGTCTTTCCATCCAGCTTGGGAGAAACCGGACTCTGATGGTTCGATCGACTCCTCGCTGGATGATTTCATGGCTGGAAGCAGCTCTCCGAAGAATTCTTAGCCAGGTTTGTCTCCAACACTAAGATCCCGAAAGAGCCGGATACACTGTTCGGTCTCCGAAAGGAGCAGGAAGAGACGCTACGCAATTATGCTAGGAGGTATTGGGAAGAGTACAATGACCTGGAGGAAAATGTGTGCAGTGAGCAAATGGCCGTTATGTTTTTTAAACATGGTCTGCGCCCGGAAAGTAAGTTGAGACAATCACTTACCAAGCGCTCGGCCACAGCTTTGAAAGATTTGCATGCCAGGATTGAGCAGTATGCTCGCCTCGAAGATGATCAGATCCCCATCGAGGAAGCGTCAGCAGAACAAACAGCTCGGCACAAGAAGAGAGCGAACCGAGGAGAACACCGAGGGCTCACGGTGAATGAAGTGGATAAGTCCTAATCTCATGAAGCAGTCGTGACCGTATTCAAGGAACCAATCTATAGAATTTTGGAGAAGATTAAGAGAGAGCCCTTCTTTGTTTGGCCGCCGAAAATGTTGGAGGATCCGGCTCAGCGTAATCAGAAGCCGGCTCGGCGTAATCAGAAGCTCAGATGCACCTATCACCAAGACAGGGGGCATATGACACAGAACTGCAGAGCACTGAAGCAACACTTGGAAGACCTAGTAGCAGCTAGGCACCTCCGAGATTACATAGATCAAGATAAAGAAGTGACCGAACTAGGGAACCCACCACCAGAACCAAACATTAAACACCCACCTCGGTTGATAATAGGCATACAACACCCAAGAACTTGAAGAGGCACTGAGAGAAGAGATTGTTAAGGCTGTGCAAATTCAGCAGGTCATGTCGGTAGAGCCCGCATCGAAAAAGGTACGCTCGGCAACCAAACCCCCTTTTATGCACTGTTTCGTTTACTAGAAAGGACCTAGAAGGCATACAACACCCACATACTGATGCACTGATTATAATTGTGGGAATTGGGAAATAGTTTGACGTAAAACGAGTCCTGGTAGATCAAGGCAATGCAGTGAACATATTGTATTATGACTTGTTCAGAAAGCTTGGTCTCTCCGAGCAGCACCTCACCCCAGCGGCAGCTCCACTGGTCGGCTTCTGTCACGACCCAAACCCGGCCCTATGGGTTTAGCACCGTAACTGGCCAGTAATCCGAGATTACCGAAGGCCTGCTGAACAGTAATACAGTAAAACAGAGTACAGGGCCTAGCGGAAGCCATTACAGTAAATAACTAGTGTCCATTGAATTTGAAACCCTGTCTTTTACCATGCCATTCAGTTGTTGGTGTTTCAGATTGTTTCACTGCTGCAATATTTGTCTCGGCCATCAATGCCCGGTCGAGAACACCCACAAAAGTTGGCATTTTCAAAACATTTATTCGGTCCTGTATAGCAGCACTAAGGCCTCCTTCAAACCTTCTGGCCTTCTTATATTCGGTATCCACCATATGTGGTGCATACCTGGCAAATTCGGTGAATTTCTTCTCGTACTCGGCAACAGACATATTGCCCTGTCTCAGCTGTTCAAACTCAGTCACTTTTCTGTCCCTGATGCACTGGGGAAAATACTTTTCAAAGAAGGACTCATTGAACTGAGTCCAAGTCACAATAGTATTCGCATCACGGGTCAACATCCACCACCTTCTTGCTTCTTCCTGAAGGGTGAAGGTTGCTAACAGTACTTTGTTGGCTTCGGAGCACGGAAACATTTCAAACAATTTCTCAGTCTCAAGAACCCAAGCTTCAGCCTTTAACGGTTCTAAGCCTCCCTGAAAGGACGGCAGTTTCATCTTGCTGAACTTATGGGTCAGTGCAATAATGTCCACCTCATTGGCATTCACATTCTGTACATTCTGTTCCGGTTGCACCGGAGGAGGAGGAGGTGGGGGCTGTTGGTTCTGTTGTTGATCTAGTCTTTCAATTACCAGTCCCATCAGTTGTTCAAGTCTGGCCATTCTGGCCTCAGAGGATGATGATTCAGGTTCATTTGCATTATCCATTCCGCTATAAGCAGTTATAACAGTTATCATTATAAGCAGTTGTACACTTAAACAGTTCAACACTTTAACATATAATCAGTCAGTCATAAGCACACACTTTTCAAGTTCATGAGATGCCCTAATCACTTTTCTAGGACACCCTATAGCTCATTTGGACACGTGTGTGCGGTATAACTCGTGGTTAAGTATCGCTCTGATACCACTCTGTCACGACCCAAACCCGGCCCTATGGGTTTAGCACCGTAACTGGCCAGTAATCCGAGATTACCGAAGGCCTGCTGAACAGTAATACAGTAAAACAGAGTACAGGGCCTAGCGGAAGCCATTACAGTAAATAACTAGTGTCCATTGAGCTGTGAAAATCTGTATGCCAAAAAGATTTTTCATGCATTCATTCGGTTCAAACAGTACAGTCTATATACAATCATATACAACATTCAGTACGGGAATCAAATCCCTCGATAACAGTACAGTAACCAGTAGACGGTCTATACAGTAGGGGACACAAAAACACCCCAAGCCATAGCATGGCAACACGGAACCTCGCGGTGAGGCACATAGGCTGGCTTGACAAAACTGGGGGACTAACCCACGCTCCTAGCTCCGGTCTGGCTGCTGAGAACCTACATATATATATAAACAGTGAGCTAAAACCCAGTGAATAACAATAAGTGTAAAGAGGTTAAGAATGTAATGTCCTTACAGTAATGAAAACAGTTCATTAAACAGTATTTCAGTCTTTCAGTATGTCAGTCAATCAATCATATGTGGTACATCCATTAGCCTATAAACAGTAGGTCCAAAAGGACCGGGCCTCAACGGACCCAACAGTAGTGATGGCCATCAGTCAGTAAACAGTATGGTTCCACAAGGGAACCGACAGAGCTCTGTAACAGTAACAGTCAATGCTAAGGATGCCACAATACAGTTCACAATACAGGACATACATTCATTCAATAAACAATATCAGTTCAATAAACAATTCAGTTCAGTATTCAAAAGATAACCATTTTGAACATATCTTTACACAATCTGTTACTCACAGAGATTGGGCTACAGTATGCTAGAGCGCGTCCCCGAGTGCCAACCCTAAACAGTAAACAAATCGAACACACTCTAAGTTTAACAGTTGGGGAAGTACAATAATTAACTTCCTATTATGTCTCGGTGTGTTCTACATCTATATCCTCATTAAGATGTCTTAAACTAGGCCTAGGGATGCCTAGGATGGGATGAGGATGCAAAGATGTATACAGAAAACATTTTCAGAATTTTCAGAAAAAGGGAGCCACGCTCGAGCGTACACATCCCCGCTCGAGCGTACAGGCAAAAACGTTCCCCGCTCGAGCGTGAGCCCTTCCGCTCGAGCGGCCTGCAAAATATACTGGATGCTCGCAAAACACGCTCGAGCGTAAATATTTCCGCTCGAGCGGACAGCACAAAATTTGCAAAACTACTGGGAACTTGATTTCTGCGCTCGAGCTCGCAACCCTCCGCTCGAGCGTACACCAGAAATCTGGAAAACCCAGAATTGTGCTCTGAATTTGAAACTCAAGTTTGGAATACAAAAATCGATCCTCTTGGGCCCTTTTCCTGGAAAACTCATGAAAACACATAGTATAACATGTTTCAAAACTCAATTTAAGAAATCAAAGCCCAAGGGTGTTTAATCAAGCTCATTTCCAAACCAATTTTCAAGAATATGCATGAACAACATTCAAATATGACATGCATGAGTTTCAAACCAATTTCAAGCTTCAAATCTTGCTCTCAAGAGCTCAATAGTTGGAAAACAAAGTGAAAACATGGATTATAATATAAACATGGACATGCATGTACAATTCTCCAAGAATTCAACTCAAAACTCATCAATTCAACATGCATGCATGAATTCAAACATAATTCAACCTCTATGCACTAAAACATGGCTTGATTCTACAATGGAGCCTAGAACATGCAAGATGAGGCTCAAGACAACAAGAAGAAGATGAATCCACTTACCTAAGTCTTGTATTCAAGGTGTATGAGCTCAATTTAGTAATCTATGTTACCAATCTTCAAGTTTCTAAGCAAGATTAAGCAATGCAAGAAGGAAATCAATTCTCTCCCTCTCCTCTCTCTCTAATTTCGGTGGGGGGCTAAGGAATGGCTGAGAAGAAGCTTTGATTCAATGAATGCAAGGCTCAAATAATATTAAACAATGGGTCCACTATGGGTGGCAATGTGGTAAATAAGTCAATCTTGGTAATTGACTCGTTTTAATCTAATTTAATCATTCCTAATCAGTTTTCAGATAAATATACCATAAAATCACAAATGTTCCACTGATTCCAAAACATCAAACGGTTTCTAATTCGGCCGCCGATAAGGCCTTCAATTAATAGTTCAAACATATGAATTCAAACAGATATTCAATCAATCAAACAGATGCAATTCAATATATAAACTCATTCAATTTTAGTTTCAGTTTCATTCAGTCTGTTCAGTAGTTCCTCCAATTCACTTAACAGTCATTATCAGTTCAGTTTAGCAGTAATCAGTACGTAATTCAGTAATCAGTACGAGGGTTGTTGCAGTCTCCCCTCCTTATAAGGAGTTTAGTCCTCTAAACTCGAGTTACCTTCAGTCTGGAAGAAAACAGGGTTCAGTGGAAACAGTTCTGGGTATCTTTTAGCCATGTCATCTTCCCTTTCCCAAGTGGCATACACACCACCATGGTTCTGCCAATCAACTTTCACTAGCGGGATCTCTTTGTTTCTCAGTTTCTTGATCCGTCGGTTTACAATCTGTAGAGGCCGTTCCTCGTAAGTGTAGTCATCACTCAACACTATTCGAGTAGGCTCAATCACATGGAATGGATCCCGGAGATAATCTCTCAACATCGAAATGTGGAAGACGTTATGCATATGCTCCATTTCAGGAGGAAGTGCAACTTGATACGCCACCGGATTGATTTTCTCAACAATCTCATAAGGTCCAACGTATCTCGGCGCTAACTTGCCTTTGACTCCGAAACGAGTCTGGCCTTTCATTGGTGTCACTTTCACAAAAACGTGATCACCCACTTCATACTCTCGGTCTCGTCTTCTAACATCTGCATAACTCTTCTGTCTACTCTGTGCAGTTTTCAATCTTTGCTGTATCAGTTTTACCTTTTCAGTCGTTTCATAAACAATTTCGGGCCCAAGCAACGGCCCATCTCCAACTTCTGCCCAGCAAATCGGAGATCTACACTTTCTGCCATACAATGCGTCGAAAGGCGCCATACCAATACTCGAATGGTAGCTGTTGTTGTAGGCGAATTCAGCCAACGGCAAATGACTTTCCCAGTTTCCTTGGAAGTCAAGGACACACATTCTCAGTAGATCCTCTAGAGTCTGGATGGTCCTTTCTGACTGTCCATCTGTCTGAGGATGATAGGCACTACTCAGCCTCAATTCAGTACCCAATGCAGTCTGTAGGCTTTGCCAAAACCTCGATGTAAACTTCGAATCCCTGTCAGAAACAATAGACACAGGCACTCTGTGCAGTCTCACAATTTCATCAATATAGATAACAGCCAATTTGTCCGCATTATAAATTGTCTTGACAGGTAAGAAGTGAGCAGATTTAGTCAATCTATCAACAATAACCCAAATAGAGTCCATACCTTTTCTGGAGCGAGGTAATCCAACGATAAAATCCATCGTGATATGCTCCCATATCCATCGTGATATGCTCCCATTTCCACTCTGGTATGGGTAAGGGCTGCAATAATCCAGCAGGTCGTTGATGTTCAGCTTCGACTTGTTGGCAATGAAGACATTTGGACACAAAGTCGGCAATTTCTTTCTTCATTCCCGGCCACCAGAAATTCAATTTCAAGTCTTGATACATTTTCGTATTCCTCGGATGGATAGAAAATTTTGAATTGTGGCCCTCTTGCAGAATTCTTCTTTTCAGTTCAGTGTCATTCGGTACACACAGTCTATCTTGAAATTTCAGTACATTGTTCTCAAATTTGAACCCCGGTCTCGGTTTTGAATCTCTTTCTTCAATAATCCTCTTTAAATAATCATCCAGTTGCTGTTTCTCTTTAATTTCTTCAATCAATGCTGGTTGAGCAGAAATAGCAGCTAAGGTTCCACCTTGTTCCTTCAAAACAATTTCAATTTCAGACTTTTCAAGATCACAAAGCAGCTCTTTCTGTCCAGTCAGCAAACAGGCTAGGTTCCCAATCGATTTTCGGCTCAACGCATCAGCAACGGTGTTGGCTTTTCCCGGATGATACAGTATTTGTAAGTCATAGTCTTTAATCAGTTCAAGCCATCTCCGCTGTCTCATATTCAGTTCTTTCTGTGTGAAGAAATATTTCAAGCTCTTGTGGTCGGTATACACTTCACATGTCGCCCCATAAAGATAGTGACGCCAGATTTTCAATGCAAATACCACTGCAGCAAGTTCTAAGTCATGGGTCGGGTAGTTCTTTTCATGCGGTCTCAACTGTCGGGAAGCATAAGCAATAACTCTCCCATTCTGCATTAAAACACACCCCAAACCCTTATGAGAAGCATCACTAAATACAGTATAACCATCCGTACCTGAAGGTAGAGTCAGAATTGGTGCAGTCACAAGTCTAGTTTTCAACTCCTGAAATGCTGATTCCCGTTGGTCAGTCCAGTCAAATGATATCCCTTTCTGTGTTAACTGAGTCAATGGTAAGGCAATTTTGGAGAAATCTTTGACAAATCTTCTGTAATATCCAGCCAATCCCAAAAAGTTTCGGACTTCAGTCACATTTGTTGGTCTAGGCCAGTTCACTACAGCTTCAATTTTCTGCGGATCAACAGAAATTCCATCTTTGCTAACAACATGCCCCAAAAACATTACATGATCAAGCCAAAATTCACATTTAGACAGTTTACCATACAGTTTCTGTTCTCTTAGGGTTTGCAGGGCAAGTCTCAGATGATGTTCATGTTCCTCTACAATCAATATGTCATCAATAAATACCACAATGAAATCATCAAGGTATGGTTTAAAAATTCTGTTCATAAGGTCCATAAATGCAGCTGGGGCATTCGTGACTCCGAACGGCATAACTAAAAATTCATAATGGCCATACCTCGTTCTAAAAGCAGTTTTATCAATGTCTTCTGGTTTAACTTTCAGTTGATGGTACCCCGATCTAAGGTCAATCTTGGAAAACACTTGTGCACCCTGTAACTGGTCAAATAAATCATCAATACGCGGTAGTGGATATTTGTTCTTTACAGTTACCTTGTTCAATTCGCGGTAATCAATGCACAGTCTCAGTGAGCCATCTTTCTTCTTTACAAACAAAACAGGTGCACCCCACGGTGAAGTACTGGGTCTGATAAACTTCTTGTCTAACAGTTCCTGCAATTGTACTTTCAATTCTTTCAGTTCAGTTGGAGCCATTCTGTAGGGAGCTTTAGACACTGGCTGTGTTCCCGGAATTACATCAACGGTAAATTCAACTTCCCTATCAATCAAATCCCCTGGCAAATCATCTGGAAATACATCTGGGAATTCTCTGACTATAGGAATACAATTCACATCAGTTTTAACACAATCATCAGTAGATACAGTCAGTACGGAACACAGATATCCTTTACACCCCTTTCTAATCAGTTTGACAGCTTTTACAGAAGAAATCAGATACGGAGGAGGTACTACTCCGCTCCCATTAAACACAAATTCAGGTAAACTAGGTGGACGGAAAACTACTTGTTTCGTTACACAGTCAATGGTGGCATGATATTTTTGTAACCAATCCATCCCCAATATCACATCAAAGTGATCTATGTTCAACGGCAGTAAGTCAATAAACAGATGCATATCCCCAACAATAATTTCACAAGCAGGATACATATATGCACATGTCATGGATCCTCCAACAGGTGATGATACAGCTAACAAGTAATTCATAGGTTCTAAGGGTCTATTCAATTTCCGTGAAAAAGCATGCGACACATAAGAATGTGTAGACCCCGAATCAATCAATACATATGCATTTTGAGCACAAATAGAGAGGATACCTGACACAACGGTCTCAGTATTCTGAACGTCTCCCGGTACTAGGGCAAATACTCGGCCCTGCCTCATAGGCTCTTTCCCGGTAGCTTTGGGGTTAGGCTTTGGCGCTGCATTTGATACTGCTGCGCTCGGTGTAGCTTTACTACTAACTGGTGGAGCAGAAGGGCAGTTTTTAATTCTGTGGCCCACCTTGCCACATCTGAAACAAGCTCCTGAAATCTGGTAGCAAACCCCTTTGTGCTTATTGCCACATACGGAGCAGGGTGGAATGAATCCACTCCCTTGGCTGGGGCTAGTAGTTGACCCTGTATTATGTTTCTTGTTTGCAGAGTTATGTTTGCCTTTCTTGAATTTGAAACCCTGTCTTTTACCATGCCATTCAGTTGTTGGTGTTTCAGATTGTTTCACTGCTGCAATATTTGTCTCGGCCATCAATGCCCGGTCGAGAACACCCACAAAAGTTGGCATTTTCAAAACATTTATTCGGTCCTGTATAGCAGCACTAAGGCCTCCTTCAAACCTTCTGGCCTTCTTATATTCGGTATCCACCATATGTGGTGCATACCTGGCAAATTCGGTGAATTTCTTCTCGTACTCGGCAACAGACATATTGCCCTGTCTCAGCTGTTCAAACTCAGTCACTTTTCTGTCCCTGATGCACTGGGGAAAATACTTTTCAAAGAAGGACTCATTGAACTGAGTCCAAGTCACAATAGTATTCGCATCACGGGTCAACATCCACCACCTTCTTGCTTCTTCCTGAAGGGTGAAGGTTGCTAACAGTACTTTGTTGGCTTCGGAGCACGGAAACATTTCAAACAATTTCTCAGTCTCAAGAACCCAAGCTTCAGCCTTTAACGGTTCTAAGCCTCCCTGAAAGGACGGCGGTTTCATCTTGCTGAACTTATGGGTCAGTGCAATAATGTCCACCTCATTGGCATTCACATTCTGTACATTCTGTTCCGGTTGCACCGGAGGAGGAGGAGGTGGGGGCTGTTGGTTCTGTTGTTGATCTAGTCTTTCAATTACCAGTCCCATCAGTTGTTCAAGTCTGGCCATTCTGGCCTCAGAGGATGATGATTCAGGTTCATTTGCATTATCCATTCCGCTATAAGCAGTTATAACAGTTATCATTATAAGCAGTTGTACACTTAAACAGTTCAACACTTTAACATATAATCAGTCAGTCATAAGCACACACTTTTCAAGTTCATGAGATGCCCTAATCACTTTTCTAGGACACCCTATAGCTCATTTGGACACGTGTGTGCGGTATAACTCGTGGTTAAGTATCGCTCTGATACCACTCTGTCACGACCCAAACCCGGCCCTATGGGTTTAGCACCGTAACTGGCCAGTAATCCGAGATTACCGAAGGCCTGCTGAACAGTAATACAGTAAAACAGAGTACAGGGCCTAGCGGAAGCCATTACAGTAAATAACTAGTGTCCATTGAGCTGTGAAAATCTGTATGCCAAAAAGATTTTTCATGCATTCATTCGGTTCAAACAGTACAGTCTATATACAATCATATACAACATTCAGTACGGGAATCAAATCCCTCGATAACAGTACAGTAACCAGTAGACGGTCTATACAGTAGGGGACACAAAAACACCCCAAGCCATAGCATGGCAACACGGAACCTCGCGGTGAGGCACATAGGCTGGCTTGACAAAACTGGGGGACTAACCCACGCTCCTAGCTCCGGTCTGGCTGCTGAGAACCTACATATATATATAAACAGTGAGCTAAAACCCAGTGAATAACAATAAGTGTAAAGAGGTTAAGAATGTAATGTCCTTACAGTAATGAAAACAGTTCATTAAACAGTATTTCAGTCTTTCAGTATGTCAGTCAATCAATCATATGTGGTACATCCATTAGCCTATAAACAGTAGGTCCAAAAGGACCGGGCCTCAACGGACCCAACAGTAGTGATGGCCATCAGTCAGTAAACAGTATGGTTCCACAAGGGAACCGACAGAGCTCTGTAACAGTAACAGTCAATGCTAAGGATGCCACAATACAGTTCACAATACAGGACATACATTCATTCAATAAACAATATCAGTTCAATAAACAATTCAGTTCAGTATTCAAAAGATAACCATTTTGAACATATCTTTACACAATCTGTTACTCACAGAGATTGGGCTACAGTATGCTAGAGCGCGTCCCCGAGTGCCAACCCTAAACAGTAAACAAATCGAACACACTCTAAGTTTAACAGTTGGGGAAGTACAATAATTAACTTCCTATTATGCCTCGGTGTGTTCTACATCTATATCCTCATTAAGATGTCTTAAACTAGGCCTAGGGATGCCTAGGATGGGATGAGGATGCAAAGATGTATACAGAAAACATTTTCAGAATTTTCAGAAAAAGGGAGCCACGCTCGAGCGTACACATCCCCGCTCGAGCGTACAGGCAAAAACGTTCCCCGCTCGAGCGTGAGCCCTTCCGCTCGAGCGGCCTGCAAAATATACTGGATGCTCGCAAAACACGCTCGAGCGTAAATATTTCCGCTCGAGCGGACAGCACAAAATTTGCAAAACTGCTGGGAACTTGATTTCTGCGCTCGAGCTCGCAACCCTCCGCTCGAGCGTACACCAGAAATCTGGAAAACCCAGAATTGTGCTCTGAATTTGAAACTCAAGTTTGGAATACAAAAATCGATCCTCTTGGGCCCTTTTCCTGGAAAACTCATGAAAACACATAGTATAACATGTTTCAAAACTCAATTTAAGAAATCAAAGCCCAAGGGTGTTTAATCAAGCTCATTTCCAAACCAATTTTCAAGAATATGCATGAACAACATTCAAATATGACATGCATGAGTTTCAAACCAATTTCAAGCTTCAAATCTTGCTCTCAAGAGCTCAATAGTTGGAAAACAAAGTGAAAACATGGATTATAATATAAACATGGACATGCATGTACAATTCTCCAAGAATTCAACTCAAAACTCATCAATTCAACATGCATGCATGAATTCAAACATAATTCAACCTCTATGCACTAAAACATGGCTTGATTCTACAATGGAGCCTAGAACATGCAAGATGAGGCTCAAGACAACAAGAAGAAGATGAATCCACTTACCTAAGTCTTGTATTCAAGGTGTATGAGCTCAATTTAGTAATCTATGTTACCAATCTTCAAGTTTCTAAGCAAGATTAAGCAATGCAAGAAGGAAATCAATTCTCTCCCTCTCCTCTCTCTCTAATTTCGGTGGGGGGCTAAGGAATGGCTGAGAAGAAGCTTTGATTCAATGAATGCAAGGCTCAAATAATATTAAACAATGGGTCCACTATGGGTGGCAATGTGGTAAATAAGTCAATCTTGGTAATTGACTCGTTTTAATCTAATTTAATCATTCCTAATCAGTTTTCAGATAAATATACCATAAAATCACAAATGTTCCACTGATTCCAAAACATCAAACGGTTTCTAATTCGGCCGCCGATAAGGCCTTCAATTAATAGTTCAAACATATGAATTCAAACAGATATTCAATCAATCAAACAGATGCAATTCAATATATAAACTCATTCAATTTCAGTTTCAGTTTCATTCAGTCTGTTCAGTAGTTCCTCCAATTCACTTAACAGTTATTATCAGTTCAGTTTAGCAGTAATCAGTACGTAATTCAGTAATCAGTACGAGGGTTGTTACAGCTTCAATTCACAACCAGAGTGGCCACTAGGCAGAATAGTGTTGCCAGTTGTGGCAGGAACGAAAACCCTCCAGATAGAGTTTCTAGTTATTAATACACCTTCCCCTTACAACGCCATACTTGGCCGTCCATGGATTCTCCAGATGGAAGCGGTCCCTTCAACCCACCACCAGCTCATCCGTTTCCCAACGGAACACGGAGTAGAGCAGATCTCAGGGGATCAAGTTGCGTCCAAACATTGCTTCATGACGGCATTGAAGGCCAAACAACTTTGTAACCGGGTACAGACAGTGGAAGTGGCCGAACAGCCAGTTTTGGAAGATGTAGAGGGAGCCCCGGAGGAAATGATGGTAGAGGATTTGGAGAAAGTCCTGATAAAGGAGGATGATCTAGAAAAGTACTTCCTTATCAGTACCTCGCTAGGCGCTGATGAGAAACTTCAGCTGCTTGAACTATTGAGGGAAATATGGAGGTATTCGTGTGGTCAGCATATGATACTCCAGGGTTGAATCCAAAATTTTCTTGCCACAAGCTCAACATTAACCCTTCCGCTTGGCCTGTTGTACAGAAAAGTCGGAGATCCTCAGTTGAGCACACTGAAGCAGTAATTGCCGAAGTCGAGAAACTCCTGGCATCGGGAGCGATCAGAGAAGTTCAGTACCCACAATGGCTGTCCAACACAGTTGTAGTAAAAAAGAAGAATGAAAAATGGAGAGTTTGCGTTGACTTCACTTGCTTAAACAAAGCCTGTCCCAAAGATAGCTTTCCGCTGCCTCGCATCAATCAATTGGTAGACTCAACAACAGGGCACGAGCGCATGAGCTTTTTGGACGCTTATAGCGGTTATCACCAAATACCACTGTTTGGTCCGAATCAAGAGAAGACAGCATTTATCACTCCAAGGGGGACTTATTGCTACAAAGTAATGTCGTTCGGCCTCAAGAATGCCGGAGCAACCTACCAGCGAATGATCACTCGAATGTTCAAGGACCAACTCGGAAAGACCATGGAAGCTTATATAGATGATATAGTAGTAAAAAGCAAGCTCGCTACAAACCACCTTGCAGACTTAAGAGAAGTCTTTGGTATCCTAAAGCATCACCAGCTTCGCCTTGATGCCTCGAAATGCGATTTCGGGGTAGGAACAGGGAAGTTCTTGGGGTATATGGTTACTCACAGAGGAATTGAGGCAAATCCAGACCAAATCAAAGCAATACAAGAACTTGAAGTACCAACAAAGGCTAGAGCTATAGAAGCTGGCCGGAATGGCGGTCGCCCTGAATCGGTTCATCAGCAAGTCTTCAGATCGGATGAAGCCTTTCTTCTAGCTATTGAGGAAAAAGGCAGCGTTTGACTGGAGTCCTGAATGTACTGAAGCATTGCAAAGTCTCAAAAGATACCTCAGTACACCACCTCTTCTGTCCACTCCAGAACCAAGGGAGGAGTTGTACCTATATCTAGCAGTCTCAAGTCACGCTGTAAGCGCGGTATTAATTCGAGAAGTCAACAAGGAACATAGGCTAGTATACTATGTTAGCAAGACATTACTAGATGCCGAGATGTGGTACCTACCCTTAGAAAAGTTAGCTTACGCACTGCTTATCGCCTCAAGAAAATTGCAACATTACTTCCACAAGGATACCATTAATGTCCTCACCGAGTTCCCCCTTAGATCTGTATTCAGCCGAGCTGACTTCTCTGGCCGAACAGCAAAATGGGCAGTAGAACTTAGTGAGTTTGACATTCGGTACCAACCCAGGACAACCATCAAGGCCCAGGTCTTGGCAGATTTCGTTGCAGAATTTGCTCCCACCTAGAGTACCAGGCCAGGGAGTCCAAGCTCGGCACAGGTGCCACGCACCACTGAGCATAGAAAGCACTGCGCTTCGGAAGCATGGAAACTCTTTATTGGAGACATATGGCAGCTTTATGTTGACAGATCATCCAATAACCGAGGCTCAGGGGCAGGAGTAGTACTTATCTCACCAGAAGGATTTATTTGGGAGCAGACTCTCAGGCTCGAATGGAAGGCTTCTAACAATAAGGCGGAATACGAAGCATTGTTGGCTGGCTTACGCAGTGCCGAACATTTTAGTGCAGAACAACTTCTTGTTTTCAGCGACTCACAACTGGTGGTAAACCAGCTTTTTGGGTTCTATGAAACACGAGACGAAAGAATGGCTATGTACGCAGGCAAGGCCAAAGATCTACTCAAAAAATTCCGATCCATACAAGTGAAACGAATCAGTCAGGACAAAAACAGCCACACCGATTCTCTGGCTTGCCTCGGTTCGTCAGTTGATGCCAAGGATGCTAGAAAAATTTGGGTTAAATTCATGTCAGAACCAAGTATTGCATCTCCAGTCCTCTGCAGCAACTTAGAGCCAAGTTGGATGGATCCGATACTTGCTTTTCTAAAAACTGGCACCCTCCCTGAAGATAAAAAGAAATCCAACAAAATCAGACACAGGTCAGCTCGGTTTTGGATCTCACTATCTGGGAAACTGTACAGACACTCCTATCTCGGTCCTTATCTTTTGTTTGTGCATCCAAATCTGGTCGAAAATGTTCTCTACGAATTTTACGATGGGATTTGTGGATGCCACGTTGGTGGAAGGTCACTGGCGCACCGAGCCCTCACTCACGGGTACTGGTGGCCACGAATGCAACAAGATGCACAGCAGTACGTTCAGAAGTGCGATAAATGTCAGAGGTTTACTTCGCTAATACATCAACCAGCCAAAACTCTCACTCCTCTCACCAGCCCGTGGCCCTTTGCCCAATGGGGTTTGGATATTGTCGGACCATTGGCACGAGGCACTGGGAACAGACGGTTTTTTATCACTGCAACCGACTATTTCACTAAGTGGGTTGAAGTCGAAGCACTGGCAAGTATCAAAAAAGCAGACACAAAGCAGTTAGTCATGTGAAACGTAGTGGGGCGTTTCGGCATCCCGTGAGTACTGATAGCAGATAATGGGCAGGTAGAAGTGTCAAACAAAACAATCATCAACGGAGTGAAGAAATAGCTTGAACATGCAAAAGGAAAGTGGGTTGAAGAGTTACCCCACGTACTATAGGCATACCGAACCACAGCACGACGCTCAATAGGAGAAACACCTTACCCCTTGACTTATGGAATGGAGGCCGTCATCCCACTCAAAGTAGGTCTCCCAACCCTTCGGTCTGAATTGTTTGAAAGCACCAGTAACGAGGAAGCTATTGCACAAGCACTGGATATGGAAGAAGGCCGAAGAGAAGCTGCACTGATCAGACTGGTAGCGTATCAGCAGCAGCTCATCAAGAATTTCAACCAAAAAGTCTTCCCAAGGCAATTCACACCTGGAGAACTAGTTTTGAGGAAAGTCATGGATCACAAAAGGGTGTCTGGCGAAGGAAAACTTGGGCCTAACTGGGAGGGACCCTACAAAGTCATAGTTGTTACTGGAAATGGAGCTTACTACTTGGAGGATCTTAAAGGCCGAGCCATACCTCGACCCTGGAATTTAGCAAATCTCAAGAAATAGTTAAACCTCAACTTCTCTATCAAGATGTAAAGACTTTTACCTTTTGGCCAATACAAATGCTTCCCCACTTCTTTCAAGACTATCAAATTTTCTGTATTTAGCTTTGGTACTAACCAAACGGAAATAGCTTTGATGTTTATCAAACGGAATTAGCTTTGGTCCTAACCAAATGAAAATAGCTTTGATGTTTATTAAAAGGAATTAGCTTTGGTACTAACCAAACGAAAATAGCTTTGATGTTAATCAAATGGAATTAGCTTTGATGCGAATGAAACGAACTCAGCTTTGGTCTTAACCCAAACGGACTCAGTTTTAGAACGACTGAACGACATTAAAATTTGGTTAGCACTCAAACATGCCAAGTGGAACTACTTGGTGGAATTATGTTTGGCAACTAAATTGGACTTTAGCCAAGAGGAATTGCTTGGTAGAAACAACACTAACACATCTTAAGTAAACATCTCTGAATCTACAAAATCTCTTAAGTATCGTCACATCAACACTTTAGTACTGCTACATACAAACAGAGTTGGAACAGACTAAGCCAAACTATATCAGGAACAAGCTTCCAGCACAAGTCTTACTCAACTCCAGTTGGGGGCAAACAATCGTTTTCTTTCAAACCAACCTGGACCTGAGTAAGACACCTCGTCATATCTTTGTCTCATTCAAGTGCATTTATGCTATCAAAATTGCAACAGACTTAAACAGCTCTGCCCAGAGAGCACAGTTTTCAGCATTGATCTTACTTAGCTCCAGGTGGGGGCAAACAATTGTTTTTTAGAACCAACTTGGACCTAAGTAAGACCCACTTCCTTTTATTACAAAACCAAGCGCAGCCATGCAACATATTCATTAACCAGACCGAGCATATGTTCAGCTCCGAGGTCCCAACAGTGCTCGGCCGGGGGCAAACGGTACAAAACTAGACGGAGTATTTATTCGAAACAGTCCAGAACCAGACCGAGCACCTGTTCGGCCTCGAGGTCCCAACAGTGCTCGGCCGGGGGCAAACAGTACAGAAAACATTCAAACATAGAAGCCAAATAGCATCAGATTGCAAATTTAAAAGGAAAATCCCATCATCCAACAAAAGGCACAGATGGCCTCATAGCCAACAACAAAGAAAAGAAAAAAGAAAAATTGTCTTGGCAAGTATAGAAAGAGAACTTGTCAAGGGGACCGAGCCACAGTACATCAAAGCAAAAACCAAAAAAGCAAAACTTCAAATCTTTCCAGAGAAAACTTCAGCTTTCATCAACAGAGGGAACCTCAAGAGCAGCGTCCATGATCTTGTCCAAGCCGTCTTGGGGAGGAAAAGTAGAGGCAGCTCCAACTTCCTGAGAAATGGAAGCTTCCTTAACCACGTCTCCCGTGGCTTCAGTCTCCAGGGTTCCACCCCCTTCAACGTTCACCGTTTCAATGGCAGCAGCACTATCTTGAGTCTTGTCTGCAGAATCAATTTATGGGGAAACTTCAGCCGGAAGAACTGCAGGGGTAGAGACAACCTTTGAGCCCAAGGATCTGGAGGGGACTGGGACATCCTGAAACAGGGGAGAGCCTTCAGGAACCAGGGCAGCGGCTAGAGCGCTCGACCAACCCTTCAGAAGGAGCTTATCTCGCAGCACCAACACCTCCTCTTTATAGGCAGCCCCAGCCTCGTCCCAACCTTGTTGCCAGTACTTGGCCTCTAACGCAGAGCGCTCGGCAGCCATCACCGCTATAGCAGCCTCCAGCTCTACCACTTTTCCTTCAAGCTGAGCCTGCACCCTAATAGCGGCCTCTTTTGACTTTTCAGCTGAAGCAATAATCTTGTTCAGACGGAACGCCTCCCTTTCGGCAGTTATGCGTCCTTTCTTCTCGGCCTCCAAGCTCACCGTCAGTCTCTCAGCATTCATAGCGGCCTTTTCCAGCTCTTCCGCGCGGGTGATGGACAGATGCATCCTCTAAATACACTGTAACGGATTACAAAGTATTAGAAGAAAGAAAGCAGTAGCATAACACCAAAGACAAGCAAAGCAAGAATGCACTTACAGCAGTCATCATCTGCAGGGTCCCCTTCAAAATAGGGATATCGCGGGGTCCATTATGGTCAGCCATGTCGACCGACATCAACAGAGTTTTAGTCAAATCAAAAGCAAAATCCTTGGAAGCAATAACCAAATCAGAGATAGAAATGGGTCTGCCTTGATGCAGCATCGGCGGTTCCCATTTCTCAAGTGCTTCGTCCTCAATAGGATCTTTAGAAACTTCCTCTACCACTGCCTTGCCAATTTCTCTCCTCCTTTTTTTTGCCCTCGTAGTAACCGAAGCGAAGGGCTCGGCAGTAGTAGCGTGGGTTCCAGAAGTTCCCACCTCCAATTTCACATCCATAAGGCTCTTCGGCTCGGCCTTCAATAAAGGGATCTCCAAAGCATCAGAGGCTCCAAAAGCCTCAGCCTCCAAATCCACCAGCACTCTCATTTTCGACACGGACCCACCCCCTGCGAAACTGGGGGCAGGAGAAGAAGTCCTTTCAGGTAATGCACCCTGGCTTCAACGGCGATTCGTGACCAGAGGAGTGAGGGATGTGTCAGTCTCAGTGTCAGAATCTAGAAGGGATGCAGCAAGCCTCGCCTTCTTCGGAATGACAGAATAGTAAGTCGCTTGGTAATCCAACAACATTGGTGCGGACCTCTTCTTGTACCTCAGAACGGCTTTGATGGCCTTAGCGTTCTCCCGATTCGGCCTTCACTGAAAACGAGAAGCCTCTGCAAAAAAGAAGTACCACATTAAAACAACATCCAAAACAAAGGCAAGAAATATAAAAGACACTAGAGGAAGGATCCGAACCTGGGTAGCCATCCTTTAGAGGCATCCGTTCGGATTAGAATTCGGTCCCAGCAGGGAACTCCCAGTTGCCACCAACTTGCAGAAAATCATCATTGTGCTTGTCTGAATCAGACAAACCAGTCACCAGATGGCAGTCGATCGAACGAACACGCAGGTAGTACGTACTGTGATCCTTATTATGCGAGAGAGTGTAGCGGCCCAAAATGTCCCAAATATCAAGATTCAAGCCCAACCGTTTGTTGAGAGTGGACACACCGCAGACGACACGAAACAGGTTAACAGACACTTGCATTGGGGTGAGTTGAACCTGGTGCAGAAATCGGTGCACCAAAGGGTCAAGAGGAAAATGAACCCCTCTCTCGACGATGGATGCACTCGGAAAGGCAGCAGTATTTCTAGTGCCCATACGCTTGGCATCGACCCTTGCCAGCGAAAGGGTCACGTCATCGGGGATATTGCAGTCACGACGAAACATGGCCATGGCCTCAGGAGTATCAACCAGTGAGCGAAACTTTCCCATTAAACCAAACTTAGAGGTACAGGGGTGGAACTCAGATACCAAGATGGGGAACACAGCGGCACGAGGGCCAAACAAGATGATTGAAACAGAAAAAGACAAGAGAAGAAGGATCACAAGAGGACTTACAAAGATCATAACAGCGGTAGCGAACGGGTGGTACTGAAGCAAGACCGGCAGCGAAAAGTCTGAGCAGAGCACCAACGAGACTGGTTCAGAGGAACGGGAAGGGTTCTTTTTCTTGGAAACTCTCTAGAAGAACGAAAAAGCAGATGAAGGGATTTGGATTGACAGTCAGAGCATTTATTGCACTAGTTGGCGTGAAGGTACACGAAGCACGACCTTCGGTATGGAATTAACGCACTATCTCTGTACACCTATCCCACGTCGCTATGTGTCACCACAAAAGGATGCATGCAGGGGTTGTGTGTCAGGATTGAACTGTCACCAAGGCCGAACTAAAGCGGAAGCGATGCGACGATTGGAGAGCAGAATAATAGCTCCCCCCAAGGGGAACCTTAGCACGAGCTAGAGGGAAGATGAAGGGGCTGAATATGTAATAGGTCGGATCCAAGCCTTGGGCCGACCCAATCCACTAAAGCCTAAATCTAAGCGGGTTAGATGAATATATGGGCAAGCCAATCGAGCCCAACTCCATGATCAACAGTCTACCCAAGTCCTCAAGCACTTGGGCCCAACTCGCAGTGGAAAGGCCAACCCAGCTACGATACTGGGCTAGGGCCGAGCTACAAGACACATTCTATGGACCGAACTGATATGTTGAACCTATCATCAGAACCAAAGTGGGCCTAGCCCATACACAAAATATCCGAACGGGCCAGCCCATCCCAACAGAAGTCTTGTCTAAAGCCAAGTTGGGGCACGAAAGTGCCAAGTTGAGGGAACCTCACAGAGAAACATAGAAGCCATAAGGACATGCATGTGCAAGTTTCCACCTCAGCTGGTCCCTTACACCTAGAATCACAGAAACAGTTAAAACCAGAGGAATGTAGTTTGTTATCAGCATGACTACAATGAGTATAACCACCTCTTGACAACTACTAGATGGTCCCCTACAGAGGGCCATGCTAAAAGGAAACCTGACAGCACCGAAGCTCCATGAAACCATCTTGAGAAACAAGTAAGGAACTCTATATATACAACGTGAACTTCTCATTGAAGGTAACTGTTCAAAGCGGAACCCCACTTACTACAAACTAAACTCTCTACACTTTTTCTCCGATCATTGATTCCCACACCGGAGGGGTTATCTGGCCAACCCCGGTCCGACAGCTCTTACGGTGCTTCTTGTGGCAGGAACCTCAATCCTTGGATAGTCCAACTGAGCGTGGAGCCCCGATCCACTTTCATCTAGTACGGAATCCAATACGCACAATCATTGAACCGACGTTTGAAACAAACGTCGGTGAGCCTCCACATGCCAGTTTACGACAAACAGACTTCAAATTGATATAAATCTAGTAAAAACCTGTGTAAGCGAACAACTTTGTAGTGAGGTGATTTCAAACGATCGACAGCTAAATAATCACAGTAAACTAGGCTATCAACAAAGTCGAGAGGAGAGGGAAGTATCTTGTAATGCTTTGTTGTAGGATTATACATATAGTAGTTAATGGGATATATGTGTCATCACTTCGGTGATATCTAGTAGAGTGATGAACATACTCATCTTGAGAGCTTGAGCAGAGAAATAGGTCATTGCAAGACTATAAAATTTGTATGCCTAAAGGATCGTCAACAAAATTGAGTGACATTGAAAGTGCCTCAGCTACCTTTTCTGGTATTTTGTCATGGTCATGGAGAGAGATGAATTCGAGAGTCGGGTTGTGGGATAATTTCATGTCATTGATTGAGTGAGAAAAATTTATATAATATATTAATTTATATAATATTTCACTTAATTGTATATATTTCATAATATAATAGTTTCATGTCATCAGTTGAGTGAAGAAAATTTTATATAATATATTAATTTATATAATATTTCATTTATGAATCTCATAAGAAGGAATTATGGCTTCTTTTGCGAAGAAAAAGCCTAGGGCTTTTTGGCTATTTTAGTTACAAAAAAATAAAATAGGTTTTTTAACCCAATAAGACAAAATATCACGTCCAACTCATAATCATTACTTTTTTCTCTTACAAAATTCAAAAAACCTAAAAAGCCAATCCCAAACAAGGCTTTTTAGGCCAGACTAAAATAGTCAAAAAAGTCAAAAAATCAAAAAGTCAACCCACTTTCCAAATAAACCCAAAGAATCACTTAAATCAAGTCAGCCTAACACTCGCTGACCTAAAATAAAATGTTATTAAGAGACTTTCAATATATAAATATAAATTCAAATAATATTATTAATTTTGAAATTTTTCTTATAAAATTTTTGTAAGGGTTATAAAACAAAAAGAAATGAAAATTGCTATAAGTTATCCAGTAGTTAGAGCTTACATATTTAAAATGAAGTATATGCTAAAGCCTTGTTTGTCAATTATACATTTTAGCTAAAAAGTTAAAAAGTCACTATAAGTTCAAGTTGTCATATCACTCTCTCTATTTTTTTGTAAATATTTTTGTAAAATACTAAAAAATTACTAAAATAGTATGTTCTCAAACGAGACCTAAGGAAAGAAAAAACCGAAGACTAAACCTCAACCTATTCTAAATTGGTGGAATTTTTTTTAAATATTAAAGTGAGTCTTTTTATAATTATAGACGAGATATTTTCAAAATATGTAGAGTTTTCTTTTCTATTTTTTTTATTTAATAAAGTGAACATTTTAAAGTAGAATAGGTACTTTTCATTTATAAACTAAATCGACAGATGCATTTTCTAAATCTGTGGATATCATGCTTGTGAGTAGATACATTTTTTTTTTTTTTTGGTTATGTGGTGGCCCTTTTCAAAGTAGGCGTTATAAAAAAATAAAAACGATGAAGTGTCTTTTTTTTTTTTTTTGATTGGCAAAAAAGACTTTATTGATGGAAAAGAAAATTTACATCAATAAAGAGGAGCTTGGAGCTAAAACAAGCTCCAACCTCCTAGTTGGTGAGAAACCAACGCGCAAAGCAAAAGCAAAAAACCAGAAAAAATAAATCAGACAGAAGAGACCCCATTCACACAAGACCAGCAGCAGAATACCAGCTCCCAAAGCATACACTTCCAAACAGCCCTTCTAATCCCCAAAATAGCAGCAAAACAGAACTTCATCCTCACAGCAGTAATGCACCATCAATAAACTGATCCATAGTGACTATAACTCCCAGTAGAATGCCTCATCAACCCCATCACAGTAAGCACTCCAAACACCAGCAGTGTACAACTCTAACAAATAGCCAGCAGAGGTCCAAGCAGAGTACAACTCTAAGCAAGCCCAAGCAACTCAAGACAAATCAACACATTAACATCAGCAAGAGAAGATCAGCAGATAACCAGCAGAACAAGTCCAGATCTGCCAGAGCAGAACAGGCCTGACCAGACCAGCAGTACACAGCACAGGTCAGCCACCGTTCCTGAGACAGAATAAAACCTGTTGTAGATTTGAAACAATGTCGCTGACAGAGAATACCAGAGAGGCTGATGAGGCCTTGACCCAAAGTGCTATTCTCACCTTAATAAGATCACAAAGAACCTCATGGTTAGGTTGAGCCCCATTAAAGACACATTCATTTCGAAGTTTTCAAATGGACCAGAGAACAGCAAAAGGAATAGCCAACCAAATTTTCTTTTCCATTTTTTTCAGCTTGCAACCAGACCACCAGTGCATAAGATCCGGCACAGAACCAGGTAACACCCACTTGAGACCCCACCATCGTACAATGTTGGACCAAATCAGCCAAACAAAAGGGCAGAACAGGAGGATATGATTCACAGATTCAGCTTCATTGTTGCAGAAAGTACAAGCTTGGTTGACATTTGAACCCAAGACCCCAATTCTGCAGAGAAAGCTTGTAGTCTTAACCTTGCCATGCCAAGCTAACCAACCAAAAAATTGGGCTTTGGGAGGGGCGCAGTTATTCCATAGTCTATTAGGGCAGCTCAGGACATGACCAAGAGAAGATTCCCACCAATTGTACGCTGAGGACACAGTGAAAGAGTTTGAAGGCCTAGCAGTCCAAGATAAGGTGTCAGGCTGGGAATTGCATGTATCAGGTGCAATGGTAAGAAAGTCATACATCCTAGACACCTCTTCTTCCTCCCAAGCCAGTAAGGCTCTTCTAAAACCAAGATTCCAATCTATAGGACTAACTCTTCTCTGATAATAGGCATCAACCACACCCATCTTATCAATGGATAAGGTGAATAGCCTGGGGAATGCCTCCTTGAGGCAGACATTTCCTGCCCATTTATCCCACCAGAATAGAGACCTCCTACCATCCCCCAACACAATGATGGAATTATTGATATAAAAGTTATGAAGCACTGTGTTTGGTAGGGCAAAAGATAAGATATCAGACCAGATTTTGGAATCGTTGCCACCCGAACTAGGAGTCCAGCTGCCACCCCTTAAGTTATATTTGTTACATATTACAGCTTTCCAAAGAGAGTGAATCTCAGTCCCAAAGCGCCACCACCATTTTAGAAGAAGACAAGCGTTTAGATGAAGTGTCTTAATAACATTACTTATCCAAAAAAGTCTTAACAACATGAGTTAAGAAAATTTTGAAAAAGACTGCTATATATATCACATTATTTTGTCACCATTATATCACTGGATATATGGCATGATACTATTGTTTTCATTAATTTCTTAATAATTATATCTCTAAATAAGAAAATCAATAATAAATGTCTATATAAGTGGTGATGCAATCTAGTGAAAAAAATCCAATAACATATAATCTTTCTCAATTTAAAATAATTGTAAATTTTTTATGACAAATACTAGTTGAGAAAATAGACATCCATTTCAAAAGAGTTAATAAATGAATTTAGAGCACTCTTTAATAAAATTAAAATAAAATTATCTTATAACTTTTCAATGGGACCTTGAGAAATTTTGAGAAAATGGGGTCTTTTATCAAGTGGGGACTTAAAGCGCAAGTTTCACTCGCTTCCGCTTTATGCCGGCCCTAACTTTAACACAAGAATAAAATTATGAGTAGATAATTTTTTATTACCCATTGCCAATGAGAGTAGGGCCCTAAGTGAATGCAACGAAAAGACTCGAAAATAAAATAATGAAACAATTAATATATTAACATTAAATCAAACAAAGTCTTAAACAACAAACGTCACCACCTAAAGCATTCACACTTGAAACAAAGACTTATAGGGCATCCTATAATGACTTGGACAAAAAAAAATAATATTTGTAACGTGCAAACAAAGACTTATAGGACCATCAATAATTTAATATCAAAATCATCACAGTATGGTGGTTGGTTACTTCGTAGAAAGAGTTCTATAGTTGCCATCAAAACAATAAACAAAAGCAATTTGCCTAATAAATGTTTTCAAATATTCAAAAAAAAAAAAAAAAGCACAGATTTTATAGTAAGCATATACTCTTGCATTGCCATAGATCACGGAAACCTCGGTTGAATTGGAGCATTGCAAATTCTCAGTTTTAAAACTCAGTTCAGCTCACCATTTCCTCTTAATTATCCTTCAAACAAAAACTCAAAACAAGAAAATGGCTGAATTAGCGGTGCTCCATCTACTAGCCAACCTTGCACCCTTCCTTCAGGGAGAGGTGAATTTGCTGTGCGGAGTTCGGGAAGCAATGGAAGACATTAGAGATGAATTCGAGCACATGACGGCTTTCCTTAGAGTTGCTGATGCTAAGGAAGAAAGTGAGCCTGAACTCAAAGTTTGGGTCAAACAAGTCCGAGATGCTGCTTATGACACTGAATATGTTCTTGAAAAATTCAAGCTTCACCTTGCACAACATCACGGCGATGGATTCAGTGATTTTGTTCGGAAGTTTTTATACTTCACCAAGACTTTGAAAGCTCGCCACCAAATTGCTTCTGAAATACAAAGAATCAAGTCAAGGGTCATCAATATTTCTGAGGGACATAAAAGATACCATGATAAATATGGTATACTAGAGCAAGGCTCAAGGTCCAATGTTGTTAACAATTCATGGTATGATTATCGTGGCGATGCACTTCTACTCGAAGAAGCAAAGCTAGTGGGCATCGAAAAGCCCAAAAGACAACTGATGGAGTGGCTAGTCAAGGGAGGTTCTGGGTTGAAAGCGGTTTATGTGGTGGGAATGGGGGGCTTAGGCAAAACCACCCTAGTTAAAAAAGTCTACGATGATGAAACGGTGAAGAAATATTTTAACAGCCATGCTTGGCTCACTGTTTCTGAGTCATTCAAGGCTGAGGATCTCCTAAAGGATATGATTCAACAACTCTTTAAAGAAATCATGCAACCAGTCCCTATTGGAGTTGAAACTATGAGCATTGACAGGTTCAAATATCTAGTTAATAATTTTTTGCACCAAAAGAGGTACGTGGTTGTTTTCGATGATGTTTGGAATGTTAAAGATTGGAAGGCTATCAAATACATGCTACCTGACAAAAATTGTGCTAGCCGTGTCATTCTCACAACTCGTTTGGCAGATATAGGTTTTACATGTTGTGAAGAAAATGATGGTAATGTTTTTACCTTGATGCCCTTGTCCCCAGAGGAGTCTTGGATGCTGTTTTGCAACCAGACTTTTCAGGGGGACTTATGCCCTCCACACTTGAAGGAAATCTCTCTTCAAATCTTAAAAAGATGCAAGGGATTGCCACTTGCAATTGTAGCGATAAGTGGTGCTTTGGCTACAAAGGACAAGAGCAAAATAAACGAATGGGAAATGCTTTATCGCAGCCTTGGTATTGAATTAGAGGGCAATGACAAAGTAGAGAGTATGAAAAAAGCACCCTCTCTCAGTTACAATGATCTGCCTTATTATCTAAAGATTTGTTTCTTGTACTTGAGCATTTTCCCGGAGGATCAACATATATGGTGCAAAAAAGTAATTCGACTTTGGATAGCAGAAGGATTTGTGAATGCTATTGAGGGGAAGACAATAGAAGAAGTTACAAATGGCTACCTCAATGAGCTATTCAATAGAAGCTTGATTCTAGTGGCAGATAGATATCCAGATGGAATGCCTCGTAATTTCCATATTCATGACTTGATGTGCGAAATTATTATTTCAAAGGCGAGAGAGCAAAACATTGTAACAACAATTTGCAGACAGGGCTCAAGGACGCCGGAGAAGGTCCACCGCCTATTAATCCGAAGCACCTCGGATAATGTGGAATATAGCGAGCATTTTTCTCGACTTCGTTCTCTGTTTGTGTGGGGGCCGATGGATTCATTGCCTATTGCATCATTGCCTGAGTTGTTTAGACGTGGTTCGAGGCTGCTAAATGTGTTAGATTTGAAAGGTACTCCATTAGAGACTATACCAGATGAAGTTTTTAAACTGATCCATCTCAGGTACCTTGGCTTGAGGGATACAAATGTGAAGATGGTCCCAAAGTTGATTAGGAAGCTTGAGAACTTGGAGACCTTAGAACTATAAGGAACCTATGTGACTTAGTTGCCTGATGAAATCCTACACCTTCAGAAATTGCGCAATCTCATATCATATCATTTAAAATCAGGAAGCGTTTATTTGGAATTTGGAGATTTTAGTGGCTTTAAAGCTCTATCTCAGATAGGAAGCTTGCAATCCCTACAAGTGATATGGATGATAGAGGCAGACCAAAGACGTGAAGTTGGGGTTAGTATAGTGAAAGAGCTGGGGAGGCTAACCCAACTAAGGACATTAGCCATTGGGAATTTAAGAAGAGAAGATGGGATGACTTTGTGCTCTTCCATTGAGAAGCTCAGCAATCTTCGCAGATTAGGTGTAATGTCAACAAAAGAGGATGAGACCCTTGATTTGCAATCTCTGTCTCTAGTTCCTCAATTTCTTCAACAGTTATACTTGAAAGGACGTTTGGAGAAGTTTCCGCACTGGATACCTTCTCTCCATGGCCTTTTCTCTTTAATTTTAGGATGGAGCAAGTTAAGGGATGATCCTTTGCAATCCCTAGAAGAATTACCCAATTTGGCTAAGCTTGTACTTGATCAAGCGTATGAAGGGGAGGGACTGTGTTTCAAGGCAGGAGGGTGTTTCAGAGGCTTAAAGATTTGCGTCTTTCTAAATTAAAAGGATTGAGATGGGTGAGAGTGGAGGAGGGAGCAATGCCCCACCTTGAAACTCTAAGTATCAAAAATAGTGAATTAATGGAGGAGGTTCCCTCAGGCATCGAACATCTAACCAACTTCCAAACATTTGAGCTTGGTGATATGTCTAAGAAATTGATTTCAAAGTTAGATCGAGAAGTACAAGATGGGGATTATTGGAAAATAGCGCACATCCCTCAAGTTAGTATTTGGTTTTTAGAACCTGGTCAAAGTAAAGTAAAGTTTCTATGAAGAAAAAGAAAGAGAAAGGGGAAGAGCTCTCTCTAGATTAGATCAGTATCATAATAAATAAATAAATAACCATTTTTTGCCCCTTTCTTTTTTTATCATTTTTATTACATATTCTAATGATGATTTATTTTCTTCTTGATGTAGATGATAATTGGTAAGAGTAATTGATTGCACTTTATTTTTACTTATTTGGTTCCTATTTTTTGATGATTTATTTTCTTCTTGATGTAGATGATAATTGGTAAGAGTCATTGATTGCACTTTATTTTTTACTTATTTGGCTCCTATTTGTTTGCAGTGACCACTCTAAATTTTTATTCTAAGGTAGACATTCAAAAATTTAAACATTATAAATTTTCTAATTTAGACTTTTTAAAATACAACAAAAATCTAATTAATTGATATATAATTGTTTCAAAAATTAAAATGTGGATACAAAAACTTTTATATAATTATATTTTGTGTTTATCACTAGTATGATAAAATGTGGCATTTTTTCTTGTAAAGTCTAATTTCTTTATAGTTAATTTGTACAGTAAGTTATAAAATAAAATTTTGATTGTTCAATGAATTAGGAACAAAAATAGGCATAAGATTTGAGATAAGAAATAAAATACATATATAAAAAAAGGATTAGCTACACTTTTCATCTCTCTAGTTTGATCGAAATTTAACTTTAGTCTTTATAATTTTAATTTGAACAATTTAGTTCCTACACTTTAAGTTTAGTTTCAATTTGGTTCTTCTGTTTATATTTTTATTAATTTTATCTATGTGTACACCTTAGAAAATTGATAAGTGTCTAAAAATTGTTAGTTTTTAGAAAATTAACAAGTGTCTAAATTTTTTTAATTTACTTTGTCTACGTATACACATTAAAAAATTGACAAGTGTTTCAAAATTGTTATTTTAACCTCCAATTTAGATAGAAAAACCAAAGCAAAACCTTAAAAAATTGACACATGTCCCAAAGTTATTAATTTTAACTTCCAATTTAGATCGAAAAAGGGGTGTGGTGGTTCGTAGTGGCGAAAGTAGTAACAGATTGAGACCATGGTGACAAATTGTGGTGTTTGTGAGTTGACTTTTTTTTTTTTGTGATTTTTAAAAAAAAATTATAAAGAAAATGCAGAAAAAAAAAAAAGAATGATGTGATTATTTATAATGATTTTTTTTAACTAAAAATTAAAATTTCCAAGCAAGTCTCTAGCCTTTTCACAAATATAGCCTTAAACAAGTTTGGATTGGGAACACAAAAGATGGTTGCTGGAGAGGAACTAATATGTAGAGGGAGGTAGAAAAAGTAATCTTTTGAACTCTTCATATTCCAATTCCTTGTATTCTTTTGTTTTTTAATCCTTTTTTTTTTTTCACAAATAAGTAATCTTTTCTGCATTTGTAATCTCAGAAAAAATGAAAAATATGTTGTCATTTACAATTATGACTAGTCAAAACCTAAGAATTCTAATTGAGGGCATTTGCGAAATTGTGACTAAATTCAAACTTTTGTAGTTAAACTTCTACCTATATCTTTCCAATCTTTCAATGTGTGCCTTGTTATAAGCTCCCTTCTTTTACCCCTTACATCCCTGTGACACAAAACACTACAATTAACCCCTATGGTCAAGTCAAATGTACGGATGTATGCGGGTATATATTCAGAGGTTAGACATATCAAACCATAAACTTAAGGATATGTGGACTTAGAAAAAAAAATGTTATATTTTTACATTTTTAGTTAAGTATGTAAGATAAAATGGTATTATATGTAATTTATAGTGTCAAAAAGACATTATAACAATTATACAACAATATCCGACTGTCGGTTGTCCAACACAGGTATTTGATTTATTTTAAAGAGTCTGTATAACATAGAATACAAGAATAGGTTCATAATCAACCCCAAAATTCCAAGAAATTAAAGAAATCCAAGAGGTATTGATGCAAGAACATGAAAAAGAACACAACAGCAGGAGACAAGAGTGGACTCACGGGTCAAATTTATTGCGCCTCTCTGTGGCCTGTGGATGGTTGGGGCAGCGAAATAAGTCCCAAAGGGAAAGCGGAGATTGGAATTGAAGACCTTACCAAAAGAACAAGAATTTGCTTTCGTAATGATGCTGAGTTTAGTAGACGAGTGAGGGTTACAGGTGGTGGTGCTACGGTGGAGATGATACCAGAGAGAGAAAGGGGTGTGGTGGTGCGCGGTGGCGAATGGAAAGGGCCCAATGGTGAGAGAAACCTTAGAAAGAGAGAGGACAAAGTAGTTAAAATAACGGCATCGTTTTGGAGTCTGGGTTGGTTTGAAAAATGATTTTTTTAAAGAATTTATTATATTGACATTTTAATATTTTTTTAATTAATTTGGGGTGTTTGTGAATTGATTCTTTCAGTATTTTTAAATTTTTTACGAAAAAAGTGTAGAAAAAAAATGATATGATAATTTATAATATTTTTAATTAAAAATTAAACCTAAACAAGGCGTTATTCTGTTCCCAAATATAGCCTTAAAGTATGTTTATTCCTATCGCAAACAATTGTTTCAATTGAGTTTTTTTTTTTTTATAATTAAATTTGAGTAAAAATTTGAGGAATTCCTCAATCTGATATTGAGCTCTCCAACAATGAATTTTTGGTTGTTAACAAAACGTAGGTCGTCTGGGGGATGACCGGCCGAACGTCTGGCCGGTCGACTAGCAAGTGAAAACACAAGCCAAAGAACATGGAATACAAAGTTTTGTTTTGTCTTTCTTTGGCCCCTCAAAAACTGAAAGAAACTAAATTCTTTGTAATCTCTCTCTCTCTCTCTCTCAACTTAACACTGTTGAATCTGGGAAAGTTGAAATGAGTTATCAGTTTTGAAACTGCCAATCTTTTGAGCTCGATGCTAATTCGAGCACGGATTCATAGCCATCCATTGCTATGTCTTGCATTAAATTGCAAAACCCATATGCACTAATCTTTATAAAAAAAAAAAACAAAAATGTTAATGATCCTTCATTTCTTACATAGAATTTGTGTGTGTTCACGAGGGATGGTGAGAAAGAGAGCTTCTAAAAATCCAATAAAACCATAGAATAACAAATAAAACAAAGAAATAGTTCTTGAAGATTTGGGTGATTGTGAACTCATTGTTGTTTAATTTTTTTGTTGATGCAGAATCAGAAATGGGGGTGGGGGGGAGAGGGGGGTTGTGATGATTGAATTTGGAAATGAGAGTTCATTGTTGATGAAGATTGATCTTGAAGATTTGGGTGCCTGTGAACTCATTGTTGATGAAGAAACCAAAGACGAATTCAATTTGAATTTGTTCAACTACGTGTTGCCGAAACCTCTTTCGAAGTCAATGTCGTATTCACCCGGAAAATGGCAATGATGTAACACCTATGAGCTAAATTTGTCAATTTCATATTCACTTGTATTCACTCGGAATTTGGCAATGATGTAACACTTATTAATTACAATCTTTTATTGAAAAAAAATCATGATCAACATTAAGACAATAACAATTTTATGAACTAAATTTAAGCATAAGAAATTAAAAATCATTATTAATAGGAACAAATCAAAATTCTATAATAGTGTGTAGTAGCTCGGTGTGAGATGGTGATGTAAGTTTGTAATTTTAGCACAAAAAATTATGAATCAAAATTCGTAATTTTAGAAAATAAAAACACATCATTTAGAGCACAAATTATTATAAAATCTATTTAATTTTTATTTGACAGAAAATATTAAAGAGATGATATTACTTATAAATGATGTGTTTTGAATGGAAATTATTACCTAGTCTTAGAGTACCATATGGTGTTGCCTATGTGATGCTCAAAGCATAAGAAATCACAAATCACACTAAGTAGTTTGTCAACTACCTGAAAATAATGAATTAATTATATTCAATCCATAAGATTTCCCACTACATTATTGGTTTAGACTACTACATAAACAATACCACATAGTGCTCCCAAGTATCAAATAACTACTTATTGTGAACAATACAATAAATCCTTAACCAAAGAAAATGTTAAGAAAAAAAAGAATACATTTTGTATATGATTACAAAACAAAAAAACAAAAAAAAAAAAAATTTCAAAATTAAAGGGGGCACGTGACCCCCTGGACCTTCTTTGGCTCCGCCCCTGTCTAGCAATGACTTCCACGAACAACAGTGCTACGCACAACCAATAAAGCCCTAGGACCATCAATAACTCAAACTTATATGCATACTTGCAATGACTTTCACGAAAAATGACAGTTTTACATGCAAACAATTAAGACTTGGGGCCATAAAACTGTGTTTGGTTGGAAAATTTAGGAAGAGATTTGAAAATGAAAAAGGAGAAGGTAAGTGTACGGGGGTGAAATATCCTCCGTTCTCCGTACTCCTTGAACTCGAGCTTTACGTAACGTCGCTTGACCTGAAAACAGAGAGACGGTGAGCTACCCGGCGGTGTGCTGCCAAATAAACCCTCCGACGATCAAGTTAGCACACTTGGAGAAGAAGAAGAAGAATGGGAAGAGAGCACTTTTTTTGAGAGAGAGAGAGAGAGAGTTGGGAATTCCTCAGATTGCTTACCTCCAACGTTCCTCCATTCCTCATTTTTTAAGCTGGCCATGCAGCCTTAGGGATTGTGGGTGCACTACCTCTGCTGTCCTTCCCTGGACAAGTGGTTGTGCTTCCCTCTACCTTCCTTACACGTGTATAGACCAAAACCTCCAAACAGTGTTTGTGAAACCGCCAAACGGTATTGATGCGTACTAGGAGTGGATTTCCCCTTCATCACATTATTGGTCCAGGTGGCACACAACCGGGCTGCCACGGCCGACCTATCCCTTGGGGAAGAAACACCACCATGATTGAGACGGCCGAACCATAATAAGTCGGTTCATCTGAACTGACCGGCCATGAGGCATGTGGTCCTTCATCTCGGCCCAAATTCATTCCGGTATGTACTCGGCTTGGTCCCAATGCATCACTGCGGATCCAACCGAATGTCAGGCCAAGTCATAGCTCGATTTGGCACACTCATGCCCCTGCACTCTGGTCGGCGATATGGCTCGGCCAAGCGTGATGGGCCGGCGACTGTGTCGATTCAGTTCGATCAGACATGGTCCAATCTTCATAGGGCCCATCATCATATCCCACTCTATCGTAGCTCGGCCGTATTGACCGGCGCAAATCTCCCTCACAGTAGGTAAAATATGAATAAAATATACTTACATTTTACCTAATTTCACGTACTTTTTTCCTTTTTCTTTCCAAATCTCCCAATCAAACACAGCGTAAATAATTCAAACTTCTAGACATATCTTATCTTGCAATTACTTCTATGAAAAAAACAGTGTTAAGGACAAACAACAAAGATTGGGACCATTGCAGAATGGTCATAACTAGGAAAGAGTCCCACAGTTGTCATCAAAGAAGTGAGAAAAATTAATTTGCCTAATGATTGTTTTCAAATATAAAAATAAATAAATAAATAAATAAAAACCAGGTTAAGTCTTGCATTGCCACATCTTACGAAAACCTCGGTTGAATTGGAGCATTACAAATTCCCAATTTTAAAACGTAGTTCAGCTCACCATTTCCTCTTAATTATCCCTTCAAACACAAAGCCTACTACTGCAAACAAACACTCAAAACAAGAAAATGGTTGAAACTACAACGTTCCATCTTCTAGCTAACTTTGCACCCTTCCTTCAGGGAGAGGTGAATTTGTTGAGTGGAGTTCGAGAAGCAATGGAAGACATCAGAGATGAATTCGAGCACATGTCGGCTTTCCTCAGAGTTGCTGATGCTATGGAAGAAAGGGACCCCGAACCAAAAGTTTGGGTCAAACAAGTCCGAGATGCTGCTTATGACACTGATGTTGTTCTTGACAAATTCAAGCTTCACCTTGCACAACAACACGGCGATGGATTCGGTGGTTTCCTTCATAAGTCTTTCTACTTTGCCTAGACTTTAAAAGCTCACCACCAAATTGCTTCTAAAATACAAAGAATCAAGTCCAGGGTCATCAATATTTCTGAGGGACATAAATGATACCACGATAAATATGGTATTCAAGAGCAAGGCTCAATGTCCAATGTTGTTAACAATTCATGGTATGATTATCGTGGTGATGCACTTCTACTTGAAGAAGCAAAGCTAGTTGGCATCAAAAAGCCCAAAAGACAACTGATAAAGCGGCTAGTCGAGGGAGGTTCTGGGTTGAAACCGGTTTCTGTGGTGGGAATGGAGGTCTTAGGCAAAACTACCCTGGTTAAAAAAAGTTTATGATGATGCAACGGTGAAGAAACATTTTAACTTCCATGCTTGGCTCACTGTTTTCGAGTCATTCAGGGCTGAAGATCTCCTAAAGGAGATGATTCAACAACTCTTTAAAGAAATCATGCAACCAGTCCCTGTTGGAGCTGAAACTATGAACATTGACAGGTTGAAATATCTGGTTAATAATTTTTTGCAACAAAATAGGTACGTGGTTGTTTTCAATGATGTTTGGAATGTTAAAGATTGGGAGGCTATCAAACACATGCTGCCTGACAAAAATTGTGGTAGCTGTGCCACTCTCACAACTCATTTCGCCGATATAGCTTCTACCTATTGTAATGAAACTGACGGTAATGTTTATACCTTCACGCCATTGTCCCCAGAGGAGTTGTGGATGCTGTTTTGCAACAAGACTTTTCAGGGGAACTTATGCCCTCTGAACTTGAAACAAATTTCTCTTCAAATCTAAAAAGATGCGAGGGATTGCCGCTTGCAATTGTAGCGATAAGTGGTGTATTGGCTACAATGGACAGAAGCAGAATAGACGAATGGGAAATGCTTTATCGCAGCCTTGGTGCTGAATAAAGGGCAATGACAAGCTAGAAAGTAGGAAAAAAGCACTCTCTTTCAGTTACAATGATCTGTCTTATTATCTAAAGATTTGTTTCTTGTACTTGAGCATTTTCCCGGAGGATCAACAGATATGGTGCGGAGGAATAATTCAACTTTGGACAATAGAAGGATTTGTGAATGCTATTGAGGGAAAGACAATAGAAGAAGTTGCAAAAGGCTACCTTGATGAGCTATTCAATGGGAGCTTGATTCAAGTAGCAGAGAGATATCCAGATGAAAGGCCTTCTCATTTCTGCATTCATGACCTAATGCGTGCAATTATTGTTTCAAGGGCGAGAGAGCAAAACATTGTAACAACAACTTCCAGATATGGCTCAAGGAGGCCGGACAAAGTCCGCCGCCTTTTGATCCGAAGCACCTCGGATAATGTGGAATATAGCGAGCGTTTTTCTCGACTTCATTCTCTGTTTGTGTGGGAGCTGATGGATTCATTGCCTATTGCATCCTTGCATGAGTTGTTTAGATGTGGTTCGAGGCTGCTAAATGTGTTAGATTTGAAAGGTACTCCATTAGAGACTATACCAGATGAAGTTTTTAAACTGATCATCTTAGGTACCTTGGCTTGAGGAATACAAAAGTGAAGATGGTCCCATAGTTGATTGGGAAGCTTGAGAAGTTGGAGACCATAGATCTAGGAGGAACCTATGTAACTGAGCTGCCTGATGAAATCCTACACCTTCAGAGATTGCGCAATCTCATATCAAATCATTTGAAATCAAGAACCATTTATTTGAAATTTGGAGATTTTAGTGGCTTCAAAGCTCCATCTCAAATAGGAAGGTTGCAATATCTACAAGTGCTGTGGAAGATAAAGGCAAACCAAAGAAGTGAAGGTGGTATTAGTATAGTGAAAGAGCTGGGAAGGCTAACCAAACTAAGGGAGTTATCCATTTTGAATTTAAGACGAGAAGATGGGGTGACTCTGTGCTCTTCCATTGAGAAGCTTAGGAATCTTCGCATATTAACTGTAATTTCAACAAAAGCGGATAAGATCCTTGATCTTCAATCTCTGTCTCCAGTTCCTCAATTTCTTCAGCAGTTATACTTGACTGGACGTTTGGAGAAGTTTCCGCACTAGATATCTTCTCTCTATGGCCTTGTAACTTTAATTTTAGGGTGGAGCAAGTTAAGGGATGATCCTTTGCAATCCCTACAAGAATTACCCAATTTGGCTAAGCTTGTACTTGATCATGCATACGAAGGGGAGGGACTGTGTTACAAGGCAGGAGAGTTTCAGAGGCTTAAATTTTCACTTCTTTATAGATTAAAAGGGTTGAGATGGGTGAGAGTGGAGGAGGCAGCAATCCCCCACCTTGAACCTCTAATGATCAGAAAGAGTGAATTGATAGAGGAGGTCCTTTCAGGCATCGAACATCTAACCCACCTCCAAACATTTGAGCTTGGTGATATGTCTGAGAAATTGATTTCTAAGTTAAATAGAGTAGTACAAGATGGGAATTATTGGAAAATAGTGCACATTCCTCAAGTTAGAATTTGGTACTTGGAACCTAGTCAAAGTGAAGTAAAGTTTCCATGAAGAGAGAGAAAGAGAAAGGAGAAGTGTTGTCTCTAGATTGGATCAATATCATAATAAAAAACCATTTTTTCCCTTATTTTCATTTTTATTACCTATTCTAGTGATGATTTATTTTCTTCTTGATCTAGATGATAATTGGTAAGAGTAATTGATTGCACTTTATTTTTACTTATTTAGTTTCTATTTGTTTGCAGTGGCCACTCTAAATTTTTATTCTAAGGTAGACTTTCAAAAATTTAAACTTCATAAATTTTTTAATTTAGACCTTTTAAAACACACAAAAAAAAAAAAATTTTAATTGATATAATTGTTTCAAAAATTAAAATGTGGATACAAAAACTTTTATATAATTATATTTTGTGTTTATCACTAGTATGATAAAATGTGACATTTTTTCTTGTAAATTCTAAATTCTTTATAGTTAATTTGTATAGTAGGTTATAAAATAAAATTTTGATTGTTCAATGAATTGGGAACAAAAATAGGCAAAAGATTTGAGATAAGAAATAAAATACATATATATATAAAGGATTAATTACACTTTTCATCTCTCTAATTTGATCCAAATTTTACTTTAGTCTCTATAATTTTAACTTGAACAATTTAGTTCCTATATTTTAAGTCAGTTTCAATTTAGTTCTTCTGTCTATATTTTTGTTAATTTTGTCTACATCTCTACACCTTAGAAAATTGACAAGTGTCTAAAAATTATTAGTTTTAACCTTCAATTTTGATGAAAAATCCAAATTGAAACCTTAGAAATTAACAAGTGCCTAAAATTTTTAATTTATTCCGTTCACGTGTACACTTTAAAAAATTTATAAATGTCACGAAATTGTTATTTTAACCTCCAATTTAGACGAAAGAACCAAAGCAAAACATTAAAAATTGACAAATGTCCTAAAATTATTAATTTTAACCTCCAATTTAGACAAAAAAAAACTAGACTTAAAGTGTATAGACCAAAACGTGCAAATTAAAATTATAAGTACTAAAGTGAAATTTAAGTCAAACTACATGTGTAAAAAGTGTAATTAACCCTATATTTTATATTGACTTAGAAAAAAGATTGGGAGCTCTAAATTAAGAGCTCTAATAGCTCTAATCGGTGTATGGATCCCATGTGATGTGATGTTTTGGCCTTGGATTTTTATTTTTATTTTTTGATTTTCCACATCATTAGTGCTTTTTTAGAGCTTCCAAATTAGAGGGATGTATCATTTCTACATTAAATTATTGTCTAAAAATTTATATATACTAGAGAAAACAAACAAAAACAAAGAAGAATATGTATACATAAACATAAACCATACATATATATTAGGATAAATTCCACTTTGTCCTTTTATGTTTGGTTATTTTCTCTATTTGGCCCTTGAAGTTTGGGTTTTTCCACTTTGGTCCTTCATATTTTAAATTTTTCTCAATTTACTCCTAGAGCTAATTTCTGTTCAAAACTAGATAGAAAATGTCATATTAACTGCCACATAACATAAAAATATACTATTATATTAATATTTGAATTTGTGTCGGAGGTGAATTATATATAATAAAATATTTTTATATTACATGACTATCAATATATCATTTTTTGACTAATTTTGAACATAATTTCGCTTTTAAAGTAAAGTGGAAAAAACTTAAAACATGAAGAGTCAAATTGGGAAAAAATAAATTTTAAGGGCCAAAATGAAAAAATAACTAAACAAGTAAATTATAGTTTGCACCCCTACACTTTGCACAAAATCTCACTTTGGCCATACACATGAAATCATGACAATCAACTCCTATACTTCTGGTCAAATTCCACTTTGGTCCCTACACATGAAATCGTGGCAGTCAACCCCCTTCACTTTTTGGTCAAAATCTCACTTTGGTCCATATATAAGTGTCGATGTCCCCGTTCTGTTACTCAATTGTTTAAATCTTTAACAAAATTTAATTATGTGATAAGAATGTGACTACGACATGAGGATAAGAAAGGAAAATCATCTACATTTTCCACCAATACACACTTTATCCCAAAATTTACATCAAAATATAACTGCATTAGGCTAAAACAAAATGCAGGTTGTGAACAATTAAGAAGAGGAACTAGGATTTTGCATAAATTAAAATCACGAAACTTTGTTTTTCATGGTAACACAGTCTTCTATTTATTCATCTTTCTTTCTCTTTGATTTCTTTGTCGCATTTTCTTTATTTCAAAAGTTCTATTTTCTTGCATTTTCATCCCAATTTTTACAATATGAACATGTATATATTGTATTATATAACTCTTATATGCTTATCACGTAAGACAAAGTGTATTGGTAGGAAACATGGATGATTTTCCTCTCTTCTTCTCATTTCGTAGTTACATTTTTGTCACATAACTGAATTTTGTTAAAGATTTAAAAATAAAGTAACAGAAGAGGGACATTGACACTTGCGTAGGGACCAAAGTGGGATTTGAGTAAAAGTGCAGGGGGTTGACTGTCACGATTTCATGTGTAGGGACCAAAGTGAGATTTGACCAGATGTACAAGGGGTTGATTGTCATAATTTCATGTGGAGGGGCTGAAGTGAGATTTGGTGCGAAGTGTAAGGGTGGAAAGTGTAATTTGCCCTAAACATATAAAGGGGCAAAGTGTAATTTACCCTATTTAAGAGCATCAACGACCATATTTTCTTGAGAAATTCTATTTCCACATACCACATTATCTCTGTGTACATCCTTTCTCACTCCACACACTTAGTAATTTGATTCTTAGGTATTTATCTCAATCCACACACTCCACATTCCAAATATACCCATTTAATAAAAAATGTGTGCACACCCTAATATTAGCCCACACAAATTCCCAAAATAGCCCTCCTTTTAGAACTTGGACACTCTGTTTCTTCAAGTGATTCAGATGTGTATTTTTAATCTCTATGTGTGTTTAACTGTGTATTTTTGTATGCATGTATGTATTTGTTGATTGTATGATAATTAGGAATTGGGTTTTGCATATGGGCTTTAGTTTTGGATTTTGGATTTCTTTAGCAAGTTACTACTTACTTTAGAGTTGAAGATTATTTGATTTAATTGTGTATGTTTGAGGCAGATGGAATTTCGTTGCATGCAACATCAATGAAACAGTTATCAAGGAAACATGTATTGTCTTGCTCTTTGTTGGAATTGATAATCAAGTTTTTATGATGAAATTTTTTTGGGATGTGGGTATCTTATGGAATTTGGATGAATCTGTTAGTTAAGGAATGGCTGCAAAGACATATTAGATCCAGTGATGGGTTTGCTAGAAATGCAATGATTTGTGAGTAAAAAAAAGAAAAAAGTTTTTTGTACTTACTGAAATGCTTATTGTCAAAGTTATTGTGGTTCTTCCACAGCCATGGTTGTGAAAGCATCTGAATCACCTATTGAATAATCCCATGCAAGAAAAAAGTTTCATATGTGGCTTGAAATCTATGGATCTGTCAAACGACATGTTTTTCGGTGAAATACCGGCATCCCAGCTCAAGAACTTGACCCTTCTCAATCTGTTTCGAAACAAGCTCCATGGTTCAATACCCGAGTTTACTGGTAATTTGTGAGATGCAATGGCTGGTGAGATGGTCGTGGGTGAGATGTATATGGAGAAATTGTGAGATGTATGAGTGAAATGGTGATGGGTGAGATGGTAATTTTGTTAAAGAATAAAATTGTGATTCTTAAAAAATTCATTAAGTGTGTGGAATTAGGAAATTTGGTGCGTGGAAATAGAATTTCCCCATTTTCTTATCATATTTTATTTATTTTCTCATGTGTTAACACTATATTAGTAAGAAAAATGGTTCAACCCCCTAATTTTGCCCTCCAATTTCACCCCTAAAGACAAGAGAGTGTGAAACCACTTTACACGGTTTTTAGCCGTGTTATTGGGGGTGGAATTGAGAGACCTCAATTAGAGGATGTAGCACCGCTCATATTAGTAATAAGCATGAGTAGTGGTACTCATTAAACTAATATGATATTTACCCATAAAGTAATAAACAAATTATGGCAAGAAAAAATGGTAATAATAACATTATTATTTTAAGAATTCTTGAGTTATGGATTAAGTGTTCAGTGAAGTGGAGTGATGTGGGTGTTCAACAGAGCCAGCTTTAGCCGAAAGCTGACAAAGCTGTCGTTTTGGAACTTCGAAAAATGATTAAACAAAAATGTTTTGGAGTTATAATTTGTGAGTTCTAATAACTTTAATGTGTATGTGAAGCCTATCTGATGTGGTATTTTGGCCTTGTTTTGTTTTGTTTTGTTTTTTTTTTCACCTCACTAGAGCTCAACTAGAGCTCTAGTTTTAGGGGGATGCATCATTGTTGATGATTAAAACAAAGGGCCCCAAAAATATAATTTATTTAGTATATTCTTAAATTTGTTAGTTTTTCTAGCTTTTATAATAAGTGATTAAAGTTGATGTTTTTGACAAAAAATCACTAATTCCAAATAACCTCTATTTTTTTTTTCCCTTTAAGAAAATAGCCTTATAAGTAAATTTATAAAGGTGCCAAAAAAAACTTAAAATCAAATTTTCTTATGCTAAACAGCTATTAAAAAAAAGTATAAAAAATAAAAATATATCAAATAAATTAATTTTTTAAAAGCTTATTTTTAACCAATAAATTAATTTTTTTGGGCTAACTCTCAAAGATGCCTTATATCAAAAAAAAAAAAAAAAAAAAAAAAAAAAAATTGATCTTAAATTTTTTGTGACGGTATGAATTATCAATTTTTGAAAGAAGCAACAAAATATTGAGAATAACATTCATACCATCTTACATGAATAACAAATGGAATTATGCCTATTATATCCAATATTTACTAAAATTTTAGAACAACATGGTCTTAAATTATCTCCAGGGTAAATTCGATTTCAGCATTTAGTTGTGTTAATTTGAAGAGACAAAAGAAAGAAAGAAAGAAAGAAAAAGAAATGAAATAGAAACTTCTTTTTTTTTTTTTTTTTTTCTCTTTCCCATTTTCTCTTATCTTTTCCTTCATCTCCACAAATTTCTTTCAAATTCTTAATTCAAACAAAATCTTAAATATCAACAATTAAAGTGTTACAATTGTTTTAGTGGATAAAGACTTAGATGATCACAATCATGAGCTAAGTTTGAACCCAACAACCTTCTTGCTCACGCTATGAGATGTATATAATGTTTTGAGATGTATTTAAAAGGAAGCAGTTTTTCTCTAGTTTGACATTGAACTAGAAAGGTTCAATTCGGTCCACTATGAATCTATCTCGAACCTATCTCAATAATCTAAATTGTTCATCTTATAGAGCCCGTCAAGCACATTATTCATACTAAAAATCAAAGGCGGCCTTGACATAGGCTCACAATAAACTGGACCAAACCTCTCTGATCTGATGAAGGACTGGAGAGAAGATTTTTTTTAAAAAAAAAAAAATAGAAGTGTCAACAATTTATTCTAGAGACAACTTTTAAGTCACTTCATTGTCTAAGACTCGCTAAAAAATTTAAAAATAAAAAATAAAAAGTTTAATAACAAAAGCCTCAATTGTCTATAAGGAAATAGGTTCCATTAGTATATTCATAATTTTTTTCTCTATAATTTATTTATTTTTATACCCTCTCTCAAAGCTACAAAAGCCCATCTCCTGAAGGCCCTTGTCGTTAAGGGACCAAGTTTGTTTTTCAACTATTTCTACTAACAAATGCTTGAAAGTTTAGTTACCAAAACTTCTAATTTATTGGATGCCATCTTCTTCTTTTCTTTTTCTTTTTTTTTCCATTTATTTATCACAAGGTGTTTCCTTTTTATTAATTGTTGCCCCCCTTTTTTTTTCTTCTCTCTCTAGATACACACAATTCCCTCTTCAACATATATCAGACAATTATAAGGCATATATCTTCGCTGGTAATCCTCTGCGGTCTCAATAGTTAGTAGAAGTAATTCAAAAAGTGATCAAATAATAAAGATTGAAACCAAATCACATTAAATTTAATCACACAATACACTATTTTCTAGATACATTTCCATTGTCAAATGTAATCATAAACCCTCTTTTTTCCTGCAATTTTAGTTAAATCAAGAGATCATTATTTATTTATTTTCATTCTAGCTAATGGGTTGAGAAAAAAACAATCAACCGTCAAAAATCACATATGATACAAATATCCCAAACACAACATAAATCTATGGATTGTACAATACTCCGCCACAGAAAGAGCTACTAAACACTTACATGAATGGAGTCCACACAATAGTAGCAATCACACACCCCTATGAGGGTTTTTGGCCACTTCCTATGGCTGAGATATGCGATTCCATCATTTCTTGTTCCACGGAAGTTGACATTCAAAAACAGTAGTCGGTGTATCCTGCAACATGGAGGCCCATGTTGAGCAATAATGTCAATCATAAATGTCAGGATATATAATTGCCAATGTATGACAAATTGGACAAACGGTTTGCAATTTTTATTCCATAAATTGATGAAGACCGCCTCAATTTTCTCATGTCATATTTTAATTCTACAGGAAGTCAAACATTTTCATGAATCTTATTTAACAAAACTACTAAAAGTCCGGTAAGTTGACTTGTGAGATAAAAAAATTAGCCAAAGCATATTTATATTGGTCAATTCAAGCCTGAGACCCCACCAAATGCATTCAATTTAGCCAAATCATCATTATAACAGCTTGCATTCTAATTAAATAATTTGATTAGTCAATACGGTTGTTAGTTCCTGGAAAGAGCCCTATTTGCTAAGCTGTCAAAGAAATATGCAAAGGCAATTTTCAAAAATCCCCCAAGTTTTCATACTCAGCTGCAGCACCTAAAAACCAGTTCAGATCTCCATTTCCTCCTAGTTATCCCTTCAAACAACACAAAAAGGCTATACTGCAAAGAAACACACAAAAGAGAGAATGGCAGAGACTGCTGTGTTCAATCTATTAGCCAACTTTTTCACTCTTCTTTCAGCGAGAGGTGAATTTGTTGAGCGGGGTTCGGGAAGAGATTGAGTACATCAGGGATGAACTCAAGCGCATGATGGCTTTCCTTAGAGTTACTGACTCTATGGAAGAAAATGACTTAGAACTCAAAGTTTGGGTCAAACAAGTTCGAGATGCTGCATACGACACTGAAAATGTTCTTGACAAATTCAAGCTTAACTTCGCACTCAATCATGGCACTGGATTCCGTGGTTTTGTTCGGAAGATTTCTTTCTCCATCAAGACTTTAAAAGCTCGCTACCAAATTGCTTATGATGTGCAAAGAATTAAGAACAGGGTCATCAATATTTCCATGGGACATCAGAGGCACCATGATAGATATGGTATACTGGAGCAAGGCTCAAGGTCCATTGGTGATAACAACGCATGGTACGATTGTCGTGGAGATGCGCTTCTACATGAAGAAGCTGAGCTTGTGGGCATCGAGAAGCCCAAAACAAAACTGATTGGGTGGTTGGTGGAGGGAGATCCTAGACTCAAAGTGATTTCAGTAGTGGGAATGGGAGGATTGGGCAAAACCACTCTTGTTAAAAAGGTCTATGATGATGCAGCAATAAAGAAGCATTTCCAGATTCGGGCTTGGATCACAGTTTCATAATCATTCAAGATTGAAAAGCTCTTGAAAGGCATGATTCGCCAGCTCTTTAAAGAAGTCAAGCAACCAGTCCCACAAGGAGTGAAAACCATGGATTGGAACAACCTAAAAGGAATAATAAATGCCTTCCTACGGCAAAAGAGGTACGTGCTTGTTTTTGATGATGTATGGAATATTAAAGCATGGCAAGCTTTTAGATATACATTCCCTGAGTGCAACTATGGAAGCCGAGTAATGCTCGCAATAAGAAATGCTGATTTAGCCTTATTCTCCAGTAGAGAATATAATGGTTATGATCTCCAGCCCTTGTCTCCCCAAGAGTCCTGGACCTTGTTTTGCAAAAAGACGTTTTAGGAGAACAATAGCCCCTCACATTTGGAAGGACTTTTGACAAGCATCTTGAGAAGATGCGAGGGATTGCCACTTGCAATTGTGGCTATGAGTGGTCTTTTATCGGTGAAGGACCAGAGCAGCATAGCAGAGTGGGAGAAGACCTATCGAAGCCTTGGTGCTGAACTAGAAGGAAATAACCGACTATTGGGCATGAAGAAAATATTGTCACTCAGTTACATTGATTTGCCTCACTATCTAAAGCTTTGTTTTCTGTACTTGAGTGTTTTCCCAAAGGACCATCTAATTGAACATTGGAGATTAATTTGGTTATGGATAGCAGAAGGATTTGTAGAAGTAAAAGAAGGAGCACCTATAGAACAAGTTGTAAAGGGCTACCTCAATGAGCTCGTCAATAGAAGCCTGATTCAAGTGGCAAAGATAAAAGGAAAAAGGATTAAATTCTATCGCATCCATGACCTTTGGCGTGAAATTATTGTCGCCAAGTCGAGAGAGCAAAACATTGTAACAATAGCCACTGAACGAGGCACGAGGTGGCCTGAAAGAGTCCGACGCTTGTCAATCCATCATCATTTGGGACATTTACATCAAAGCAAGCATTTCACTCGGCTACATTCTTTGCTCCTATTTGGCACAACTTATTCACCAAGCATGTCGTCCATGCTTGCATCACTAAGAGATCTAAAGCTAATGGAGGTGTTGGATCTGAGTGGTGCCTCTTTAAAGATTTTCCCAAATGAAGTTGTCAAACTAGGCCATCTCACATATCTAAGTTTAAAGGGAACTGAGGTAAAAAAAATTCCAAAGTCAATAGGAAGGCTCAAGAACTTGAAAATCTTGGACCTTAGACACACTTACGTCACCGAGTTGCCTGATGAGATCCAAAATCTCCAAAGATTGCGCCATCTCTTGGCGTTTCGATATGAAGAAAAACTCAATTATTATTCTTTTAATAATGAGTGTGGGTTCAAAGCCCTAGTTAAAATAGGAAGTTTGACCTCCTTGCAGAAACTCGGTTCAATTGAAGCAAACCACGGCAGTGGCAGCATTGTACTAAGAGAGATAGGGAAGCTGACCCAACTGAAGTCGTTAGGCATTATAAAGGTAAGAGGTGAAGATGGTAGGGCACTATGTTCATACCTTGAGAAGCTAATCAATTTTTATGCATTGTATGTTACTGCAACAGAAGAAGATGAGATCATTGATCTACAATCTCTATCTTTGCCTCCTTAACTTCTCCAAACACTATTCCTAATGGGACGTTTAGAGAAGTTACCGCATTGGATACCTTCTCTTCACAGCCTAGTGGCAATATGTCTACGATGGAGCAAGTTAAAAGATGCCGATTCACTGCAATATCTTCAAGGTTTACCCAATCTGGTTTATCTTGATCTTGTTGAGGCATATGAAGGGGAGGAATTGTGTTTCAAGGCTGGTGGGTTCCAGAAGCTTAAGATTTTAATGCTTATTAGATTAAAAGGATTGAGGCGGGTGATAGTGGAGGAAGGAGCGATGCCTCATCTTGAAGAGCTATATATTCAGAATTGCAAATTGATGGCGGAGTTGCCCTCATGCATTGAACAGCTAACCAACCTTACATTGCTTGACTTATTTGATATGTCTGATATATTGGTTTCCAAGTTGAATAGAGACCTACAAGGTGGGGATTACTGGAGAATAGCTCACATTGCTGAAGTTTGGATTGGGGACACAAAAGATGGTCGTTGGAGAGGAACTAATTGTGAATATGTATTTTTTATATTTCTGTTATTCTTTGTCTCTCTTAAGGGTAGTTTAGTCTTTCTCTTGTAATTAGGATATTAGGGTTTTTCTTAGTTTAGTATATATATTGTATTTAGCCCTTCTGATTAATTATTCAATAAAGAGATTATTATGTTTGTTATCATGGTATCAGAGCTAGGTCACAGCAGCAGACTTAGCACGTTGATGTAGCCTTCTCTCGTTTGTCATCTTCTCCCTTTGCATACGTCCTTCGCAGGTGTTCTCTTCTCCCATACGACTTGCGAATCATTCTGAAACATCTGTTCTAGGCATCGCAGGTGGTCTCCTCCCATATACGACCTACGAATCCTTCTAGAACATCTATTCTAAGCATCGCAGCTGTTGTTCCAGGCATATCGACTCTTGCAGTTGTTTTTTCTCTAGACTTCGCAACCTTTGGGTGAGTGGTTCCAACCCAGCGCAACCTGCAGCTCTTACGAAAGTCCTTTTCAGCCACTTTTGACTCATCTGGATCAATCGAGTTGATATGGGTAGCAGTCGAACCTCTGTTTTTGCCTTCTCCCTGGTTTGATCAACTCTCTGTTCATTATCTGGTTGTTTTGCATTGCTAAGTACTTTGATTTGCTTCATATTAGTGCAGAATATGTTTTGGGCTGCTTGATATTGCATATTATACTTCTACTATTTTGCAACTATGTCTGATGATAAGTTCCACAATTCAATTAACATTAAGTTGGATGGGTCCAACTATTCATATTGGTCGCATGTTATGAAGAATTTTGTAGTAGGCAAAGGCATGTGGGGCTATGTTAGTGGTGTTACAAGATGACCTGATGAAACTAAAGAAACAGAGGGTGCAGTTGCCCAATGAGATAAAGAGAATGCTCAGATTCTCACGTGGTTTCACAATGCTGTGGCATTCACCATTGGTCAGAATTTTTCTAAATATGATACATCGCAGAAAGTTTGGGATTATTTGAAGACTATGTATCTGGAATCCAATTTTGCCAAACAATATGAGCTTGAGATGTCTATTCGCACTGCCACACAGAGTGATAAGTCAGTTCAAGAATTCTATAATATGATGACATCTTATTGGGATCAGTTGGCCCTCATGGAACCTTCGGAGCTCCAGGCACTTGATAGCTATGTGAGATATCGGGAGAAACAACGGCTTGTCAATTTTCTCATGGCTCTTCGGGATCAGTTCGAGCCTCTTCGAGGGGCTATTTTGCATCGCTCTCCTTTGCCTTCTGTTGATGGAGCTGTTCGCGAGCTTATTGCAGAAGAAACCCGGTTTAAGGTCTCACATGTTTCTTCCCCTTCTCAGTCTGTCTTTTCTGCACCTCTCTTGCCAACTCCTGCTGCTTTTAATTTGATTCAAGTTACTGGGAAACCTCAGCCTCGAGTTTCCATGGATGAATGTAGTTTTTGCCATCAGAAAGGTCATTGAAAGCATGCTTGTCCTAAGCTTTTGCAACCCAAAAGTCGTCGCCCCTCTTATGCCTCATCAGCAATCATCTCGCCATGCTCCTCCCACTGCCCATGCTACTACCATGTCTGATCCTATGCAGTCTATGTTTGAGCAATTCAAGTCTTTCATGGTGGCCAATCCGAATTTCTCATCTCAGGCCTCTGCTATGACTACTACTAAGTTAGGTTTGTCTAATTCATCCTCCTCAGGTAGTGTACCCACTTCATGGATTTTTGATTCTGGTTGTTCACATCATATGACTCCTATTGCATCTCTTCTTAGTAATCGCGTGTCTCCCTCTTCTCCTATCAATATTGCCACAACTAATGATTCTTCTATGAGTGTTCAATCTATTGGTTTCATTTCCTCTCCTCATTTATCTATCCCTTATGTCTTTTATGTGCCTCGTCTCTCTATCAGTCTTATGCTTTGTTTGGGAAGACTAAATAAGTCCATACTTTTTATCTTTTTATCTTTTTTGAGTCACATCAATCAACATCTCCTCTCTACTTTTTTACACATCTTTTTTATAAAAAGTCAAAAAGTACACTTATTTAGAACATCCCAAACAACCCCTTATCTCTATTAGTCAATTATCTGATTCCGGTTTTGATGTTGTTTTCTCTTTTTCTCATTGTGTCGTGCAGGATCGAGTATCCAGGAGGCAGATTGGGATCGGGCGTAGAATTGGTGACCTACATATTTTGGAAAGCTTGCATGTTCCTCTGGCTGTGTCTTCTACTGCTTTATCTTCTTTTTGTTTAAACAATAAATCCTTGTTATTCTATATATGGCATTCTAGGTTAGGTCATTTGTCGAGTGATCGTTTGAATTTGTTAGTTAAGTCTGGATATTTAGGCAATTTCCCTCTTTCTGATATTTCTGAGTGTAGTGGTTGTAAATTGGCTAAAATGTCCGCTCTTCCTTTTAATAAAAGTAACTCTATTTCTTCTTCACCTTTTCACTTGGTTCACATTGATGTTTGGGGCCCTTCCCCTATCATTACAAAAGGGGGTTCCACATATTATGTGTCTTTTATTAATGATTACAGCAGGTTTACATGGGTCTATTTGATGACACGCAAATCTGATTTTTACAAAATATATTCCAACTTTCACTCCATGATTCGCACTCAGTTTTCTACCACCATTAAAATTCTTCGTTTTGATTTGGGGGGTGAGTATTATTTGTCTGAGTTTACTGAGTTTCTTGCTGCTAATGGTACTATTCATCAGTCCTCTTGCTCTGACACTGCTGCGCAAAACGGTCGTGCTGAACGTAAACATCGACATCTCCTTGATACAGCTCAGTCTCTGTTGCTTTCATCTTCTGTCCCCTCTGTGTTTTGGGGAGAAGCTGTGCTCACTGCTGCATATCTTCTCAATCGGATGCCTACTCCTCTTCTCTCAGGTTCATCTCCGTATGAGCGTCTTCTTGGTACTATTCCTAATTACTCCCTTCTTTGTGTTTTTGGTTGTGCATGTTTTGTTCTCCTTCCCAAACGGGAATGCTCTAAGCTTAGTTCTCGTTGTGTCCTATGCGTGTTTTTAGGGTATGGCATTAATCAAAAAGGTTATCGGTGTTATGATCTTGTCACCAAAAGCTATATGTATCTAGACATGTCACCTTTTTAGACAAACTACCCTATTACACTATCCCTTCCCCACCTGTCCCCATTGCCAAGGATGAATTGGTTCATATTGATCCATTTCCTTCTGTTGTTCCTCCCGACACATTTGTTTCTGATCTTGAGGTGGCTACTTTGTCTCCTACTAGTACTCCTAATCCCTCCCCCACTCCTATTGCCCCTGATCCTCTTCTTGTTTACAAGCGTCGCAAAGCACTTCCGAGCCCACCTGCTGCTAGTTCTACCGCCCTTTCCACTGGCTCTATGGATCTCGCTCCTCCTGCACATCGCTTTCCCAAGCGAGCTCGACATCCTCCAAACAGACTTGGTTTTGGTAATACCTGTTTCTCCTCTTTGTATCAATCTTTTCTTTCTTGTCTTCATACTTACTTTGAGCCCAGGTCCTACAAGGAAGCCTGTCATGATCCGAATTGGATTACTGCTATGAATGATGAGTTAACTGCTTTGGCTAAGACTCAGACTTGGGATTTGGTTCCGTTACCTACTAACAAGAATATTGTGGGATGTAAATGGGTTTACAAGGTCAAAACTCTTTCTGATGGTTCTTTGGAACGGTACAAAGCTCGTTTGGTTGCCCAGGGTTTTTCTCTGGAATGTGGCATTGATTATGACGAGACTTTTGCCCCCGTTGCTAAGATGACTACTGTTCGCACTCTTATTTCTGTTGCTGCTGCACATCAATGGCCTTTGTTTCAGTTAGATGTTAAGAATGCTTTTCTTAATGGGCATCTTACTGAAGAAGTGTATATGCGTCCTCCCCCTGGCTTCTCTCACCCTTCCGGTGTCGTTTGTCGTCTTCGTCGTGCTCTGTATGGTCTCAAGCAGTCTCCTCGTGCTTGGTATAAGCGTTTTCACTTTGTTGCTCTTCAGCTTGGATTTCGTCCCAGTCTTCATGATTGTGCTCTATTTGTTCATCATACTTCTGCTGGCCTTGTTCTCCTTCTTTTGTATGTGGATGATATGATCATCACTGGCTCTGATTCTGGCACTATTCGGGCGGTTAAGCCTCAGTTGTTTCAGGAGTTTGAAATGAAGGATTTGGGGTCTCTTCGGTATTTTCTTGGTATTGAGGTTGCTACTTCTCCTACTGGGTATCTTTTGTCTCAGACTAAGTATGCCCATGATATCCTTTCTCATGCCAATCTCACTGATGACAAAACGGTCGACACTCCTATTGAGTTTCATGCCAAGTTTTCTCTATTTGATGGAGTTCCTCTTGAGGATCCTACTATGTATCGTGAGCTGGTTGGGTGTCTTGTTTATCTCACTGTTACTCGTCCTAACCTTTCTTATGCTGTGCACATACTCAGTCAGTTTGTTTCTGCTCCTCGCTCCACTCATTGGGTTGCCTTGCTCCGTACCCTTCGCTACCTTCGTGGTACTTTGTTACAGTGTCTCTTGTTGTCTTCCTCTTCAGATTTGGTTCTTCGTGGCTATGCTGATGCTGATTGGGCTGGTGACATCTCCGATCGCAAATCTACTTCTGGCCTTTGTGTCTTTCTAGGTGATTCTCTTATCTCTTGGAAAAGTAAGAAACAGTCTGTTGTTGCTCGCTCCACTGCCGATGCCGAATACCATGCCATGGCTCATGCTAGTTCTGAGATAGTTTGGCTTCGTTGGCTTCTTTCTGATATGGGTGTTTTTATCTCTTTCCCTACTCCGTTGTACTGTGATAATCAGAGTGCTGTACAGATTGCCCATAATTCCGTTTTTCATGAGCGTACGAAGCATATTGAGATAGATTGTCACTTTGTTCGCTAGCATCTTCAGGCTGGCACTATTACTCTCCCTTTTGTTCCCTCATCTCTTCAGTTGGCCGATTTTTTTACGAAGACTCACACTGCTACTCGTTTTCGTTTTCTTCTTGGCAAACTTTCGATGCTTTCTACACTCGCATCCTCAGTTTGAGGGGGGGGTGTGAATATGTATTTTTTATATTTCTGTTATTCTTTGTCTCTCTTAAGGGTAGTTTAGTCTTTCTCTTGTAATTAGGATATTAGGGGTTTTTCTTAGTTTAGTATATATATTGTATTTAGCCCTTCTGATTAATTATTCAATAAAGAGATTATATGTTTGTTATCACTAATATGTAGAAGGAGAGTGAAAAAGGAGTTTCTACCAGGTTTGCACTGTTCAAATTCCGATTCCCTATATTCTTTTGTTTTTTAATCTTTTATTTCCCAAGTAGGTAATTTGAAACCTCTTTTTTTCTTTTTCTTTTTCTTTTTTGTGGCAAATAAGTTATCTTTTCTGAATTTATAACTTTCCCACAACACATCTCTCAGCAAAAATGGCAAATATGTTATCATTTACAATTATGAGTCTAGTTAGAACCTCTCAGTATTCGAATTGAGAGCTTTTGTGAAATTGTTCAAACTTTTGTAGTTAAATTTTTACCTATATCTTTCCAACTGATACTACATATTATGAAAATATTAGCAGCTTAAGCAATTCTTAACTGGCAATAACAAATGCATTTGTCCAAAATAATCTTACAAGAATTGCAACATCCCAGGAAAAGTCAGATAAAAAAGTTATCCTTAAATTTGCCAGAGAACAATACCAACTCCAACCTCACAAGTTTAGCCAGCTTGAAAATCTAAAATTTAGATATTATGAGGGACATTTTTTTTTAAAAGAAAAAAAAAGAAAAAAAAAAAAGAAAAGAAAAAGAAAACTTAGACTAACAATTGTCTCCTGAACTTGTTTTGGGAGGTTTCCTAGGGTTCAAACCCAACTACCCAAGTTCTCACCCAAAAACGTAGGCCTGGGATACGAATTACAGATAGTGTTCCCACTTATTCCCAACACCCTTTGTGCAATCTCTAAATGTGGAACTCGTTATAAGGTCCCTTCTTTTATCCCCTTGCATCCCTGTGACACAAAACACCACAAATAACCCCTATGGTCAAGTCAAATACAACAATAGGATCATAATCAACCCCAAAACAAAATGACCCCATATTGCAATTCTTTCAAACAAGTGAATTCATGTATCCTTGCACCGAACTCGCATGTTTGTGTACGTAAGTTGGCTCTTATACCATAAGAAACAACCCCCCGCCAAGAACCTACCCCAAAAGACATGCACCCAATACTCTCCATGCAGAGTTTTGATTTGAGACTCAGAATACACTAAAGTGGGTATTGTATGCAAGTTGGCTCAAATACCATGAGAAACAATCTCATTGAGAACCTACCGAAAAAGGTATGCACTGAATACGCTTTATGCAGACTTTCAATGTGAGATTTGGCTCATGTCAAAATGGGTGAAAATACGGAGGGGGGGTTCTATTGGTTGGTTAATCAAGTTGCCTGGTTTAAGGTCCTAGGTTCAACACCTATATTAAGTGCAATTTATCATCATCTCCACTTATATACTAGATCCCTTACGTAAAGTTCAAATGTGCGACTTGACTTGACACATGCTACATAAGATGAGTTGTTATAACAACTATTTGCAGCAGCTTTAAATTATTGAACTTGTAGGCATATCTTTCCAAATTGATTATGTTTAATGCCCAGATACTAAAACTAAACTAATAAAACTTTTTACGGCTTCATTGAATTCTTGCTTGTAATTGTTACAAACATGATATTTTAATTAGTTTTCTGTTGCTGCTATAAAGAACTTAATATTTTTATTCAATGTTTCTAACTGGGGTGCTATAACAAACATTAGGATGACCAAGTTATCATATTATTGCCCCCCCGATCACTTCATTTCCTAAGAAAATCCCTAGGAAAGAAAAAAATGATGACATTTTGCCCCAAAACTCAAGATTTGAGTTGTCACAAGTAATATTTAGATATGTTTTATTTATCTATTTATTTATTTTTTTGTAGATTGGTTTTCTTCCTAGTGGTTCTTTAGATTTTTAGATTAAAAATGGTAATTTGCCTCTACTACACAATGCATGTAAGAGCTTTGTTGTACACTAGTCTAATGACCAATTATGCAATACACACCACTTAAAAGTGTACCATATGTTCTTGTTATGATCCAAAGCAGTCTTGGTTAAAAATAATAGTCTTGGTTATGATTTGAAGCGGTGGACAAATCAAAGTAAGGTCAGCCCATGGTCAAACAAATTGGGGGCATGCATAATTATGAGGCTAGGTGGTGTTTGGATCCAACAGCTGGAAGTCCGGGTGCATATGTTATGCACCCATTTAGGTTAACCAAGTCCAATGGGCAGAGTTGAAAATGAGAGTAGCCATTTTAACGAGGGAGATTGTGTAATGCGGCTTGCTACTCAACTCAGATTCGAAAAGGAATTTTGGGGGTGTGAAAATAGGTTTCACGCATCTATTCTTGGAAAAAAATTTATTTGACTCCATAGCGTTTGGACATATGAACATGTTAGGTATCAGCTAATGATTTGTATTTTCTAATCCTTTCCAAGGCATGCTCCTCATAAAATCACTTCCCCCCGCCACCCCCCCAAAAAAAAAAAAACACGAAAAAAGAATTACAGAGAAATTGAAGACTTGTGCTATTCCATATGCCAACCAAAGAACTGATTAGATTGACCGATTCTGGTTAAGTTCAATGACCAAAGCTGAATGCTTTTAGCGAAGTGTCAACAAATTTAAGCCCCTCATACTAATAAAAAGGATACGTGAAATTAAAAATTAAAAATAAAAAAAAAGAAATTGACAAGTGATCCCCATTTGTTTGTTCAAACTTCTAAATTTTGTTATGGGAATTCCATCCATTAACGGGCACAGCAAGTCATGATTTGTCGACATTATGTGAAGAAATCGTCATATTGCTCATTGTTTCCCAAATCACAGAAAAATCTTTAGCAAACATAACATGGGTTTTCTTTTCATTACAAATTTATAAACCAAAATTCCAAGAAATGAAAGAAATCCAAGAGGTATTGATGCAAGAACATGAACACAACACAACAGGAGGACACAGAAGAGGAGTAACAAGAGTAAATAAATAAGAGACGAGTGACTCACACTCACTGGTTGTTTTTTTTGGCCCCTCTCTCTGGCCTCTGGATGGTTAGGGCAGCGAATTAAATCCCAAAGAGAGTCGAGATTGGAATCTGGTTTGGGTTACAGGTGGTGCTGCGGTGGAGATGAGAAAAGGGGCGTGTTGGCGGCGAAATAAATCTGCGAGAAAAGATTTTGAGAGGAGAAAGTAGTTAAAACAACGGCGTCGTTTTCAGGTTTTGGTTGCTTTGAAAAATGATTTTTTAAATAAATTTTAAAAACTAAACCAGTCAATCGCCATTTGAGAGGAAAACATTTATTACCATGCTCATTCCAAGATCATCAGTAATCCAATACGGGGCAGGCTTCCTCAGATCCGTGATCATATTGAAGGATATTATTGAATCGGTGGAGATTTATCATGGGTCTCGTTTCGATAATCTGAATTGCTGAATATGTAAATATCGTCGAATACTATATGCATGTTAAAAATCACATTAATCGAACATCGATAGTTACGTGATCAAATCATTTTTGTATAAAAAAATAGACAGTGAAAAAATAAACGGTTGACATAAATCTGATTCGATGAGATAGATATTGATAACTGATCAACGTGATTTTTTACAAATATATAGTATTTGATGAATTCTACACATTGAACGGTTCAAATTATCGAAACGGGACCCGTGGTGAACTTTCACGAGTCCAACAGTACTCTCTAGTTTGATTATGAATTAGAGGAAAGCCTAACCCATCTCATAGGATAAATAGTAGATTCATCATTACATGGCAATGATAAAATGATATCAGTGTTAAACTAAGACCTTGTTTGAGACGAGAGTTGGGTTAAAATAATTCATTAAAAGATAAAGTAAATTAAAATAATAAATAAGATAAAATATCACATCTAACTCATAATTATTTCATTTTTTCTCTCACGACCATCAAATCAACTACCAAAAAAAAAAAAAAGTCAACCAACTTATTAAATACAACCAGGTTAAAATAGTCCAAAAAAAACCAAATAGCTAACTTCCCAAACAATGCCTAATTTTTTTTTATTTGATTTGTAACTAATGTTTAATTGCGGTTAGTATTTAAGGTGGTCATAAAATAATTTTTTGCAACTCTTTTTGTAAATGTGGCAAAAAGCAATTATTTGTGAGAACGCGGATTTGTACAAATTATTTTTAGTAATGTCCACACAAGTTTTTCATTCTATACATCCTCAAAGTTATTTAAAATCAAGAAATTAATTAAAAACTTGAATTTGTTAAACAGTATATTTATATCATCAAATAGAATAGAAAAAATCAATATATTGGTGAGTAAAAAAGTATCCCATCTTGATGTATCCAAATTATCTCGAGAGTCAAGTTTTAAATCGCAAAGCTTTTTTATCTTCTTATATTTGAATCTGTACAATATGGCACCTTCACATATGTACATCACCAAGTAGGACCCTTCTTCGGATTCTTCACGAACAACGCCAAGTATAGAGTACCCATACGAGTAATAATTAAGTCTACGCTCGTAGTGCCACATTTGTGGGAACACTTGAGCGACCTTCTCAAGATTGACACAATAGTTCACCGTCCCTCTCCATTTCGAGCACATCAAATAGCAATTTTTGAAAGTAACTCAAGTTGAGTAAATACAAATGACCTCACTGTTGGACCATTTTAATATCTTTTATTTATTTATTTATTTATATTTATTATTTTTTGGTGTAATTTGTAAGATCCTCGTGACTTATAAATAGTTCTTCTTATCTACTCTTTTCTACACTAACTATTTGTTATACTTGAGAGATTACTAGTCGAAGAATGATGTTTTTCTTAGTAGAGATTTGGGTTCACCATCTTATGCAAAGTTGGCCTGAACCATACGACAAGTAGTCTGGCTATTGTATTCTAGAGGGGACAAGTCATAGTTTCGTGACTGCTGTATTGGTATTTGGATTCTTCCTACTGCAGTGGGCTTGATCTCCTTAAAAAAAACAAGATATACATGCCTCAGCTTGATCTATTTGTATCTCATTTTCTTTACATTATTTATTAATAAAATATAATTCTTCTGGTATTTTCACCATCACTCGCGACACCCCAAAATACCTAAAATTCCTATGGTCCTTTCCTTTTTTAATCTGAGGCATTGGTATTCTTTCAAGTTGCTCTTGATCGACATTAAAACACAATAAAGTCTCCTAATGGTAACAAAACCAATGTATTGCCCCTTCCCAAAAGATAGCTTGGGTGAGGACTAGATCATTGGACCAGCGTTTGAAACAAATGTCGGTGAGCCTCCACATGTCAGTTTACGACAAATAGACTTCAAATTGATATAAATCTAGTAAAAACCTGTGTAAGTGAACAACTTTGTAGTGAGGTGATTTCAAACGATTGAAAGCTAAATAATCGCCATAAACTAGGCTATCGACATAGTCGAGAGGAGAGGGAAGTATCTTGTAATGCTTTGTTGTAGGATTATACATATAGTAGTTAATGGGATAATATGTGTCATCACTTCTAGTAGAGTGATGAATATACTCATCTTGAGAGCTTGAGCAGAGAAATAGGTCATTGCAAGACTGTAAAATTTGTATGCCTAAAGGATCGTCGACAAAATTGAGTGACATTGAAGGTGCCTTAGCTACCTTTTGTTGGTATTTTGTCATGGTCATGGAAAGAGATGAATTTGAAAGTCGGGTTGTGGGATAATTTCACATCATTGATTGAGTGAGAAAATTTTATATAATATTTCACTTAATTGTATCTATTTCATAATATAATAGTTTCATGTCATCAGTTGAGTTAAGAAAATTTTATATAATATATTAATTTATATAATATTTCATTTACGAATCTCATAAGAATGAATTATAAAGAATCACTTAAATCAAGTCGGCCTAACACTCGCTGACCTAAAATAAAATGTTATCAAAAGACTTTAAATATATAAATATAAATTCAAATAATATTATTAATTTTGAATTTTTTTTTATAAAATTTGTGTAAGGGTTATAAAACAAAAAGAAATGAAAATTGCTATAAGTTATCCCGTAGTTAAAGCTTACATATTTAAAATGAAGTCTATGCTAAGCCTTGTTTGTCAATTATACATCTATAAGTTATCATACAAGCACATCTTTTCGTAAAAAGTCAAAAAATTACTAAAATAGCAGATTCTCAAATGAGACCTAAGGAGAGAAAAAATTGAAGACTAAACCTCAACCTATTCTAAATTGGTGGAATTTTTTTTAAATATTAAAGTGTCTTTTTATAATTATAGACAAGATATTTTCAAAATATGGCTTTGTTTGGTTATGTTTTCAAAAGGTGATTCTACACTGAGTTTTGAATATGGTGTTTGGAACGTGTTTTGGAAACGCGTTTCCAAAACTCTATAGAGAAGTCTGTACCAGCCGCGCTTTTCAGAATTTTTTTTTTTTACAAATTTTGCCTAACCGGTCGTCCAGCCGGTTGACCAGAATAGTGATTTTTTTTTTTTTTTTTTCAATTGATATGTTACTTTTTTATATAATTGAAAAAAACATTTTCTGAAATTTTTAAAATTTTTTATGTGCTTCAAAATAATTTTGAGTTGTATGTTTAGTTATGAGTTGTAAATTTTTGTATCAAATATCAAATGTCACATCAACAATTCCCCACTCAAATCAAAACTATTTTCAAAACTTTTTACCAAATAAATTTTCTGCACTCAAATCATAATTCCAAACCCCACAAACTCAAAATACAACTCATACTCTCAAATCATAATTACAAAACTCTACCAAATGCAACCGTAGAGTTTTTTTTTTTTTTTTTTTCATTTTATTTAATAAAGTGAACATTTTAAAGTAGAATAGGTATTTTTCATTTATAAACTAAATCGACACATGCATTTTCTAAATCTGTGATATTATGCTGGTGAGTAGATGCCTTCTTTTTTTTTGTTGTGTGGAGGCCTTTTCAAAGCAAGCGTTATAAAAACGATTCTTATTAACAAGTGTCTTAATAACATTACTTATCCAAAAAAGTCTTAATAACATTGGTTAAGAAAATTTAGAAGAAGACTGCCATATATTACGTTATTTTGTCACCATTATATCATTGGATATATGGCATGATACTATGTTTTTATTAATTTCTTAATAATTATATCTCCAAATAAGAAAATCAATCATAAATGTCCATATAAGTGGTGACACAATCCAATGCAAAAAAATCCAATAACATTAATCTTTCTCAATTTAAAATAATTGTAAATTTTTAATGGCAAATACTTATTAAGAAAATAGACAACTGTGTGTGTCAATTTCCGACCACGCTGCCAAATTAGTACTCAGCTGGAGAGCACCGGCAGAATAGATTAAGCCCGAACGACCTGCAACAGAAAGAAGAGATTCCGGCAGTGGTTCGTCCACCCAGGGGCACTCCGACGATCAAGTCAGTAATCAAATATCTCTCAAAGATAACCAATAGTGCTTAACTCACTAGACAGGGCAAAAAAAACATACCTTAGACCCATGGAGGTGCCTCTCTTTTATAGCCAACACAATCCTAGTCCCAATAGAAGCCTAGCTCCAATGGACTTAGGATTACTGCTAATCTTGGACTCCAAGTAGAATTAGGATAAACTCTCTAAGAGTCTTATTTTTACCCAAACTGAAGTCTTCTCTCAATCTACGACTCTTGTCCCTTATCCGCTTATCTCGGATTCTGGTATCCTCGCAGATAACCTCGGCCTAGCCGAGATCATCTCGGCATCATGACCAGGACATGTGACACCTCGACTGACACTTCGGTGTCACCTCGGCCATGTGTTGTCATTCAAAAATTATATCCCCACAACTGCCCCCTAGGTTCTATTACCTCGGCATCCTGAGGTGATGGAACCTATATCATTTCTTCCATTTAGCACGTCGGCTAAGCTCGCTTCATCATCTATTGCCGAAGTCAGAACTCGTTGGCTCAATATGACCAAGACCTATAGTTTGCTTTCATCAATGCCTTAGAACCAATGACCAAGTTTGTTCAAGTTTCTCAGCCGAAACCGTCCTCCTAGCTGAGGTAGTTGCTTCATTGAATCAAGAACTCCAAGAGTTCCAGCACGCGTATGAGCTGGCACGCACAGTATTTCAACTATTTTTACCACACGTCTTTCCCCTACTAGATCGTACCTGATATGCGCTATCAAGTCGCATCACTTTTGCGTGCGCTGTCTGACAAGCACGTCGTCCAAGGCACCATAATTGCCATTTTGCCGCCATTTTATGCTTTTGATCAACTCTCTCTCCGTCTTTTCACTTCTGCATCTTCGTTCTTGTTCAAACTTTCTCTCTCAAATCCTCCATTGCTGCTTTTGTGAAGCTTTTTGCAACCAGTTTCACTCTCTCCTTTCGGTAAGGCTTTCGCTGCACTTCTTTGCTTACTACCACCGTCTGACACCGGCGTACTTCACACTGGCCTTTTTGTAATCTTAACTGTGTAATCTCCTCGGGGTGTAGCACCTCGGTTGTACCCACTAATCGGTTTATCTCAGCCTCGGCTTAACACTTGAAAATATTTTTTACAATATTTTCACAAGTGTTATTTACAACTCAATACTTCACTCTTAGCAAGACTTCTGTTTTCAAATTTCTTCCAAGTCTTGGCAACATGGTAATCTCGGCAAGTATGTAGATATTTCTTTCAACATAACCTTAGCTTAACTTGTAAATTTTTCTCAAAATTTCAACAAGTGTTTAAACCAATCTTCTTTTAGCATAACCTCGGTTAACTTTAACTTGTAAACTTAAATTTCAACAAGAGTTAAACGTGACCTCTAAAAACTTCAACTTGTAACCTTAAATTTCAACAAGCGTTAAACGTGACCTCGGTTTAACTTCAACTTGTAACCTTAAATTTCAACAAGTGTTAAACACGTCCTCGGTTTAATTTCAACTTGTAAATTTTAATTTCAACAAGTGTTAAACACGTCCTTGGTTTAACTTCAACTTGTAAATTTCAATTTCAACAAGTGTTAAACACGTCCTCAGTTTAACTTCAACTTATAAATTTTAATTTCAACAAGTGTTAAACATATCATCGGTTTAACTTTAACTTGTAAATTTCAATTTCAACAAGTGTTTAAACATGACCTCGGTTTAATTTCAACTTGTAAATTTCAATTTCAACAAGTGTTAAACACGTCCTCGGTTTAACTTCAACTTGTAAATTTCAATTTCAACAAGTGTTAAACATATCATCGATTTAACTTCAACTTGCAAATTTCAATTTCAACAAGTGTTAAACATATCATCGATTTAACTTCAACTTGCAAATTTCAATTTCAACAAGTGTTAAACATAACCTCGGTTTAACTTTAACTTGTAAATTTCAATTTCAACAAGTGTCTAAACCAATCTTGGCTTGTGAAATTCCAACTCCCAAGCATCTTTCTTTAGCCCTTTGCCCCCTAATGTGAACTTAAGTTCCACTTGGGTTCTCATTAGGCACATGGCTTTGACCTCGTCGCCGATGTAAGATTTGAACAAAGACTGGCCGAGGTTATTAACCTTGGTCTCTTTACTAAGGCACTTAGCTCCAATCTGTTTCTGATTTTGCCGATATGACAAGTCCAGGTTAACCCAACTTAGTTCAACTTTGTTATATGCAAGTAAAGTTTCTACTCTGCCATATAATAAGTCTAAGTCATTCGTCATGTTTCAATCAAAAACATCGTCATAGGGCTGGTCGGTCCTATCGTACAGATTTCAAAAATCAAACTAGCACTTCAGCCATTATGTCCCATTACTGGCAACCTTTCTCAGGCTGAGGTCCCTAACTTTGAACTCTCTTGGGCTGACCTTCTTGTTGTAAGCCCTAGCAAGTTGTTGCTGGTATGCCCCCAGCCGAATTGTTGTTCTGTCGCATGTTGCAGGTGGATTTCAAAGCTTTTTCATGCTTTTTTACATAGGCTTCAGCTTCCTTTTGTATGTAAGGCCAAAAGAATCCCTACGATATTGCTCTATGGGCTAGGGATCTGCCCCTTGCATGGCTTCCACATACTCCTTTGTGGACCTTATATAAAAATTCTTTAACTTGGGCCAGGCTCTTCTCTTCTCGGACTTAATCATCTAGGTCGAGATCTTGTCTTCTGGGATCTGGGATTTGAGATCTGGAATCCAGGATCTGCTCACTTGGGCTAAGCTCTTGTCTTCTCGTATCCAATGTTATCTCAGCTTCGCTTCGGCGAACCATTTCTCTTCTCTTGTTTGGACGCCTTTGTCCCTGGCGTGTCTTCCTCGGCTCTGGCATACTTTTCTATCCGGGCCATCAGCTCCTCTATGCTTTTCGGCAATGTCTTTGCCAGTGATTTTCAAAGCTGGCAATCATCCTTCAAGCTGTTTTTAAACGACACGACCGCCACCTCTTGATTGCATCCTGGTATTCGGTTGAATACCTCATAATACCTTTTGGCATAGCCCCTAAAGCTTTCATCCTCGCCGATCTTCAGGGCCATTAGGGCGTCCACCCTCAATGGCTGTAGCTTGTTTGTCACGAACCTGGCCACAAACATCTCGGCCAGGCCTTCCCAGGTTTTCATAGTTCCTTTCGACAACTTGTGAAACCAGTCCGATGCAATTTCTCCGAAGGATGAGGGGAACACCTTGCAGAACAACGGCTCGTTCCCGGTGTACAATGCCATCGAGTTTAGGTACAAGTCGACGTGAAGGTTGGGGTCCTACTTACCGTCGTAGATCTGGAATCTCGGCATGCTAAACCTCTTCGGGGATTCAAATTTGTCCAATTCTACCAAGAACGGCGTTCTCGGTTTGACTGGAGAGGTTACCTTGGCATCTTGTTGCTTCCTCTGTAGGTGATCCCCCAGATCTTCTTTGGTCTGTCCAGGAGCTCGGCTATCTCCTGACTTCAACCTTTTCGGTGCACTACTCTCAGTTTCATTATGGGTTCTTTTGGACTTCCCTCCATTGGTTGCGTCGAAGCACCTCCTGCCCTTGAACATGCCGATGTTCTTTGGGGTCGGCTTCCTTGGTGCGATGCGTCCTCCTCGATTCTTCCCTTCTTGACTCTCCTCGCCCGACCTCCCTTGAAGGCCGGTGACAGTGTTTTTCGGTCCTGGTGTGTTGGGGGACTGTAGGGACTATTTTCTGCCCTCTTTTCGGGCATCCTCCTTTGCCACTGGAATCGGCGTATCTTGTAGTGGGAACGGTGGCTGCATGACGTTATTCTGCATCATGAAATTGACCACTGTTTGTAGGTCCGCCAATTTGTTCATCATAGCCTTTACCTCATCGTCCCTCCGTAGGCATCTTTCTTTCCATACCTGGAGGTCGTCCTCGTTGTAATACTCATTTCGATCCGTTTTCTTTGGTACGTCGCTCTCTTGGCCAACGCCCTTTTCCTTCGTGATTCTTATCACGAGTCTCTTCGTTGCAGTTGACTTCTTCGACGTCAGAGTCAATATGTTTCCCATTCTCAGTAGGGGTGTCGTCTCCAACCTTCTCTTTCAGTCCGTCGTTGGCTATCTATTCTCCTTTCTTTCCCACAGACGGCGCCAAATTGTGTGTGTCAATTTCTGACCACACTGCCAAATTAGTACTTAGCTGGAGAGCACCAACAGAATAGATTAAGCCCGAATGACCTGCAACAGAAAGAAGAGATTCCGGCGGTGGTTCGTCCACCCGGGGGCACTCCGACGATCAAGTCAGTAATCAAATATCTCTCAAAGATAACCAATAGTGCTTAACTCACTAGACAGGGCATAAAAAACATACCTTAGACCCATGTGGGTGCCTCTCTTTTATAGCCAACACAATCCTAGTCCCAATAGAAGCCTAGCTCTAATGGATTTAGGATTACTGCTAATCTTGGACTCCCAGTAGGATTAGGATAAACTCTCTAAGAGTCTTATCTTTACCCAAACTGAAGTCTTTTCTCAATCTAGGACTCTTGTCCCTTATCCGCTTATCTCAGATTCTGGTATCCTCGCAGATAACCTCGGCCTAGCCGAGATCATCTCGGCATCATGACCAGGACAGGTGACACCTCGGCTGACACTTCGGTGTCACCTCGGCCACGTGTTGTCATTCAAAAATTATGTCCCCACAACAACCAGTTCAAAAGAGTTAATAAATGAATTTAGAGCACTCTTTAATAAAATTAAAAATAAAATTATCTTATAACTTTTCAATGGGGCCTTGAGAAATTTTGAGAAAATGGGATCTTTTATCAAGTGGGGGCCTAAAGCGCAAGTTTCACTCGCTTCGACTTTAAGCCGGCCCTAACTTTAACACACGAATAAAATTATGAACAAATAATTTTTTATCGCCTATTGCCTATGAGAGTAAGGGATTTGGAAAAGGAAAGGAAAAAAATGTGTGAAACTACATGAAATGTAAGTATATCTTATTTACATTTCACTTACTTTTTTCATTTTCATTTTTCTTTTCAAATTTCTCCTCAAATCCTCTAACCAAACACATAAGTAAATGCAACGAAAAGACTAGAAAATAAAATAATGAAACAATTAATATATTAACATTAAATCAAACAAAGTCTTAAGCAACAAACGTCACCACTTGGAGCATTCACACTTGAAACAAAGACTAATAGGGCGTCCTACAATGACTTCCACGAAAAAAAATAATATTTGTAATGTGCAAACAAAGACTGAGAGGACTATCAATAATTCAATATCAAAATCATCACAGTATGGTGGTTGGTTACTTCTTGGAAAGAGTCCTATAGTTGCCATCAAAGAAATAAACAAAAGCAATTTGCCTAATAATTGTTTTCAAATATTATAAAATAAATTTAAAAAAAAAAAACAGATTTTATAGTAAGCATATACTCTTGCGTTGCCATGGATCACTAAAACTATTGGAACAATCTTCTATATAAAATAAATAACTTGAAACTAAATCAAACAAATAAAAATATATTACTTGCAGAATTTATTTAACAAAATGAATGAGTACAAAAAATGATCAAGTCGAGTGTGTGACACTCTGTCTTTAAGACAAATTCGCCCCGCTCAGGTGCTCATGGAAAAATGACGCTTATCTCTCAGGATACAATGATCTAAAACAGATTGTACTGTGTTCTATACTCTAAAAATTTTTCCTAAAAAACTAATATGAAGAACAATGCAAACAAAGAGCAAAACCGAGAAGAGAATATGATTTCTGGATGTGCAAACTGGTGGAAGATGATCTCTATTTATAAGAAACTTGGTGACTGTTTGAACAGGTTCAAGTTTGAAGTGAACATGTGCTATACAACCTAAACAGATACAATTCAAAATGAACAGATACAAACTTCAAACTAGACAAGTGCAGACTGCTTGAACCTACTGGAAATTAAATCTATCCTGTTCAACCTGTTGGAAAATGAACTGAAAAAAGGCACTGTTTGGACAAAAAATTTAAATTAATTTTGTTTAGAAATTAAAATAATTTTCCTACAAGAATTTGAAAAATTTTGTCCATAGGACCCAACCCACAACCCGCACCCGGCCTGGATGGCGGCACGCGTGTGGTGGTTTGAGCCAAAGCTCACTTTGTTCATAACTCTTCCCTTCTACAAACTTGGAATGCCCCTTGGGACCCAATCCAAGTTTGTCCACCTAGAGCTTATAAACACATATAAGCTCTCTTAAAGTTTCAAAGTGGGACAACTATTTCAAGAAAACCCATATTTTACTTCTTTAATTGTCCATTCCACGAACCTGAAAACAACGTCAACTTCTCATTCACTCATAAATGGTTTTGACAAACCGTTTGCACCGTGTGACTTACCATGCGGCAAGGAACACGTCACCTCTTTGGACCCACCCTAAAAGACGTGTGGGACCCACTCAAATTTGGGCTCAAAGTTGGCCCAAAATAAACCTATAAAAACCATATTTCCAACAGAAACCTCAGTTGACTCTGAGCATTACAAATTCTAAGTTTTAAAACTCAGTTCACCTCACCATTTCCTCTTAATTATACCTTCAAACATGAAGCCTGCTACTGCAAACAAGGCTTTTCCGAAGGACTTATGCCCTCCACACTTGAAGCAATCTCTCTTCGCATCTTAAAAATATGCAAGGGGTTGCCGCTTGTAATTGTAGCGATAAGTGGTGTGTTTTGGCTATACAAAGGACAAGAGCAGAATAGATGAATGAGAAATGCCTTATCGCAATCTTGGTGTTGAATTAGAGGGCAATGACAAACTAGAGAGTATGAAAAAAGCAATCTCTCTTAATTACAATGATCTGCCTTATTATCTGAAGATCTGACATGAAACAATAAAATTTTGGAATATGAAAGATGATCTAGCTTTGGAGTATGAAATGAGACCTAATTTATTAATATGATGGAGTTTTGTAATATGAAATGTCATGTAGTTTTGGAATATAAAATAGGACCTAATTTATTAATATGATAAATATTACGAGAAAAAATTGTAAATGAAATTTGTTTGTATAACATTTTTTAACTTTATTATTTTATTTAGCATTTTCTCCATCCTAAATATTTGTCCATATATTATTGGCCTATTTAGTGTAGCTTATCATAATTTGAAAATTGATAATCAAAAAGTAAAAGTTAAAAATAGGTATTTTTTTTAGCTTTAGATAATGATTATTTTTTTTTAACATATTTAAGTTGTTCTTATCTAATAAGCATTATATAAAATAGTCTGATATAAACTCTTAAAAAACTTATTTAGCATTTTTGTAATAATAGTAATCAGGGGCGGAGCTAACATGGGCCCAGGGGGGTCACGTGCCCCCTCTCGGGTTTTGGAATTTTTTTTTTTTAAGCAAACATAAAGAAAATATTTTAAATAAAAAATTTATAAAAATATTATTTTAAATGTCAATGATATTTTTAAAATAATAAGAATAATAATTGTCATTTTGATTGAAAATAAAGTGATTACAATATTATTATCTTTGAAAATTCCAGTATAATAGTAATGTCTATCACTATTGACATGCAAACATAATTAATCTTAATGAAAATATAGAATTTATTGAATTATTAGTTACATTTGACATGTAGCGTTCATTTTCCATGTATTTCTTTACTATTGGTTGGTGATATCACATGTTAATAATAACGTAGTATAACTATTATATTGATTTTTTACGCATATTTTGTATAAAAAATTATTTTATCCTTATATAATTTATTTTAAAACTTTATATCCATGACTTTTTTTTAATATTTTCCATGATACACGAATTACAAATAATATTTAGCTTATTTGGTTCTAGTTTTCAAAAAATTCTACATTTTTATTTTCCGTATTTTAATGTTTTCAATAAAAATTTTTAATATTTTAAGCAAATTTTTTTAATTTTTAAACACACCTAACATAAATATACCTAAAAAGTATAATATTTGTGAAAAAAATCTTTAAAAAATACACTAATTACCAAAAAATATAAAAATAATATGAAAATTCAGTACATTTTTCATATTTTTGTGTATTTATTAATTTTTTAAAATATTTTTTCACAAATATTTTACTATTTGGATACATATCTAAGTAATGTGCATCTAAAAAAGTAAAAAAATTATTTAAAATTTAAAAAATATTCACTAAAACCAAAAAAATACGAAAAATAAAATACTTAGTTTTCAAAAAACTGAATTCAGAAAACTAAAACCAAACACACTGATTATTATTATTATTATTATTATTATTATTATTATATCTTTTTTGAAGTTAATGGTAAAAATTTATGTGAAATATTTTTATAAAAAATTTTAATAGTGTAATTAATAAGTGCCCCTCTGATTTAATTTCTTGGCTCCGCCACTGATAGTAATTACCGTCATAACTGGTGGTCTGTGATAGTGATCATATGTGTGGTGGTTCAAATACTAAATCCAAACAGTAACATTATAAGAAATCTGTTTATTTTGTAACATTATTTTTCACATAATTATTGATGATGACTAAGGGTAGGTACAATTGGGAGAGATATGTGCCAAGATGGGAGCCAACTATGAACTCTCTTTTTATGATTCAAACAGTGTAGAGTTTGTAAAGAAGATGATTCATAAAGAAAAAAAAATCAAATTATTCACATTATATTTAACTTAAAACAATATATATTTTATTTTTAAAATAATATATTATGTTTCGTTCTTTAAATTAATTAGTCAATGACACTTATTTGGTTTCTCACTCCTTTCTATTTTCATCCTACTTTCGTAGGAATGGCAACGGGTTGGGGCGGGGCTGGGAATGACACTCCCCGTCCCCGATCCCCGAAGGTAAGAAAATCTCCGTTCCTACCCCCGCCCTCGATCTTCAACGAGGAACCCATCACCTCCCCCGCCCCCATCCCCTAACGGGGATCAGGTTTCCCCGACCCCGAAAACTCCCCGACAGATCTGTTCAACACACACACACACACACACACAAGAACAAAAAAAAAAAATTTAATCTATATAATGGACGACAAATCTGTTCAACACTTACACAACAACTGTTTAGATCAACAACAACAGATATATTTATATATATAACAACTTTAAAATAATAATAATAATAATTTGTTCATCAACAACAATAGATATATATATATATATAGGGAGAGAGGGCTTCACGATCTGTCTATTGATCAAGATGTCGGTCGGACCACGATCTGTTCAGATCGGTGGCTTTATGGTTCACGGTTCACGATCTGTTCAGATCGGTGGCAACGGAGAGCTTCACGGATGGAGGGCTTCTTCACTTCTTCAGATTTGTTCAGATCAGTGGCTACTATTCTCTCACTCCTTCACGGGCTTCACAAAGGGCTTTAGATTGGTGGTAGTGGTGGTGGATCATGTTGATGATGATAAGAAGTGAGAGACTGAGAGAGAGAAATCTGAGTAAGTGAGAAAGAGAGAGATGAGAGATGTGGTGCGACTGAGAGAGAGAGAGAGATAGAGAAGTGAAAGTGAGATGACAGTTTGGTTCATATATATATAGAGAGAGGGGGTAAAATAGTAATTTCACTTCGAGGATAAATGGGGACGGGGACGAGGATGGGCCAGGTACGGGGCTGGCACACACATCCCCGTCCCCAGCCCCGAAACTAATCGGGGCTTGATTTTTGAATACCATCCCCGCCCCGTTGGGGATATTTTTGGGAAAAAACACATCTCAAATTGGGATCGGGGGTCGGGTCCCCGTCGGACCGGGTTTAAATTGCCATCCCTGTAACTTTCCTCACCGCTATCCCACCTTTATATATTCACTTTTTTAGTGGATAGGATAGGTATGGCATGGGTCTAGCTTTTTTACTTAGGCGTCTATTTCAAGTTTGTTCCGATCAAGTTGCAGATTATCTAGACCGACTTAAAATAGTCTCTCACGAATCACAAAACAAGAGGAAAATTGTCTTTTTTTAAATTTTTTAGAGATGGATTTTCCTCAGTATTAAAGGGAGTTGTTCAGATCCGTAAGATTTTGATTATTTAAATCGTTTATTTTAAAAATCCTTCATGTAGATCATTTCTAAAAAATATTAAGTGAATCCAATAATCATAAATTTTTAATTTTATCATATTTGTCACTAAAAATTATTAAATTTATTAATTTGTATAATATTGCTTTTAAGACTTACATGAATCCCATTAGAAGAAGAGAGAAAAGAAATTAAAAGTATTCTTTCTCAACTTTTTAATAATTAGTTCTTTTAATTTATTTAAATTATTTTCATTTCATAAATTATTCACTGACACAAATTATCAAAATTTAACATTAAAAAATATATATATAAATAACACTCATAAAGTGCACCAAACAAGACCAAGGAAACCACTTAAACCACAAACATCCCCTCATGGAGCATTCCCACTCCAAACAAAGACTCAGGGTGTGTTTGGTTTGATTTTGAGAGACAAATTTTTTTTACAAAAAAAATTGGGAAATATAGCGATCCCGGGTTTACCCCTTGTGGTACTGTGATCCGGACATGTGTCCGTGGATGTTAGTAGTTGAGTATTGTCTTTTTTACATCCTTTCCTACTTTGTATTTGAGTTATAGGATGTATTGGGCAGGTTTGTTACAGGTTGGTTGTGTTTGGAAACCAAGTGTTGCTGCCCAGAATTTTGGTTGGTCGCTCGAGCGAGGGTTTGGTCGCTCGAGCGAGAGTTGGTTTTTGTGTCTGGTGGCTTGAGCCAGAGTGGCTGCGCTCGAGCGAGCGATTGCATCTGGCTCAGACCTGAAAGTTGCATTTCTTGGCTCGAGCGAGCTTTTCTTCGCTCGAGCGATCTGGTTCGTTCTTCGCTCGAGCGAGCGGTTCTTCGCTCGAGCGAGCGTCGTGTTGCAAATCGGAAGATTTGAACTGTTGGCTCGAGCGAGCGTGTCTTCGCTCGAGCGAGGACAGTTTCTTGTGTCTGGTCGCTCGAGCGACCAAGGCTTCGCTCGAGCGAGCCTGTTTATATCAGCTAGCAGCAGCCGAACCCAACCTCACTTTTTCATACCTTTTCATCTAAAATTTGAGACTCTCTCTCTCTAAACTTACTCTCTCTCTAAGGTTTGATCTACCTAGGGTGATTTCCTACCCTAAGTCCTTTGTTAAAAAGATAGAGGGTGACTTGGGCTTCGATTTAATCTGAAAATATTTGGTTTTGGAGCAAGTTGGGTGTTAGGTCTTCATCTCCTTTGAGCTCAAACTTTGAGGTAGGGATATCCTACTCCTCTTTATGGATTTTGTCTTTTAATTTTAGCATTTTGATGTGTTGGAAGTTGTTGTGTAATTTTGAGAAAGCATTGGGCCTTTGTGTAATTTTACAAAAGTTGGGGTTTATTTATAATGAACCTAGAGGTATGTTTGGTGTAGAAACATGGGATTAATGTTGAAATAGTGATGGAAAATGGAACCTAAGGGTTGTAATGTTAATTATGGAAAATGTCCTAATTACATTGATTAATTAATTGGGATAATTAATTGTAAGTAATGAGGAATTGAAATGTTGATTTTATATCCATTTGTCGCATTTATTTTCTGTATAGAAATAACTGCTTTGGGCTATCGGTGGATGATAGTCTTGATTGTTGTAGACAATGCATGATGATTAGGCAAACTAAAACTGATCATTGAAGTGTGTCATTGAGTGTGACGGTTGAAGGAATACATTAAATTTATGTATTGATTGATGTGTATAATAATTGTTTATATGCATTGTGTGTTGTGTTGGAGGAGATAGGGGATGTACTCCATGGTTTAGGGGAAGATAGGGGATGGACCTCTAAACCGGACGTTGTTTGGGAGAAGATAGGGGATGGACTCCAGAGATATAGCTCATATGCTTATCTAGTGATGTGTTGACACAGCTCTTATGCTTGTCTTTGGAAGTATTGATATAGCTAGTATGCTTGTCTTTTGTGAAATGGAAAAATGTTTAATATGAGTTACTGTCTCATATAGATTGTTTGGTCAGGTTCTGAGCCATGGTTATAAATTGAGAATTTGTAAGGAAATGGGGAATGAAAATGTAAAGTGTTGGCCACCTATCAACTGCTAATCTTTTAGTCATTATTCATAACTGGTTTAGTGTATTTCTACTGGGCTGTGGCTCACCCTATATGGGAACATCATTTTCAGGTACAGGTAGCATGCCACCTCCAAGGACATAGCTTGGGAGGCTAGGGGCGGGAAGACTTTTTTTGTTGTCTTTTTTGATGTATTACATATAAATTCAAGCCAAGGGCTTAATGTGTAAATGAGTTAGTACTCTACTTTTTGTAACCAAGTGTTAACTTGGAAAGCTGTAAGCCCTTAGGGCATTTGCTTTTGTTGTTAACATGTAATACTTTTATAATGAAACTCTGTTAATGGAAGAATGTGGATCTTTTATATATCAATGCATATCTATATTGTTGGGTTTTATGTTGTTATTTTGAGGGCGTTACAGGAAAAGAGTTTAGAAATTTTTTTGATTTGTTTGGTTGTATATTTTGGAAATAGTTTTGGAGCATAGAAATTTGGAATGATTATATATTTTGTTGTAATTGAGTAGATGTGTGTGAGAGAAAAAGTGATTGAGAAGGAGAGAAGAGAGAGAAAAAGTAATTGATTGATGTGTAGGAGAGAGAAAGTGATTTTGGAATTTTTTTTTTCCAAAATCACTAAACCAAACAAAATTTTAGAAATTTGTTTCTCAAAAACAAACCAAACAAGGCCTTAGCATCTTGCAGTGACCAAAAATTCTAATATACACCATTTAAAAAAAATTTACTGTATATTATATATATATTCTTAATTAAGTTATTTTCTTAAAATTATGACTAATTTTTTTGTTTAGTTATGATTTATAAAATTTTTTAATTATATCTCTTTTTTTTTTATTTAACTATAGTATTTTTTTTAATTATAATTCAAAAAAAGTAAAGTTATATTATCTTTCCTTTTAATTATAAATGCATATCATGCACATTGAAGGGTGTTCATTTCCCAGCTGTGACTTTCACGAAAAACAACAAAGGTTACACGCAATCAAAGACTTTAACATTATCAATTTATCACAACAGAATACTGGTTACTTCCTAGAAAGAGTGCGGAAGTTGCCATCTCTGTTTTCACAAAAATAAAATAAAAAATGGCTGAAACTGCTAATAACGCCTAATACTGCTAACAAATACACACAAAACAGAAAATGGCTGAAACTGCAGTGTTCCATCTTCTAGCCAACTTTACACCCTTCCTTCAGCGAGAGGTGAATTTGTTGAGTGGAGTTCGGGAAGCAATGGAAGACATCAGAGATGAATTCTAGCGCATGTCGGCTTTCCTCAGAGTTGCTGATGCTACAGAAGAAAGGGACCCCGAACTGAAAGTTTGGGTCAAACAAGTCCAAGATGCTGCTTATGACACTGAATATGTTCTTGACAAATTCAAGCTTCACCTTGCACAACATCACCGCGATGGATTCAGTGGTTTCCTTCGTAAGTCTTTCTACTTTGCCAAGACTTTAATAGCTCGCCACCAAATTGCTTCTGAAATACAAAGAATCAAGTCTAGGGTCGTCAATATTTCCGAGGGACGTAAAAGATACCATGATAAATATGGTATACTACGGCAAGGCTCAAGGTCCAATGTTGTTAACAATTGATGGTATGACTATCGTGGTGATGCACTTCTACTCGAAGAAGCAAAGCTAGTGGGCATTGTGTCACGCCCCAAGCTCCGTCACAACGCCGCACACTCATATAAGTGAGCATGCAAGGCTAAGAATCTAATCACATAACCCACAATGTAAAATACTCAAATTAAATCCTTAATTGTCATAATGCCAAAAATCAATAAAAATAAATAGTTCTTATATGAAAATATCTACCAAATCCACTAATTTAATCCATTAACAAAACAATAATCCAAGTACTTAAATCATAGTCCTACTCTCGGCACTCCCACATGTAAAAATCCCGCGCAGCTCTACTCTTCAGAATCTGAAAAAAAATAAATAAGGGTAAGCTAGATAGCCCAGTAAATAACCAACCATCACTGTTAGCTAGATCAAGTATGCAAAAATAAATAAATAAATCGATAACCAATAAATATAATTTTCCTACAGTTCAATAAATGAATAATTATTTGTAAGATGGTTTCATAGCTAAAAATAAACAATCTACAATACATTTTAAATGAAAAGCCAATGTGATAATTCAAAGTAATTCGTTGTTCAAATCGATGGTTAGATATTCAGATAGTTCAATGATTTGATTCACAAAACCCAAGTCTTAATGACTACGGTCACTTAGCCCGTGACAAGGCACAGAACCACACATAGGCCGGTGGTAAAGCCCCAAAAGAAACTAGTTTCTGTGCCAATAAATAACTCCCATTGGCTAGGGTTCAAATCATAGTCAGATTAGAGTGATGTTCAAAATTCAAACAATACACAAATTTTAAATAAAATATTCGATATTTTCAGAATAAATGTTTAGTACAATTTTCAGAATAGTTTCACCAAATATTCAAATAATTTTCATAATAATATTCGATATTGTTTTATACTTGACCCATATTTTATTTTAAAGGAACATGAAGGCTATAAATAAATATTTATGATTTTAAACGATTCGATAGGAATAAAAATGAACCAACAGTGATAGAGGGTTACTTACCTCAAACAACTAAAATAATATTTCCCAAGCTAATCTCAAATTACCAAGATCCACCTCAATCTCACAAACCTAATAAAATATTACACCGCATAAACAATTATTATGTGCACCCATCTTTCTCTTCTTGTAACAATAATAGAATAAATTAACCCAATTGCCTATTAGGAACTCCCACAATTTGGCATCAAAACAAAGCCATCACGGCTTCGGAAATTCTCAACCCATATTATTCTATTGTTGTTTATATACATGTAAAAATTTGTAATTGCTTGAAGTCAATCTTGTATCCCACAAACACACCACCATTAAACTTAACCTATCACATATTAATCTCAAAATATGAACCACCCAACCGGGATGCAAAATACACTCTAAAATTGAGCAAAAATTGAGACCCCCAACATAGACTATATCAATATATTTATTTAATCATATATGCCCATAAAATCATCTATTGATATATTAACACCAAAATCATAGATAAGAATACAATAAAATAAATCTTACCTAAGTGATGAATAAAGAAAAATCACCGCTCTATAAATCCTCCTTCTTCACTTTGGTTTTTTTTTTTTTTTTTTTTTTTGTTCTTCCACTTTTCAAACCCTACGCAGCCTTCCTCCCAAGCCCTCTGTTTTTTGTTGTTTTCTTCTCCCAGACAAAGCCACGGCATGATGGCTACTTAACCTAATATTCTTTTCTTTTCCAAAATGACAAAATTACCCACCTATGTTATTGAAATAATAATGCCATCTCATAATTAAATCCTTGATATTACTAAGTGACCCATATAAATTAATGTAATTACCAATCTATCCAAAAATAGTAATATTCAAAACTTGGGTTTTACATCCTTCCCTCCTTAAAAGAAATTTCGTCCGCGAAATTTGACATACCTGAAGTCTCAAAAAGTTGTGGATACTTTCGTTTCATTTCATCCTCGAGTTCCCAAGTTGCTTCTCTTTCTGAGTGATTACTCCATTGAACCTTAACATAGTGGATGACTCGATGCCTCAAAACCTGTTCCTTCATATCAACAATTCGTATAGGGTGTTCCTCATATGTCAAATCCTCCTTAAACTGCAACGGTGCATGATCAATCACATGACTAGGATCTGGTATATACTTCCTTAACATTGAGACATGAAAAACATTATGAACTCCAACTAGTGAAGGTGGTAGGGCAAGTCTGTAAGCTACCTCACCAATTCGATCTAAAACCTCAAATGGCCCAACAAATCTAGGACTCAATTTACCACGAACACCAAACCTCATTACTCCTTTCATAGGAGACACCTTAAGGAACACATGGTCTCCAACCCCAAACACCAAATCACGTCTCCTGTTATCTGCATAACTTTTCTGTCTACTCTGTGCTGTGCGAAGTCGCTCTCTAATAAGATTGATCTTGTCCACTGTTTGTTGCACAATCTCAAGCCCTAACAACTTCCTTTCACCCACATCATCCCAACAAATAGGTGATCTACACTTTCGTCCATATAAAGCCTCATATGGTGCAATCTGAATGCTCGCATGATAACTGTTATTATAAGAGAATTCCACTAAGGCCAAATGCTCATCCCAAGAACCTCCAAGATCGATAACACAAGCCCTCAATATGTCTTCCAAGGTTTGAATAGTTCTCTCTGACTGTCCATCAGTTTGAGGATGAAAGGCAGTGCTAAAATTCAAACTAGTGCCCAAAGCTGTATGCAAACTCCTCCAAAACATAGATACAAATCTGTTATCTCTATCAGACACTATGGTCACCGGAATACCATGCAACTTCACAATCTCCTTGATATACAATTTTGCAAACTTCTCTAAGGAGAACCCTACCTTAAAAGCTAGAAAGTGAGCGGATTTGGTCAATCGATCAATGATAACCCAAATAGCATTGTTCCCACCTTGGGTTCTAGGCAACCCTGTCACAAAATCCATGGTAATATGTTCCCACTTCCACTCGGGAATAGGAAGAGGTTGTAACTTACCTGCAGGTCTCTGATGTTTAACTTTCACTTGTTGACATACCAAACATTGAGCAACATACTGAGCAATTTCCCTCTTCATATCATTCCACCAACAGTTCCTCTTCAAGTCTTTATACATTTTCGTGCTCCCTGGATGTACAGTATATCCTGAACTGTGAGCTTCTCTTAGGATTTCTCTCTTGAGCTCTAAATCATTAGGCACACACAACCTCTCTCCAAATCTCAAGGTTCTATCTTTATGCATACAAAATTCCATCTGAAGCCCTATTTCTATTTCAGCCTTAAGTTTTTGCAACTGAGGATCTCTTCCTTGAGCATCTTTAATTCTATCAATCAATGTGGGTTGAACCCTAAGGTTTGCCAACTGCACTCCATGGTTGTGCCATCTAATCTCAATATTCAACCTTTGCAAGTCCTCTAAGATATTCTTTTGGTTAGTGATCAAGGTAGCCAAATTACTCGGGGTCTTTCTACTCAAGGCATCTGCCACTGCATTGGCTTTTCCCGGATGATAATTGATAGTCAAATCGTAGTCCTTTAATAGCTCCAACCATCGCCTTTGCCTCATATTCAATTCTTTTTGAGTGAAAATATACTTCAGACTTCTATGATCAGTGAATATCTCACATTTCACCCCATACAGGTAGTGCCTCCAGATTTGCAATGCAAACACCACGGCAGCCAACTCCAAATCATGCGTTGGATAATTCTGCTCATATGGCTTCAAATGCCTAGACGCATATGCCACTACCTTATCATTCTGCATCAGGACACAACCCAAGCCCATCTTCGATGCATCACTATAGATGGTAAAACCTTCATGTCCGGACGGAACTATAAGTACTGGAGCAGACACCAATCGACTCTTTAGATCCTGGAAACTCTTCTCACAATCATCAGACCATTCAAATTTAACCCCTTTTTGTGTTAAACGAGTCAAAGGCATAGAAATTCAGGAAAATCCCTTAACAAACCTTCTATAATAACCTGCCAAACCCCAGAAGCTACGAATTTCAGTGACACTAGTAGGCCTATTCCACTCAACCACCGCCTCCACTTTCTTGGGGTCAACAGACACCCCATCTCTAGATATCACATGACCCAAAAATGATACACTCTCTAGCCAAAATTCACACTTCTTTAATTTAGCAAATAATTTCTTCTCCCTTAATATCTGCAACACTATTCTCAGATGTTCTTCGTGCTGCTCTTTACTCTTCGAGTACACAAGAATATCATCAATAAAAACTACCACAAACTGATCTAAGAAGGGTTTAAATACTCTGTTCATTAAATCCATAAAAGCTGCAGGCGCATTGGTCAACCCAAACGGCATCACTAAAAATTCATAATGCCCATATCTAGTTTGGAAGGCTATCTTAGGTATATCTTCCGCCTTAACCTTCAACTGATGATAGCCAGAACGAAGGTCAATCTTAGAAAAGACTTGTGCTCCTTGCAACTGATCAAATAGGTCATCTATCCTAGGCAAAGGATATTTATTTCAGATTGTCACCTTGTTCAACTCTCGATAATCAATGCAAAGGCGAAAACTACCATCCTTCTTTTTCACAAATAAAACAGGCGCACCCCAAGGAGAAACACTAGGCCGAATAAAGCTCTTATCTAGTAACTCTTGTAATTGTTCCTTCAACTCTTTCAACTCTGCTGGGGCCATCCGATACGGAGCCTTGGAGATAGGACCCGTGCCGGGTATCAATTCAATGGCAAATTCAATCTCTTTATCTAGTGGCAACCCCGGTAACTCTTCAGGAAAAACATCGGGAAATTCCTTCACAACTAGAATATCCTCTAACTTCAATTCAGTCTCACGGGTATCTCGCACAGAAGCTAAATAGCCCTCGCAACCATTCCTTAACAACCGTCTAGCTTGCAAAGCTGAGATTACCAGAAGAGGAGTGTTAACTCCACTACCCACAAAAAAAAATTCTGGTTGATTAGGAATCTGAAATACTACCCTTTTGCCTCGACAATCAACATAAGCATAATTGGTTGCCAACCAATCCATTCCAAGAATTATGTCAAAGTCCCGTATATCTAAAACAGTTAAGTCTACAAGCAATTTCCTGTCATCTATACTAACCACACGAGATTTGCAAATTAAGTTAGCAACCACAACCCCTCCTATCGGGGTTTCAACACATAAGTCGATCTCTCTAGAGACACATTTCCATCCATCTTTCTTAACAAATCCCATAGACACAAATGAATTTGTAGCACCAGAATCAAATAACACATGTGCATAAACATAAGACACTAAAACAGTACCTGACACCACCGTGTTGGAAGTCTAAACATCTTGTTGTGTGAGTGCGTACACTCGACCCTGAGTCTTTGGCTTATGACCCCCATTTTTCTTTTGATTTCCTGAAGACTCTTTGTCTGTTGATGCTCCTTTATTTGTCCATGCTTTCTGTTCAGTCTCACGCCCCTTCCGGTTAGGGCAATCAGCTATCCTGTGCCCCGGTTGCCCGCAAGAGAAACAGGCCCCAGTATTCCAACGACACTCACTATCCTGATGGAATCCATTACACCTAGTGCATTGTACCCGATCATTCTTCTTATCAACACTACTACCCATAGTTCGACTTCCCCAACTCCCAACCGAAAAAGTGTTTTGTCTCTTAGTATTGCCCTTCGAACTGTTAGTTTGGAAGTTGGAAGAACTAGGCCTCTTTTTATAATTCTCTTCTTTCTCTTCTTAGGCTCTAGTGAGGCTACTCTCAACCAACAAAGCCTTATTCAACACTGCTCCAAAAGTAGGTAACTCGAAAGGAACCACCTGTTGCATAATGTTCGTTCTTAGCCCACCTTCAAACTTTCGTGCTCTGCTATCCTCGTCTGCTTCAAATGCTGATGCAAATTTAGACAACTTCGTAAACTCAGCTTCATATTCTGCAACCGTCTTATTCCCTTGCTCTAACTTCGAAAATTCCCTCTGTTTTTGTAGACGAACACTCCTAGGGAAGTATTTCTCATTGAACGCATTCTTAAACCTTTCCCATGTATAAGGGTTGGGATCATGCTCGCGTATGCGCTTCTCCATCTGCCACCAATCATTAGCTATCCCTTGTAGCATAAACGTAGCATAGGTCACCTTCTGATCATCCGTACACTCAAAAACGGGAAATAACTTTTCCATTTCTGTCAACCATTTTTCAACCTCCAAAGGGTCTGTGGCTCCGTCAAATGCCAAGGCTATCTTCTTAAACTCAGTAATGTTACAATGTGGCCTCGGTTGTGGCCCAACACCTGGCTGCATCCGTTGTTGTTGCTCCATAAGTCTAGTCAAGTTATTCCCTATGGTGGTTTGTTGTTGCACCACCCCGGCCAAAGTCTGAAGCACTTGAACCATTCCAATTGGATTGGGGATTGCAGCTTGTTCTTGTTGTCCCAACTCTTGCCCCTGATTTCCTCCGACTGCTTGAGAACCACTACCATTATTAGTCACGTTCCCTCGCCGATTGTTATTACCAGTCCGTCGATTCGTTTGACCCTGGCGTGTATTCCTAGCCATATTTGCCAATGTCTCCTCATGTTCCATTGCAACCTAAATGCATCAATAATAAAACCTCATCTTATTCTATTCTCAAGTCCCTATAACATGTAAATAAAATTAACATTATATCAAAACATAAGCGTTCCCAATCCTATATCTACCCAATCTCACCACTATTCTATATCAGTCTTTAAAATTACAACCTGGCTCTGATACCACAAAATTGTCACGCCCCAAGCTCCGTGACAACGTCGCACACTCATATAAGTGAGCATGCAAGGCTAAGAATCCAATCACATAACCCACAATGTAAAATACTCAAATTAAATCCTTAATTGTCATAATGCCAAAAATCAATAAAAATAAATAGTTCTTATATGAAAATGTCCACCAAATCCACTAATTTAATCCATTAACAAAACAATAATCCAAGTACTTAAATCATAGTCCTACTCTCGGCACTCCCACATGTAAAAATCCCGCGCAGCTCTACTCTTCAGAATCTGAAAAAAAATAAGGGTAAGCTAGATAGCCCAGTAAATAACCAACCATCACTGTTAGCTAGATCAAGTATACAAAAATAAATAAATAAATCGATAACCAATAAATATAATTTTCCTACAGTTCAATAAATGAATAATTATTTGTAAGATGGTTTCATAGCTAAAAATAAACAATCTACAATACATTTTAAATGAAAAGCCAATGTGATAATTCAAAGTAATTCGTTGTTCAAATCGATGGTTCGATATTCAGATAGTTCAATGATTCGATTCATAAAACCCAAGTCTCAATGACTACGGTCACTTAGCCCATGACAAGGCACAGAACCACACATAGTCTGGTGGTAAAGCCCCAAAAGAAACTAGTTTTTGTGCCAATAAATAACCCCCATTGGCTAGGGTCCAAATCATAGTCAGACTAGAGTGATGTTCAAAATTCAAACAATACACAAATTTTAAATAAAACATTCGATATTTTCAGAATAAATGTTTAGTACAATTTTCAGAATAGTTTCACTAAATATTCAAATAATTTTCATAATAATATTCGATGTTGTTTTATCCTTGACCCATATTTAATTTTAAAGGAACATGAAGGCTATAAATAAATATTTATGATTTTAAACGATTCAATAGGAATAAAAATGAACCAACAGTGATAGAGGGTTACTTACCTCAAACAGCTAAAATAATATTTCCCAAGCTAATCTCAAATTACCAAGATCCACCTCAATCTCACAAACCTAATAAAATATTACACCGTATAAACAATTATTATGTGCACCCATCTTTCTCTTCTTGTAACAATAATAGAATAAATTAACCCAATTGCCTATTAGAAACTCCCACAATTTGGCATCAAAACAAAGCCATCACGGCTTCGGAAATTCTCAACCCATATTATTCTATTGTTATTTATATACATGTAAAAATTTGTAATTGCTTGAAGTCAATCTTGTATCCCACAAACACACCACCATTAAACTTAACCTATCACATATTAATCTCAAAATATGAATCACCCAACCGGGATGCAAAATACACTCTAAAATTGAGCAAAAATTGAGACCCCCAACATAGACTACATCAATATATTTATTTAATCATATATGCCCATAAAATCATCTATTTATATATTAACACCAAAATCATAGATAAGAATACAATAAAATAAATCTTACCTAAGTGATGAATAAAGAAAAATCACCACTCTATAAATCCTCCTTCTGCACTTTGGTTTGTTTTCTCTTTTTTTCCTTTTTTTTTTTTGTTCTTCCACTTTTCAAACCCTGCGCAGCCTTCCTCCCAAGCCCTCTGTTTTTTTTTGTTTTCTTCACCCAGACAAAGCCACGGCATGATGGCTACTTAACCTAATATTCTTTTCTTTTCCAAAATTACAAAATTACCCACCTATGTTATTGAAATAATAATGCCATCTCATAATTAAATCCTTGATATTACTAAGTGACCCATATAAATTAATGTAATTACCAATCTATCCAAAAATAATAATATTCAAAAGTGAAGATGGTCCCATAGTTGATTGCGAAGCTTGAGATGTTGGAGACCATAGATCTAGGAGGAACCTATGTAACTGAGCTGCCTGATGAAATCCTACACCTTCAGAGATTGCGCAATCTCATATCAAATCATTTGAAATCAAGAACCATTTATTTGAAATTTGGAGATTTTAGTGGCTTCAAAGCTCCATCTCAAATAGGAACGTTGCAATATCTACAAGTGCTGTGGAAGATAAAGGCAGACCAAAGAAGTAAAGGTGGTATTAGTATAGTGAAAGAGCTAGGAAGGCTAACCAAACTAAGGGAGTTATCCATTTTGAATTTAAGACGAGAAGATGGGGTGGCTCTGTGCTCTTCCATTGAGAAGCTTAGGAATCTTCGCATATTAACTGTAATTTCAACAAAAGCGGATAAGATCCTTGATCTTCAATCTCTGTCTCCAGTTCCTCAATTTCTTCAGCAGTTATACTTGATTGGACGTTTGGAGAAGTTTCCACACTGGATACCTTCTCTCCATGGCCTTGTCACTTTAACTTTAGGGTGCAACAAGTTAAGGGATGATCCTTTGCAATCCCTACAAGAATTACCCAATTTGGCTTAGCTTATACTTAAACAAGCATACGAAGGGGAGGGACTGTGTTTCAAGGCAGGAGGGTTTCACAGGCTTAAAGAATTACATCTAAGTAAATTAAAGGGATTGAGATGGGTGAGAGTGGAGGAGGGAGCAATGGCCCACCTTGAAACTCTAATTATCAGAAATGGTGAACTGATGGAGGAGGTCCCCTCAGGCATCGAACATCTAACCCACCTCCAAATGTTTGAGCTTGGTGATATGTCTGAGAAATTGATTTCTAAGTTAAATCGGAAAGTACAAGATGGGGATTATTGGAAAATAGCGCACATTCCTCAAGTCAGAATTTGGTACTTAGAACCTAGTCAAAGTGAAGTAAAGTTTCTACGAAGAGAGAGGAAGAGGAAGAAGAAGAGCCCTCTCTAGATTGGATCAGTATCATAATAAAAGACCATTTTTGCCCCTTATTTTCATTTTTAATACGTATTCTAAAGATGATTTCTTGTCTTCTTGATCTGGATGATAATTGGTAAGAGTAATTGATTGGACTTTATTTTACTTATTTAGTTCCTATTTATTTGCAGTGGCCACTCTAAATTTTTATTCTGAGGTAGACTTTCAAAAATTTAAACTTTATAAATCTTTTGATTTAGACTTTTTAAAATAAATTTTTTTTAAAAAAAAATCTAATTATTTGATATAATTGCTTCAAAAATTAAAATGTGGATATAAAAACTTTTATATAATTATATTTCTTTCGTGTTTATCACTAGTATGATAAAATTTGACATTTTTTCTTGTGAAGTCTAATTTCTTTATAGTTAATTTGCACAGTAAGTTATAAAATAAAATTTTGATTGTTCAATGAATTGGGAACAAAAATAGGCATAAGATTTGAGATAAGAAATACAATGCATATTAAAAAAAAAAGATTAATTACACTTTTCATCTCTCTAATTTGATCTAAATTTTACTTTAGTCTCTATAATTTTAATTTGACAATTTAGTTCCAATACTTTAAATCTAGTTTCAATTTGGTTTTTTGTTATAATTTTGTCTACTCCTACACCTTAGAAAATTGACAAATGTTTAAAAATTGTTAGTTTTAACCTTCAATTTAGACGAAAAATCCAAATTGAATCCTTAGAAATTAACGAGTGCCTAATATTTTTAATTTGTTTTGTCTATGTGTACACTTTAAAAAATTGATAATTATCTCAAAATTGTTATTTTAACCTCCAATTTAGACGAAAGAACCAAAGAAAAACATTAAAAATTAACAAATGTCCCAAAATTATTAATTTTAACCTCCAATTTAGACCAAAAAAACTAGACTTAAAGTGTATAGACCAAATTGTGCAAATTAAAATTATAGGTACTAAAGTGAAATTTAAATCAAACTACATGTGTAAAAAGTGTAATTAACCCTATATTTTATATTGAATTATTGTCTAAAAATTTATATATACTAGTGAGAATAAACAAAAACAAAGAAGAATATGTATATATAAACAAAACCATACATATTTATAAATTCCACTTTGTCCTTTTATGTTTGGTCATTTTCTCAGTTTGGCGCTTGAAGTTTGGTTTTTTCCACTTTGGTCCTTCATATTTCAAATTTTTCTCAATTTACTCCTAAAGCTAATTTCTATTCAAAACTAGATAGAAAATGTCATGTTAACTGCCAAAATATATTATTATATTAATATTTGAATTTGTGTCAGAGGTGAATTATATATAATAAAATATTTTTATATTATGTGACTATCAATATATCATTTTTTGACTAATTTTGAACATAATTTAGCTTTTAAAGTAAATTAGAAAAAACTTAAAACATGAAAAGTCAAATTGGGAAAAAATAAATTTTAAGGGCCAAAATGAAAAAAAATAACTAAACAGGGGAATTACACTTTGCACCCCTGCACTTTGCACCAAATCTCACTTTGGCTCTACACACGAAATCATGACAATCAACCCCTATACTTTTGGTCAAATCCCACTTTGGTTCCTACACATGAAATCGTGGCAATCAACCCCCTCTACTTTTTATTAAATCTTACTTTGGTCCCTATACAAGTGTCCATGTCCCCATTTTGTTACTCAATTGTTTAAATCTTTAACAAAATCTAATCATGTAATAAGAATGTGATTACGACATGAGGATAAGAAAAGAAAATCATCTACATTTTTACCAATACACACTTTATCTCAAAATTTACATCAAAATATGATTGTATTAGGCTAAAACAACATGCAGATTGTGAACAATTAAGAAGAGGAACTAGGATTTTGCATAAATTGGAATCACGAAACTCTGTTTTTCACGGTAACATAGTATTCTGTTTATTCATCTTTTTTTCTCTTTGATTTCTTTATGACATTTTTTTTATATTTCAAAAACTCTACTTTCTTGTATTTTCGTCTCAATTTTTACCATATGAACATATATATATTGTATTATATAACTCTTATGTGCTTATCACACAAGACAAAGTGTATTGGTAGGAAACATTGATGATTTTCCTCTCTTATCCTCATTTCATAGTCACATTTTTGTCACGTAACTGAATTTTGTTAAAAATTTAAAAAATAAAGAGAAGAGGGGCATTGACACTTGTGTAGGGACCAAAGTAGGATTTGAGTAAAAGTGTAGGGATTTGATTGTCACAATTTTATGTGTAGGGACCAAAGTAGGATTTGACCAAAAGTACAGGAGGTTGACTGTCCTAATTTCATGTGGAGGGGCCAAAGTGAGATTTGGTGTAAAGTGCAGGGGTACAAAATGTAATTTACCCTAAACATATAAATGGGGTAAAGTGTAATTTACCCCATCTATTTAGAGCATCAATGACCATATTTTCTTACCATATTTTATTTATCTTCTCATGTGTTAACATTATGTTAGTAAGAAAAATGATTCAACCCCCTAATTTTGCCCTTCAATTTCACCCCTAAAGATGAGAGAGTGTGTGAAACCACTTTACATGGGTTTTAGCCATGTTATTAGGGGTGGAATTGAGAGACCTCAATTAGAGAATGTAGTACAGCTCATATTAGTAATAAGCATCAGTAGTGATACTCATTAAACTAATATGATATTTACACATAAAGTAATAAATAAATTATGATAAAAAAAGAAGGTAAATTACAAATACACTCCCTGAGATTTACTTAAAATACAGATTGTTCCCTGTGATTTGAAAAATTACAAATACACTCTTATTAGAATTTTTTATTTAACATAATTAACTAAAAAATGAAATTCATAATTACTCTTCTATACAATAATAAAATTACCTAAATTATTAATTGAAATATATTTTTAACATCATTAAAAACTGTTAATTGACTTGATAATTTATTAATAAAATGGGCGATTTGTTATAAAATTAGAAATCACAGGGGGTGGAATGTAATTTTCAAAATCACAGGAGGCGATTCGTATTTTAATTAAATCTTAGATGGTGTATTTGTAATTTACCCACCAAAAAATGGTAACCATAACATTATTATTTTAAGAATTCTTGAGTTGTGGATTAAGTGTTCAATGGAGTGGAGTGGTGTGAAGTCCGGATCCCCTCCTTGATGCCTCTCCTTCATTTCCTACTGGCAACGGCTGAGATCAGCCGTTGCAGATCCAACAACTAAAAATAAAAAAATAAATAATAAATAAATAAATAAAACAAATTCAATTTTGTTTTCCCGCCCAAACATATACACAGCTTATACACCTTTTTGTACACTCACTCTCACTCAACCCCCTTCTCCTCCACTCCTCCACAGAACCCACCCTCACAGGCAACCCACCATCACTGGCGACCCACTCCCAACGACGGCGAGAAGCTCTTGAAACGAAACTGGCCGACGTCTCCTTACACAAGCAAACAGACTCTCTCTCTCTCTCTCTCTCTCTCTCTCTCTCTCTGTTTCTTGATTGTATTTTTGTTTTTTTGAGGTTTGAACTAGTCTTTCTCTTCCAGTCCTTTGTTGAGATTTCGGTAATCTTTGGGGCAACATGCATTTCTGGGGTTGCTTTTGAACTGAGATTATCTTATACAGCTTCTACTGTAATGGAAATTGTTCATAACCAATTTCAGTCCAAAACAATTGCCCCAAAATCAGATCATGAAATCAGATCAATTCAGTTTCTTTAACAAAAATTGTTTTAAACTTTATCTCTACACCTACTCGAAAGCACATTCTATTTGATATGGCAGAAAATAATTTCAGGGAAATAATTCTGGAAAGACTTTAAACTTTAGGTCAAGAGATTCCACATCCATTAGAGTAAAAGGGCAAATTAGTTACTGGGGATGTGTATTGATAATAATTAGTTTGGCATTTTTATATAGTACGATGGTGTGAACCACCTATTTCTTTCTTTGTTTCTAGTTAATTTATACAATAAAACTTGGATTTCAAACACCATAGAATAGAATTAACCCAAAACCTGCCTTCAGATTTCAAATTCTATTTTGCTTCTAACTTTATCATTCAGCAATAAAAAATAGCCGTCATTCCTCTTGTTAAGCATGAGAAAAGTGTATCAAAATGTACCCCCCAAAAAAATGTACACATAAAAGCATATTGATATGTACAATAATTGCCTTGTAATTCTAGTCTATGGGACTGTGTTAACATTTGTAGCTAAGATTACTGAAACTTTTTTGTGCCTTTATTTTTTACTGCTACATTTGATTTATATCAGTAATCATTCTTGGATTGTAGGTGGATTGATTTTGCTTTCTTTTATGAGTTTTCTTTTAAAATTTGATTTTATTTTCAAACAACCATATAACTTGTATGACTTATCTGTAGCTAAGATTTGATTTATATGGCTTTTTAGTTTCATTTTGATATGGATATGGGACTTGAGAATGATTGTGCTTGGAAACCAAAATAGGGAATGACATTTGATTTGGAACAAGGTGCGTATGATTTTTATAATGCATATGGAGGAAGAATGGGGTTTAGCATAAGAAGGGATTATTTTAAGAAGAACAAGTTCACTAACCAACTTATTGCTAAACTTTTGGTTTGCAACAAGGAGGGATTTTGAAAGGTTGACAAGCGAGACCCATTGACAAAAAAACTCTAAAGCTGAAACTAGGACTGGTTGTGAGGCTCAACTTTATGTTAAATTAGAAGAGGGCACTGGGAAAATTGTTGTGACTAATTTCAAAAAAAAACACAACCATGAACTTGTATCACCCGAGTGTGCCTACATGTTGCCGTCACAAAGAAAGATATCGACTACCGAAGCAATTGAGTTAGATTTGGCAACACAATCTGGTCTTCGTTTAGGCCGGTCTTTTGAACTCATGGGTAGGGAAGCTGGTGGGAGACAAACGTCTTGGGTTTACCAAATTAGACCAAAAAAATTATTTGAGAACCAAAACAACAAAATTTAGCATATGGGGGAAGTAGGCAATGTGTTGCAATACTTTAAAGAAAAATCTTTGTAGAATCCTTCTTTTTTTTATGCATTCCAGTTAAATAATGAGGAGCAAATAACGAATATTTTTTGGGCCACTGCACAAATGATCATGGATTATGCCCAATTTGGTGATGTAGTTACATTTGGTTCGACTTACAAGTTAAACAAAGAACATAGACCCTTTACATCTTTTGTGGGATTCAACCATCATAGGGAAACAGTTATATTTGGTGCAGCCTTGTTGTATAATGAGACCTCTGAATCGTTTATATGGTTGTTTGAAACATTTTTAGAGGCGATGTCAAGAAAGGCACCGAAAACTTTGTCCACCGAACAAGATTCTGCAATGGCTAAAGCCATACCCATTGTTATGCCTAACACGAGTCACCGATTGTGTACTTGGCTTTTGATGCAAAATGCATTAAAACATGTTAATTGGTTGTTCCAAGACCAGGGGGTAAAGGGTGTACTAAATAAATTCGTATTTGACATTGAAGATGAAAATCAATGGAAGTTAGAGTGGGCTGAAATGCTTGATAAATATGATGCGCATGATAACCATTGGTTGAAATTGACTTTTGCGGTGGAAGAAAAATGGGCCTGGCCATATGTTAGATCAACATGGGCTGCAGGAATGAGTACCACAAAACTTAGTGAATCTTTTAAAGCTTTTTTGAAGGATTACATTCGTTCTAATTTTAATTTAAATGAATTCTTTATGCATTTTGAAAGGGTACTTTATGAGAAGCAATACAAGGTGTTAGAAGTAGGATATGCTTTGTGCCAAAGGTTGCCCAAGGTGAAAGCGACAATAAGAATGTTAATTCAAATGTGTAATGTGTACACAAAAAAGATTTTTGAGGAATTCCAAAATGAGTACTTTCGATCCATTGAATTGGAGATAGAAGCAATTGAATATGGTGAGGCTAGTACCATTTACACAATTGTTGATGTTGGTAGGAAACATGCAAGGAAAGTGAAGATGGAGAGGGATGGCTCTTTGGGTTGTAATTGTACAAAGTATGAAAGGGAAGGAATTTTGTGTTCTCACTCTTTGAAGGTTATGAGAGACGTATTGAAGATGAAAGAGGTTCTTTCACAATACATTGTAAAGAGGTGGACCAAACAAGCAAGAGCTGAACTGTGAAGGACATTACGGGGAATGACATTCAAATTGATGTAAAATTCCAACAAACCTCGTGGTATAAGACATTGATGACCGCTTTTAGAGCAATAGCATGTAGAGATGCTGAAACTGAAGAAACCAATGATTTTGCAATTGCACAAGTCACTACATTAGGTGCAAGTGTTGAATGCAAGTTAAGTGCTCATTTTGCTGTTGAAAATGAAGTACGTAAACCCAAAGCTTTGAAGTGGATTGCGAAGATGACAATCATGTTGTGCAACCAAGAGGCTTGAAGAAAAAGGTGGCAACTAGTTAGGGCAAAAGGGGAGTAAAAGGTGGATTCAAAGCGGGTTTGGTAGCGAACTCGGAAAAAAAATCCCGTGCGAATACCTTGGCTTCTTCACAATCTATTGCAGGTCCAACAGTTAGACCTTCACCATTATCTATTGAAGGAGACGTCTATATTTATCAACATGTTCCTCCTCTTCATCCTCTTAATCCATCTGTTGCCATGGGTGGTAATTCAATTCCTCCTTCATTAATGTATCCCACATATCATGTGAGTGTTAGTTTCAGATTTTATTATTTTGTTGTGGGTATAATATGGCACTCTATAACGTATTGTGAAGCCTAATATAATGTTGTCCTTGTCGTAGGCAAACAATTTGCAAAATATGTATGTAGTGCCAAATTGTGTTCCAAATTCAATGCCTCAGCGCTATTATGCTCAACCAACATTCCAGTCAGTAGGTGAAGGTTCATATGGATATGACATTAGGTTTCGATATTCTGAAGAATCAAATAGTCCAATGTGTAGTCAGGTTATTTCATTAACTTTGGCAATTGTTATTACATTTTTTGTACATCGTTTGGCCCTTTGCTACTGTGTTTTGTTTTGTTTTATTTTTTTTCGTCTTAGGCTATCGACCGGCACAAACAGGTTGAACGCACTGCAAATTTCGGTCATAGCAGCTCATAATTTTCATTGTTTCTTCCTTAAGGTTGCTGAAAATGTTACTGAAATGTTGCTCAAACTGCTGTCCCTCTGCTGTCCCTGTGTTGCTGATTTTGTTGCTGAAATGTGTGTGTTGCTGCTGATTTTGTTGCTGAAACTGCTGCTGAAACTGCTGATTTTGTTGTTGAAATTTTTAGTGTGTGTGTGTGTGGGTGTGTGCTGAAATTTAGCGTGTGTGTTGAAATTTTGTTGCTGAAATTGATAATGTTAGGAGAAAGTTGCTGAAATTGTTATGGCTTTTATTTATACTGGAAATGTTGTTATTAAATGCACTGGAAATGTGTGTTGAATTTAAGCATTGTTTAATGTTTTGAAAACTGTCAGTTTGGTGATATGTGAAGAAGAATTAGTAATTATGGTTAGATATGTGACGAAGAAGAATTAGTAATTATGGTTAGATATGTTCACACACTGAATAGTAACACTGAAGCAAAAAAGAACTTTCGAAGACACACAAAATGAAGAGTTACTAACAGGACCTTGACCACCCAAAAAAAAAAAAAACCCTAATTTGTTTGTATCTACAATGGAAGCAAAGAATGTATAAAAAGAAGAAATGGAAGAAAGAATAGAACCCACAAAAAAAACCAAGACACTTGCCATAAAAACTATATTTTACAAGACCAAAATGCTATTATTTACAAGTTCCATTCATCAAAACCACGTAAAATCATTCCATCCATTCATCAAAGCCAAAATGCTACAAACTTCCAAAATCATTCTATAAAATTAAAGCCAAAATGGTACAAATGCCAACAATACATCTGTTAAGTTTCATAAAATCCGTAATAACATTTGTCAAATTTTCCCGAAGCCAACCAAACAATAAGTTACATCATGAAGTACAAAATCATAAAAATCACAATGACATACACCGTCGCCTTTAAATGATTTTCAATCTTTTCAAGTCTTCGACTATAGTCATCATTTTCATTTTCCATCCTTTCAAGTCTTCAACGATATTCATCATTTTCATTTTCTATCTCATTAAGCCTCATCCTTCGATCGTTAAAGTCTTCTACTGTTATAGCATCACAAGCTCTAGTGTTGGGACGGATTGTGGACGTAACATCTTTATCATCTTCATCCACAATCTTGAAGTAATTGCAATAGCCAGTGTTACTCTACAATGCATGACAAGCAATTAGTCGAATAAGACAAATTAATTTGTCACTACTAAAGGATTAATTTTTACAATACATACTTACATATTTTGATGGGCATACAAAGAACAAACGGCCTTGAATTCCATGCTAATTGGTTCTTACAATATATATGGCAGCTGTTCTTCCACAGTTGCACAGTCTCGGTTTTAATCTAATGTTGCTATTGTTAGTAATAGAAGAAGACATTTTTTAATCTGCATACAGAATACAAACAATCTCATAACTAAGGATCACAGCCCCATATTTCGAAAAGTCATAAAGAATCTTAACATTCTAGTCTAAGCAAAAATGAACCCAAAAAAAAAAAAAAAAAAAAAAAAAACAAAACAAAACAAAAATGAATAAAAATATTACTAGTAGTTGTGATTGTCAGTTATGTTTGAATAGTAAGGTTCACCATTCCAAATTTCATTTTATTATTAGCTGTGTTATCTTAGAGTCCAATGCTCAAGAAGCATTGGATATTATCAATGCTACAAACACATCTCATTTGAGTCCTCCACATCATGCTCAAGAAGCATTGCAGTTTCATGAAAGTTATGATTGCAGTCCTTCACATCATGCATATTTTGAAGCAATCATCCCTTTACTTGATCAAGAAGCAGATCAAGAAGCTGTATGCATTAATCCAATGATATGTTAAGCTTCTACATTCAAATTATCAACTTATGATTATCAGTTTTTAACTTGTCAGAAGCTATGCCCAAATAAGAATTATCTCACAAGTTCTTTGTCCCTCTCCTGTTGCAATTAGGTTGCAACATTGCCACAATTTATCTAAATCCAATACAACTAACCAGTTTCATGATCAAAAGCATGCACTGCAAACTACAAAAGAAGGTATCTTATTTGGATATTCATATGATGTGATTCAAAATTGGTTAATTAACGATTCCATTAACAACCTAATATGCAGCTAGATATAAACTGTAAAAGGAATATTGACAAATCCAACAACAAAATAGAACAACCGCGAGGAATGGGTTGTACACATCAAAGCTCATTTCATCAATCAATTAACTAGCTAAACTGAAGAGAAGCAAAGTAACTGTTATATATCTCTGTTAAATCCATATAAGTTTCTTGGCCTCGATATATATAACTGTTATATATCTTTGTTCTAATATTGGCAAATTAAACAACAAAGAGGAGGGGAAAACAAACTCTCCACACATCACACAATGTTCATTACCAACCTTTTTTTTTCCCTTCCATATTTCCATATATACACCAGGTTCAACAAAAAAAAAAAAAAAAATTCTGCTTGTTGGTTCATAGCACTACAAATATCGAGTCAATAAAACCCAAATCAAAGCCCTAATTTTGCCTGTTGGAATCCCAAATCAAAGCCCTAATTTTGAAATTTCAAATCTATTTTCTCAATCACAACCCTAACATGTTAATTTCAGCGTTTCGAGGACGAACCTGGTTCATCTATGGCCTGAGAACCCACATTCTCCTCAACAAATTTCTTCGCCCCAATCGATGGTGGTCGCGTCTATGTCTCTGTATTTATGAAATCAAAAACAAAATCAAAAACAGGTTGAACCAGGTAAAAATCATGAAGCATTGCATAATCAAAAACACAATCAAGAAATAGAGACACACAGAGAGTAGAGAGAGAGAGAGTTTGTTTGCCTGTGTAAAGAGATGTCAGCCGGTGCCGTTTCAAGAGCTTCTCACCGTCGTCGGGAGTGGGTTGCCGGTGAAGGTGGATCGCCGGTGAGGGTGGGTTTGGTGGAGGAGTGGAGGAAAAGGGGACTGAGTGAGAGTGAGTGTACAAAAAGGTGTATAAGCTGTGTATATGTTTGGGCAGGAAAACAAAATTGAATTTGTTTTAATTTTTTTGTTTTGTTCTTATAGCCGTTGGATCTGCAACGGCAACGACTGATCTCAGCCAATGCCAGTAAGAAATGAAGGAGAGGCATCAAGGAGGGGATCCAAACTCGAGTGGTGTGGGTGTTCAACAGAACCAGCTTTAGCCGAAAGTTGGCAGAAAAATGATTAAAATAGAGGACCCCAAAAATTAATTTATTTAGTATATTCTTAAATTTGTTAGTTTTTCTAGTTTTTATAATAAGTGATTAAAGTTGATGTTTTTGACGAAAAATCACTAATTCCACATAACCTCTATTTTTTTTTTTTTTTTCTTTAAGAAAATAGCCTTATAAGCAAATTTATGAAGGTGCCAAAAAAACGTAAGTCAAATTTTCTTATGCTAAACAGCTATTAAAAAAAAGTTTAAAAAATAATATATAAAATAAATTAATTTTTTTAAAGCTTATTTTTAACCAATAAATTAATTTTTTGGGGCTAACTCTCAAAGATGTCTTATATCAAAACAAAAAAAAAAAAAAAAAAAAAAAAATTGATCTTAAATTTTTTGTGCCAGCACGAAGTATCAATTTTAGAAAGAAGAAACAAAATATTGAGAATAAGATTCATATCATCTTACATGAATAACAAATGGAATTATGACTATTATATTCAATATTTACTAAAATTTTAGAACAACTTGGTCTTAAATTATCTCCGAGGTGAATTCGATTTCACCATTTAGTTGTGTTAATTTGAAGAGACAAAAGAAAGAAAAGAAAAGAAAAATAAATGAAATAGAAACTTCTTTTTTCTTTCCCCATTTTCTCTTCTCTTTTCCTTCATCTCCACAAATTTCTTTCAAATTCTTAATTCAAACACAACCTTAAATATCAACAATCAAAGCGTTACAATTGTTTTCGTGGATAAAGACGTAGATGATCACAATCATGAGCAAAGTTCGAACCCAACAACCTTCTCGCTCCTGCTATGAGATGTATATAATGTTTTGAGATGTATTTAAAAGGAAGTAGTTTTTCTCTAGTTTGGCATCGAACTAGAAAGGTTCAATTCGGTCCACTGTGAATCTATCTCGAACTTATCTCAATGATCCAAATTGTTCATCTTATTGAGCCCGTCAAGCACATTATTCATACTAAAAATCAAAGGCAGGCTTGAGATAGGCTCACAGTAGACCGAACTGGACCTCTCCACTCTGATGAAGGACGGGAGAGAAGTTGATTTTTTTTAAAAAAAAATAGAAGCGTCAACAATTTATTCCAGAGACAACTTTTAAGTCACTTGAGTCATTGTCTAAGACTCACTGAAAAATTTAAAAATAAAAAATAAAAAGTTTAATAACAAAAGCCTCAATTGTCTGCTAGGAAATAGGTTCCATTAGTATATTCATAAATTTTCTCTCTCCATAATTTATTTATTTTTATACCGTCTCTCAAAGCTACAAAGGCCCACCTCCTGAAGGCCCTTGTTGTTAAGGGACCAAGTTGTAGTCTTTCCAATATGACTTCTTGTTTTTTTAACTATTTCTACTGATAAATGCTTGAAAGTTTAGTTACCAAAACTCCTAATTTATTGGATGCCATCTTCTTTTTTTATTTTTTTGATAAATAAATTAAACTTTATTGCTGAAGCATCAAGATAATGCAAAGAATACAAGACTGGAAAGGAAACTACCAAAACCTAACCAATGATAACATCTAAAAAATCTAACAACTCAAACAAATCATGATCAACTTTCTCCTCCATCCAACTATACAAGACTGTAACAAGACGACTCTCAAGCCACGAAACACTGTGGTGGACCTCTTGAAAAGTTCGCCTATTATGCTCCAACCAAACCAACCACAGCAAACAAAAAGGCATCAATGACCACACACGCCGCCGACGTTGACCAACCTAAGCTCCACGCCAACTCTACAACATATCCACTACTCTACGCTGCTGAACAAAAGCCATCCCAAAAAGAGAGAAAGAGTCCCCACAGACGACTAGCCACTGGACGATGCAAAAACAAATGATCCACCGACTCCACGTGACCCCAACACATATAGCACCGATTGACTAAAAAATGACTGCGTTGCAAGAGATTATCAATCGTGAGACTCCGTCCTAAAGCCGCTGTCCACATAAAGAAAACTACCTTAGAAGGAGCCCCCGGGACCCAAATACTCCTCCAAGGGAAATCCCGCCTCACCTCCCCCACCAAGCTCCGGTAGTAAGACGAAACAAAGAAGCACCCCTTAGTCCCCACAACATTCCACCCCAAAACATCCTCCCCCACCCCAATCTCTCCCAACCCATACAAGAAATCCCATAAATCTAACAATTGATCCACCTCCCAATCCTGGATAGGCCGTCGCAGACGAATATCCCAAACCACCATATCCTCAACCTACAAATATGATGCCACCATAGCTTCCTGCTCCCCTGCAATTTCGAAAATCAAAGGAAACTGATTCGCCAGCAATGCCTTACTACACCATCTACCCTTCCAGAAACGCACCCTTTGCCCATCACCTAGCCGGAACCTCACCCTCTCCCAAAACTCCGCTTGACTCAAACCAATACCTTTCCATAAACCACACCCATAAGAACCAACCACCTCCCCTAACCCCCATTCCCCCCTACCCAAACCATACTTACCAGCTACCACCCATCTCCATACCCGATCTGGCTCCAACACAAAATGCCACAACCACTTACCCAAAAAGCTTTGTTGAACATAACTAGACTCCGAACCCCCAATCCTCCAACCTCTTTTGGTTGGCAAATCCGCCCCCAATCCACCAAATGATAATGGAAAGCATCTTCCCCACTGCCCCATAGAAAATCTAGATGGAGCTTCTCTATCCGCAGCGCCACCGAGACTGAAATAACATGCACGGACATAAAGTACGTCGGAATGCTACTCAGTACACTCTTAATCAAAGTCGGCCTACCCCCTTTGGAAAGATATTGCCGCTTCCAACCTGCCAGCCAACGTTGAATCTGCTCCTGCACTCCATCCCATACCCCTTGTGCCTTAAACGTTGCCCCCAGAGGCAAACCCAGATAAGTAGCTAGCAAAGTCGATTCCTTACAATCCAACAACACCGCTAAAACTGATAATCTGTCCACAGTCCCCACCGGGATCATCTCCGACTTCCTCAAATTCACCCAAAGGCCTGAAACTGCCTCAAAACACAACATGACACATCTCAAATAACTCACCTGCTCTGTCACCGCCCCACAAAAGATCAAAGCATCATCAGCATACAGTAAGTGTGAAATAGAAAGAGGCGTCCCTGCAATAGGACCCACCATAAAACCCTCCAACAAACCTTCCTGTACCACCTTATCCAACAATCTACTCAACGCCTCCATCACTAAAATGAACAGCAGTGGAGATAGAGACCAAGCGAGAATAGATTTTCTTCCCAGATTCTGGTTATGGAGATGGGTGGGAGGGGCTTGCTTTGGTTATTGAGGGGTTTGGTTTTGGGGATGGCTAGGCCAAACGTAGGTAGTGGTTGAAGATTGAGACGACAATAGAGGGAGTGTGTCAAACGCAGTTAGCAGTATCTCAAGAGGGTGACAACACTGATGTGGTGGTACCAGGAGGAGGAGAAGGGGGTTGGCTTTGTGTGTTGGATAGGGCTTTGGTAGGTAGAGTGGGGGAGGAAGGAGAGAAGGGGCTGGGGGTTTCCACTGTGACTGAATGGGTGCACCATTGGTGGAGCACATCGGGGAAGGTGGAGGTGTCAGGTGTCAGGGGCTGGGGGTTTCATTTATTTATCCCAAGGTGTTTCCTTTTTATTAATTGTTGCTCTTTTTTTTTTTTCCCTCTCTGGATACACATAATTCCCTCTTCAACATATATCGGACAATTACAAGGCATATATCTTCACCGGGTAACTTGATGGATGCCACTGAGCATCCTTTGCGGTCTCAATAGTTAGTAGAAGTAATTCAAAAAGTGATCAAATAATATAGATTGAAACCAAATCACATTAAATTTAATCACACAATACACTATTTTCTAGATATATTTCCATTGTCAAATGTAATCATAAACCCTCTTTTTTCCTGCAATTTTAGTTAAATCAAGAGATCATTATTTATTTATTTTCATTCTAGCTAATGAGTTGAGAAAAAAACAATCAACCATCAAAAATCACATATGATACAAATATCATCCCAACACAACATAAATCTATGGATAGTACAATACTCCGCCGCAGAAAGAGCTACAAAACACTTACATGAATGGAGTCCACACAATAGTAGGAATCACACACCCCTATGAGGGTTTTGGGCCACTTCCTATGGCTGAGATATGCAATTCCCATCATTTCTTGTTCCACGGAAGTTGACATTCAAAAACAGTAGTTGGCGTATCCTGCAACATGGAGGCCCATGTTGAGCAATAATGTCAATCATAAATGTCAGGATCATAATTGCCAATGTATGATAAATTGGACAAAGGGTTTGCAATTTTTATTCCAGGAATTGATGAAGACTGTCTCAATTTTCTCATGTCATATTTTAATTCTACAGGAAGTCAAACATTTTAATGGATCTTATTTAACAAAACTAATAAAAGTCCAGTAAGTTGACTTGCCAAAGCCTATTTATATTGCTCAATTCATGCCTGAGACCCCACCTAAAGCATTCAATTTAGCCAAATCAATTTCAAATATTTATAACAGCTTGCATTATAATTAAATAATTTGATTAGTCAGTACGGTTGTTAGTTCCTGGAAAGAGCCCTATTTGCTGAGCTGTCAAAGAAATATGCAAAAGCAATTTTCAAAAAGCCCCAAGTTTTCAAACTCAGCTGCAGCACCTAAAAACCAGTTCAGATCTACATTTCCTCGTAGTTATCCCTTCAAAACAACACAAAAAGGCTATACAGCAAAGAAACACACAAAAGAGAGAATGGCTGAGACTGCTGTGTTCAATCTATTAGCCAAGTGTTCACTCTTCTTTCAGCGAGAGGTTAATTTGTTGAGCAGAGTCCGGGAAGAGATCGAATACATCACGAATGAATTCAAGCGCATGATGGTTTTCCTCAGAGTTGCTGACTCTATGGAAGAAAATGACTTGGAACTCAAAGTTTGGGTCAAACAAGTTCGAGATGCTGCATACGACACTGAAGATGTTCTTGAAAAATTCAAGCTTAACTTCGCACTTAATCATGGCACTAGATTCCGTCGTTTTGTTTGTAAGATTTATTTCTCCGTCAAGACTTTAAAAGCTCGCTACCAAATTGCTTATGAAGTGAAAAGAATCAAGAACAGGGTCATCAATATTTCCATGGGATATCAAAGGTACCATGATAGATATGGTATACTAGAGCAAGGCTCAAGGTCCATTAGTGTGAACAACGCATGGTACGATTGTCATGGAGATGCGCTTCTACTTGAAGAAGCTGAGCTTGTGGGCATCAAGAAGCCCAAAACAAAACTGATAGGGTGGTTGGTGGAGGGAGATCCTAGACTCAAGGTGATTTCAGTAGTGGCAATGTGAGGATTAGGCAAAACCACTCTTGTTAAAAAGGTCTATGATGATGCAGCAATAAAGAAGCATTTCCAGATTCGGGCTTGGATCACAGTTTCAGAATCATTCAAGATTGAAGAGCTCTTAAAAAGCATGATTCACAGGCTCTTTAAAGAAGTCAAGCAACCAGTCCCACAAGAAGTGGAAACCATGGATTGGAACAACCTAAAAGGAATAATAAATGCCTTCCTACGTCAAAAGAAGTATGTGCTTGTTTTTTATGATGTATGGGATATTCAAGCATGGCAGTCTTTTAGATATACATTCCCTGGGTGCAACTGCGGAAGCCGAGTAATGCTCACAACAAGAAATGCTGATTTAGCCTTATTCTCTAGTAGAGAATATAATGGCTATGTCTATGATCTCCAGCCCGTCTCCCCAACAGTCCTGGGCCTTGTTTTGCAAAAAGACATTTAAGGAGAACTATTGCCCTTCACATTTGAAAGGACTTTTAACAAGCATCTTGAGAAGATGCAAGGGATTGCCACTTGCAATAGTGGCGATCAGTGGTCTTTTATCGGTGAAGGACAAGAGCAGCGTAGCAGAGTGGGAGAAGACCTATCAAAGCCTTGGTGCTGAACTAGAAGGAAATAACCAACTGTTGAGCATGAAGAAAATATTGTCACTCAGTTACAGTGATTTGCCTCACTATCTAAAGCTTTTTTTTTTTTTTTTTCTGTACTTGAGTGTTTTTCCAGAGGACCATCTAATTGAACATTGGAGATTAATTTGGTTATGGATAGCGGAAGGATTTGTAGAAGTAAAAGAAGGAGCACCTATAGAACAAGTTGCAGAGGGCTACCTCAATGAGCTCGTCAATAGAAGTTTGATTCAAGTGGTGAAGATAAATGGTAAAAAGAGGATTAAATTATATCGCATCCATGACCTTTGGCGTGAAATTATTGTCTTCAAATTGAGAGAGCAAAACATTGTAACGATAGCCAGTGAACGAGGCATGAGGTGGCCTGAAAGAGTCCGACGCTTGTCAATCCATGATCATTTGGAACATTTACCCAAAGCAAGCATTTCACTCAGCTACAATCTTTGCTCCAATTTAGCGCTACATATTCACCAAGCATGTCGTCCATGCTTGCATCATTAAGAGATCTATAGCTGCTGAAGGTGTTGTATCTGAGTGACGCTTAATTAAAGATTTTCCCGAATGAAGTTGTCAAACTAGGCCATCTCACGTATATAAGTTTAAAGGGAACCGAGGTAAAAAAACTTTCAAAGTCAATAGGAAGGCTCAAGAACCTGGAAATCTTGGACCTTAGACACACCTACGTCATTGAGTTGCTTAATGAGATCCTAAATCTCCAAAGATTGCGCTATCTCTTGGCATTTCGATATGAAGAAAAACATAACTATTATTCTTTTAATAATGAGTGTGGGTTCAAATCCTCAGTTGAAATAGGAAGTTTGACCTCCTTACAGAAACTCAGTTCAATTGAAGCAAACAATGGCAGTGGCAACATTGTACCAAGAGAGATAGGGAAGCTTACCCAACTGAAGTTATTAGGCATTATAAAGGTAAGAGGTGAAGATGGTACGGCACCATGCTCATCCCTTCAGAAGCGAATCAACCTTTATGCATTCTATGTTACTGCAACAGAAGAAGACGAGATCATTGATCTAGAATCTCTACCTCCTCGACTTCTCCAAACACTATTCCTGAAGGGACGTTTAGAGAAGTTACCACATTGGATACCTTCTCTTCATAACCTAGTGACAGTATGTTTACGGTGGAGCAAGTTAAAGGATGCTGATCCACTGCAATATCTTCAAGGTTTACTCAATCTAGTTTATCTTGATCTTGTTGAGGCATATGAAGGGGAGGAATTGTGTTTCAAGTCTGGTGGGTTCCAGAAGCTTAAGATTTTATTGCTTATTAGATTAAAAGGATTGAGGCGGGTGACAGTGATGGAAGGTGTGATGCCTCATCTTGAAGAGCTATACATTGAGAATTGCAAATTGATGGAGGAGTTGCCCTCATGCATTGAACAGCTAATCAACCTTACATTGGTTGACTTATTTGATATGTCTGATATATTGCTTTCCAAGTTGAATAGAGACCTACAAGGTGGGGATTACAGGAAAATAGCTCACATCCCTGAAGTTTGGATTGGGGACACAAAAGATGGGCGCTGGAGAGGAACTAATATGTAGAGGGAGAGAGAAAAAGAAAGTTTCTACCAGGTTTGAACTCTTCATATTCCAAATCCTTGTATTCTTTTGTTTTTTAATCTTTTTTTTCCCTTTAACTAGTTTATTTGGAGAACCCCCCCTGCCCCGCCTTTTTTTTTTTTTTTTTTTCCACAAATAAGTAATCTTTTCTGCAGTTGTAACTTTCCCATAACACATCTCTCAGAAAAAATGGCAAATATGTTTATCATTTACAATTATGACTCCAGTCAGAACCTAGTATTCTAATCGAGAGCATTTACAAAATTGTGACTAAATTCAAACTTCGTAGTTAAACTTCTACCCATATCTTTCCAATCTTTCAATGTGTGACTCATTATAAGCTCCCTTCTTTTATCCCCTTCCATCACTGTGACACAAAACACTACAATTAACCCCTATGGTCAAGTCAAATACAACCAAAACAAAATGACCTTGTATTGCAATTCTTTCAAACAAGTGAATTCATGCACCATTGCACCGAACTCACACGTTTGTGTACGTAAGTTGGCTCTTATACCCTAAGAAACAACCCCGCTGAGAACCTACCCAAAAAGATATGCACCCAATGCGGAGTTTCGATGTGAGACTCAACATATGCTAAAGTGGGTCTTGTGTATGCAAGTTGGCTCACATTTTGCTCTAAGTTGAAAATAAGAGTAGCCATTTTTACGAGGGAGATTGTGTAATGTGACTTGCTACTCAATTCAAATTCCAAAGGAATTGTGGGGGCTGAAAATAGGTTTCACACATCTATTGTTGGATATATTTTTATTTGTCTCCATAACATTTGAACATATGAACATGTTAGGTACAAGTTAATGACTTGTATTTTCTATTCCTTTCCAAGGCAGGCTCCTCATAAAATCACCCAAAAAAAAGAAAGAAAAAAAAATTATAGAGAAATTGAAGACTTGTGGTATGCCATGTGCCAACCAAAGAACTGAGCAAATTGATTGATTTGGTGAAGTTGAATGACCAAAGCTGGATGTTTTTAGTGAAGTGTCAACAAATTAAGCCCCTCATATTAATAAAAATGATACGTGAAATTAAATAAACAAGTTTGACCAAGAGATCCTAATTTGTTTGTTCAAACTTCTAATTTTTGTTATAGGAATTCCATCAATTAACAGGCATAGCACAGCAAGTTTTTTTTTTTTTTTTTTTTTATCAGCAACAAAAGAAGAACTTTATTAAAATGGAGAAAAAATAAATACAAAGGAGGACAAGAAGTACTCAAAAGTGAAAACCAAAAAATTTACAAGTCACATAAGCACTTCCAATCGCTAGAAATCAAAAAAAAAAAAAAAATGGAATTCCCCTAAACGGGGGAGCAACTAAAGCCCAAAAAGATGCAAGAAATCTAATTTTTTCCCACATCGAAGATACATCAGTACTTTTGTCCTCGAAGATCCTCACATTCCTTTCCAATCAAATGACCTAGAAAAGACCAAAAACAGCACAAAGCCCCAACACTTTTGCTTTTTTGTTTAGACCTAAGAATCGAAAATCAATAGAGAGCATTGAACTACATGATTCAGGAGCCACCAAAGTAAGGCCACCCCAAGCAAAAAATTGTTACCACAAACTTCTTGCCATTGGACAGTGCAGAAAAGATGATTCAAGCTCTCTCCCTCTCCTTTACACATAATGCACCAATGAGGAGAAAGATAGCAATTAGGCCTACTCTTTTGAAGGACCTCATTGGTCAAAATGCTTCCATGAACCAAAGACCATATAAAAAACTTCACTTTGAGAGATGCAAAAGACTTCCAGATTCTTTTGTGAAGAGGAAAAAAAGAAATATTTAGTTTTTCAATGTTTTTTTGAAGAAGGATTTGCAAGAAAATACTCCAGAAGTATGCAAGAGCCAAATCAATTTATCACCCGAGGAAGAATCTAACGACAAATGATCAATGCGGGACACCAAGGAGGCTAAATCACGAGCCTCTCTATCAGTAAGATTTCAAGCAAAGCTAAGATTCCATGCAATTGGAGCCAAACTAGATGCCAATGACACAATGGAGAAACCATGAGAGTTTGCAACCCTATAAAGACCCGGAAATCACTAGCAAAAGAAGAATTTTCAACCCAAATGTCCTCCCAAAAAAAAAAAATTCGACCCCCCATTTCCCACCCTTAGAGATAAAAATATAGAGAAAAAAGAAAGAACATGAGATATCGACTTCCAATGAGAACGACAATTACCCCTCAAAACCACATGAATAGACCTACCATCATCATGAACCCCATAGTTGCTCTTAATAATAGAATGCCATAATGAATCACTCTCCAAAGGAAATCTCCATAGCCACTTTCCAAGAAGAGCAAGATTTACCGCTACAATGTTCCCTAATGCAAGCCCCCTTTATCCCTAGACAATGAAACGGTCACCAAATGCATATTTTTGCCCTCATCTTTTCCTTCCCATAAAAAATCTCTCGTTAGGTTCTCAATAGATTTAGCAATCCTAACCAGCACCTTGAAAAGGGACAAAAAATAAAAGGGAATACAACATAAACATATTGGATCAACTTGTACCTCCCTTCCTTTGAAAGCAAAGCTCTTTTCCAACCTTCTAATCTCTTGCCAATCTTTATCCACCACCAATTCCCAAAAGGATTCACTTCTAGGATTACCCCTAAAAGTAGCCCTAAATATTTCATGGGGAGCTTCTCCATGGAACACCCTAGGATCTTTGCCAAACCTTGAATTTGAATCCGTTGCAAATTAATGCCCACAATACTACTCTTGCTCAAATTTTCTTTAAGACCTGAGACAATCTCAAAAATCCTTAAAAGCAATAAAATGAACCTACTCTCCTCCCCTAATGAAAAAAACATGGTTGCTTTCGCAAATTAAAGATGGAAAATACATACTCTATTTCCCCCAACCACAAAACCATCTACAAGATCTAACTCTCTTGCCCTATCAACCAATTTACCCAAAACATCCGCTACCAAGATAAAAAGGAAAGGGGACAATGAATCGTTCTGCCTTAGACCCCTTTGTGGCCTTGAAAGAATTTCTCGGTTTCCCATTAACTATGACATTACATGTAGACAAGCATCCCCAAATCCATCTCCTCCACCTCTTTCCAAAGCCCTTTCTAGACATTACAACATCCCAAACATGCCAATCCACATGATCATAGGCTTTCTTAAAATCAGCCTTAAAAACACCTTCCTTCTTCAAAACTCTGTACTCCTCCACTGTTTCGTTTGCTACCAAAATTACATCCAAAATCTAATGACCCTGTACAAAACCTCCTTGAACTGAAGAAAGGGTCTCCTCCAAAGTCGTTCTAAGCCTCGTTGATAAAACCTTCCCCATAATCTTATAGAGCGACTAGACAAGGCTAATGGGTCTGAAATCACTTATCTTAACTGAAAACTCTTTTTTGACAATCAAACAAAAAAAAAAAAAAAAATTAACAATCCCTCTTTCATGACATTCTACAACGACTCTCACCAGATCACCTTTCACCACCTCCCAACAATCTTGAAAAATCACCATTGAAAAACCATCCGGCCCTGGAGCTTTATCTCTTTCACATTCAAAGACTGCTTCTTTAATTTCCGCCTCCTCAAAGGCCCTTCCACCCACGTAGCCAGTGCCTCATCCATCGGCACCCACTCAAGTCATGATTTGTCCGCATTATGTGAAGAAATTGTCATATTGCTCATTATTTCCCAAATCACACCAAAATATGTACCAAATGTCACATGGGTTTTGTTTTCATCACAAATTTATAAACCAAAATTACAAGAAATTAAAGAAACCCACAAGGCATTGATGCAAGAACATGAAAACAACACAACTGAAGGACACAGAACATGACTAACAAGAGTAAGTAGATAAGAGAAAGAGTTACTCACAGGTCGATTTTATTGCGCCTCTCTGTGGCCTGTGGATGGTTAGTGCAGCGAAATGAGTCCCAAAGGGAAAGCGTAGGTTGGAATCTGCTTTCGTAACAGCATCTCCAACCCATCCTTCATATCGTCAAATATAAAGGATGGTCTCCTCCAACCCACCCTTCAAATTCATCTCCATATTTGGGAGGAGAATGAGTTCATCCTCTATATTTGAAGGAGGATGAAAAAATGAAGGTTGCTTCAAAACACTATTCATTTTGTATTTCTTATTATATTACAAATAACTTTTTATTTGTAAATTTAATTTTTATAAAATTGACATCATTAAAAAGTATAAAATCATACCTTTAAAATGAGTATAATATTAAATATATTTTACAAAAATTTTAAAATTAAATATTTATTAATGAATAAAAATTACTTTTTGCATAGAGTTTGAATGAAGGAAATGAAGGTTTGTAGTTGAAGTTTGAATGAATAGTGACCTCCTCTATATTTACTTTTTGAATAAAAAACATTATTTTCATCCTCTTAGTGAGAGTATTGCATTGGAGATGCTCTACTGGTGCTGAGTTTGGTCGACGGTGAGGGTTACAGGTGGCGGTGGTGCGGTGGAGATGATACCGGAAAGAGAAAGGGGTGTGGAGGGGTGTGGTGGTGCGCGGTGGCGAAACTAGTAAAAGATTGAGACCAGACCACGGTGGCGAATGGAAGAGGCGGCGTGTTGACGACGGCGAGAGAAATCTTTGAGAGAGAGAGAGAGATAAAATAAGATTTTTTTTTTAAAATTACAAATACACTTATGGAGCTTTGCTTAAAATACGAATTGATTCTTGTAATTTAAAAAATTATAAATATATTTTTGTCAAAATTTTGTATTTAACAAAATTAATTAAAAAAGTGAAATTTTTAACTGTTCACCTATACAATAATAAAATTATTTGAATTATTAATTGAAATCAAATTTTAACATTATTAAAAACTATTAATTAACTTAATAATTTATTAATAAAATGACCTATTTGTTATGAAATTAGAAATCTTAAAGGGCATAATGTAATTTCTAGAACCACAGGGGTAATTTGTAATTTAAGTAAACCTCAGGGGGTGTGTTTGTAATTTATCCTCTCTTTTTTTTAACAGAGCAGAAAAATGAGATTAAAGAAGAAAGTAGTTATTGGTTTTTAGAAATGATTTTTTTTAAATTTTTTTGTAGGAAAAATTAGTCTAAGCTCCCTCTTCCATTTCTAGTAACGGAAGACATTCACAATATTATTTTATGATGTGTAAGGTCCCTTAACTCTACACCCATATATCACAGAGAAATTTAACTCTATTAAATCAAACCTCATTTGTCTCTCTCAATCCTCTTTATTTCATCTATCTCTCTTTCTCCAAATCCAAACCTCACTTCACTCCCTTTCATGGTCGATGCCTCCATCTCCACCGCCTTGACCGACTTCCCGAACGTAATCCTCTCTCAAACATAATTGCCGCCGTCTCTGACTCCCGTAGCTGCAACTCCGCCGCCCTCGTTTGTCGAAAATGGCTCATCCTCGAATGCGCCACCCGTACCCACCTCACCCTCCACGGCAACATCTGCAACCTCTTCGTCTTCGTTACCTATTTTCGATCCGTTTCCCACCTCGGCCTCTTTCTTCTCTCTCCTTGGGGCCACTCTTTCCTCTCCTCTACCCCCAACCCCTCTTTCCTCGCCCAACTCATTTGCCAGGGAGATTGGCGTCTTGGTGATTCAAGTGTTGGAGTCGAGTGAGGACTTCATTGAAGGCTTCGAGTCTATGCCTGTCTTGTCAATTTTGCTTCGGTGACGACGACGACGACGACGATGACGACGAATCCACAACTCTACTACCGCAACTCTTGCTGTCTTCCATCACCATTAAAATCAAAGAAAATCAAATCAAATTGAAATCAAAAGAAATTGGAGTTTGGACTTGTACTTTTCTGCAATATTGGTGAGAATTTCACTATCTATCGTTTGTTGTGTGAATTGTTGAATTGTTTTAATAGGTATAAATTTTGGAGTAGAATTGTTGGATAAGCTAAGACAGAGGCTTTCTTTAAAGAGAAATTTAATTTTTCTCTAGCTTGAATCCAGAGTGATTCTTTGCACATAATGAGGCGATTTTCTCTAGTTTGGAGAGAATTTCTCTGGGAAGTCAATTTATGAATCAAATTTTCTCTGGATCGATTTAAGGGACCTTAGACATTATGAAAATATTAGATGTCATTTACGATATAAAATCTTAATATCAAGCATCCTAAAAAAAAAATCCCCTTTTTTTGTATTGATTTTTAATTTTTTAATTAATTTAGGGTGTTTGTGAATTACCTTTTTTAAAATATTTTTTTATGAAAACAAGAAAAAATAAAAAGAATGATATATAATAATTTATAGTATTTTTTTTTTTTTGATTGAAAAATCAAAATTTTCAAAAAAAAGCCTTAAATATGTTTATCCCATCACAAACAATCGATCGTGATTGGTAGCTCGAGAGGGAAGGCTCGAAATTGGCTCGAAAAGGAGGAGGAGGGAGAGGCTGGAGGAGGGGCGGAGGAGGAGGAGGGAGAGGCTGGAGAAGGGGCGGAGGAGGGGCGGAGGGACTGGAGGGGGCCAACAGATCGGGGTGGAGGCGGAGGCGGGGGGCGGAGCGGAGGAGGGGCGGGGGCGGGGGGACGATCGGCGGATGCGGGGCTGCTACGGCGGAGGGCTGCGACGGCGGGCGGAGGGCTGCGACGGACCGACGGACGACTGCCTCCTCTCTCTCTCTCTCTCTCTCTCTTTCTCTCTCTCCCTCTCCCTCTCCTCTCCCTCTGTTTCAGACGAAGAAGAAGAAGACGAGCATGACGAAGAAGAAAGAAAGAAAAAAAAAAAAAAAAAAACAGCCCAAAACGACGTCGTTTTGGGCTGTCGAGCCGTTCGAGCCGCGAGAGTTTCGAGCTACCACTCATTTTCCACAAACAATTGTTTCAGTTTTTTTTTTTTTTTTGATCCAACAATTGTTTCAATTGAGTTCAAAAAATATATATATTGGTTTAAGTTAAAAAAAAAAAAAAAGAAGCTAACAACAAATCTCTATATTAGTTGATTTTTCAAAATTTATTTTTTATTATTTTTTTAAATTACATGTTATTTTGGCAAAAATAAGCATTGAAACTTTTTTTTTTAATATTTTCTTTCTATAAGAAATTATATGAAAATAAGTTTTTATTTTTTTCACAAAATTAGTTTTTAACAATTTTTTAAAAATAAATTTTGAAAACTAAAACAACCATAATCCATTTGAGAGTAATCTTATAAATGATGAATAGTACATCCATTATAAGTGTATGATAAATCAAGGGGAAAGATTATCGTACTCACCTCTCAAAGGGTATATACCGTATATTATAATTAAATAAAAAAATTATATAATTTATATTTTTTAAGTCATAATTAAAAAAATTATTATTAAACAACACATGAGACATAACTAAAAATCTCATGAGTCCTAATTAAAATAAAATCATAACTACAGAAGAAAATTTATCATAATTAAAGAAGAAAATAACATAACTTAGAAGTGCATATGATAGGGGCTTGTATAGTAAAATTTCCCTAAATTTGATAGGATAAATTCCTTTTAATTGTAGTTAGTGTTTAAGGAAGTTGTAAAAAGGGAATTTTAGTCAAAATTCTTCTATTGGACTCTTGTTTGGTGAAAATGATAGCCCAATTTATTTTGTTTCATAAACTCCCCTAAGGAAAAAGAACATAATTAAGGAAAAAGTAAAAAAATCTTTTTCTTTTTCTTAGACAATATTGTCAGGATAACATGTTATTGTCAAATAGAGTAATATGTTACTATTTACATCTATTTTGACTGTAATAATAATTTTTTTTAAAGAATTTTATAGTCAACTTGAATTTTATCTGATAGATCTTGATGAGAGGATTTTAAAAATATCAATTTTATTAAAAACTAACACCTAGATCAAAAGTTATATTATTTTAAAGTTTAATATTTTAATAATAGTGATATGTGTTAAATTTTTTAAGAAAAACTTTTTTATATTTATCCTTACTATATTAAAATTTTGTCATGATGGGATTTTGATCAAATTCTCCGTTGTTGCAAAAAGTAATTATTTGTGACAAACGCAGATTTGTGCAAATCATTTTTAGTAATGTCCACACAAGTTTTTCATTCTCTATATCCTCAAAGTTATTTAAAATCAAGAAATTAATTGAAAAACTTGAAGTTGTTCAACAGTATATTTATATCATCAAAGAGAATAGAAAAGATTCAATATATTGGTGAGCAAAAAGGTGTCCCCGTCTTGATGTATCCAAATCATCTCTAGGGTTAAGCTTTAAATTACAAAACTTTCGTATCTTTTCATCCAAAAATTATTCAATAATCCCGGAATACTGTGTGATTATATTCCAAATCAATCACAAAATACTTAGTTTCATGTTATTCTCTCATCCTTAACATAAATCATAGGTCCCTACCCCTCTCTATCAATTAAAACTTTATAAAATACCACGTGTTCATACTCTAAAAATACTGGACAATCACTCCTTCTCATCTATGGCGCCTCCACATAGCACATCACCAAGTAGGACCCTTCTTTTGATTCTTCACGAACAAAATCAAGTATAGAGTACACGAGCAATAATTAAGTTTAGTAGGCTCATAGTGACACATTTGTGGGACCGCTCACAATACTTCACCACCCACCTTGAGTAGTCCATTTCCATTTTTGAGCACATCAAATTGCAATTTGCAAAAGCAACTAGAGTGATTAAATACAAATGGTCTCATGACTCCTCAAAATATTTAAAATTCCAATGATCCTTGCCCTTTTTAATCCGAGGCGTTGGTATTCTTTCAAGTCGCTCTTAATTGACATTAAGTAAGTGTTTGGCATGTGTTAAAAAAATATATTTTTTTACATATATATATTTATTTGAGTTACATTAATCAATATCTATCAATATCTCATCTCTACTTTTTTAATCACTTTCTCTACTTTTCTATATAAATTTTTTATAAAAAAAATTAAAAAATAACTTATTTAGAATATTCCAAACCACCCCTAAAACACAATAAAGTCTCCGAATGGGAACAAAACCAATGTATTGCCCCTTCCCAAAAGACATCATGCGTTTGAAACAAATGTCGGTGAGCCTCCACGTGCCGGTTTACAACAAATAGACTTCGAATTGATAAAAATATGGTAAAAACCCGTGTAAGCGAATAACTTTGTAGTGAGGTGATTTCAAATGATCGAAAGCTAAATAATCGCCGTAAACTAGGCTATCGACAAAGTCCAGAGGAGAGGGAAGTATCTTGTAATGCTTTGTTGTAGGATTATATAGTAGTTAATGGGATAATATGTGTCATCACTTCGGTGATATCTAGTATAGTCATGAACATACTCATCTTGAGAGCTTGAGCAGAGAAATAGGTCATTGCAAGACTGTAAAATTTGTATGCATAAAGGATCGTCAACAAAATTGAGAGACTTTTAAGGTGCCTCAGCTACCTTTTCTGGTATTTTGTCATGGTCATGGAGAGAGATGAATTCGAAAGTCGGGTTGTGTGATTCACAGTTTGAGGCCAAGAAAATGTCGGAGCTGGATTTGGATTCTCACTTCAAACAGAAATGAGGATCAGAGATTAGAGAGTGCCATCGTTTGGAAACCGATTTGAATCTTAACAGAGACTTTGCAGGCAAATGCAGCAAAATTTCTGTCAAGAGGTGGTCATTGCCAAACACTTCAGCTGCCACAAACACCGCCTCCCGCTGACATTGTTCATGTTTGTTGCAACTTTTGCTTCGGTAAAAATAGCTTAGATAAACAAAAATTTTGATTATTGAGAAGATAGGGGAGATATGTTTTGTAGCTTATGCGTTTTAGTTATCAATTTTTGACTAGCAAAAAATTGTACTAAACAAGTCCATTGTCTGCAAAGAGTACCATTCCTCTGTGTTTGTGTAGGTTTATATGTATGTATATCTATACACAAGTTATTAATAATTCATGATCACATGGATGGTATACCTAAATTTGAGGGGTTTGTGTTGGAACTGGGTGGGCATGAATTATTTTTAGACCTAGAGAACTTCATAAAGACTCGTCCATTAGTCCCGAAAAAGTCATATTCTAAGATGTTCAAAGAAGTCAAACTGGAATGTCTAAAAATGATTTGTATTAGGAAAGCTTTGACAGAGATGGCCATATGAGGAATGGGTATTAGATCAAAATAATCTTTTGATTTTTTGACGAAATCAAACGGGTCACAACCATTCTTGCAATGACAATGTTTGTCAAAAGTCAACAACTTATTATCAAATCTTATTGCTAAATTATGTCAAAGTAGATTGAAGATTTTTCACGACAATGAAGGTTAAAGAATTTAAGAGGATGTATCATCAAAAATAAGAAAATGACTCGATGTATTGAAAGTGGTGGCAATGGTGGGAAGGGCTAGTGGTAGTAGCAGTGGCTGGCGTGGCAAGTGATTTGCAGAAGGGAAAAGAAGAGATGGGGGAAAAAATGATTTTGTCAAACTAAAGCTAGATTCTATGACTTTGCAAGAAATGGACCAAAGTCAAATTATTTCTTTTTTTATAAAGAAAAAAATAAAAAAATAAATTACCAGTGGACCCACTTCCACAGAGTAAACTCTGAATACTTGCAATCACTTGCAAATCACATGTATCGATTAAGCCCAGAAGACATTAGTAGAAATCGAGCTCAAAATGTTTAGATTTACAATTTATCTCATGGTTCAACCCTTTGCCACTCATGCTTTTTGATTTGAAGATTTATTCCTAGGTATGCCTAATAACTGCCCACAAATCACAAGCATGAGGTAAAGCTCCAAGAGAACTTGGCCTGATATTTTAGTGTAAGCCCACCCTAACAATCTCTCTCAAAATTTTTACTCCTGCAATATGTATATCCCTTATCCTTATCATGTCCCTTCAACTTGTATGAAGAGGCAATCTTAATTTGAGCTTAAAAAGAGGTTGTATGGGCAAAAATCTTCCAAACCCTCGTAATTATTTGGTGATTTCTAGATCATCACGTCAATCTTGTTTCTAAATCATTTATAGTTGGTCACAAAAAAAAATGAAACTTCAAAGTTCGACGTTGTTAAGACTCAAATCCTGCTTTTTATATGTAACCAACTCTAAATAGTCGAGATCAAAATTGACACAGTGATCCTAATTCAATGAATAATGGGTTGCTTAGTCTCATTTGTATGGTGGGAAAGTATGATTGGAAATTTGAAGTAATACAAAGCTTATGGGAGTGATATCATTGGCTATCACAGCTAATTCACCCTTAAAGTAGGTCACTGTAGTAAATAATTAAACAACTCTCTATAGAATTAATATCTTCATTTCAATGACTTGTTAGTCCTCCATCAAAATCATGATAATAACAGACTTAAAAAAAAACCAACCCCACCAACAAAAACCAACCCAAATGAACCATCACACCGCTCTAGCAATCAATACGTGGAGTGGGAGGCTAATCATTTCCATGTGACTTCTATCTAACTTCAAACCTAAGTAAAGTAAACAAGTTATAGCCTCTAAAAGTCTCTTTATATTAACCCAAACTCCAACACAAAAAGCTCAAGACAACAAAATCACAAATGGCACAGTTGAAGATCTTTGCTCTCTTGCTCTACATCTTCGTCTCTTCAGTACTGCTCCTCTCATCTGCTGCTGCTGGAGCTCATGAAGAAAGGCAAGGCCAAGAATCGAGCCGGACATGGCAGAGGAAGCTATGGATGAATCACGGAAGCTTTAGAGGACCTCGGAAACACCTTGTTAATCCGACAGTTGATCAGCATCCTTTCCAAGTTCACGAACTGCCGGTTTAATACAACTTTTTCCATATTCATGTATTCTTGTGTTAGTTTACAAGTATGGTTTGAAAGCAAGTTGCAATATTTGTTTTGGTTCCTAGCTATTATCATGATTTTGTAAACAAGAATAGTTGTAACAGAGAATATACACGTGTGTGTACAGGTAAGTTGAACTTGTGTTTTGTGCAAATGAATAAATATTAAGAGAGGATGTTATACAAAATGGTTCATTTAGGGTTCATTAACATACCCTGACCCTGCTTACATTTAGGGGTGTGCACAAAAATCATCCTCTCATCAGTCCGCACCAACTCAAACCAATCTGAGCAGTTTGAGAAGACGCAAGCAAGTTGAGCTGATCGGAGTAGTTGACTTGCAGTTTAAAATTTGACCTGCCCACAAAACCAATCCAATAACCCTTGACCTTAGGAGTGACACAGGAAAACTCCAGAAGAAGCATTAGCCACTTGGTTAGCCATCAAACAAGCTTTGTGCACAGCTAAAGCCTCCGATTGGAAAACTGAAGTAGCTGAGACATGCTCATTGATAACTTTAATCCAAGATCCAAACACAGCCTAAGAGTGGTGACATCCACTGTCCATGGATTAAAATAGCCTTTGAAAACAGCACTGCCAGTTCGAATAAAGATCCGTCATGTTCTTCTTTCTGTATGGGAAAGGGAGAATGTTATACATGGTCAAAGTCTTTGGTGAGAATTAGAAAAATTCTCCTAACATTAACATTTATTAACTTCAAAAGCAAACTTGACAACACTGCACTGTACCAGCTAATTCATATTTCAATCACCTGTCAAATGTATACATACATATTGTGTGATTTCAAAAAAATTCCATTTGGAAATACATATTCTCAAGCAACTGATTGAAGACAGAAGAAAAGAGAAACTGGAAGAAAAAAGAAATTAAAAAAATTAAAAAGATTGTGAACTTTATACAACAATTATGATAACAAAAACTTCCAATTATGAACTGGCAGCATGTGACTTTAGATGCCAGATGCATTACATTCTTCAAGCAGTTGAAGGATGTTATGTTCAGGAGCACTGATAGATGGTAGAATCATGCGGTTAGATGGGCGCCGTGGTTTGGGTCCCACAGACTCAGATTCCATGGGGGTCCCCTCCTGCATAACTGGCAAATCGGCCCTCCTCCGTACCCCTGTTCCTGCAGATACTCGCTCCTTCCATATTCGTCCGTCCTGACATTTGAGGAAATTAACAATAGGATTTCAAACACAGTAGGTTTTATCTGAGGAGGATTCACATGGACATTTTTTCTTCTATCACCTTCAAGATTGTTAAGTATTTAATGATTTGGCATGTTAAATATTAAAAATAAAAAAACAAATTTGAATACAATAATATTCTAAAACAATAGTAATATAAATTTGGTGACCAGGTGAACTATAGGAGCATTAAATTGTTAGAAGTTAAATTTGATACAAGGTTCACAAAGAAAGTTGAACTCTGTGTCATAACTGATGGTTCAAGTCACCACCTACCATTGTCCTAATAGCAGTAACATTTTCTACTTAAAGTCTTAATTGCAATAACATTGCTGACAAATTGATAACTAAATCACAAATCTGCCTCACTAGCAATAGATGCACATCAATAAAACAGCCAAGTTTTCCCAACTTTAACTTAACCTTGTAATAATAAATGGAGAATTATATAGTTATACAAAAATTTGAACTGTAGATTCACTCACCTAAGTTACAACATAAGGCCCATAAATACCCTCCAATGACTTTTTATAATTTTGAATTTAGCAGCCTAGGAGAATCCTACAGCTGTGTATATAGTTAATAGCTCCAAAAGCGAGGCCAAAACACAACAATAAAAGCAAAGAATACAGGTGACTAACATGTGTTCTATGTGTTCCATGACATGCTCATCTACAACACAAACACCTATGAAGAAGCATTTATACAAACATAAAAAATAAAAATTTAGAAACAAGAGCAAATCTCAAGCTTACATTAAGAATAGAAGGTTCAGGCAGTGGGCACAGAATCGGTCGATCATTGTCAAGGGGCTCAGTTGGGTGTTCAAGGGGTTTAAACTCAACTGCAACTTCAATCCCATGAGCAGCAGCTAATGCAGCACCAGTAATAACTGTCGCTGCACCTGGAGCCTCTGAATTAGGGGGCAAAACTTCCCTCTCATCCTGCACACAAAATAAAGCATCTCAATTTGTGAACATCAGAAGATACAACAACTAATACCCTCTGAATATCAAATAGATTAAAATCAGACTAATGTAAGCAATTGAAGAAGAAAATCCTTTAAAAAATTCAAAGCTGGACAGACAATCTATTTTCATAAGGAAGAAGGCTGCAGTTGATTTAGTCTGTTCTCTATACCTAAGAAGCAGGGTCACTTCTAAGAAAATACCGTGCCATGTTGGACTGTCTAATGGCTATTCCTGGACTATCAGAAAAATATGCTAGATCAGGGACTTGGCTCAACCTCAATACTATTGGTCATTCGGTCTCTGTCTTTCAATAAAATTGTCATTTACCTAAAAAAGACTAATACCCACCTCTCTCTCTCTCTCTCTCTCTCTCTCTCTCTCTATTTATATAATAAATGTAGGAGTGAGTTAATGAAACCAGAAGCAAAACACCGCGATAGAACAGCTTCAGACACAATTTGGATAAAAATTCATATGAGCAGGGTATCAATAAGGCAAAAAGCATTGCACTCCGTTCAATATTCCTTAGCAAAAGGTCAATAGGTTGTGCAACTTTCCAATAGCTCTCCAACTATCTAGAACACAGTAAGTACAAAATCATCTATGCATTTAAAGTGAGGCAAACAAGAATCTAACAACCAGCATCATTTAAGATACAAAAAGTAGATAATTAAGTTATTACTGAACTTAACTATTTGAACCCATCATAAAAGGGTCTGCGAAAAAATTCTCACTATTTTATGAGACCAAATCAAACCCATTTTCAAAAAGGAAAATTCTTTAATACTCTGTTGATCTATTGGTCTGTACAAACGAGTTGTTTTCCATACTCAGATTGTTTATTGAAGTCAATATCAAGACTGAATTTGTTTTTTCAAGACAAACAGACTTCAAAGAACAACTTAGGTTTGAAAATTGAATTCAAAGCAAATCCCATTTGAGAAATCTGTTTCAAAATACCATGTTTTCAAAAACACAAAACACAGACTTCAAAGAATGACTTGGGTTTGAAAATTAAATCCAAAACAACTCAAATAAACATTGGTTTGGCCAATGAAAAGGTCAAGGCAAGTCTTGACCAACATCTAAATCCAAAATTAATACAATTTCCTATAATGGATTGAATTAAAATCAACAAATTACCTCACAACCATATATATATACATAGATATAGCTCTCAATTGAGGAAACAATAAATGAAAAAAGAAAGTGCAGATCAGAAAACAGAGCAATCAGTTGAAGAAATACAAACCCAAGTAGAATCAAGAGGGACAAAGAAAGATGCTTACAATTGCACTTTGGGTTCGTCGGTGAATATTTCTGTTGACAGAAAATCTAGAGAAGATACCCACCATTCTCGGCTCTTCACCTCCCCAACAACAAAACAGTTCACCTAAAAGGTCGAGCTCTGATCGTCTCTCTCTCTCTCTGTTTTGAGTGTAGAGAGAGAAAGAGGGGAGACGATAAGAGCCGTGGGCTTAATGGGTGTGTTTGTTTGGTGGACTATTTCCAGCTCCAACTAGTATGCATGCGTATGGACATATATAGTCGTATGATGTGACAATTTTTGTTTTCAAATAAATAAATAATAAGTGTTTTTTTAAAAATATATCGTTTATTTACTTACAAAAAATATATAATAAATTGATCATTAAATTAATATTCCCTCCGTTTCAAAATAGTAGTCCCTTATTTCATTTTTTACTGTCTTAAAATATTAGTCATTTTTCAAAAATTAAGGAATTAAAGAATATGAATTTACTATTTTATCTTTCTTTTAAATTCATTAATAACACAAAAAAGTACAATTATGACAATTGATATTTCAAAAAAATATACTATCAAAGGATAATTTTAAAAAATTAATATTTTTAAAATATACTAATTATACTATCAAAAAAAGTTAAATTTCTCAAAAGAGACTATTATTTTGGGATAGAAGAAGTAATGCTTTTTATGAATAATTTACAAAGTAGAGTTTTTTTTTTTTTAATTGATAAAAGCCAAAACGAAAGATATTATTCAATCGGAAAACTCAAGGTCTCGAAGCTAGAATTGTGCAAAATATTGCCCAATCTGTTAAAACTGCATCGATTCGCATCAATACGCACCGTTCTATCTGCTATCCGCTGTTTAAATTTTAAAATTTATAAGCCGCCTTTAAAACTGCTCTGTTCCGCTATAGTTAATACATATATATTTTTTAACCTATAATGAAATATCAAAGTAAAAATGAGTATAAAAGAAATTTAATATGTGAAATTTATTACACATTAGTAGTTATATATATAAAAAAATATTATGTAAATTAGTGTTTTATATTATACAAAATCTTAATAATTAGTTAGAATATTTTTCAATCTGTGAATCTGCCTAAAACTGCTCAAACCAGAATTTGCCAATCCGCTAATCCGTTATTCAATTTATAATTTTACTTTCAAACCATGCCAAACCGCATCATGCACACCCTTACTCAAAGGGCCAATTTGGGAATAACAAAAAAAAGTTAAAAATCAGTTTTTAATCAATTTTGGATCACATCACCTCTCACATTTTTTGACATATTTTTTTTAAAAAAAATTAACTTTTAACCATCATTCCAAAATACCCAAAGCACACATGACTACACTACCAAGGAAGGAACTTCCTCTATCTAAATCATTAGTTTTTCAAAATTAATCGCTATTTGAGCAACAATAATGACAGATACCCCTACAAAACACAACTCCAAAATGATCTGAACTATTCATGTCACTGTCAGACACAATTCTCAAACAAATTTTAAACACATCAATAACTAATATATCAATGAGGGTCATGGAAATCCTCTTTTGTGAGGGCCCCAAACATTTTCCATTTGAGCAACGCAATGAGCCATCAAGTTGCCTTAACACCATTGAATTGGATTATTTTATATCTCATGATGGAGTCAATAAATTTGATTGAAAGATTTAATACTTATTTTGAAAAGATAATTAAAAATTATTTTTTGATTATTTTT